>OY288254.1:4379325-5579325 GCA_958450325.1 Agrostemma githago | reverse complement strand
AAGTGAGGGGAAAGATGACAGGAAAACTGTGATTGAGGGAGAAGCACTTTTCTTGGCTATGGGCCTTCGAAATACTTGTGGTTGTTTCTGATTGGATTCACCATATTAAAGTTGTAGCTTTTAGGCTCCAGCCTCCATAAGAAAGCCAAGTGTTTCCTCAGCTGTTCCATTTTAGTTTAATCAAATTTCAGTAGGATCATCTTCTGATTTTTATCCTAGAACATCCACTAATTTAGCCTAAAATAATGTGAGGATGCTTGTTTAAAATCCAGCTTGGGCTGGCAAGCCCTGTGTGATGCTTTTTGCTAGTGTTATGTTCAGTGTGCCGAGAGTATTCCAGTAATATAAAGGATGAGATGTGGAAAGTGGAAACTTATCAAAGTTGTTTTTGGCATTTTGATTTTTCTTGGAGCAATATTAGGAGGCATGGTTAGTCGTTCAATAGCCATGCACCCTAGTAGCTGTCAATATCATTAAGTCACCTCAAGGCTCAAGCATGTAGCCGTATCAACCACTAGTGAGTATGCCAAATATATTTGTTGTCGACAATATCCAATTTATTCTGTTTAGGTGCCCTCATACAAAAGCTCATGTTGTCGACATTTATTGTTTGGATAAATGTGGACAGAGGTAGTTCCCATTTAAATGGAGTTAAAATTCGTTCTTTGGTTCTAGATTGTAAGACATTGTCATTGGGTGCAATTTCTTGATGGAATTTTTGTTATGATCTAATCTTTGTGGGGTAACTCTGCCTATATCCAACTTTTGTATCATTTTGAGGCATATAGGAATGTTGTCTGAACTAAATCGTACTTAATCCAACAATGGATTTACTTTTTAGGTAATATCTGACGATGAGAACATGATTTAAAATAAAATGACTGCAGTCCCTTTATACAAAAATGAAGACAATGTCCAAGAGTGCTTTTATTATCGGGGAATTAAATTGACGAATCATACGTTGAAAGTATGGGAACGAGTGATCGAGCAACGTCTTAGGACGTTTGTAGATATCGGAAAATCAATTTGAATTTATGCCCGAGAGATCGACTATTGAAACAATATTTCTGATGAGTCAGATGATGGAACAGTGGAACACTATCATGATAAGAAGAAAGACTTATACTCCGTATATGATTTTCATTGATTTAGAAAAAACTTATGATAAGGTATCCAGGTACTATGGTGGACATTAGCCAAAAAGGGCGTTTCAAAGAAGTACGGAGTATATTATTGACATACTTGTGAGTTGTGATTTGAAAAGGTATGGCGTTATATAGAACGATGTGGGGAGAGAATTCGGGTGGTTGAGTATATTTGAGGACTCTTTATTTTTCATTTTATTTCCTTTTGTCGATTTTTTTTTTATTAAAATCGTGTTCTTGAAATGACTTGACAATTTCGGATAATTATTCATGTTAGCCGACCCCAAATCTTTTGGGTATGATTATGTTGTATTTTTTTTCCTTCAAATTTTTAATTTTTTTCATAACTACTATTCCTACTACTCCATTAACTTTTATAACTATTGGTATTAGTGTGACATTCCTGTTTGCTATTTTTTCAACCAAAAACGAAACCTGGCAAACTAAATTATGTGAAGAATTTCTGTTCTGTTTTAAGCTTTGGTTGCCATCTTTCAGCTCAATAGGGCTTGCATTGATATTTATCATTGTAATATATGTGATTCCGGTGATGCAGAAGACATTTTGAATTTTTGATACCATTCTGACATTCTGATCACTTGGACACTTGCAGGAGCCGGAGGTGTTGGAAGCCGAACGTGCAAAAAAGCCGATTATTTAGCTACATTCTAGATCGTCACATTCGTGTCTCGGTCACCACCCACGCTCTTCGTTGCATTGACAAAGCGGGTGGAATCGACGAGTACTTATTAAAGACACCCTACCATAAAATGGACACAGATATGGGGATCCTGTGGAAGGCGAAAATTGAGAAAATGTATGAAGAGCTTGGCCAAAGGGAGGTCTCTTTCTTCTCCCCGGAGGATGAATCCAAGTTTGAGCAAAGCTTCCAAGAATTAAAACTCGATGAAAAAGCTGCTAGAAAGGAGTTCAGAAGACGATTATGTGGTGGGTCAGCTAAACCAACCCCAGTTGTGGATACTCAGGCTGCAGAGTCTGACAGCGGTAGCTCACATTCGGATCATGAGCAATTGGTTGCTAATGCCTAAACTGGACTTTGACACTACCTGCTCCAGTTTTGTTTTGCCTTCTTTACCCAGATTTTGAATGTTGTATTTTATGGCTCTAGCGAGTTAGCGATCCTGCAGTTACTACTTGCTACTGCTAAACGGGTTGGTGTAGCAGCGGCAGCGATGTAGCATTTGATGTGGGTTTGATTGTCGGAAGTTGTAGACCTTCATAAAAGCCCTTGTATGATACTCCAGAATTGCGCAAACTTTTGTTCGATCTGGATTTGTCATTTTAAGCATTACTGCTACTTTTAAAGGTGCCAATGGTTGGTCTGTGCTCGGGAAAAAAGGAGAAAAAAAGGTACCAGCATTGGTATTGTCCTCGACAATTTCCTTTCCACCAACCAAATAATAATTCTTCAATATTTTCTCGCCTAATGTTATACGGGCCTACCAAATGGCCTACTTTTGGGTTATTTAATATACATTGGTTGAACTTATATATAAATTACCTGTGCATATTAGAAAGATGCTATCATAAAATAGTACTCCCTCCGTTCCATTGAATAGTATACATTTGCTTTTTTGACACTATTTATAAGTATGATGACTTTTCGATATAACTTCTAAAATATAAGATAAAATATATTCATGTGGGATCTTGTTTAAATCGTCTAATCGAATGCATTTTGAATATCAAATTTTTATAACTTTTAGTAATACGTAACTAAAGATATAGACAAAAGTAAATGAGTATCGACATACGTGTATAAAGCAAATGGATACAAATGGTTGGAACGGAGGGAGTATAATTAACGGAGTAGAAACATTTTTGTTATTTGAGTCTATACTATAAGATATAATTATAATTATTTTATTTATATTGTTATGATATGTCATATTATTATGATATGCACAATCTTATTCCATATATCATATTAATTAGTTGATTGATTAATTGACAGTATAATCTTATCTTATTTTATATATAATATCATATATTTAACAGTATATACTCCGTATATGTTAAATATATCATATCATAATATCATATATACCGTGCATCATTAAAAATATATGCTAAACATATGGTAATACGCTTACTACTAAAAGAATAGTGTTTGCACACATGTCATCACTATGTTAAAAGTTTTCCCTCCAAGAATCTTATTCTTTAATTATGGTAACAAATCATTATGGAAACTAATAAATTAATTAGTTCATATTTTTCAAATTTCCTCAAAAAAAAAAGTTCATATATTTAAAACTCTAATCATACGAATTAATTTTTATGATAAATCATTAAAGGGGAAAAAGTATTTTAAAAATAAAAATAGTGCAAGTATTTTTTTAAATATTTTATGATTTTATTTCATTAGAAAAATACTCAATCGCTTATATAATAAGAGAATAACATTGCTAAAAAAATTCTTCTAAACTACCCTATTTTCTAACTAAATAAAGAAAAAAAATCATGTATTACATAAATTCATTTTATCTATTCATGGTCATCAATGCAAAAAAGACGAAATTTATTTTATCAAAATAATTTGAGAAATTTTACTGTCATTAACTTTGTGACAAAATATTTTCATTGAAATCCCCTATATACTACTCCCTCCGTTTCTATGATTTCTTCCACCTTAAAAGTGGCACATTTTTTAAGAAAAACAATAAAATAAGTAAAAGTAGAGAGAGTAAAGTAACTGGGCCACCTAGGTAAGAGAGAAGTGTGATAGAAAAAAGGAAAGTGGAAGAAATCAAAGAAATGGTTGAAAAAAGAAATGTGGAAGATATCAAAGAAACAGAGGGAGTAATAGGATAGTGATGTCTAGAAAATGGATGAGGTGTCAACCCCTCCTTCTTCCACTTTCCCGCTTAATCTATACACCTAACTTAGAGTGAACCAATATATATTTCTTCTAACTTACAGTGGGCTAAAATAACACCGGGTGAATACATATTTCTTATACTTATAACTCATACCTAAATAAGAAAAATAAATTAATGTTAATTGAATGAATTTATGGGTAACCCATTATTTTCACGGTGACAAAAAAAATCATTCCATGCACATGTATAATTATAAAAAGTTATATCAAAAAAAAGTTACTCGTATAAACTTAATCATTAAAATTCTTTTAAAAATAACATTCATATAATTACAAGTTTAACAAAAATTAGTCATATATTTTGATAAATATTGAGGAGAGAAACATGAATGACATATTAAAAAAAACGGTAGTATTAATGTTAGAATACACATCTTATGTTACTACGGAGTATTAGCTAAGCTCCCTATTTTAATTCACAAATTCTTGGCAGAGACGGTCTTTCAATAACTTATTGAGAGACCAATCTTCAGTACCACTCTATGTCCTATTCGTACCCTTAAATGACAATTTTGTTTTGTACCTATTTTTATAAGAAGCGTACCCTCTTTATATTTGTATACTCTTTTATGTTAATCGTCCCACTTTTATTAGGTTTGATGCCACTGTTACTTTCATTTGTACTTAGTCTCTCAGTAAAGTTACTGAGAGACCGTCTCTCAGGAGACTTACTCATTTTAATTAGTTTATTTTCTCAAATCAAAATATTAAAATGAAAAATATGGGAAAATAATGAATCGTTAATCAAAATTTATTTCACATAAATAATCAACTAAAAATTAAACTTCTATATATACCGTGCTGGGCACGGGGTCTATACCAGTATACTCACAACTGATTGTTGATTTGGTCGTGAAATTTGTTGAGCCCTCCGTCCCACTAGAACGTGCATGGATTTTATCATCAACTTAGAAAAGGCATATAATGAATTTTAGTACTTCCTTCATTTTATTTTTATCTTCCCAATTTTCTTTTTTGGCCATTTTTTTTATCTTCTCATTTCATTTATTTCCATTTTAGTCCATAATTTTTACCATACAACCCCTACTATTTACAATACTTTATACCTTTATTCTTTCCTATTTAAACACATTTTACCCTTCTACTCTCGATATTTACTAAATTTATCATTTTATATTCATTACAAAAAAAAATTGTGCCAAAAGTGAATGGGAAGATAAAAAAAAAATGGAGGAAGTATATGCGAATATGTTGGGTTTTTATTCAAGGTTTGCTTAAGGAAGTATACCAATACCAGAATAGCAGGCAATAACTTTGTTAGAAGGCAGATTCACATTCACATGTTTCACGTGTTGGATTCTTTGCTCTTATAATAAAACTGAGTATCTTTTGACTTTCATTTCAGTCGAGTTGGGTTGGGCTGAGGTGAATCTCAAACTAGTTGGGTTATTTTGAGTAGTGCTATGAATAATACTCCATGTGTTGGCAGGTCATTTCAGGACTCCAAGTTAGAGTTGTCTGGAATTTGGATTAGGTAAATTCGGACTCGATTATTTATAAGGTTAGTGATTTTTTAATTAAGAAATTATCGTGTTTTTACATGATTGAGCATATAAATTTTAACAATAAGCGAAAACCCTGATCATGAAATCATGTTCAAAACTCAAACATTGTGAGTATATAAAAGATTTTAAATCACATTATTATTCATGTTACTTTTTTTTATTCCAACTTATTAATAAAATCTGCTTCATAAATTAATACTCGTATAACGTAACATTGAATTTGTCTTGACTATAATCAATTCCACATAGAGTACATTTTTAGAAGCTGAATATTTAAAACCGAAATGCAGAGTATTTGTGACAAATTATTTTTCAAAAGTGAAGCCAAATGAATACAGAGTATTGAGTTGTATAGGGAGAATTAAATAAGTTAGGTATCAAAAGAACATGTTTTTATTGTATAAGAGTCATGAATTTATAACAACCCATTTGATTAAAAATATGATATGATTTGAATCCAAATTTTGATGAAATTGCGTTGAAACCCCTCCTCCCCTCCCCTCCCTATTTCGTTGTCTCTGTCTGTCTGTCTGTCTGTCACTCAACTTAAACAAAGCACCTCCTTCATTCTTCTCTTCTCTTCTCTTCTCTTGCATTTATTTTTCCTTCCTAATTTTCAGACCTAAAACAAACCCACAATCAATTTTCGTCTTCATTTTTAAGCTTCCTCTTTGTCTGTAACTCCCAACTTTTGAAGCAACTCCAAATTCCTTTCTTTCTTTCATCTTCCATTCCCCCCTTCTAATCTTCACTCGTTGACCTTACCAATTACCACCCCCACCTCCCCTGCTTTCACTTCTTTCCCACTCCAGGTTTCTCTCTCTCTCTCTCTCACTTCCCTTTTGGCCTTTTAGTTTCCGGTTCGGGCTCGACCAGTAGTATCGCTATCAAGTATTCCACAGCTTTCGATTGTTTTTTTTTTGGGTTTTAAATGAATGGCCTGAATACTGTTTGTTCATTGTTTTTAACGCCTATCAATATTGGGTTTTCCTTAGTTTTTATGAATAGGCTCGGTACTTGGCACACCATCTTATCTCATATGACACGGTCTCCTAATAATTCTACTGCGAGAATAAAGTTTAACTCTCGCGTGGTTAGAGTTTCCTTCCGTTACATCCACAATATAATTACCGTGAGACCGTCGAGATCTATGGGGTACTTGGTGGGTAGGGTAGGTGGGTAGATTTTGATGTACTACTGTTGTTGGGGTTTTGATTTGAATTTGAATTTGAATTTGAATTTTGTATTGTTGTTGTTGGGATTTGAAACATTAATTGGAGTGATTGTGCTTGTAATTACTAATTATGCAGTCATATGTTTGATGATTAATGGACGGACCCATGAATTGAAAAGGTTTCAAGGTCCACATCTAATTCAATTGTAATAAAAGTTGCTTTCTTTTTGGTGTTTTCTGATGTAGTACTCCCTATAAGGTAGCTACAAACAAAGATTGAATAGTCCTGGAGTATTTGACAACGAATAAATCGACAAAAAAAACACAAGTGTTTGTTTCTCATGCTTCTTATCAAAAATGATTAGCAACATTTCGCTCACTTCACTAATAGTCAATATATAATTTGGCATCTTCCTGCTATTAGCTGAGTTTGGGAAGGTATACCTGCATTTGGATTACAATAAGAAGATTATACAACCAATTGTAGTACAACTGATTTTATGATTTTGAATTTATCACAAAGTTTCGAGTTTTACTGTGTAAAGTTGTCGAGTTAAATCACATAAATGTTTAAACTCAAAAAACTTACAACTCAGCTCAGAAACTTGTATAAGCTCAGTAAATATATACAAAAGTTCAACAACTTTGCCTTGGTTATACAATGCTCTTGTACAATCACGTGTATAATCGTATTTTCTTTTGGATTAACCTCTTAACAGTCAAGGCTTATCGCGTTTGTAGTTGTTAGGGCGCACCACTTTCATGAGGCGGGAAATTAGTTGCCTTTGTCCTACCATTTACCAAGGTACACCATATTTGCACCTTTTTTGTTTGTGCATTATTTAAAAGCGAGAGGAAGTCCTCCATTGTGAAAGAAATGAGAATTTGTTTGGAGATTTTGAAAAATGATTTGGGTGAAAGAGAAGATGAGGTATTTTAGCTCATGTGATAAAAAAAAACTGTGCTGTACAGTTGTGTGTCTAGTTGTGACATTTTGGGATAATATAGAGTACCGAGCTGCCCTACATCTCCGACAAGTCTACGACTGCAATTCTTGTGACTAGAGTTTTTGCTACTTGTACTATAATAGCCGCTCTTTTGACTGAGGAATGTGTTTTTGAACTTGTTAATCAACACGTACAGTGATATCTCATTGTGAGTTAGTGACCACTGATTATGCTGCACATGAATATTTTTTTGAAGCACACAGCAGAAGAAGAATGTTTTGGTAAATGAATGAAAACGGTGGAAAAATAGAAATAAAGGCATAAAATCTGTGGGAGCAAATTATTGTGCGAAACAAAGAGCTTCACAGGCAAGGTGTGAAGGTATGTGTACATGGTTATTTTGCCCCGTTTCATTTTTCTGTTGGCTGATATGCACGCTTAGTGCATGATATCTTACGCCATAGCTTTGGTTGGTCTTAAATCTATTGGAGCCACTATAAACAGGGTTCAATTGCTTTGCAAGATGATGTCCAGAGAAGCTGCTAGAAGTAAAAGCTGTAAAGATCCAAATACAGGGAAATTGTTAAATGAAGTTGAAACTATCAATAAAGCCTTCTATTTGGATAAAAGTCCTTCAAAGAGCTCATCTTCTGTGACTAGAAGCAAATCCACACTAGTCGATAAGGCATATGTACCCAATTCGAAGTCAAAGCATGTCAGTGATGATCTGGCAACCAGGGATAAAAAGTCATTTTGGAACTGGAAACCTCTAAAGGCTCTTTCACAAGTTAGACATCGAAGGTTTAACTGCTGCTTCTCTTTGGAGGTTCAATCAATCGAAGGCCTACCTACAAAATTCAACAACCTTGGTGTTTTGGTTCACTGGAAAAGAAGGGACGGTGAAGTAGTCAGTAGTCCAGTCAAAGTGATTAAAGGTGTCGCTGTATTCAAAGAGAAATTAACTCATACCTGTTCTATTTACGGCAGTAGAAGTGGTCCCCACCATTCAGCCAAGTACGATGCAAAACATTTCTTGCTTTATGCAGAAGTATACGGCAACCCAAACCTCGATTTGGGGAAGCATCGTGTGGATCTGACAAGGCTACTTCCCCTTACATTGGAGGAGTTGGAGGATGAGAAGAGTTCTGGAACCTGGACGACGAGTTTTAAGCTATCGGGTGAGGCCAAAGGCGCTCTTATGAATGTTAGTTTTGGTTATGTCGTGTTAGGGGACAGTACTGCTCCCTGTGACAAGAATGTAATTCAAGTTTCGGATTCAACGGCAACAACCAAGAGCTTAGTGACATCTAATCAAGGTGATGGAAAGGGCTTCGTTCGTCGATCGGGAAGCCTTCCTTCAAACCAAACGACTTCAATGACATCTAAATCTGTAGATGATATAAAGATTCTCCATGAAGTTCCCCCCACAAGAATGTCCGAATTTTCCAATTCTGTTAATATCTTGTTTCAAAAATTTGACGAGGAAAACATGGAGCCACCAGTTGATGTTAAGCATGAGATTGAGATACCTGCAGATGATTCTGAGCCTATGAAACATTTGGATGTTGTGAATGTGTGTGAAGATGGTAAATTAGTATATGCTGGAAAGGGCCTGGATTCGGAAGAGAAGGTAGGATGGGAGGAGGCAAACATCCACGCTGACCAGGATGAAAAGAATCTTGAACAAACTGGAATTGACGATGACGTTGGAAAAACATTTCCTACGGAAGACAATATTATGAAAAACGAAGAAAACAATGCAGCTACTAAAAAGTCACTTTTAGAAGACCTGGAATCAATTTTGAGTCATGTTGCTGAACTTGAGAAACAAGGTGTGGATACTCCAGAGATTAGAAGTGAATCAAGTGATCAGGAAATCAGTAACAGGGATAAACCACGGGAAATGATGTCATCGCGTAGTTTTGACGATCTTGAAGACACTGTTACCGATGAGTTTCTTAGCATGCTTGAAGTTGGAGAATCCTCTGCTGCCTTTTATTCTGATGAAGAACTCGAGTCACCTAGAGAGCGTCTTCTGAGAGAATTTCAGATGGAAGCTGAGGCTAGTGGTTGTTCCTTATTTGGTTTTGATATTGATGAACATAATGTAGAAGATTATGATGATTATGCCCCTACTATATCAGGGTGGGAAGAATTCTCCGAGGACTTTGATTCTTCACCGCTTGATGAGTTGGAATATCCAAAAATCAAGGCCAGTGCGCTGGAAAATTTGGAAACACAGGCACTTATGGAAGAATGGGGCTTGAATGAGAAAGCATTTGAATGCTCTCCACCGCTCAACATTGATGGCTTTGGTAGTCCCATTGATCTCCCTCCGAATGAGCCTTCACTGCCTCCTCTCGGAGAAGGTTTAGGTTCATTTATTCAGACCAAGACAGGCGGCTTTTTGCGTTCTATGAATCCTGTTCTTTTCAGGAATGCTAGAAGTGGTGGGAGCTTGATCATGCAAGTTTCTAGTCCAGTTGTGGTTCCTGCTGAATTGGGGTCTGGCATGATGGACGTTCTACAGCAATTGGCTTCTGCGGGACTTGAAAAGCTGTCTGTTCAAGCCAATAAGTTGATGCCTTTGGAGGATATCACAGGAAAGGCTATTCAACAAATGGCCTGGGATGCTATGCCTCAAATAGAAGCCTCTAAAAGGTTGGATTCTTTCATTCGCTAATGAATATATTTCTTCTCAGTATTTTATTCACGGTAACTTCAACATCACCCCATTTTCTCGAAGGCTCTTGCGAATGGCGAGCAGGATGGGGGTGGTTGGATGTACTGATTTACACATTCACCTCTGTGTTAACAGCACAAATAAATGGTTTTTGATTATCCATAGGAGGAAATTCCATCGATTGACTTTTTAATTTTGTAGGCAGAATTTACTACAAGATGAACAAGATTACCATGTTACCCCTGGAAAAGAAAAAAGGGTTGAAGGAGCTTCTTCTAGCCGAAAACCAAAGAAATCCAGATCAAGCTCTGTGCATGATGAAGCAGACTCGGAATATGTGTCTTTAGAAGACTTGGCCCCATTAGCCATGGATAAAATTGAAGCACTATCGCTTGAGGGATTGAGAATACAGTCCGGCATGTCAGATGAGGAGGCTCCTTCAAACATTACTGCACAATCTATTGGGGAGGTTTCGGCTCTCGAGGGGAAAAGGGCTAACTCCATTAGCTCAATGGGTTTGGAGGGATCAGCGGGATTGCAGCTTTTGAATCTCAAGGACAGTGGAACGGACAACAACGATGGTGACGGGCTAATGGGTTTATCTCTAACACTTGATGAGTGGATGAAACTGGATTCTGGCGAAATTGATGAAAACCAACCTAAAGAGAAAACAACAAAACTTTTAGCTGCCCACCATGCAGATTCAACCGACTTGAATTTTTTGCGTAGTAAGCAAGGTAAAGCCTATGGAAGACGGTGTGGTTTTTTGGGGAATAACTTCAATGTTGCCCTGATGGTCCAACTACGCGACCCATTGAGGGATTATGAGCCTGTTGGGACACCAATGCTTGCTCTAATTCAGGTGGAAAGAGTGTTTGTTCCCCCTAAACCTAGGGTATACCGCTCTGTGGCAAAAGCGATAGACAGTAGTAATGATGAAGACGATGAACCCGAGCCGGGTCTGAAAGAAGAAGCAAAACTCGAGGTCAAGGAAGACAAAACGTTGGAGAAAGACTTGATTCCACAGTTCAAAATCAATGAAGTGAATGTTGCAGGTTTGAAAGCTGAGCCTGGTAAGAAAAAGCTTTGGGGTAATGCAGCCCAACAACAGTCGGGGTCCCGATGGTTGCTGGCCAATGGAATGGGAAAGGGCAAGAAGAATGTCGTTATGAAACCGAAAATGGGTGGCAAAACCCCGTTGTTGCCAGGTACGGGTATGGGTACGATCACATCTCAGCCAGGCGATACCCTGTGGAGTATCTCGGCTCGTTATAATGGGAGCGGAGCTAAATGGAAAGAATTGGCTGCCCTTAACCCTCATATCAGAAACCCTAACCTTGTTCTTTCTAATAATCAAACAATCAAGTTACGGTAAAAGGGACAGGGACACTAAGTTGATTAGTTGGTGTTTTTGGTGCAATATTGTCTGTGTTATTTCCAACTGATTACAGTTTCTCAACAGTAGAAATCTTTGTAATAAATAGACATGTACAATTTCTGGCTGTAAAGTCGTTTGGTGAAGATATAAAATGGGACAGTAAGAATATTATTGACTTGTACACTTGTACTCCCTCCATACTTTCCCTTGGAATTCCTTTATTAAGTACTCCTTCCTATCCTAACTACGGAGTATTAAGTACTACTCCGTACAACTTTGGTACATTATTGTTAATCTTGAGATAAGACTACCTGAAGACTAGGAATACGTAGCTGAAAATGGTAACAATGGAACACTAAGATGGTGGATCATGATTCGTGAATTGGATTGGTTACCTGCAATCTGAGGACGAAGAATCACACCCAACCTTGCGAAATTCATTGCAGTCAAAATAAGTCACAAATAGACATAATCTCGTAGCACCACCACCAAAAAGAGCACTGCCCAAGTCAGAACTCAGAAGCCAAACTAAATTAAACTAAACTATGGGAAAATTGATGTTTAACTCTACTGAATAACTGAAAGAGATGTAATCAGGATTCAGGACTCTTTAACTCACAAGTGCACAGCACAAAATCAGGAGTATTCTTTTCCTACACAAACTATCAATTAGGCAGCCGATTCCTAGAGGATATGTATGAAACATGCACCATTTATCTATCCTTGCTTCTATCTACCAATCCAATCTTTCCGCGTTGCAACTGCATCCTTCAGCAACCCCATTTCACGACTCTTCGATCTGCAACAGAAAAATGGCAGTTAGGTTCCTAATTATAACTCGTACAAAGGAGGGTAAAGCCATGATCAATACAGGGAAGGGAATAACACACAACACAACACATACATATTTTTTTTTTGGGACACCTTTACTTTTAATTTTGAGAGCGCATTAGAAACTGTATCAGGTTGCATCAACACTGTACGGTCCTTGTTCCGTTGGATGACCTTCTCAGTCAGCATGACGGAAACAACTAACAAACCACGACGCCACTCAAGGAATGATTGGCAGCATCAGATACATACACCACTACATACTCCTATATCTCGCTAACATTAATGGCTCCAAGTAACTCCACTAACAGCTACCTGAACCTCAGAAGCCAGAAGTAAATCCAAGAAACTGAAGACATGGGCAATCATGGCACACAGCCTACAGATTTCCTTCTGCTGATACATATCAATAAGGATGGCGAAAATGAAAACATGGGCAACAATGTTCTGAGTTATCTACAAAAGAACTTATGAATAGAATTCAACTCTAGATGGACTTACTTCTTAATTATACAGCAACAGCATCCGAGTAGAGACTCTGGAGAGTGGAAGAAATCGTTGGATATTCCAGTATGAACTTTCGAACAAATCTGTCATCATTCATATTGAGAAATGTAGGTATATGAAAATCTTTCAGCAATTCCTTCTCTTTCAATGCCATAACTACCTTACACCTCGGAACGGACCTTTTGGCCAACGAATACATTAGCAGCTTGGGATGATTAATCACCTCCTCTGGTTTAAGATGCATAGTTTCAACAAAAAAATCAAAGGCGCTCTTTAGTTTTTCTTCCGATTGTAACAACCAGCGTGGTTGGCGTGCAATGGAGGATGCGATATCTTCATCAGAACAGCCTAAGCTCTTCAAAAAGTCTACTTTCTTATTCAAAGTCGCCTCAGTCAACGACAAAACAGCGCGCAGAGCATGAATGAACATTTTTTCAGTTGGCTCAAATCCATACTTCCTAACAGTTGCAACCCCATAATGAATCCTATCAAGGGGACGAAGAAGAGCCCTAGGTTGTGCTGCAAACATTTTCAAAATACGATTCATTGAAACTTCTTGCTCTAACAAATAATCAATATTAGGCTGCAAAATCTTCCTAAGATCAGATGTCAACAGCCAGTTAGACCTCTGAACAACAGCCAAAGTGGCGGCCTCATCATCCTTCATTATCGCTTTCAAATACTCGTAATTGGGAATCAAGTGTTGGGTCAGACTTCGATCCAAAATAGTTGGATTTTTGAGAATAACTTGAGTTAGAGCAGTACCCACAAACCCATTTTGGGTAAGGAACTTCAATTTAGGCTCAATAATTGATTCTACATGATTACCCTTAAGAATGCGGGGTTTCTTTTTTCCAAGAGTAGCAATGTGGGCATGAGTAAAATTATATTTTTTGAAAAGGGCAATCACAGATTCCTCCTTTTCTGATGAAGCTACTTGCTGATCTCTATTTTTCTGGGTTATTGGGGAATCAAGTTGTTCAGACGATATTATTATTGGTGCTGCTGGTGGTGGTTTTAGAATTGGTTCAACTAGCTTAGATGTTTTCGTTCCTAAAGCACGAATTTGGAGGAAATGAACAAGTGATTTGAATGGAATCTTCAACATTTTGAAATATACTCCGTATGAATGTGAGTGAAATCAATGAAAGAGTATAAAGCAAGTGTTACCCAGCCCAGGTGTGTGCGCCGTAGAATGGAGTGCAGTGTGCAGAATGAGATTGCATGCCAACTGTCAAGTGTCAACAGAGAAGTGAGAAGATGGGGTGGTTCTGGGTACAAAGGTTTTAGGTTGTTTTCAACTTTTGATGCTCTTTCTCATACACACCATGACACCAAAATATTGTTGCCAAGGTTTTTTTTGTTGAACGGTAGATCAATGCATTTCTCGTAATTATTACTGTGTATGTTTTTAGTTTTTCTATATAAATTTCTACATTTTTACCTATGTTACCCTCACTTTTAGTATATTATGTCTTCATACTTTTAATGACATTTTCATTTTTCCGACTTCTTTGACTTATTATTTCCGTTAGTTGGGTTGCTTTAACTATGTTTAAGTGATTGTTTAGGTTAATCTCCAATTTTTTTTATATAAATAACGCAATTAACGAAGAAAAGAAGTAAAAAAAAGACGGAAAACGTCATTAAGGATATAAAGACATAATACACTAAAAGTCTAAAAGTGAGGGTGCCAATACCAGGTGATTATAAAAGTGCAGGAATACCAGGTAGAAAATATAAAAAAAATATAGGGGCACCATATAGAAAATCTATAAAAAATTATACTGTGATTAAAATAAAAAGTTATCATTCTAGGTTAATTAGTGATCATTTTCACGTAAATAGTGACCACTTTTTAGTATTACAACACGTTTTACCATTGTCACTATTCAACTCAACGTGGTCGGTCACCTTTTACCATAAATCGACTGACTCCAACACGTTTCAAAAAATAATCTTATGACACGTTTCAAAAAGTGGTCACCTTTTACCATAAAAGTCTCTATATAAAATCAGACCCATTTTATTCCGGGATCCAAAAGATGGAAACACGTGGTTAATAACTTTGAAAATCTTCATTTTCGATTTTAAAAAACGATGAAAGTTGTCACTAAAGCCCAATTATTTCTTTGATGAAAACTTGTCAATAGGGGAAAGAATGTTGAATAATGATCATTAGATACCTTTGACACGATATAGAATTGAGTATAGAGCTTGTTTCGACTAGTTGCAACACGTCTCAAAAAACAATCTTATTGATTTTAAAAGTTTCTATTGAAGAACAGACGACCTTCATAATACATCGGGACATTTAATTTAATGTGGAGTTTGTTCAACGCGAATATAGACCTTCAAAATTGGTCATTTTTGCCTATTTCTGATAGCGATGTGAAAATAATGCCTGATCATGATTATTACTTTGTACTCGTAGAAGTTTAGAACCTTCTAACACGATAGAAAATGAAGTATATAGAGCTTTTTTCGACTGATTCCGACACGTCTCACAAAACAATCTTATGGGTTTTAAAAGACTCTATTGAAGACGAAACGACCTCCATAATACACTGAGACATTTTATTTAGTATGAAGTTTGTGTTAGAATATTTATATTCTTATGGCCTTGTGTCTTTCGGGTTTATAAATAACGAGTTCACGTTTAACGGGACTTTGATATAAAGTCGACACCGTGATGGTTCGGTTTCGATTAAAGTAATTAAAGTCGGGAATTGCTATTCCTTCCGACCTTACCCAATATCACGAGATGCCTTTTCACGAAGAGATATAACGATTTGAGTTATGAACAAATACATCCCTTGACATGTATATATCCATATACATATCAATAACAGTGTACGTACATATCTTCATCTTCTCAAATAGAAAACAGTTTGTGAAAGGCAAGAGTTCTCTTCTCCATCATACTGAGAACGTTAAGGAAACGGGTTAAGGAGGAGAATCACATTGGGTCTTTATTCTTCTTATATTATTATTATTATTGAGTGCGTCGTAAGACATGGACCAAGGTTAGTCCTCTTTTCCGTTCACTGATTGTATTAAGGTTGAATTAATATGAATCTACAATTGATCATGGGACTGATTTCATAATCGAAATCATGAAGTATGTCTAACAGTTGGTATCAGAGCTTTTGTAGATTTAATTAATTTACCATTAAATTTTTTCTTCCTCTGTTTCGTAAAGGGGAGTATTTATATGATGATTATATGCGTATGATTTAATCGAAGCGGGTCTGATTATATGCGGGCAATGCGACAGTGCGACACAATGATGATAATAGTAATTGTCTGATGATGCGTGTCTCATAATAATTATAAGCATTAATATTCCACTTGCTAGTCTGTTCATTGTTTGCATTTTCATCACGGATCTTCAACTTGCTCTTTCTGTGTATGCTAATCAGATTGATTAAATTAATGTCTTGTCATCATCATGCAATGATTGTGTATATGCAATGATAGTATATGATTCTTACTGAGTACTTTGCATGAAAATTAAAGAAATTCGCAATGAATTTGATTACTTCAGTGGAATTAGGCAAGAATGCGTATGACTTTTTTTAAGAATTATACTTTTCCAGAATTAGGCAGAATGAATTAGACTTATTTTGCATGATCTTTTTGAGAATTATAATTACTTCCTGCATCATAATTATAATGTCTTGTGAAAATTGCACATCAAGGAAGGCGTGTGACGTGTTTTCGCTCTAAGTCTTTAAATAGTCTGTTGATTATGATCGAATGGTTTCACATGCTTAACTTTGTGTTTGATTTAGGCAGAATAAGTTCGTGTTATTAAAATTTCATGCGTAGAGTTTGATATTGCATGTTCGTCCATGTTCAAACATGATTATTGACACAATAATGTTTATTTTCTTCCGCTGCATATGGTATTGTATGGATTAATGAACAATAGGTACATAAATAGTCGGTACAGTATAAACTACTCTGCTGTTGAATTCGGTCACTTTCACCATAATGCTTTCATTGTGATGAGTAAAATTTGTGTTTATGAAAATTTAACACATTATAATGAAAATTATCCATTAAAGTTTAATGTTTATATTGTATGTACATGTTAGTCACCAAAGTGACCTTGTTATGATACCCTTAAACATATGAAGAGTTTAAATGCTTTTTTTAGACCATATTATAGAGATGTTATATATTAAAGTCCTATATTTTATTATATATGTTTATGTGACCACCCAAAGGAGGAACATGAAATATAGATAATAATATGAAAATGTTAAATTATTAATTGTACGAAATTTGAATGTTATGTATGTCCAAAGATGTCATTCATTTAAAATTTTGGTATATTGATAATTGACTATTAAAGTATTTATAAACATCGATTGTAGTATATGCATTTTAGTATTGCCCAAAGGTTACTTAAATGTGTATGTAATGTTTCTAAATCTGTATTAAGTTTTCAAAGCACTAATAGGTTAAGCATGTGTAAATTTTGCAGTCTCATCAAATTTACCTGCATCCGCTAACTCTGTTACTAAGTTTAATGGGCTTAACTATGATGAATGGTCCGAGGAAATCCGGTTCACACTGGGTATTATGGCCCTCGATCAAGCCATAATTTCTGATGAGGAACCCTCAGCCATAACCGACAAGAGCATCAAGGAAGAAATTTCCTTGTATGAGTCATGGGAATGCTCTAACAGGCTGAGTTTAACTCTCATGAAATTGACAATGGCTGAAAGTATTAAGCCATCAATGCCTAAAACAGAGAAAGCGAGGGAATTCATGAAAAAGATTAAGGAGTGCTCCCAATCTGAGCTGGCGGACAAGTCAATAACGTGTAGTCTTATGAGTGAGCTGACTACTAAGAAATATGACTTGAACGGCTCGGAATCAATGCATACTCATGTGACAGAAATGTCAAATCTGGCAGCAAAGTTAAAGAAGCTAGGGATGGAAGTAAATGATTCCTTCTTGGTGCAATTTGTCATTAACTCCCTACCTAATGAGTTTAGCCACTTTCAAGTGAATTATAACACATTAACGGTTAAATGGAAATTTCAAGAGTTAAAGGCTATGCTCATTCAGGAGGAAGGGAGATTAAAGAAGGCAAAAACCCCAGTTGTCCATCTTGTAGGTCATGAAGGAGCCAGCGGCAGCAAGAGCACACCAGGTTGGAAAGGCAAAGACAAGGACAAATCTTACATTAAAGGACCCGAAAGTAAGATGAAAAAGGATTTGAAGTGTCGCTTTTGTAAGAAAAAGGGACATTTCAAGAAAGAATGTCAAAAATTGAGAGATTGGTTCGAAAAGAGAGGTATGCATTATTGTTCCGTATGCTTTGAATCAAACCTTATTGAAGTACCTAATAATACCTGGTGGTTAGATTCTGGTGCTACTACTCACGTTTCTCATATTAAACAGGGATTCAGTTCGATCCAGCCCATAAGAGGACCAAATGAATATCTATCCATGGGAAACAGGATGAAGGCACGAATTGAGGGCATTGGGACCTATCGTTTGATCTTAGACACTGGTTGTCGAATAGATCTTGTAAATTGTCTCTATGTACCCGAATGTGCTAGAAATCTTGTATCATTAAGTAAATTGGATGATGTAGGTTTTAAGATTAAGTTTGAACTTGGATTGTTCACTTTGTACCTGAATGATTATTATTGTGGTAGTGGTACTTTATGCGATTCACTTTATAAGTTCAATCTTGATGTTAATTTTTCTGAATCTTTGTATCATGTTGAGAGTAGAGGCATTAAACGTAGTGCATCAGATGAAAGTTCAGCTTACTTGTGGCATCAAAGACTAGGTCACATATCTAAAGAAAGGTTATTGAGGTTGGTAAAGAATGAAATTCTTCCTCAATTAGATTTTAGTGACCTAGATGTGTGTATAGAATGCATTAAGGGTAAACATACTAAACACACAGTAAAGAAACCAGCCACAAGAAGTTCTCAGCTACTTAAAATTATACACACTGATATTTGTGGACCTTTTGACGCTCCTTCTTGGAGTGGTGAAAAGTACTTTATCACCTTTATTGATGACTACTCACGGTATGGATACACTTATCTACTGCATGAAAAGGCTCATTCTGTGAATGCCCTCGAGATATTCTTGAATGAGGTAGAAAGGCAGCTAGAAAAGAAGGTAAAAATTGTGAGATCGGATAGAGGTGGTGAATATTATGGAAGGTTCACCGAAAATGGTCAGTGTCCTGGTCCGTTTGCAAAGCTTCTAGAAAATAGAGGCATTTGTGCTCAATATACTATGCCAGGTACACCTCAGCAGAACGGTGTAGCTGAAAGGCGGAATCGTACTCTAATTGAAATGGTTAGGAGCATGTTAAGTAATTGTTCTTTACCTCTTTCTTTATGGATCTATGCATTAAAAACCGCAACCTATGTTTTAAATCGGGTTCCTAGTAAGTCAGTTCCTAAGACTCCTTATGAACTGTGGACGGGAAGGAAACCGAGCTTAAGACATCTTAGAGTATGGGGTTGTCAAGCTGAAGTGAGGTTGTATAACCCTCATGAAAAGAAGCTAGATTCTAGGACGGTCAGTGGTTTTTTCATTGGCTATCCTGAAAAGTCAAAGGGGTACGTATTTTACTGTCCTAACCACAGTACGAGAATAGTTGAGACTGGTAATGCTAGATTCATTGAGAATGGTCAAACTAGTGGGAGTGATAAACCACGAAATGTGGATATTCATGAAATTGGGGAAGAAATTCACTCTCCTGAAGTTGCACCTAAAGTAGTTGTACCCATTGTATCTATACAGTCAAATGACACAGTGGAGCAACATAATGATGTTCAACACCCACAAAATGACAATAACAATGAATCAGAAGTCACAATTCAAGGAGGAAATGACACACCACATGAACAACCAAGGCGGTCTGTAAGAGATAAAAGACCTGCTATTTCAGATGATTATGTGTGTTATCATGTGGAAAATGAATGTGACTTAAGCATTAGTGAGGATCCCGTCTCATTCCGAAATGCCATAGAAAGTAACTGTTTGGGTATCAAACAATTATATACCTCCCGCCGGGTATGGCCGGCGATCCTCCTCTCCCGATATATGAAGCTCAGAGTGCCGGACCTGCACAGGGAGCAAACAAGGGCCTCGGAAGGGTTCCGAGGTTGCCTCTCCGACGCTCAAGTCAGTGATCTGGATTGGAGGATAGAGGTAAGGTTATGAAGGATATTACTTAACTTTCTAGAGAGATATTTTGTGTGGATGACATGTTGGTGACTGTTCTCCTCTCTTCCCCCTTCTATATGGGTGTCTTGGGGGTATTTATAGGACTCGAGGTATGGAGGTCGGCTGCCGGACCCCAAGCTAGACCGATGGCCCCCCTCCGGCTGGAGAGAGCCGGTGGGCCCTGGTTGGAGGGGTGACGACTCGGTCATAACCTCGCCGGCTGCCGACCATAGCTGTGGTGCCGACCCCCGTCAATTGCCCCTCACTGGATGTCCGCCCAGGGTTATCGTGGGCCGCTTTCAGTGAAGAGTTCCTGGGTGAGGTGCCGCAGGGCCGGTGTGGGTTTGCGTGCAATCCGTTCGTCTTCCCTACTAGCCTAGGTTGTGTGTAGAGGTAATGATGGCTTTTGATTTCCCTAGATTCCTTTGGTGGTTGCATGCATTTAATGGTGTATATGCATGATTCTATCTCCCCTATATACTTCATTTTTTGCCATTTTTGGCATCATTTTCCCATTCCCATTTTTCCAGAGCTTTAACTTACTTATGTCGTCCTCTTCTGGGAGCAACTCTCCACCTTCCACCGTGGTTCATCCAAGCCCTCCTGTTCGGCGCAGGAAACGTTCCCCTTCTCCGGAGGGTTCGAAACCTAAGTATGGACGCTGGATTTCCCGGGGGCCACCTTACCGCCCACCGGCGCCTGTGGAGGCTGCTCCTCCTGCCCCTCCTCCTGCTACGGGGGTTGTAGGGCGTTCTCCCACTGATGATCATGATCGCCCTCGCCGGCGTGCCAGGGTGCACTTCGGCGTTTCTGAGCCGGACGTCGATCCGGATTGTCCGTCATCGGGCGATCCCTCCGGCTCCTCTTTTTCGAGCAGCCATTCGTCCGGGCCATCCTGGATGGGCGGTCCTCTTTGCCCTAGTGACTCATCGGGCGAGATGGCGGAGGGTTTCGACACCCTTCGTGGGATTCGTGCCCCCCCTCCCTCTCCTGCCTCCTCCTCTTCCCCTGCTACCTCGGACTCCTCTCTTCCTGATGAGGACACCGAGGGGGAGGATATGGAGTGAGGTTTTCTTGGTGTCATAGGTTCGGAGGGCGCCTTGTTTTGTCGGTTGGGGCTAGTAGGTGGAAAGGCGGTGTATTCGGCTCTTATTTTGTACTAGGTAGTTTTTTGTGTAATTTTGGGGGTTACCGGCCCTTTCCTCTATTGATGTTTGTATTACTCGGTTGTCGGCTCTCTTATCCTGTGTATGTTTGACTTTGTTTATTGAATGTGAAATATAGTACTTTGCGCCCCAAGTCACGCCTTCCCACTTATCTGTCTCTTTTTTGTGTTGTCTTTTCGCATTCTGTATTTTTGTTGTTGCATTGAATGCCAACTGCCCCTTGTCAGTTAATCTGGTGGGTGGCCCTAGAAGGTGTTCTTTATATAAATAGGGGCTCCCCCCCTCATTTGCCCCTTATTTGCCATTTCACTCTCTCACCAAGTGTTAGAGCAAAACTTCTTTCTTTCCTTTCCTCTCTGATTTAGTCGCCGTCTCCTGCCTCGGGAGTCCTAGTTTTTTCGCCGGCTTTTCTAGGTTAGTTTTCTTTCTCTCATCTTTCGTTTATTCCTTTGCTCTCGCGTCATGTCCACCCGTTCCCAGCGCGTTCGTTTCGGGGAGGAGGATGAGTCGGGGATGTCGGAGCGTGGCGGGACCCAGGGTAGTGGGTCTGTCAGAGGGGCCGACGATTCCTTGTCGGGGGAGTCTGTGGAGGAGATGGAGCCTGTTTATGCGGAGCCCATCCGGGCTTTGCGCATTTCTGCCGGGGAGTCTTCCACTTTTGCGAGGGGTGGCGGAGGGCTTCCGCCATCCGACGTTTCTGGGGGGAATGTTATTGCCGGTAGTTCCATGGTTCTGCGCCGTCGTCTTCAGAAAGGGGATTCTTGTTTGGGGGACTCCTCTAGGGTGGGGGCGTCTTCTCCCCGTCCCTCGGCCTCTGTTTCCGGGCCGGTGGAGCCGGAGAATGAGGGTGTTGAGAGCAACCGTCGTCCTCTCCTTCACGCCAGTACCTTGGTCGATGAGGGTTGGCGTCAGAAAGTCCTTGATGTCGAGGGTCTTGATGCCGCTACAAAACTCTACCCTCTCGGGGAGGGTTATGAATACTTGCTGCCGGACCCGGGGCAGTCCATTTGCTCTCCTCCGGAGGGATGTGTCGGAGTATCCGTGGAATCCCTGAAGTTCGGCCTCCGTTTTCCCCTTGACCCTTTCGTGGAGGCGGTGTTTTGTCGTATGAGGTTGGCGCTGGGTCAGCTGACTCCTCAATCTTTTCGTGTCATCATCTCCTTTTGTTGGGTGTGCCGGTTTAGGAGGTGGAGGCCTTCGGTGGAGGCGTTTAGGTTCATGGTGCGTCTTAAGGCGTCGTCGTCTTCTTATTGGGCCCTTGGCCGGCGAGGCAAGTATGTCACTTCTTATCCTATCCTATCGAACTGTCACAAGTGGAAAGGTGCTTTCTTGTATGTTCGTTCGGCTAGGCCCTGGGCCGTCCCCCGGTTTTTCCAGTCGGATGTACGCGTCAATCTGGAGAGTGATAAGGAGATGGGGAGTTGTTTGGATTTGAGGGAGTCCGGCTTGGGGCAGTCAGATAGGGAAGTTGTGGCCGCCTTTCCTGCCGTTATGAAGTGGTCGGGCAAGGAGAGGGTGGCCGTTCCTTCGATATGGCTTCCTCACTATGATCTGATCACGAGGAATGATTTTCTGGAACGGGTGGGCATGTGCGTCCCTGTCGCCGGCTCAGGTATCTGGCGACCTACTTATTCACTTGTGTTGTCTACCTTCCTTAACAGTTCTCAGACCTTTAAACCTCTGCCCATTTTCCTGCCTAACTTTGCAGGCGACAGGTCGGCTACTTGGACGCCTGAGGAGATTGACTTGTTAGGGTTGGATCCTTCTCTCCGTCCTCTCATTACCACGCCGCCGGCTCCCCCGTCGGACCGCTTAACCATCATGACCCACCAGAAGTCTAGGCTTTCCAGGATGAGGAGGGCGGCGTCGTCGTTCGGTGGGGCTCCTCCTCCGAAGAGGCAGGCCGTGGGTCCCTCTGTTGACCCGGAGGGGGCCACGAGTGTGGCCGGCGCACAGGTTGATTTCGGGGATTCCGAGGTCGTCACCTCCCCAAGGACTACTAGCTCGCCGGTTGTCACTATTGCGGCTCTTCCCGAACAGGGAGGAGTTGCCGAACCGTCTTCCGGATTCCGGGAGGCGGCTGCCTGCCTGGAGGCCTCACAGGACCGGGAAGCTATGCGCGATGTTGCCGCCGCCGTGGATGCGCCTCTCCCCACCTTGTCTGACCTTTCTTTTTACAGAATGTTGGAGGGAGACGTTTCGCCTGTTGACCGGATTCAAACTCTTGCCCAACTGGATACCGTCTATCGTGGCCTGGGGGAGGATTTGTCTAAGGTTGTCCAAGCCAGTATTAAGATCAAGAAGGCGGCGGAGGAGGGCGCGAGGCTGATGTCTCGCTTGCAGGAGGCAGAGTTGAAGCTGGAGTTGGAGAAGCAATTAAGGTCGGCGGCTGAGGCGAAGCTGGAGTCGGAGAAGAAGCTAAGGTTGGAGGCTGAGGAGAAGGAGGTGACCGGTCTCAAGGAGCTGGAGACTCTACGGGGGGTCCATTCCTCCTGTGAGTCGCTCAAGAGGGATCTGGAGGGGCAATTGCAGTCGGTTCGTGCTGATATGGGGTCCCTTCAGTCGAAGTTGGCGGCTGCTGAGCAGGAATTGGAGAAGAAGTCTGGTGAGATTGCCGACTTGTCGAAGGAAGGTGACGCAACTTTTCTAGAGGGAATGAATGCCGTTGTTGACTTGACGTCAAAAGCCCTTCTTGAGTATGACCCGAGTTTCGACTTTGGTCGGTATAATCCGATATATCAGCGAATTCAAGCGGAGGAGGATGAACGTGAGGGTGGGTCGCCGGTGGCCGAGCCTCCTTCCTTTCCAAAATAGGAACTCGGGCCGTCGTCCTCCTGTGCCTCATGTACCCTCAGGGAGGGAGAGGAGGGGGCGGCAGATGAGCGGGCAGATACTGCTAACTCCTCTGCCCCCTCTTGAGGCTTTTGTGGATCTCCTCGCACCTACCCTTTTGAGGTTTAGGCATAGGCTTACCCTCCATGCTTTATCCTTTGTATTCCTTTTTGCTTTGTTTGTAGGTGGCGCTTGATCCTTTGGGGACGGCTGCCGATCTTTGAATTGTCGTAGCCTTATTTTGACTCATTGTTGTAACAAACGCCTGGCGCTTCTGACGCTTTTAACTTTCTGCTTTTTATCATTCTGTCTTGCTATGTTATCTTGTTTATTCCATGCTTTATTGTAACAAACTCCTTATCCCACTCTGGGTGGGGGAGACTTGGCCGGTAGGCCGGCAGTGGTCAGGCCACAGCCGGTTCCCGACTTATGCCCCCACACTGGGTGGGGGAGACTTGGCCGGTAGGCCGGCTGTGGTCAGGCCACAGTCGGTTCCCGACTTATGCCCCCACACTCTGGGTGGGGGAGATTTGGCCGGTAGGCCGGCTGTGGTCAGGCCACAGTCGGTTCCCGACTTATGCCCCCACACTCTGGGTGGGGGAGATTTGGCCGGTAGGCCGACTGTGGTCAGGCCACAGTCGGTTCCCGACTTATGCCCCCACACTCTGGGTGGGGGAGATTTGGCCGGTAGGCCGACTGTGGTCAGGCCACAGTCGGTTCCCGACTTATGCCCCCACACTCTGGGTGGGGGAGATTTGGCCGGTAGGCCGGCTGTGGTCAGGCCACAGTCGGTTCTCGACTTATGCCCCCACTCTCTGGGTGGGGGAGATTTGGCCGGTAGGCCGGCTGTGGTCAGGCCACAGTCGGTTCCCGACTTATGCCCCCACACTCTGGGTGGGGGAGATTTGGCCGGTAGGCCGGCTGTGGTCAGGCCACAGTCGGTTCTCGACTTATGCCCCCACACTCTGGGTGGGGGAGATTTGGCCGGTAGGCCGGCTGTGGTCAGGCCACAGTCGGTTCCCGACTTATGCCCCCACTCTCTGGGTGGGGGAGATTTGGCCGGTAGGCCGGCTGTGGTCAGGCCACAGTCGGTTCTCGACTTATGCCCCCACACTCTGGGTGGGGGAGATTTGGCCGGTAGGCCGGCTGTGGTCAGGCCACAGTCGGTTCCCGACTTATGCCCCCACTCTCTGGGTGGGGGAGATTTGGCCGGTAGGCCGGCTGTGGTCAGGCCACAGTCGGTTCTCGACTTATGCCCCCACACTCTGGGTGGGGGAGATTTGGCCGGTAGGCCGGCTGTGGTCAGGCCACAGTCGGTTCCCGACTTATGCCCCCACTCTCTGGGTGGGGGAGATTTGGCCGGTAGGCCGGCTGTGGTCAGGCCACAGTCGGTTCCCGACTTATGCCCCCACTCTCTGGGTGGGGGAGATTTGGCCGGTAGGCTGGCTGTGGTCAGGCCACAGTCGGTTCCCGACTTATGCCCCCACTCTCTGGGTGGGGGAGATTTGGCCGGTAGGCCGGCTGTGGTCAGGCCACAGTCGGTTCCCGACTTATGCCCCCACTCTCTGGGTGGGGGAGATTTGGCCGGTAGGCCGGCTGTGGTCAGGCCACAGTCGGTTCCCGACTTTTGGTGGGGTGTCCATTCTTGGCGATGGGCGAATAGGGGCTCCCCCCCTTATTGCCCCCTGCTTGCTGGTCGAGAACGTAGTGAACGGGGAGCAAGTAGATAGTAAACAGAGCCTTCCTTATTAAAAATTTTTACAAGTTTCTGGTGGCAGGGTCGTCGACAGGCCCGATGGTACCCTGCCGAGTTCAGTACAACATTTCGTCCGCTCACTCATACGTAGTACCTCCTAACGGTGTCGGCGTTCCAGTGTGACGGTAAGTCCCGCCCTTCTCTGTCTTTTAGCTTGTAAGTACTTGGTCCTAGGACCTTGGTGATCTCGTATGGCCCCTCCCAGTTGGCGCTGAGCTTTCCGTGTTCGTTCGCCTTGCCGACCGCCGCGGATTTCCTCAGGACTAAGTCACCCATTTGGAACCTTCGGTGGTTTACCCTCTGGTTGTAGGCCTTTCTCATGCGTTGTTGATACGCTACTAAGTTTACGCGTGCCTCCTCCCTGGTTTCCTCCACCAGGTCCAAGGCTTCTTCCATGGCCGTCTCATTCCTGCCGCCCTCATAGTATTTGCTACGGGCGGAGGGAAGGCGCGTTTCTATGGGGAGGAGGGCCTCTGCCCCATATACTAGGCCGAACGGCGAGTGTCCTGTTGCCGCCTTCTGTGTCGTTCTTAGGGACCACAGGACACTTGGTAACTCATCCGCCCATCTCCCTTTTAGGTCCTCCAGCATCTTTCTCAGTCCGTTGAGGATTTGTTTGTTGGCCGCCTCGGCCTGGCCGTTGGTTTGCGGGTGGCAGACGGCTGAATATGCCACCACAGTCCCAAATCCTCCTAGCCATTCTCTTAATGGAGGGTTGTCGAATTGCCGGCCATGATCGAAGACCAGTACCTTAGGTACGCCGAACCGTGTTATGACGTTTCGCCATATCATTCTGCGCACGGCCGGTTCCGTGATATTAGGGACGGCTTCCGCTTCTATCCATTTTGAGAAATAATCCACCGCCACAATTACGAACTTCCTGTTCCCGGTTGCTGTAGGGAAGGGTCCTAGTATATCCATACCCCATTGGGCGAAGGGGATAGGGCTCAGGATGGGCTGCAGGTCCCTTGCCGGCGCGTGGATTACTGGTGAATGGATTTGGCAATTTCTGCACTTTTTGGTTAGTTCTCGAGCGTCGTGTATGGCGGTAGGCCAGTAGTAGCCTGCTCTGACCGCTTTATGCGCTAGGTTTCTGCCTCCTATGTGGTGTCCGCACATCCCCGAGTGGATGTCGTCCAGTACTATTGCCGCCTCCTCTGGTTTCAAGCATCTTAGTATTGGAGCAGCTGTTCCTTTCTTGTATAGCTGCTCGTCCAATATCATGTATCTTGCGGCTGTCGTGGGCATTCGTTTAGCTGTGGCGGGGTCTTCTGGCAGTTGTTTGTTCAGGATGTACTCGACGATGGGTGTCCGCCAATCGTTATCGCTTTTGAGCTCTATGTTGAGGACGTCGTCATGGCCGTCTTCGGACATTGCGATGCTTTTTTCCTGCCGGACGTCTACCCAGACCGAGCGTCTGATGTCTTGTAAGCTCGAACTTGCGAGTTTTGACAATGCGTCTGCCCGGTTATTCTGGGACCTAGGCACCTGCTTGATCTCGTATGATTGGAGTTGGGATAACTCCTCTTTTACTTTCTTTAGGTAGAGTGTCATCGAGGGCTCCCTGGCTTCATACTCCCCGTTAATTTGGTTCACCACCAGTTGCGAGTCAGTTGATAGTATAATTCGTTTGGCTCCGGCCGCCCGGGCTAGGTGGATACCGGCTAACACAGCTTCGTATTCGGCTTCATTGTTGGATGCCTGAAAAATGAACCTTAGCGCGTGCTCGAACTCTTCGCCGTCGGGACTTGTTAAGACGACACCGGCTCCGGAACCGTTGCTGGTGGACGAGCCATCGGTGAAGACCTCCCATGCCTCCGATGGGGGGTCGTCGTCCTCCGAGTGGGAACATTCGGCTATGAAGTCCGCTAGCGCCTGGGCTTTTATCGCCGTCCTCGACTGGTAGGTGATCCCTAGACCGCTCAGCTCCACGGCCCATTTCAACATTCGCCCGGACTTCTCGAACTTTTCCAGTGCCTTCTCGAGGGGCATGTTTGTGAGGACGGTTACCGGGTGTGCATCGAAGTAGGGGCGCAACTTTCTGGCGGCCACGACTACGGCGTAGGCTGCCTTCTCTACCATGGGGTAGTTTTTTTCTGCTGGGCCCAACGCGTGACTGATGAAATATATCGGTTGCTGGGCTTTCTCCTCTTCTCTGAGGATGACGGCGCTTATTGTGACATTGGTGACAGCTATGTAGACATATAACTTCTCACCCTCGGTTGGCCGTGCCAGCGTCGGCAGGGTCTTTAAGTGTTCTTTTAAGTTAGCGAACGCCGTCCTTTGCTCTTCCCCCCACTTGAAGTGCTTGTTGCCTTTGAGGACTCCGAAGAAAGGGGTGGATTTATCGGCCGCCCTTGAGATGAAACGGGCCAGAGCCGCCATTCTTCCCGTGAGTCTCTGTATATCTTTGATAGTTTTTGGCTCTGGTAGGTCTTGAATGGCCCGGACCTTTTCCGGGTTGGCGTCTATTCCTCTAGCGCTTACTAGGAAGCCTAGGAATTTTCCGGACCTTACCCCGAATGTGCACTTCTGGGGGTTCAACTTCATTTTGTACTTTCTCAGCGATTGGAATGTTTCCCTTAGATCGTCGAGATGATCGCCGTCTGCTTTGCTCTTTACGATCGCGTCGTCCACGTATATTTCCATGTTCCTACCCCTCTGACCTTTGAAGATCCTGTCTACCAGTCTCTGGTAGGTGGCACCTGCGTTTTTCAGTCCGAAGGGCATCATTTTGTACATGAATGTCCCGGCGCTGGTAATAAACGCACACTTGACCCTGTCTGGCTCCCACAGGAAGACTTGATGGTACCCGGAGAAGGCGTCAAGAAAGCTTAGCAGGGTATGTCCGCTAGTGCCGTCCACTAGTTGGTCGATTCTTGGTAGGGGGTAGCAGTCTTTCGGGCATGCTTTGTTCAGGTTGGTGAAGTCGACGCACATCCGCCAGGCGCCTGACGACTTTCTCACCATTACCACGTTTGCCAGCCACTCAGGGTAGTTGCAGGTTTCTATGAACCCGGCTTTTATCAGCTTGTCGACCTCACACCGGATAGCGTCGTCTTTCTCTGCCGACATGCTTCTCTTCTTCTGCTTTACTGGTCGGAAAGCAGGATCTACGTTTAGCCTGTGCACCGTTACTTCCGGGTCTACCCCTGTCATTTCATCGGCTGAGTATGCGAAGACGTCGGCGTTAGCCTTTAGGAGGCTGACGAGGCGCTCTTGGTAATCGGGATCTAGGTCGGTTCCTATGAGGACGGACCGGCCCGGGTCTAGGTTTATCGCCATGCTCCCTCCGCCTGGCTCTATGCACTCGGAGTCGGGATCGTTCGTTCCTTTTATCTTAAGAGTTTTGGAGGCCGGTTGTCTTTGCTCGGCCTCGTGGGTGGCTTTTCTCTTCCCTCTCACTTCTTCTTGTGATCGCTTGAGGGCTACTGAGTTACAGCTCCTGGCGGAGTCCTGGTCTCCGTGTAATTTTCCCTGGGTGTTCCTGTCAGTGACGTACGCCAGTGTCACGGCACGTATGGATACCAGGGCATGTATCCCATCCAGGGTTATCCGGCCTATTAACGCGTTGTAGGCGGATTTGGCGTTGACTACTACGAACTGGGCTGTGGTTGTCTTGGCGTCAGTGTCTTCCCCGAACGTGACCGGTAGGTCGATAGTTCCCATGGGGACGACTCTGGTCCCCGAAAACCCGTACAAGGCGCCGGCCGTTGGGTTGAGATGGCGTTTCTCGAAGCCCATTTGTTCGAACGCCTCCTTGTATAGTAAGTTGGTGTAGGCGCCCGTGTCTATCATGCACCTTTTGACCGTGTGGTCTCCTATTTTGACGGCCAATACCAGGGGGTCACTGTGGGGGTAGGTCACTCGCTTGTAGTCATCTGCCGTGATACTGAGAGTTGGGATAGTCGTCTCCTTGGACTCACCGGCGTAGCATATATGTCGGGTTAGCTGTCTCAAGTGGTTCTTGATCTGCCTCCTGCTGATCCCGGCTTCCTCCTCCCTTTTATCGATCGTATTGATGACATTGCGTTCCTTTTCTTTCTCGGCTGCCCCCCTGGTATTTTCGGTAACCGCACCTTGGCCGTAACTGTTGCCGGTGTTGGTATTGGTGGTGATACGCTGGCCTCTGGCTTCATATGCCGCCAAAGAGCCGCGGCGTATGAGGTCTTCAATCTCGTCCTTCAGGTTCCGACATTCTTCTGTTGTGTGCCCCGCCTGGCTGTGAAAAGCGCAGTATTTCTTCGGATCAGCACGCACTCCTGGTCTGAAGGGGCGCGGGACTCCCCATTTTTTGTTGTTCTTCTCTATCTCGTAAATTTCCGCTCGGGGCCGGGTCAGCGCGGTGTAGCGGTCAAACCTTTCTCTGCGGATTCCCTCCGACCTTCTCTCCCCGCGGCTCCTATTCGGTGTTATTTGGGGCTCCTTTTGGCCTACCGGGCTCCGTGCTCTTTCTAAAGGCGGACGTCGGACCCTTGGGGGTGACGGGTCCTCACGCCGTGCTTTGTAATCCTCTTCGTTCATGTACCCTTCCGCGATTCGCCGAGCCTCGACCAGTGAGGTAGGTCTCTCTCTGAGTAAGTGGCTCTTGAGAGGTCCTTCTGTCATCGTATGGGTCAGGGCGCAGGCGGCTGTCGACGCATCGATTGTCCGTATTTGTTGGCACTCTAAGTCGAATCTTCTAACATACTCCCTGATGGTCTCTTTTGGCCCTTGCTTCATGGTCATTAGATCTACCGTCACGATCTGCCTGCGCCGGCTTCCGGCATATTGGTCTATGAAGGCCGTGCTGAGGTCTCTGAAACTCCGAATGGACTCCCGGGGTAATCCCCGGAACCACGATTGGGCGTATCCTGTGAGAGTGGTGGGGAACACCCGGCACCATACCGCGTCATCGAGCTCGTACATGGCCATGTAACTTTCGTATGTCGCCAAGTGGTCTTCCGGGTCGGCGGTTCCGTCGAATTGGATATTGGGTACCTTAACCCTGGGCATGGGGTGCTCCGTAATGTCTGGGTGAAACGGCGATACCGTCGGCCGTCCTTTCTTTTGTGCTTTTACGCTGGGCGTTGCCAGTTTCGATTCGCCCTCCTCCTCTTCGTGGGAGGCGGACGTGTTTCTGCCGGATCGGCATGTCACGAATGTCTCTTGATCGGACCTCTCCTGAGGTACGGACCTGTTTTCTCGGGCTGCGCTGTTCGTTAGCCGGGTGAATACCGAACCTCGTTCCTCGGGGCTGGCGTTCCTTCTTTCACGTTCCCTAGGGCCTAGCCGGTCCTGGACGGTTTTTGTAGGCCTTCCATCTCTCTCTCTCTGGCCCAGTCGGTGATGAACCGTCCTTAGGGGGTTGTGGCCCTTCTTGGCCCTTTGGGCCCCGGGACCCAGCCGGTGATGTATGGTCGGGTTATGACTTCGGCTCCTTTCGCGGCGCCTGCTACTCGTGGGGGACTCGCTGCTCTCACTCCCGATATTGGACGGTGTCGGGGTGCCCGAGTCCGCCCTTGGGCAGGCCGGCGAAGGATCCTTGGATCGGTGTTTTGGCCGGCGATGACGTAGCCTGATACGCTCATCATCAAGGTGTCTGCTTTTTTCCAGGTATCGTCGTTTCCTTTCTTCCAGTGCCGTCGCCCTTGGCAGTTCGGGGAAGAGCTCTCTTGGCGAAACGTCGGCCCTCTGGAAGATCCTGGTGGTAGGCTGAGGGGTTTCCTTCGCGCGCTGCAAGGCGGGTGTTGATGGAGTCGTCGCCCCTAGAAGGGCAGCGAGGAAGAGCTGAGTGGCTGACAGCTGCTCGGGGGTGAAAGTGTTCAACGGAATGACTGCTGGGGGCACCTCTGCTGGCGCGGACGTTGAGGCCAAGTGGCCTTTACCTTTGTCCTTGTCCCGGGCTTGGTCCTCCGGTGGGAATGTTCTCGCAGTTTCGAGCTCGGCTTCCGCCTCAACAGGGGTGTCTACGGTGTCGCGAGTCGTCATCGTAATGTTTTGACGATTTTGTTTTCTTAGAGCGAGGACCTTTTTTGTTCGAGGTCCCCACAGACGGCGCCAAATTGTTTGGGTATCAAACAATTATATACCTCCCGCCGGGTATGGCCGGCGATCCTCCTCTCCCGATATATGAAGCTCAGAGTGCCGGACCTGCACAGGGAGCAAACAAGGGCCTCGGAAGGGTTCCGAGGTTGCCTCTCCGACGCTCAAGTCAGTGATTTGGATTGGAGGATAGAGGTAAGGTTATGAAGGATATTACTTAACTTTCTAGAGAGATATTTTGTGTGGATGACATGTTGGTGACTGTTCTCCTCTCTTCCCCCTTCTATATGGGTGTCTTGGGGGTATTTATAGGACTCGAGGTATGGAGGTCGGCTGCCGGACCCCAAGCTAGACCGATGGCCCCCCTCCGGCTGGAGAGAGCCGGTGGGCCCTGGTTGGAGGGGTGACGACTCGGTCATAACCTCGCCGGCTGCCGACCATAGCTGTGGTGCCGACCCCCGTCAGTAACGATTCTGAAAAGTGGTTAATTGCTATGAAAGAAGAGATGAAATCAATGGATGATAATAAAGTGTGGGATTTAGTTGTGTTACCTGAAGGGTCCAAGACCATTGGGTCGAAATGGGTCTATAAGATCAAAAAGGATTCTAAGGGGAACATAGAAAGATACAAAGCCCGACTTGTTGCCAAAGGTTTTACTCAGAAAGACGGTATTGACTATAAGGAAACCTTCTCTCCAGTATCTAAGAAGGATTCCTTAAGAATTGTGTTGGCAATGGTGGCTCATTATGATCTCGAGCTTCACCAAATGGATGTGAAAACCGCTTTTCTAAATGGTGAACTTGAGGAGGAAGTATATATGAAGCAACATGAGGGCTTTTTAGCTCCAGGTAATGAGGACAAGGTTTGTAGGCTGAAAAAGTCGATATATGGACTAAAACAAGCTTCCCGACAGTGGTACTTAAAGTTTAATGATACTATCACATCATATGGTTTCACAGAGGTCATCGTTGATCGATGTATCTATATGAAAATCAGTGGGAGTAAGTTTGTAATTTTAGTTCTGTATGTTGACGATATTTTACTAGCTACGAATAATATGGGTATGTTACATGATGTAAAGAAGTACCTCTCTAAAATTTTTGAGATGAAAGATATGGGTGAGGCATCCTATGTGATTGGGATTGAAATAACCCGTGATAGATCACAAGGATTGTTAGGACTGTCTCAGAAAACCTACATCAATACAATTTTAGAGAGATATAGAATGGAGAGTTGCTCGTCTGGAATCGTTCCTATACAGAAAGGGGATAAGTTCAGTAAAATGCAATGTCCTCAGAATGAGCTAGAACGAAAAGAAATGGAAAGAATTCCTTATGCATCAGTGGTTGGGAGCTTGAACTATGTTCAAACATGTACTCGACCAGACATCAGCTTTGCTGTTGGAATGTTGGGTCGATATCAAAGTGATCCCGGGATGGACCACTGGAGAGCTGCAAAGAAAGTGCTCAGGTACTTGCAAGGAACCAAGGAGTTCATGCTTACATATAGGAGATCCGATAATGATCTAGAAGTTATTGGATATTCAGATTCAGACCATGCCGGATGTAAAGATACTAGGAAATCAACATTTGGTTATGTCTTTCTATTAGCTGAGGGAGCAGTATCATGGAAATGTGGAAAACAATCTATTTTTGCTACCTCCACTATGGAAGCTGAATTTGTGGCGTGCTTTGAAGCCACTATTCATGCATTGTGGATGCGGAACTTTATCTCGGGACTTGGAATCATCGATAGTATAGCCAAGCCGCTGAGAATTTACTTTGATAATGAAGCAGCTGTATTCTTCGCTAAAAATGATAAGTACTCTAAGGGTGCAAAGCATATTGAACTGAAATACTTATCAGTTAAAGAGGATGTGCAGAAACGTAGAGTGTCAATTGAGCATATTAGGACGGATGTAATGGTAGCCGATCCGTTAACTAAGGGATTACCACCTAAAGCGTTTATTGGCCATGTAGAGCGCATGGGTGTTGTAAATAAAGCCTTGCTAATGTAAAAGTAGTGTGCTCATATTATGTTTATGACATTTTGATATCATTTATTGTTATGTTTCTGTATAAAGTACATGTGATCATTATGATATATGTATACATTTATGATTGGAGATTACATGTAATCATTTTGAGAATTATTGTATTTTCTCAAAATTAGAGATAGTTCAGAGTTAGGATTGATTTGTGATACATGGAAGGGATCATGTCGCAGAATGATGTGTGACCGCCATGATTCAGTTAATTTTAAATCTATTAAAGTTTTATAGAAAGTTTAATGAGCTCAATTTAAGGTGAATATTATAATTGTTGATCCTTTAAGTGACACTAAGGCCAAGTGGGAGAATGTTAGAATATTTATATTCTTATGGCCTTGTGTCTTTCGGGTTTATAAATAACGAGTTCACGTTTAACGGGACTTTGATATAAAGTCGACACCGTGATGGTTCGGTTTCGATTAAAGTAATTAAAGTCGGGAATTGCTATTCCTTCCGACCTTACCCAATATCACGAGATGCCTTTTCACGAAGAGATATAACGATTTGAGTTATGAACAAATACATCCCTTGACATGTATATATCCATATACATATCAATAACAGTGTACGTACATATCTTCATCTTCTCAAATAGAAAACAGTTTGTGAAAGGCAAGAGTTCTCTTCTCCATCATACTGAGAACGTTAAGGAAACGGGTTAAGGAGGAGAATCACATTGGGTCTTTATTCTTCTTATATTATTATTATTATTGAGTGCGTCGTAAGACATGGACCAAGGTTAGTCCTCTTTTCCGTTCACTGATTGTATTAAGGTTGAATTAATATGAATCTACAATTGATCATGGGACTGATTTCATAATCGAAATCATGAAGTATGTCTAACAGTTTGTTCAACGCGAATATAGACTCATTTTATTTCGGGACCCAAAAGCCCAAAAAAACGTGGGATAAGTTTCAAAATCGGTCATTTTCGTTTATTTTCGATAGCGGTGTAAGTTATTCTAAAAGTGTGAATGTTTTTTGATAGACTTTTCGATGTGAACAAAATGCCTAATCATGATTATAGTATAACCTTCTAACACGATATAAAATATATAGAACTTTTTTTGAATGATTCTGACACGTCTTATAAATATGGAAGGAGTATAAATGTACGGAGTATAATGCAATACATCTCATATAGTCGTATGATGCATCATGTATTCGTGTCTCATTATCGTCGTTGATATGCATCATGTCAATAGTGCGAAACTGAAAACATGGGCAATCATGGCACACAGCTTCAGACTTCCTTCTGATAAATATCATCAAGGATGGCCATAATGAAAACATGGGCAACAATGTACTGATGTAGGTATATGAACCTACTTAATTAAACAGCAACAGTATCTGCGTAGAGACTCTGAAGCCTGGAAGAAATCGTTGGGTACTTCAGTATGAACTTTCGAACGAATCTGTCTTCAGTCATTTTGAGAAGTCTAGGTATATGAAATTCTTCCAGCAGTTTCTCCTCTTTCAATGCCATAACCACCTTACACCTCGGAATCGACCTTTTAGCCAACGAAAACATAACCAGTATGGGATGTCTAATCACCTCCTCTGGTTTAAGATGCATCGTTTTAACAAAAAACTCAAAGGTGCTCTTCAGTTTTTCCTCCGATTGTGTCAGACAAAGTGGGTGGTGTACAATGGTGGTTGCGATATCTTCCTCGGACCAGCCTAAGCTCTTCAAAAATTCTACTTTCTTCTTAAAATTCAGCTCAGACATCGACAAAACAGCGCGCAGAGCATGAATGAACATTTTTTCAGTCGGGTCAATTCCATAGTTTCTAACAGTTGCAACCCCATATTGAATCCTATCAAGGGAACAAAGAAAAACCCTCGGATGTGCTGTAAACATTTTCAAAATACTACTCATTGAAACTCCTTGATCTAACAAATAATGAATATTAGGCTGCAAAATCTTCCTAAGATCAGTTGTCAACAACCTAGTTGTCTTCTGAACAACAACCATACTCGCGGCCTCGTCAGCCTTCATTATCTCTTTCAAATACTCGTAATTCGGAATCAAGTTACCAGTCAGACTTCGATGAAGAACTAATGGATTAGCGAGAATCAGCGCGGTTAAAGCATCACCCACAAACCCAATTTGAGCAAGGAAAATCAATTTAGGCTCAAGAGTTGATTCAACATTACTTCTAAAAATGCCGGGTTCCCTTTTTCGAAGAGTAGCAATGTGGGTATCAGTAAAATTGTATTTTTTGAAAAGGGCAACCACAGATTCCTCCCTTTCTGATGAAGCTACTTGTTGTTCTCTATTTTTCTGGGTTTTTGGTTGAAGTTGTTCAGACGATATTGCTGCTCCTGCTGCTGCTGGTTTTAGAATTGGTTCAATTAGGTTAGATGTTTTTGTTCCTAAAGCACGAATTTGAAGGAAACGAAGAGCTGATTTGATTGGAAAATTAAACATTTTCTAGCGTCGATCGATATTTTGGAATTACAAGAAATATTATGATTGTGAGTGAAATAATGGAAATAGTTGAGATACAAAGGTGTTGTTACTTGTTACCCAGGTGCGTGCGCTGTAGAACGGACTGCAGGATGAGAGAACAGAGAAGATGGATACAAAGGTTTCACGAATTTTTTAGGGTTTGATGTTCTTCCCCTTTTACTAACCGATCAACAAGCCAGGGAGTGAGGGACAAATAACAGAGGTCTTCCAAGGGCCCAAGATTAGACATTTAGACCAAGACAAACTAACTCGTCTCATAACTGAGCCCGACTAACATATGAATTCAAAATTCGAGATTGATTCGTTAATCGTCATTTTAATAGATCATATTGTGAAAAATAATTTACCATTTCAATTTCATAAATCAATCGGGAATACATATCTTGATTCATAATAAAGTAGGTCAATGTGATAATAATAACAAGAATACGGATCCACAATAATTTTACGGGTATCATCTCATCTGTCATTATGAGTGACGTGTATTCATAATTATGAAACGGCGAAAAAAATAGACTAGTCATTGCCAATGGCGGGTTTGGACTCATTTAAATTGCCTTTTCAATGACGGGGTTATGCTCCCCTTGGATTCAGTTGTAGGTCTTGGGTTCGACCCCAACTATGGATAGTAAACTATTAATTCTATTTTTTTTCACGACACAAGAGTCCATAAACGAAATCGAACCCACAACATCTAGTCAAAGAGCATCAAATGTTATCCACAATTAATCACAAAAAATGTGTAACATATGCTCAACATGTTAAACACCTTCTATATTTGGCAATGTCAGAAACATGTTTATTTGTCTACAAGAGATGAAGCAACATGTTACATGTTGAAGGCAAACTTCAGTTGGCTAACATGGTGACAAAGCAAGACCTTCATCCTTCAGGGTATTTCAACATCATTTTTTATCTTCCGAAGTTAGGACTCTCTCTTTGTCTATCTCCAGGTTGAGCATATATGAAGGGAGCATACTCTCTTTGTATTATCCGCTTACCGTGCTGTAACCGTGATGTATGTACCCTTGCCAATAAACCATTTAGGTCTAAACAGGTCTCATAACTCCGCCATCGAACATAGTCAGTCCAAAAAGGGAACTGCCCCAGTCAGAACTCAGAAGCCAAACTAAGCTATGGGCAAATTGCGGTACTGTATAACTGAAAGAGAAGTATTTCAGGGCTTAGCTCAAAAGTGCACAGTATCATTTAGCCAGCCGATTCCTAGGGGATATGTACGAAACATGCACCATTTATCTATTCTTGCTTCTATCTACCAATCTAAAACTCCCTACGTTGCAACTGCATCCTTCTCCGTTTTTCAACAACCCCATTCATGACTCCTCGATCTGCAACACAAAAACTGGTAGTAGTTAGGTGTCGGAAGACATGGGAGTTCTTCTAATTATTAATACTGGGCAAGGGTTGAAGGCAAGATTAATACGGGGCAGGGAATAACACAACACAACACAACACATGCATTTTATTTTGTTAAGATACAAATGATACTTTACTTTCAAAGTAATCATGTTAAGTGGAAACCAACCACAGGTAAAAGAGATACGCAAACAATAAATCAAAGTATCCAAGAAACAAACAAAATGGGAGTAAACAAGAGACAGACAATAATAGAAGGGAAGATGAAAAGTAATGAGGGAAATGATAATATGAAGTGGTCTCGAGTAATGGTCACCTACAACCAGGCTGACTTCAAATTCTTAGCAGCTAGCATCCGTATCATCTACAGTATTAGTTAGAGTACTATTTTGGGAGTATTACAAGCGGATCTTCTATAGCATAGGCGATAAACATTCACCGCTCCTTTAATCTCAAGTGTTCAGCAAGTAACAAGTAACAAGAAGATAATACAAATATTCTGCCGTTGGTTGATTGGTAAACTATACCAAATTTAGTGGCAATGTGCTGATACAGACTTAGACTTTCAATAAGAAACACTCAAATCCAAAAATTAAGGCGGGGTTTGGTTAGGGAAAGGGTAAGGTAATGATATTAACAAAGGAGATGGAGGAGAAAAGGAAAGACATCACCCCTAATATACTCACTTGTTTGGCAATAAGTTATAAGGGAAAAGGAAGCATCTTCAAGGACTTCAACCACAACCCACAAAACCAGCTTCCACCACCAAGGCCACGAAACACCACATCCCTCATCGTATAGAACAACATAATTTCGGATCGGATCGTGTATTCAAATATTTTAGACTACTATCCACCATCCAAATAAACAAAATTCGAATTGGATATCCGATCCAAATTTGAATTTTGGATCATATATCCAAAATTTCCAATCGAATTAAGAGCGGATATCGAATCAATCAGGATCTTCAAATCTTTTTCTCAGCCATAGCTAGCATGGTTCAAGATGTGAAGTTATAGCCTATGCTTCTATAAACAGATTATTTGAGAAGATTATGCTGATCTTTTTCTACCCTCAGTGATAGTCCCCGGCAAGGAGATCCAAGAAAAACTCAATCAGTGAGATTAGCCCTAATGGCAAATAGCATGTGTTTATTGGGATCACAGAGGCCGGATCAAAAATGCCTTTCAATAACAACACTAAAAGTAACAAAGCTAAATCAACAAACTAGCCAAGGAAACCAAACATGTCACCAAAGTACATGCATGAGAGTTTATGTCTGACCATATCATTGTATCTGGTGTGCATTCATCAGATGAAATCAATACGACTCTAAAGATACATATGCACAACGACCTAAAATCCATATAATGCAATATGTGTTATATAGTCGTATCATGTATCATGCCAACAGTGTGAAACTGAAAACATGAGCAATCACAGACACACAGCTTACAGATTTCAATCTGATAAATATCATAAGGATGGCGAAAAGAAGAACATGGGCAATAATGTTCTGATGTATATACAAAAGAACTGAATAGAATTCATCAACTCTAGATGGACTTACTTCTTAATTGAACAGCACCAGCATCCGAGTAGAGACTCTGAAGACTCGAAGAAATCATTGGATATTTCAGTATGAACTTTTGAACGAATTTGTCTTCAGTCAGATTGAGAAATGTAGGTATATGAAATTCTTCCAGCAATTTCTTCTCTTTCAACGCCATAACCACTCTACACCTCGGAATAGACCTTTTGGTCAACGAAAACATAACCAGCAAGGGATGACTGATCACCTCCTTTGGTTTAAGATGCATAGTCTTGACAAAAAACTCAAAGGTGCTCTTTAGTTTTTCCTCCGATTGTGACAAAAAACGTGGTTGGCGTGCAATGGAGGTTGTGATATCTTCATCAGACCAGCCTAAGCTCTTCAAAAAATCTACTTTCTTCTTAAAATTCAGCTCAGTCATCGACAAAACAACCCGCAGCCCATGAATGAACATTTTTTCAGTTGGCTGAAATCCATACTTTCTAACAGTTGCAACCCCATAAAGAATCCTATCAAGGGAACAAAGAAGAACCCTAGGTTGTGCTGTAAACATTTTCAAAATACTACTCATTGAAACTCCTTCCTCTAACAAATAATCAATATTAGGCTGCAAAATCTTCCTAAGATCAGTTGTCAACAACCTAGTCGTCTTCTGAACAACAGCCATACTCGTGGCCTGATCAGCCTTCATTATCTGTTTCAAATACTCGTAATTCGGAATCAAGTGACCGGTCAGACTTCGATCCAAAATTAACGGATTAGTGAGAAGTAGGTCAGTTAAAGCATTATCCACAAACCCATTTTGAGTAAGGAACTTCAATTTAGGCTCAAGATTTGATTCAACTTTACTTCTAAAAATATCGGGTTTCCTTTTACCAAGAGTAGCAATGTGGGCATGAGTAAAATTGTATTCTTTGAAAAGGGCAACCACAGATTCCTCCCTTTCTGATGAAGGTACTTGTTGTTCTCTATTTTTCTGGGTTTTTGGTTTAAGTTGTTGAGACGATATTGGTGCTGCTGCTGGTTTTAGAATTGGTTCAATTAGGTTAGATGTTTTTGTTCCTAAACAACGAATTTGAAGGAAATGAACAACTGATTTCAATGGAAAATGCAGCATTTTGAAGCATGGATAGATGTATACGGAACTACAATAAATATATGAGTGTGAGTGAAATCAATGAAATAGTATAGTCGAGAAAGAGAAGAGAGAGGAGGTGTTACCCAGGTGTGTACACTGTAGAATAGACTGCAGAGTGCAGGATGAGATTGCATGAGAACTGTCAACTGAGAATATCCAGTGGGTACAAAGTTTTGTAAGTTTTGTTTCGAGGGTTTTAGGTTTCAAATGTATAGTGAGAGTATATAAAACCCGAATTGGTAACTAGAAAACCACTCATATTAATCTTTTAGATTATTCCAAATGGAAGCGATTTAGTGTTTAGGTCGATACGTTACACTTAATAACAAAGCAATTAAACCAAATACGGTACTCCCTCATATTCCTCATAATTAGACCTGGCAAAGCTTCCCCGAGTCCCCGACCCGACCCTAATAAGTTAGCCCAAGCCCAACCCGATACCCGAAGTGAAAGTCCGAATTGACCCAAGCTAACCCAAAATTGACGCGACTATTATCATAGAAAACTAGTGATATCCCTAAAGATTTAAAGAAGTTGAAAACAGTAATCTCGAAAATGACTCAAATCCGAAATGATTCGACTCAATTCTTATAAACCAAACGTGGCCCGATCCGAAGCGAATCTGACCCGAACCCTAATCGGTTGACCCGTTTACCAAATCTACTCATAATCCTCCCTCTTTCCTTTTGGACTTAGTTTTGCTTATTTCTCTCTTTTCTTTTTGGACTATCTTTCACTTTGGTGCTTAGATTGTACTTTTAACCCCTTCTTTATTCTTTCATTTGCACACAAATTCCACCATATTTTCACTTTATATCCCACTATTTTCTGGAAGATCATGAGTAACACGATGGAGTAGTAAAACTTGTTAGACCCGATAATGACACAATCCAACCCACCAGATCAGTTGACCCGAAATGACCGACCCAATAACAACTCGTCCCAAACCTGACTCGACACGAAAAATGTTAACCCAATACGACCTAAACTCGATATGACCCAACCCAAAACCAACCCGGCCCGCTCGACAATCATTTGTATCTGGTGTGCATTCATCGAAAGAAATCTGTAGGACTCTTAAGATACATATGCACAAGCTATCCACCAAACACTAGAATGGATGATTCCATTCCAAAAGCCTCCAACCAAATACCCCTAAATGCAACACGACTCATATAGTCTCATATAGTCGTATGATGCATCATGGGATGGCCACAGCTTCAGAATTCGTTATTAAGGATGGCCAAAATGAAAACATGGGCAACAATGTTTTTTTTTTGGCAACGAGCAAAACTAGATTCAGCAATGTTTCATCGCAGCCATGGCTAGACCATGGGCCTGCTTATTAAGAGACCTAGGAATGTATTTAATAGAGAGACAATGAAAGTAGTTAGAGTAATGAAGTATATCCTCAATTATTCCTCGGAGCTCGTTCCGTGGATAATCCGTGCTTGCAAGGGCTTCAATTAGATTAAAACAGTCTGTGCGCAGCGTAATGTGGAGGAGACCTATGTGTAAGGCCCAGGTACAAGCCTTGAGAATCCCCGTTGCTTCCGCCAGAATAGGAGAATTGGTGTTGAAGCTGGCCGAATGAGCGGAGGAGTCACCCGTGATAGAATCGTGAGCAATCCAACCGCAGGATGCATTAGAATTAGGTATCCAGGAAGCGTCCGAATCAATAGTAATGACTTGGCAAGAACTATCAGCTTTCCTAATTAAATGGAGGGGAGATCCATTAACCCATGAGACATTCTTGCCGTTATCAATACTCCCGTGAAGCTCAGTCTTGTGGGGGGATTCTAAGTAAGATGAATTTGTGGAATGAATAGCAATACCAGTAGGCCAGACAATGCCATCAAACCTGTTTTTGTTTCTAGCCACCTAGATAGTCCAAAGGGTAGAAATGAACTGGTAAATAAGAGCATCAACATTGTTAAGTTTGCGAAAGAAATGTATCCAGTTGATAATCCATCGCGAGAGAGGCAAGTCATTATTGGATTGACATTTGATGCCTAAATTCCCCCAAGCCAAACTCTTGAAGCAAAAGGACAGTCTCTGAAGAGGTGGGAGGCAGATTCAAGCTCCTCAGAGTCAGAAGTTCTGCAGAGAAAACAATAGGGATCAATGTCAATATTTCGCTTAAGAAAAGTCGTTCCTATTGGTAAGCAGTTGTGAAGGATTTTCCAGAGGAAGATTTTCCATTTATTGAGACAATTAATCTTCCAAAGGGTCTTTCGGCAGAAGGAGATTGTGATGACATCCATAGGATTACCCTGACTAGAGTTCACATCGCAGTCCCTAGCCGTATTAGAGATGAACTTATATCTTGTTTTGACAGTGTAATTCCCATCTGTACTAGCCATCCAATAAGGCAAGTCTCGACTTTGGCTGATGGGCAAATGTATTGAAAGAATTTTTTTAATCCAGTAGGGTAAGAAAACATCCGTAAGAATGCCTTCATTCCAAGAGCCATCTGCATTGGTGAGATCTTTAATTATCCTTGGAAAGCGGCCGTGAGAGGTATCAACACCAGTTTTTGGAACCGAAATTTCCCCAAAGACCCAACGATGATTCCAAATATTGAGGGAGCTATTCGAGCCCAAGCTCCAAGCAAGCAGTTGGCTAATAAGTCTGATCCCCCAGTGAATGCTTCTCCAGCCCCAGGAGCAGTTCTTGGCCGAGGAGTTAATCATTTTTTCAATGTTGGTGATCGAACACTTGTATTTTGAGGAAAAAACTTTGCTGATGAGGGACTCTCTGTTGATGAGGATTTTCCAAGCAACTTTAGCAAGGAGAGATTGATTGAAGAAGGAGATATTTCTAAGACTGAGACCACCATCGCATTTTGGGAGACATAACACTTTCGAGCTCCTCCAGTGAATAGTCCTATTTCCCCTTCCCCCTGCCCACCAGAAATGCGCTAAAAGGGAGTTGATTCTCTTGGCCACACTTATCGGTATATGAAATATCGATAGAAAATAAATGGATAATGAGGAAAGGACCGAGGAGATGAGGACTAAACGACCAGCCTGGCTAAGAAGAGTGTCGTTCCAGGAAGATATTCTGCGCTTAATTCTACAGATGATGTCGTTGTAGAAAATCTTCTTATTTTGCTCAACAAGGAGGGGGATACCTAGATATTTACCCATGTCGTTATTCTTCTTTATTTGAAGAGTTTTCAGGCCTTTTAGTGACTTTAGCCATTGTGGTTGAGGCTCCAAAGTGTATAGCTGACTTTTCAAAATTTATTTGATGTCCAGAGATCATACAGAAGTCCTTAAGGATGTTGTTGAGAGAATTGAGAGAGTTTTCATTGCAATTACTGAAGAAGATGACATCATCCGCAAAGAAGAGGTGGTTAATCATGGGTCCTTGCATCGAAATTCTGACCCCTTGAAGAGAACCCGTGTCTTGAGCGTCTTCCCACTTTGCGGAGAGGACTTCCATGCAAAGAATAAATAGGTAGGGGGAGAGGGAGTCTCCTTGCCTGAGGCCATTTGTCGGTTGGAAACTCTTGGAAGAAGAACCATTAATGAGAATTTCATAAGAAACTGTTGAGTACAATTCATGATGAGTCTAATAAGATGGTTAGGGAAATTCATAGTAGCAAGGGTTCTCCGAAGGAAGGTCCAATCAATTCTGTCGAAAGCCTTACTCATGTCGATCTTGAAAGCCATAGAGCTCATACTTCTAGAGCATTGTTTGTTGATATTATGGACAAGTTCATGAGCAATAAGGATATTATCACTACATGATCGACCTGGGAGGAAACCATTTTGATACGGGCCCACCAGTTTATTGATGATCTTCCGGAGCCTGTTGGAGATGCATTTTGTAATGATCTTCATGATTACATTGCATAAACTTATTGGTCTGAAGTGTTCAACATATTCAGGGGTAGAGATTTTTGGAACGAGAGTGATGAAGGTGCGATTGAAATCCCTGAGAATAAAACCCGAGTTAAGACAGTGACAGACAGCAAGAATAACATCTTCTTTAATTAAGTGCCAGAATTGTTGGAAGAAGATGGCCGATATTCCATCAGGTCCAAGAGATTTGAGTGGACTGAGTTGGAAGACAGTAGTGCGCACTTCACCAGGGCAAAAAGGCGAGTTAAGTTTATCGACATCATCCGGACCCAGTTTTCGTCTGACTTTGGAGAGTAGTTTAGTGTAGATTTCTTCGATGTGCTGAGAATGGTACTCTGGTTGTGACGGGGGAGCAGCAAGAACACTGAGGAAGTAGTCCTGAAAGGTGTTGCTAATGATGTTCGGGGTCAAAGGTCCAGTCATTGTTTGAAAGCTTGAGCCCTGATATGAAGTTCCTGCAGGATCTATCTTTGACCCAGTTGAAATAGAATCTAGTACATGAATCTCCTTTAAGATCCCAAGTGATTTTAGATCTTTGTTTCCAATACTTACTGGAAGCCTTGCAGAATTCAATAAGTTCACGATGATGTGCGTTGTAGCTGGATATTGAAGAATTATTTTGGTTGGAAAAGTAATCCTCAAGATCGGATTCAATGATTTAATCAAAATCAGTCCACTTGCGTCCCCATTCTTGACGCTTGTCGAGTGCCCATCGTTTCATTATTTGCCTGCTTTGGCTTAATTTACGAGCTAGATTGAAGGAGTGAGAACCAGTAGAGGAATCCCATTGTGTCATCTTTCCATAATTCCTCAATCTTCTTCCTGCAGTCGACAAAATCAAAAACCCAGGCATCCACCTTGTACGTCTTAGGCTTGTTATTGACGCAGAGATTGAAATCGACTTCAATCATAGCACGGTCAGTTATTAGAATTGGATAGTGTTTTACAACGGTGTTGGGGAAGGCAGTAAACCAGTTCGAGCAAGCAAAAGCCTTGTCAAGTCTTTCATATTGTTGTGTGCTAAATTTAGACCGTTTTTCCCTCCATTTAGACCCGTTTTTCCCTCGTTTTGCGAGTTTTGAGTGCGATTATCACCATATTTTGCGTACTTCTCGCATTAGCGTCCCTCTTGTGCGTTTTACGTGTTTTTGGTAGTTTTTCTATCAATTTTGATAGGTTTTGCTACAAAAATCACGATTGAGCTTCCACGAGCACAAGAGAAGGGAAAACCGTCCAAAGAGCAATGCACACAACTTAAAGTTTAAAGCCATCCGATCGAACAAACGAAGAATGAGACAAGACTCGAGGCCAAAAAAAATGACCGGGCGAAATTTCACCCGGTGAGACACCACCGGGCGAAATTTCACCCGACGGTAAAAATTGCCTCCCGAAGAATTTCCGAGAACTCCCCACCGGACGAAACTGACCGGGCGAAATTTCGCCCACCGGGTGAAATTTCGCCCGATGGTGAAAACGTGCCGAAAACGCGAAAAAAGAAGAAAATCTCACCGGGCGAAAATTTCACCCGATGGGAATTACTGATGAGTCCGCAGGGCGAAGTTTCACCCCATGAAGATGCAAAGGGAGATTGTCTCACTAATGGAGCATAAAGATGGATTTGGGCTTTAGGTTAAGGATCCATTAAGAGATTACTATATATATGTTACCCTAATTCATTGCCTAAACTCACCTCTCCATTGTGCTAAGGAGGGAAGACATTACACCCTTCCACCATCTTATTACACCATCCATTAGTAGTAGTAGAAAAATCCTAAAAAATTCCTAGTAGTTTATATAGTAATTAGTAGTAGATCTACACAATTTTCATCAACAATTGTTTAGACCTCAAGCTTGTAGAAGATTATTCAAGGTTTATTTGAAGATTTGTTGGGTTTATTGGAGGATTAGTGACAAGTTCTCCATTTTATTCATCAAAGATTCAATCTTTATCTATGATATCTTCTTATTTCTTATAGATCTACGTAGTTGGTACAATTCTCTTCCACTCTCTAATCTCTATTTAGTTTTTGTGATATTTTCTCATCATCATCTTGTTCAAATCTAATTAATATATATGCATGTTGTGATGAATTTCATAATGAATTGTGAGTAAATTTCTTGTTGGGGAGTTTAGGGATGAGGGCTTGGTTTATTTGAATATAGGGATGTTGGTGGGTTGCTTGCATGTTGGTTTATCTTATGAGTTTTTTGTCAAAAGGCACCTAACATTTACGCCTTTTGTAAGAAAGGCACCTAAAGTTATTTTTTTTGCGCAAAAGCACCTTAAATTTATATTTCTTTGTTAAAAGACACCAAACATCAACTTCCGTAAAAAAAACCGTCAATATTGACGGTTTCCATCCTTTAATCTTCTTCCATCCACCCTTAATCAACCTTCATTCCTTAATCAAACTCAACAAACCCTCTTTCTTTAATTCAACCATCTTCCCTTGATCAAACTCAATCAATCCTTTTCCTTAATTCAACCTTCATTCCTAGCTACTCTTTATTTGCATACATCTCAATTATCATTCCCCATTACTTAAGTAAAAACCACCAAGTTTTCGCTCAATCGGTAAGTTTTTAATTATAGCTCTTCATTCTAAGAACAAATTAAAATTTTGAATTCAATTTCCATTTTAATGTTATTTACCCTTAATTTCGAGTATAATTTTAGGATATGTGTATGTGTTAGAGTTTATTAGATAAATTTTTGAGTTAATACTAAATTGAATGAAGTTTCTGTTGTAAGAAATTAAGAATACTAATTTTAGTGTTTAAATTTGTGAGTTTGAGTAATCATCTGTTATTCATTTTTTGTATTTGTCAATTCATTTTTGGTTTAGTAATCATTTGTATTTCATTCTTTATGTGTATCATATAAGAAGAAATACTTAAAGATGACATGTTAATTGAAAATATGCAAAAGTGGAAAAAAAAACGTGGTTCAATTAAGGGGAGAGTATGTAAAAGGGGTTTTGAATGGAAATTAAGTTTTTTTGGAAGGAAAAATTGAGTATTGTGGAAAAATAAAGAGAATGGGAAAAAAGAGATAATAAGGTAATGCAAAGGAAGAGGGAAGAAACATGTTGTTGAGTTTGGTTAAGGGATGAGTGTTATTAAGGGTTGATGGAAGAAGATTAGGATGGAAACCGTCAATATTGACGGTTTTTTGACGGAAGTTGGTGTTTGGTGCCTTTTAACAAAGAAATGTAAATTTAAGGTGCTTTTAGGCAAAAAAAAAAAAAAAACTTTAGGTGCCTTTTTTACAAAAGGCGTAAATGTTAGGTGTCTTTTGACAAAAAACTCTTATCTTATTTATGGTGTTGTGTCATTGTTGTTTTAGTCCGACCAACTAGACCGACCTTGACTAATTTCTATCAATATGGGGAAACTCGGGGTAGAAATTACCATGACTAGGGACTTACCCTCATTCACCGCGAGAGAGGGTTTTTAGGTGAGTTTATCGACATTGTGACAAAAACTCGATCCCGACCTTCTTAGACCCCAAGTACCGAATCCCGACTTCTCCCTAACGCCTTTCCCTAATTGATCACCTCTAAACCATCATCGTACTAATCCTTCTAGTATAGACTCGACCTCTACAAAACCCCCCTTCTAAGACATCGAACACAACACCTTAAGCTTCACAAACACACACCGTTCCCTGTGGACCGACCTCGACTTACCACGATTACTTATTTGTTTTTGTGATAATTCCGAGTCTATAAATATTGTTTGATCCCCCGTCCTTCGCTAAAACGACCGATCCGATTGGGGCGCGATCAAAATGGCGCCGTTGCCGGGGAACGACTAATAATTGTTGTGTTTTTTTTAGTTGTTATGTTTGATTCTTTTCCCTTCTCTCTTTTCCCTAGTGCCGCGAGGTGCTAGGAGTCTCACCGTTTAATTGAGTTTTATGCCCAGGAACACGTCATCGCCCTTGTGGTTCGATCCGGAACCGGAAAGGACTTTTAGAGCACTGTGTTTTCGAGGAAATAACTCAACCACCATCATTCCACATCCTTCATTATCACCTCCTAACCTTAATCCCATCCTTCCACATTCACCTTCTACACCTTCTACATCACATAGCCCCACTCCAAACAATCGTTCCATATCTTCTACTTCACAAAATTCACCACCACCACCACCATCACCGAAAACACCACCACCAATTCCATCCCCTCCAAATTCTCCAAATCCACCAAATTCTCCAAACCCTCCAAATCCAAATCCACCATCACCACCAATCCAACTAATGGCGACTCTAGCTTCGCACTCTCAACTCACACATGAAGAAACACCATCTCCCGTCGATTTCGGAGAAATTCCCGAGAACTACGAATTGAAAGCTTCTTTGACTAATGCGGTCCAACAAGATACATTTCACGGCTTTTCTCAAGAAAATGCTCAAGAGCACATCGCTTCATTCAAAGAAAAATTAGTAGGAGCACGTCTCAATGGGTTAACTTCATGCCAATTGTATCGCCTATTATTTCCGAAGACCCTAAGAGATGGAGCTCGTAGATGGCTTCAAGGCCATCCCGCTAATACATTTACAACATGGGCTCAACTATCTAACGCCTTCTTGGAGAAATATTTTCCGCCGTTAAAGACTAATCAATACCGCATGGAGATACAAACGTTCAAGCAAGATGAATTTGAAAGCCCAAGCGAGGCTTGGGAAAGATTTAGAGACTTGTTGCGTAAATGTCCACATCATGGAATACCCGATTGGCTAACTACCCAAACGTTTTATAACACCCTTTCATCGAGAACCAAGGAAAACCTCAATTCGACCGCCGGAGGAGACTTCTCTTCTCTCACCGATGAGGCATCTAAAAATCTTATTGAGAAGATGGCAAGGAGTGATTCTAGAATGGGTCAATCGAGGGATTCTAGAAAGAAAATTGAAGTGAACTCATCCACGAGTTCTAATGAATTGAAATTCCAAACGGAACTTGAAGAATTGAAAAGGAGAATGGATGCCATGAATTCTAAGCCCACTCCTAGAGGTATATACCAAATTCAAGGGAGTGTTCCTCCAAGGCAACCATGTCCTCCAAAGTTATTAACATGGGAAGTTCAATGTGATCATTGTGGCAATCATGGCCACGACTCTAGCTCTTGCATTCCTAATGAAGAAGTCTATGTTGAAGAGCCAAATGAAGTTCAAGTTATACAAGTATATGGGCCAAGACCTCAATTTGATCCCTTTTCTAATACTTACAACGCCGGCACAAGGTTTCATCCTAACTTCTCTTATGGAAATCAAAATGTTCAAAACCCGATGCCGCGCGCCCAAGGGAGTCAAATGAGGCCATTCAATCAAAGTCAACAAAGGCCTTTTAACCAAGGACCTCCAAAGATGCCCCCATATATGCCTCCTCATCAAAGGAGCAACTTCAATCAACAAGGTAGCAACTTCCATGTTCCTAACAACTACAACAATTACCAAAATCAACATGGTAATCACTTTAATCATGGATACAATCAAGGGTTCCAAGGAAATTCTCATGGTAACCAAGGTTACAATCAACAATCATTCAATCAACCCTCTCAATCTTATGGCCAATCAAGCAATTCTCAGTTTGGTCAAGGAGGTCCCTCATGGGAGAACTATAATGATTTGCAAAGAACCGTTGGCCAACTATGGAATGAACATCAAGATACCAAGGCAAGGCTAAAAGTTTGGGAATCACAAGAAGCAACAAAAGCCTTAGCCGCACCAATTCATCCACCCCATGGTTTGCACGGTCAACCCCAAAACCCAAGAGATCCTTCACACCAAGCAAATGCCGTGATTTTGAGAGGTGGCAAAGAACTTGAGGACCCATATAAGAACTTGAACTTGAACACCAAGACTACCCCATCTAAGGTTAATCAACCAAGTGCACCACAAGAATCATCTCCCTCTTCCCCCAAACAAAACCGGGGAATACAAGCGGAGTTTGATATCCTCCAAAATGCGGAGAATGAACTAAGAGAACAAAGAAAGAAGAAAGAGCAAATGGAAGCGGAAGAAGCCAAAAGAAAAGAGGCAGAGCGATTAGCCGAAGAAGAAGAAGAATCCAATGTTCCACCGCCTCCCACTTTTGTCCCTCCATTGCCTTTTCCCGAGCGAGCTAAGCCACACAAAGAGAATGCTCAATTTAGCCGTTTCGTGGATATGTTGAAGAAAGTAGAGGTAGCTTTACCTTTCACCGAGGTAATTTCTCGAATGCCCCTCTATTCTAAGTTTTTGAAAGATGTCTTGACTAAAAAGAGAACCTTAGAGGACAAAGAATGTGTCTCTCTCACGGGTCATTGTAGTGCCATTCTTATGAACGAAATGCCAAAGAAACTAGATGATCCCGGTAGTTTTTCTATCCCTTGTCGGGTAGGAAATGTTGTTGTTAATCAAGCTTTATGCGACCTAGGGGCTAGTGTTAGTTTATTGCCCTATTCCATTGCTAAGAGACTTAGTGTGGGGGAGATGAGACCCACTAGCATGTCAATTCAACTTGCGAATAGGTCCGTCAAGTACCCACTTGGGATACTTGAGGATGTACCCGTTCAAGTTGGTAAGTTCTTCATCCCCTCCGACTTTGTTGTCATGGATATGCCCGAAGACACTATTACCCCCATTATCTTAGGTCGACCTTTTATGGCTACCGGAGGCACTATAGTTGATGTTAAGAATGGAAAATTGTCATTTAACACAGGGAACGAGTCGGTAGAGTTTTCCCTTTCTCAAGCTCTTAAACAACCAATGATTGAACAAATGAATTTCATTGAAGTTATTGATAGTTTGGTTGAGTATAGCTTGATAGATGATGATAAGCAAGAAGATGAACCATTTGACTCTCCACCTCTTGAAGAAGAATGTTTGCATGATGAAAAGGTAGAACCACTACCGGTGGGTAAGAGTATGGTATCTTCTCCTCCTAATCTTGAACTTAAACCACTCCCCTCTCCCCTCAAATATGCTTTTCTTGAAGGAACTAATTATCCCGTTATCGTCAATGCTACCCTTGATGGACCTCAATTGGAAAAACTTTTAATTGTTTTGAGAAAGCACAAAAAGGCCATCGGGTATAGCATTGCCGACCTCCAAGGCATAAGCCCAAACGTTTGCATGCATAGGATCATCCTTGATGATGACCACCGTCCTTCGGTAGAGGGTCAACGTAGGTTGAACCCCACCATGAAAGAGGTTGTCATGAAGGAAGTCCTCAAGTTGTATGAGGCTAACATTATATACCCAATAACCGGAAGTAAATGGGTTAGCCCCGTACAAGTTATGCCGAAAAAAGGAGGAATGACGGTTGTTAAAGGAGAAAAGGGTGAGTCAATATCTACTAGGACTATTACCGGTTGGCGCATGTGTATAGACTATCGAAAATTGAACATGGCCACCATAAAAGACCATTTCCCCCTTCCCTTTATTGATCAAATGCTTTAAAGATTGGCGCATCATTCTTATTTTTGTTTCCTTGATGGTCATTCCGGATTTCTTCAAATTCCTATTCATCCCGATGACCAAGAGAAAACCACTTTTACATGTCCCTATGGCACCTATGCTTATAGAAGGATGCCATTTGGATTGTGCAATGCGCCGGGAACGTTTCAAAGATGTATGATGACTATTTTCTCCGATTTTATTGAAAAATCCATGGAAGTTTTTATGGATGATTTTAGTGTCCATGGTACATCTTTTGATTCTTGTCTTGAAAATCTTGATCAAGTGTTAGCTCGATGTGAAGAGTATAGACTTGTTTTAAATTGGGAAAAGTGTCATTTTATGGTTGAACAAGGTGTTGTCCTAGGTCATATTGTTTCTAATAGAGGAGTTGAAGTCGATAAGGCGAAAGTCTCCGTGATTGAGAACTTGCCACCACCTATAAATGTCAAAGGGGTGAGGAGTTTTCTAGGTCACACCGGTTTTTATAGACGATTTATTAAAGACTTTTCTAAGATTGCTAAGCCTTTGACTTCTTTGCTTATGAAAGATGCACCTTTTGTTTTTGATGACTCTTGTCTTGAGGTCTTTTGCAGGATAAAGACCGCTCTCACTACCACACCGATTATCAAAGCTCCCGATTGGAATCTTCCATTTGAAATCATGTGCGATGCATCCGATTTTGCCGTTGGTGCCGTTCTAGGTCAACGGGTTGATAAGAAGCTACATGTGATTTATTATGCAAGCAAGACCCTAGATGAAGCCCAATCGAGGTACACCACAACCGAAAAAGAGATGCTTGCCGTTGTCTATGCTATGGAGAAATTTCGAAACTATGTTACCGGTTCCAAAGTCATTATTCACACCGATCATGCGGCGATTCGATACATCATGTCTAAAAAGGAGACAAAGTCCCGACTCTTTCGGTGGGTGCTCCTTTTACAAGAATTCGACATTGAGATTAAAGATAAAGCCGGATCGGAGAACTTGGTAGCGGATCATCTTAGTAGATTAACGGTAAGTAAAGAGAGCAATGAAGAAGATGGTATCCCCATCAATGAAGCTATGAGAGATGAGGCCTTGATGGCCGTTGAAACTATTACACCTTGGTATGCCGATATCATCAATTTCCTAGTATCTCATTTTATTCCGGACGATTATTCCAAGCAAGAGAGGAAGAAACTACGTTATGAAGCCCGACGCTATTACTGGGACGAGCCTTATTTATTTCGCCGATGCGTAGATGGAATTTACCGACAATGTGTCACGGCCGAAGAAGGATATAATATCGTGAAGCACCTTCACTCGACATCTTACAGTGGACACTTGGCCAATCAAAAGACAATTGCCAAGGTTCTCCAAAGCGGGTTTTGGTGGCCTTCCATGTTCAAAAACATTCGAGCTTTCATTCTCACATGCGATGCATGCCAACGAAGTGGCAATATAACAAGAAGAAATGAGATGCCCCTTCAACCTATCTTGGAGATTGAATTGTTCGATGTTTGGGGCATTGATTTCATGGGTCCGTTCACATCCTCTTTTGGTAACAAGTACATTCTAGTCGCGGTTGATTATGTCTCAAAATGGATCGAGGCCGTAGCTTCCCCCACCAATGACTCCAAGGTTGTAATCAAGCTTTTCAAGAACGTAATTTTCCCAAGATTCGGTATGCCTAGAGCCATAATTAGTGATGGAGGCTCTCATTTTAGGAAAGATACCTTTGAACACCTTCTTAGGAAGTACGGTATCACCCACAAGATGTCCTTAGCCTACCACCCTCAATCAAATGGGCAAGCCGAGATCTCCAACCGTCAAATCAAGGGAATTTTAGAGAAAGTTGTAAATACACACCGAAAGGATTGGTCATTGAAATTAAATGACGCCCTTTGGGCATTGAGGACGGCTTACAAAGCGTCGATTGGAACCACTCTTTATCGTCTTGTGTATGGTAAAGCTTGCCATTTACCGGTGGAACTAGAACACAAAGCCAAATGGGCAATCAAAGAGCTAAACTTCGACGAGAGTGTTGTAGGGAATAATCGCCTTCTCCAACTACAAGAATTGGAAGAACTAAGACTTGAAGCCTATGAGAACTCGAAGATCTACAAAGAACGAACTCGCCAATGGCACGATTCTCGAATTCTACGTAAGGACTTCTTCGTTGGTGATAAGGTATTACTCTTCAACTCTCGCTTTAAGCTCTTTCCCGGTAAGTTGAAATCAAAATGTTCGGGTCCATTTGAAGTGACCGGAGTGCAACCATATGGATCGATAGAGATATCTAGCCCGGAAACCGGGAAGTTTATGGTTAATGGGCAACGTTTGAAGATTTATCATCCCGGTCATATTCGTGAGACCTTTGCTACTATGAAGTTTGGTGAGCTCCCATCGGGGAGCGTTGTTTGACCCCCTCTCGAAATTGATGTAGGTTTGGTGGTATCCTCAACAACCACCTTGTATATATGTATCATATTTCTTTGAGTTTATTAGTTTTGTTAGTTTGAGAAGATTGATTGAAAATTGGATTTTACCATGGAGCATAATTTGGATGAAGATCAAGCTTTTGGAGAAGTTATGGAGCTTAAATCGAAGACCACAAGCATGTTTGTGGGAATTATTGATTATGTAATGTGAGTCGAGTCATATATTTGAATCTCTAGGTGACTATTGAAGAGCCATGAAATGGCAAGGCGGAAAAACGCAGCAGGAAGACCGCCGGGCGAAACTTCGCCCGGTGAGACTCGACCGGGCGAAACTTCGCCCTACGGAAAAGTTGCCAGAATTGCCGAAATCGAAGAAGTTACCACCGGGCGAAATTTCGCCCGGTGAGATTTTGACCGGGTGAAATTTCACCCGGTGCAAAAAGACGGCAAAATTGATTTTCACGACGAAATGTCGTCGGGTGAAATTTCACCCGATGGTGCCCGATCGGGTGAAATTTCACCCGGCGGTGTGTCTTGGCCGGATCACCTATGCACCTTTTACTCACTCATTACATTTTCATCTCCCTCCAACAATTTACCTCAACATAACTTTCCCTCCAATCATTTTTACACCAAATTTTTACCACCAACTTTAAACTTTCACTTTCCCTCCTCAAAGACCCTTATTTATACCACCTTTTTCACCTCACTCATCATTTCACCCCTTTCACCCATCACAAGATCATTACACCACCTTCCATATACCATATTCAACCTCCATTCATAACTCCATTCCATACTTGAGTGAATATTTATTTTGGGTTTTTGAAGAAGAGGAAGCTAAGTTTCGGGATTTTTCTTGCAAATTATTATCATGGAGACAAGAGCTCAACGAGCCGCGCGTAAACAAGGTATGGCCTCGACTTCTAATCTTTCTAAGCATTCATCTTCTAGTAAGTCCGCTAGGCCTAAACTTTTACCGTGCCTAAATTCACCCCTTGCTCGTACCTTCTTTGAAAAAGACTTTCAGAGTATGAGATGGCCTTGTCTATTCACAATGAAAATTCTAGGAATTAAGAACGATATTATAGAGTTATCGTCGAGAATTGGTACTAGTAAACTCCTTGGCTTTGTGCCCGTCACAAACAAAGACTTGACTTGTGAGTTTCTAGGTAGTTTTACAATCGATAACCCGACCACACCTAAGGAGTTCAAATTTAATTTGTTTGGTAGAAATCACTGTTTAAATATTTCCGATTTTAGCTTAGCTCTAGGATTAGCCTCGTCGGGTACTGGACTAAGTAGACCCCTAAGTGATTCGCAAAGTAGTGCGACTAGGAGAGACTTGTGGAGGCGCATAGCGCCGGGTCAACGTGATTTCGAACCCAATTCTAATTTTACCGCTGAAATCCGTAACCCAGCCATTCGTTATTTTGCTGAAATCCTTTCACACTGTCTTTTGCCTTCTACCGAAAATATCATTAACCTTAATGTGTGTGTCTTACAATTGATATGTGACTCTTTACTCGGTAACCCTTACCCCCTTGACCTACCTATTGTCGTGGCGTTACACTTTCATCAAATTATCATTGACCAACGCCCCTCTGTCGACTGTGGTGGTCTTGTGACTGTAATAGCAAGAAATTTGGGTTATTCGACCGACCATCTTAAACCACATGACCCCCGTGTCTGGCTTAACGAGGCTTATTTCCCTACTTGGATCTTTCACGTGCCTGACCATCGCCTCGTTTCTCTTAGCCATGACCATGCCTTAATTGTCCCCTGCAAAAACCGAACCAATATTTATAACCGTCACAATTGGGACCTACCTCCCGGTCCCTGTGAATTCCGACTGAACAACTCGGGGGATGTAGGAGTTTGGGAGTATGCCGGTGACGGAACTCCCACGGCCTCCTTTGCGTCCAATGACTATTCAGACTAGACCCCCCACTTACAAGAGTCGATAGATAATTTGGTTTGTTTGTGTTATGGGTATATATGTGTGGTTTATATCGGTGAGTCTTAATCATTTTCCATTGCATGTGAACTAATGTTGTTCCTTATTCCCCGTCCCATCATTATAATCATTGTGATCATTTTATCTTGAACAAAATTGCAAGTTGTCCCACCGTCCCATCAAATGATTTTTGTGGCCGTCGCGGCCTTGGTATTGCTCCCGGTCTCTTGGCGATGTGATTACGCCATTGACCCTTGTGAAAAATCCAAATTTTTAAATCAAAATTTTCTCAATTTTTCTTAATCCGGGCTAGGTGACGTGACTACGCCTACGCCCAATTTTTCACCCTTTCATTTTTATTTTCTTTCATTTTCATTTTCTTAACCACTTGGCTAGGGTCTAGGTGATGTGATTGCACCTAGGTCCGCCACTATCTTATCGTTTTCTTTATTTTCTTTTCATTTTCTTCTTCTCAAATTTTCGAAAAACCCAAAAACATTCAAAAATTTTGAAAAACCCAAAAACATTTAAAAATTATAAAATCCAAAAATATTTGAAAAAAAATCATAAAAATCCAAAAAGATTTTTCTTAATTTTCTTTTCCATCTTTTTCGTTCTTCCCTACTCGTCCATTGAGGACAATGTACAGTTTTAGTGTGTGGGAGGAGTCTACTATCTTTTATTTTTCAAAAATCCATAAAAATTTGAAAAACTCGAAAAATCAAAAACATTTTCTTTTTCTTTTTCCTTCTTGTTTCTTGTTATGTTTCGTGTCCCGTGTATGGTCTTGTTCTCTACTCTTACAGGTAATCACCACCTTAATAGCGCGAATTTAAGAGATTAAGAAAGCACCCGCTTGGTAACTTCCTTCCTTCTTTCTTCTTTAATTTTGTAGAGGAGTTAGGTTGTTGCTATTGGAGGCTCTCGAAGTTGAGCATTTTGGTGTTGTGGTTTATGCTTGAATGTTGATGGAGTATGGAGTTCATGACTTTACTTGTGTTTTCTTTTAATTGTTTTTCCCTTTCGTATGTTTTGTTTTGTTTTGTTTTTGTATAGTGTGTCTAGGATTAAACCTTTTCGAAAACCCGATTACAAACTTATAACAAGAGTTTACATTCCATTATAAATAACCCATTGTAGATTTTGGACCTTAGTCTAGTAGAATGACTCTTAGGCAATGAATTTGTTGATCCTTTAGCTTTGAGTCCACCTTTTCTACTAGAGGTTTACTTCGGGGTTTGCATTTGACCACCTTGACCACCCATGGAGAAGTTAGGCCTTGGTTCCCGCATCCCGTTTTCTAGGTGACCTTGCTCGAATGACCATTGCACCTTTAGTCCAAATCTTTTCCATCTTTTGTGGGTTATCCGGAATGGCGCGCGTTCTCGATTACCTATTTTTCCTCCACCTATACATCATCACAATAAGTTTACACAAAAATAACCTCCAAGCTTGGTTACAAACCACATCAAAGAGCCAAAAAAGGGTAAACCAAAGCAAGAGAAAAAGGGCACAAAAATATGAAAAACAAGAAAACAAAGGAGAAGAAAAGGAGCTTCATGTAACACCCCGTTATTTTCTGAGTCAATCATAAGACGTTATTTATCTATTTTATTTAAATCGGCTTATTAAGTCGGGACAAGTATTTTCGATGTCATTATAAGATTAAAGTATTTTGGGTCGTCTTCTAATAATTCGGTTTTGATTTTCTTAAGTGGAACGTTATTTTATAAACCGACTTTATATCGGGTTGGAGTTTGGGTCAAACACAAATAAGGAAAAAAAAAATGAAATCTAAATCCTAGTTAAAGCCCCACCCGGTTCCCCCACCTTTTACTAAACTAATTCATCATTAGTTTTCATTAACACCCCCAATCTATAAACCCCTTCTTCCCCTTTTCAATTCACATTCAAACCTTGACCTTCTTTGTCTACGACTCTCCGTCCCTTGAAGCCTCGATTACGAATTCAACTGCCTCTCATCTCTCTACCTGATTATATAAATCGTAAGTTACGATTTTATTAAATACCTTTATTTAATTGTTTTTATACATGTGAACCTAGTTTTGTGAATAGGAGTCTTGTAAGTTACTAAATCTTACCAAAACTTATGGGTGTTATTATTTGGGAGTAACTCTATTGTCTTAATTATTGATTTGTGGTGGAAACAAGAGTCGTAAGTATTGATATTTGGATTCCGATGACGGGTTTACGAAATATTGTCGTGTGGGATGTAATGTTGCTGTAAATTTTGGACATCGTCGTATTGTGGTGGTTGATAGTTTGTTTTGGGTTTAGATTGCTTTTGGTCTGTAACTTAAGAATGATAGGTGAAGTAGGTTGATGATGATGATGATGACGGACGTAATAAATAAATAATTAAAGTAATACTAAGGGAGTACGCATTAACAGGGACATAGAGTTGAGAGATTTGTTTGGGTACATAATTACAAAGCAAATGGAGATTTATGTGGGACATATCGGGAGTATTGGACAATTAATAATTTATAATTTTATTCTAATCCTGAGACAAGTCTATTTGGGTCAGTTAAGACACCTGTGTATAAAACTAGGGAGTTACTGATAGAATGAGAATTCAGACGAGTTATAGTATGAAGGATGGTGTGTAAGTTCGGATCGTTTTAATGTTTTGGGTCAGTTATTGAATCAATTATATTATTTGTAGCTTATGGATTCAAGGAGAACGAATATTTGGGTTTATATTAGCTTGGCCTTGAGCGTCTTGAGAGGTTTTAACCTTTTCACCTTTAAGTAAAGAGCATGTTCGGTTTAAATTATATTTTTTTAAAGCGGTTTGTAAATTATTTTGTCAATGGTGAATTTTTATGATACTCGTAATATTTTGGATTTTGAACTGGTGACACGAGTCACACATTGGTATTGTTTTGGCAAAAATTTTTGGAGATTATAACAGACTCTGGGAGCTCTGTTGGTCTAGACGGTTTTAAGGTGCGTCTAAGACGTTCTTGGGACTTCGTCCCGAAACTATTTTTGAGTGGGGATTGTCCGGCCCTCACTTTCTAGGGAGTTAGACTTTCTCCTTTGGCAGCTTCATCCTACTGACTGTCCAAATGTGAGAGGTGCGCACTATTATGAGTCTAGCTAAGCACAGGTGGTTACCTCTAGACCGTGCAAGGGTAGGACCTTGGCACACAGGTGGTGAAAAATATATTTTGTTTGGTTTTGATTTCGACTACGATGTTTTTAAAGTATTGTGGTTTGGTTTCGAGACGGTGGATTTTAACTCTGGTTTCAGTTTACTACAAATTATAATTATTGTGTACGTTTTCATTATATTATACTTTTACTCAGCTTTGCTGACGTCCTTTTGTTTTGGGTCGTTCCCCCAATGGAACCTGTACCTATTCGTGATTTTGGGTACAATTGATAGGTACATTTGATATGCTGCATGGGTGCATTCTGGTTTCGGGTTTTGCTGAGCGAGGAAGGATTTTAATTATTTAACTTTGGCTCCGAGCTATTTATATCTACATTGGATTTATTGGTTTGAGATTGTTTTAAATCATTTTGGATTTTGTAAGACTTAAAGACTTCCGCTACAATGTTTCTATTTAAATTAATTATCGAATTTATATTTCTTTTAATTCTTATACTATTCTTTTGCCTTGCACTTGGCCTTGTGAGCTAAGTGCAGAGTAATGGCTTTAAATTTTCCGGTTTTATTCATCTATTTTGGTCACGAAAATTTAGGGCTGTTACAGTTGGTATCAGAGCAATAGGTTCCGAAAATGTTTTGCAAATTTTGAAATGGTTTAAAAAAAAAACAAAAAAAAAAAAACTTCTATCGTTATATTTAAATGGTTTTTTTTAAAGTAAATAAATAAACATTTTATCTTTATAAATAAAATTCAGAGTGTTGGGTGGATTGGGTGCATTGCATGGGCATGAATTATTATGTCTATGTTATTTGTATTTGTCATGTTTTTGCTATTAACCTTATCTAGTTGAACTGCGATAGAGGTGAGTTCTACTTACATTATTATTTGGGATAGTATCATCTTATGGCTAAACTCAATGGGATGTCGTCTATTGGAAAACTCTACGCCATGAATAAAGAGTAAGTTGGGAATATAGATATTGTTTCGGTTAATTTTCTGGTGAACTCTATTTCAGTTCATGTTTTATCTGATTCTGGTGCATCTCACTCTAGTGAACTATGTTTGTGGATAAATGGAGCGTAGAAGCTAGTGAAATTGTGGATTTTGATTTTTGCCATAACATTCGGGGGCTTAGTAAACCGTAAAAGGATGTATAAGGATGTGTCTGTGTTTATTGGCGATCATGATTTTGAGGAAACTTGTAAGAATTCCCATGATTTTACTTTGATACGATTTTGAGGATGGATTGGCTCGGATCTCATCGACTATATTGATTGTTGACATAGTAGATCAGAATTTCCTTACGAGGACCTAAAATGTGAGAGTATCTTATAGGACATAGTTTATATATCTAGAGGAGCTTAGCTAATTTTGTGTCATCTAAGGGATTTGAGGGTTGAATATCTCGACTTTGAGGGTTGAATATCCTGACTTGAGTGAAGTTCCTGTGCTGGGTGAGTTTGATGTGTTTTCTGAGGAAATATCGAGAATGTCTCATGTTAGAGAAGTTGGGTTCAAAATGGATATAGTGCCAGGGACAGGTCCAATTGTTAAATCACCATACCGTATATCATTCTTAGAAATGCAAGAACGTAAGAAACCATTAGATGAACTGATGGAGAAAGGATATATTAGGCCTAGTGTGTCACTTTGGGGTGCCCCTGATTTATTTGTGGAAAAGAAGAATAAAACTTTAATGTTATGTATTGATTATGGGGAATTGAGTCAAGTTACCATCAAGAATATGTATCCTTATCTAAGATTGATGACTTATCTGTTGACCAGTTATAGGAAGCCTCTATTTTCTCTAAAATTTAATTGCGATTTGGGAACCACCGATTGATGATAGTGTTTGAGGATATACCTAAGATTACATTTTCTACTAGCTATATTGCCATTGTGAGTTACTGTGATGCCTTTTGGGTTGACTAGTGCACCTGATCTGTTTACGGACTTGATGAACCGAACTTTAAGGACTTACCTAGATAAATTTGTGGTGATATTCATTGATGACATAGTGCACTTGATGTGTTTATGGATTTGATTAACTGAGCTCTGAGGACTTATCTAGATAAATTTGTTGTAATATTCATTGATGACATAGTGATTTATTCAAAGAATGAAGAAGAACATGAGGAACATTTACAAATTGTCTTAGGCATCTTGAGGGAAAAATAGTTATATGTTAAATTTTTGAGGTGTGATTTTTGGCTGGTTCGAGTAAATTTTGGGGAATATTATATCTAAGGATGGAGTATCGGTAGGTTGTTAAGGAGTGACTTGGATCGAAACCTGTGACTGAAATTCGTAATTTTTGGGTTTAGCTGATAGATCAATGACTACACTGATGATAAAGCAACAGAATTTCATTGGGATGAGGGTTGTGAGGAATTGTTTTGAATTTTAAAGAAGAAATTAACCACTATTTTGGTGTTGGCCTTACCGAATGGAAATCACGATTATGAGGTTTATACATATGCGTCTAAATGAATTAGGTTGTATTATTGTGCAGAATAAGAGAGTGATTAGTTATGCATTTAGGCAGTGGAACCTTCATGGATAAAATTACCCTACTTATGATTTAGTGTTAGCAACCGTAGTCGTTGCCTTGGAAATTTGGAGACATACTGTTTGGTGTACCCTTTTAATGTTTTTACGATCACAGAATTTTAAGATATATATTTACCCATTAGGAGCTAAACGTGAGATAGAGAAGGTGGTTGGATTTGATTAAGGACTATGAGATCGAGATACAATACCATGTAGGAAATGCCAATATGATGACCGATGTCTTGAATAAATTTTTTTTCGTACAATACAGTGAGGGATGTTCCGTGATAAGTTGAGGGAAGAGTTTCTGATATTTGGGATCAAAATGACGAAATTAGGAACCCTATTTAGTGTGTTATCTATTGAGAGAGAATTGATTAGAGTTACTAGAGAGTTACAGGTGGTGATAATTTTTTTCTAGGACAAGTTGGTTGGTGAATGAGTCTATGTTGTCAAGTGCGATGAGAATGAATTTATTAAGTGTTGAGATAGAATTTGTGTACCTAATCACAAGGAATTAAAGGAAAAGATGTATTATGTTTATTTGGGAGGTGATAAAATGCATACGGATTTGGAATTAGGATTTTGATGGTCTAGTATTAGAAACAAACTGCAGATTTTGTGGCTCGATACTTGATATTTAAGAAGTTTAGTAGTGAATATAGGAGACCTCAGGGAAAGTTATAACCTTTAGAAGTTCCTGAGAGGAAGTAAAGTTTAATCTTTATGGATTTTATAGTTGGATTGTTAAGGTCACAGAAAAGTAATAATATGATTTGGGATTATAATTAATAGGTTACCTGAGAGTACACATTTATTCCAATGAAAGATACATGAGAGTAGAAGCAACTTATGGATGCTTATATACATTATGTCGTAAGGCTTCATGAAGTTTCAAAGAGTATTTTATTATATAGGATACAAATTTGTATTATTATTTTGGGAGAAATTTCAAATAGCTTTGAGAAAGTTTAAGATGAGCGCATCATTTCATCCAGCTATTGATGGTCAAATTGAAAGACTAATCAAATACTTGAGGACATATTGTGTGTTTGTGCCTTTATAATTTCAAGGAGATTGAGAGGATAAGTCAGATTTTATTGAGTTATAATATAATTATAATTACCAGGTTCTAATTTAGATGACACAATTTAGGATTGGACATAAGTGTAGTATTTGGTGCATTGGAGTGATATTATCGAGTTTGTGGTTTTAGGGCCTGAGATGATAACTAAAATGGATGAGTAGGTTAAGAGTATACATGAGTGGATGGAAGCAACTTAAGATCATTAGAAGAGATATGTAGATAAAACTCATAGGCATGTGGAATGTGAAGGTGGTAACACAAGTTCTTTTGCGTATTTCTCCTATTAAAGGAGTATTGAGGTTTGGTAAGGAGGACAAATTTAGCCCAAAGTTTGTTGGACATATGAAATTTTGGAGCATATTGACAAGGTGGCTTACCGACTTGATTTATTAGCTGATCTATAATGAGTACATAGTGTGTTCCATGTTTCCCAAATAAGGAAATACAATAGTGACCCCGTCACATGTGATAGACCCAGAGACAATTGAGCTTGACGAGATTGACTTATGAATAGAATCGTATTCAAATTTGGGATAGTAAAGTGCGTAAAACCCGTAGAGGCGAAACAAGATGGGTGAAAGTTTGTGGAATAATAACAATGTGGAAGAGGCTACTGGGAAGTCGAGTCAGCTATGATAATCAAATATCCTCATCTTTTTGCCTAAGGTGAATTTTTCGTGCTTCGAGAACGAAGCTTTATTTTAAGGTGGATAGAAATATGCATGACTATTTGTTTTTGTGGTAAACTAAGCATGTTCTTGTGTGATTCCATGCTAGTATCTACTTATTGGTTACAAATATGAATATTTTGGCTATCGTTGATGCTTAATTAGCACAATGTCATTGGTTATTATTATTACTTGAAATTGACTTGTTTACACATGTTTGTGATTTGTTTGTGCTCAACGCACATATTTGTGGTTTGTTTGTGCTAAACGCATATATTGGTGGTTCTTGTACTCAACGTACATGTTGGTGGTTTGGTTGTACTAAACACAATTGATTGATTGATTGACTGACTGACTGACTTTGTACTTTACGCACTTGTAAAAAATGGTTGAACTTGTGAATTTCAAAATTTTGAAATAATTTAAATATTTTTGTCCGACATGCTCTTAACTTGACAAGTGATACTTTTACCTTAGAGGAGTACGAGAATTTTGGTGATTTCGAACTTTGATATTAGCTGGTGGAATTAGGTGATCTTATCTTGTGGATTTAGGTGGTGGCAAAATTGTATACTTTGAAATTTGAGGAATTAGGTGCTTTTGAACTTTGAGGAATTTACAAATCTGAGATAATTTGAGGAATTAGGCGATTTTGGAATTTTTGGAGAATTTAGAAAGGTATCTTAAAGTTACGTGTTTGTTTTGACGGATTTTGGAATGATTTATTTTGGATATATACGGGAAACTTTGGTGAATTTTGGATATATGGAGTGAACAGGTCATATTGGACACATATGAATAATGTGAGTCTTTATTTTGAAGACGAGTTTAAACTTCGAGGACGAAGTTTTGTTTTAAGGAGGGAAGTCTGTAACACCCCGTTATTTTCTGAGTCAATCATAAGACATTATTTATCTATTTTATTTAAATCGGCTTATTAAGTCGGGACGTATTTTCGATGTCATTATAAGATTAAAGTATTTTGGGTCGTCTTCTAATAATTCGGTTTTGATTTCTTAAGTGGAACGTTATTTTATAAACCGACTTTATATCGGGTTGGAGTTTGGGTCAAATACAAATAAGGAAAAAAAAATGAAATCTAAATCCTAGTTAAAGCCCCACCCGGTTCCCCCACCTTTTACTAAACTAATTCATCATTAGTTTTCATTAACACCCCCAATCTATAAACCCCTTCTTCCCCTTTTCAATTCACATTCAAACCTTGACCTTCTTTGTCTACGACTCTCCGTCCCTTGAAGCCTCGATTACGAATTCAACTGCCTCTCATCTCTCTACCTGATTATATAAATCGTAAGTTACGATTTTATTAAATACCTTTATTTATTTGTTTTTATACATGTGAACCTAGTTTTGTGAATAGGAGTCTTGTAAGTTACTAAATCTTACCAAAACTTATGGGTGTTATTATTTGGGAGTAACTCTATTGTCTTAATTATTGATTTGTGGTGGAAACAAGAGTCGTAAGTATTGATATTTGGATTCCGATGACGGGTTTACGAAATATTGTCGTGTGGGATGTAATGTTGCTGTAAATTTTGGACATCGTCGTATTGTGGTGGTTGATAGTTTGTTTTGGGTTTAGATTGCTTTTGGTCTGTAACTTAAGGATGATAGGTGAAGTAGGTTGATGATGATGATGATGACGGACATAATAAATAAATAATTAAAGTAATACTAAGGGAGTACGCATTAACAGGGACATAGAGTTGAGAGATTTGTTTGGGTACATAATTACAAAGCAAATGGAGATTTATGTGGGACATATCGGGAGTATTGGACAATTAATAATTTATAATTTTATTCTAATCCTGAGACAAGTCTATTTGGGTCAGTTAAGACACCTGTGTATAAAACTAGGGAGTTAATGATAGAATGAGAATTCAGACGAGTTATAGTATGAAGGATGGTGTGTAAGTTCGGATCGTTTTAATGTTTTGGGTCAGTTATTGAATCAATTATATTATTTGTAGCTTATGGATTCAAGGAGAACGAATATTTGGGTTTATATTAGCTTGGCCTTGAGCGTCTTGAGAGGTAAGGACGTTTTAACCTTTTCATCTTTAAGTAAAGAGCATGTTCGGTTTAAATTATATTTTTTTAAAGCGGTTTGTAAATTATTTTGTCAATGGTGAATTTTTATGATACTCGTAATATTTTGGATTTTGAACTGGTGACACGAGTCACACATTGGTATTGTTTTGGCGAATTTTTTTGGAGATTATAACAGACTCTGGGAGCTCTGTTGGTCTAGACGGTTTTAAGGTGCGTCTAAGACGTTCCTGGGACTTCGTCCCGAAACTATTTTTGAGTGGGGATTGTCCGGCCCTCACTCGCTAGGGAGTTAGACTTTCTCCTTTGGCAGCTTCATCCTACTGACTGTCCAAATGTGAGAGGTGCGCACTATTATGAGTCTAGCTAAGCACAGGTGGTTACCTCTAGACCGTGCAAGGGTAGGACCTTGGCACACAGGTGGTGAAAAATATATTTTGTTTGGTTTTGATTTCGACTACGATGTTTTTAAAGTATTGTGGTTTGGTTTCGAGACGGTGGATTTTAACTCTGGTTTCAGTTTACTACAAATTATAATTATTGTGTACGTTTTCATTATATTATACTTTTACTTAGCTTTGCTGACGTCCTTTTGTTTTGGGTCATTCCCCTAATGGAACCTGTACCTATTCGTGATTTTGGGTACAGTTGATAGGTACATTTGATATGCTGCATGGGTGCATTCTGGTTTCGGGTTTTGCTGAGCGAGGAAGGATTTTAATTATTTAACTTTGGCTCCGAGCTATTTATATCTACATTGGATTTATTGGTTTGAGATTGTTTTAAATCATTTTGGATTTTGTAAGACTTAAAAACTTCCGCTGCAATGTTTCTATTTAAATTAATTATCGAATTTATATTTCTTTTAATTCTTATACTATTCTTTTGCCTTGCACTTGGCCTTGTGAGCTAAGTGCGGAGTAATGACTTTAAATTTTCCGGTTTTATTCATCTATTTTGGTCACGAAAATTTAGGGCTGTTACACTTCAAATGAAAAATCAAATTATCAAAAGTGTCTCCTTCAAAAAAAAAAAAGCCCTTTGATCGATTCATCATCGTGAAGTGTTAACTAGAGGACTGAGTGCCGAGGTCGGAAGATAGCGGTGATGAGTTGATCCATCCCAATAATTGTAAACACTCCACCTTTTTATTTGGGCTAATTTAGGAAATTCGTGTTTTGGAACGACCCTCTTGGCTTAGCCAAAGAGAGCGGGACTGCACTTACCTACAGTGTCGAACGAATCCATGGTTCACTTTTTCCACTCCATTATACGCCCCGTAGTACCCCTTTAGAAGATTAGGAGGACCTGGCTAAGTTATCAACATCTATATTGCTTAATTGTCATAGTATTAGGCTTTGGTCCTTGTTTACGTGGGTGATTTATCTTGGAAGTCTATTGTTGTTTTAGGTAAGTAATCGGTGTCTTTCCCCGCCGTCTCGATGAGGGATTCGGTGTTTTATTTTTGCTTTGGATGCGTCTATTCTTTCGTGTTATGTGTTTTTGTGTGTTTAGTCGCATCCACCATTTTGAGCAAGCCCCAACTTGCCTTGCATGGGAGTACTTTACCTCATGAGTATTTCGATGTGAGTTGAAGGGACGGAGCGGGCCCGTTAATTGCCCCGTATCGGCTTAGCATAGTCTAGCTAGTAGTAGTAGTTTGTAATTTCTTTTTGGGTCTTTGCTCGAGGACGAGCAACGATTTAGTGTGGGGGAATTGTTGTGAGCTAAATTTAGACCATTTTTCCCTCCATTTAGACCCGTTTTCCCTCGTTTTGCGAGTTTTGAGTGCGATTATCGCCATATTTTGCGTACTTCCCGCATTAGCGTCCCTCTTGTGCGTTTTACGTGTTTTTGGTAGTTTTTCTATCAATTTTGATAGGTTTTGCTACAAAAATCACGATTGAGCTTCCACGAGCACAAGAGAAGGGAAAACCGTCCAAAGAGCAAAGCACACAACTTAAAGTTTAAAGCCATCAGATCGAACAAACGAAGAATGAGACAAGACTCGAGGCCAGAAAAAATGACCGGGCGAAATTTCACCCGGTGAGACACCACCGGGCGAAATTTCACCCGACGGTAAAAATTGCCTCCCGAAGAATTTCCGAGAACTCCCCACCGGGCGAAACTGACCGGGCGAAATTTCGCCCGATGGTGAAGACGTGCCGAAAACGCGAAAAAAGAAGAAAATCTCACCGGGCGAAAATTTCACCCGATGGGAATTACTGATGAGTCCGCAGGGCGAAGTTTCACCCCATGGAGATGCAAAAGGAGATTGTCTCACTAATGGAGGATAAAGATGGATTTGGGCTTTAGGTTAAGGATCCATTAAGATATTACTATATATATGTTACCCTAATTCATTGCCTAAACTCACCTCTCCATTGTGCTAAGGAGGGAAGACATTACACCCTTCCACCATCTTATTACACCATCCATTAGTAGTAGTAGAAAAATCCTAAGAAATTCCTAGTAGTTTATATAGTAATTAGTAGTAGATCTACACAATTTTCATCAACAATTGTTTAGACCTCAAGCTTGTAGAAGATTATTCAAGGTTTATTTGAAGATTTGTTGGGTTTATTGGAGGATTAGTGACAAGTTCTCCATTTTATTCATCAAAGATTCAATCTTTATCTATGATATCTTCTTATTTCTTATAGATCTACGTAGTTGGTACAATTCTCTTCCACTCTCTAATCTCTATTTAGTTTTTGTGATATTTTCTCATCATCATCTTGTTCAAATCTAATTAATATATATGCATGTTGTGATGAATTTCATAATGAATTGTGAGTAAATTTCTTGTTGGGGAGTTTAGGGATGAGGGCTTGGTTTATTTGAATATAGGGATGTTGGTGGGTTGCTTGCATGTTGGTTTATCTTATTTATGGTGTTGTGTCATTGTTGTTTTAGTCCGGCCAACTAGACCGACCTTGACTAATTTCTATCAATATGGGGAAACTCGGGGTAGAAATTACCATGACTAGGGACTTACCTACATTCACCGCGAGAGCGAGTTTTTAGGTGAGTTTATCGACATTGTGACAATTCTCGACTTCTCCCTAACTCGATCCCGACCTTCTTAGACCCCAATCAAGTACCGAATCCCGACTTCTCCCTAACGCCTTTCCCTAATTGATCACCTCTAAACCATCATCGTACTAATCCTTCTAGTATAGACTCGACCTCTACAAAACCCCCCTTCTAAGACATCGAACACAACACCTTAAGCTTCACAAACACACACCGTTCCCTGTGGACCGACCTCGACTTACCACGATTACTTGTTTGTTTTTGTGATAATTCCGAGTCTATAAATATTGTTTGATCCCCCGTCCTTCGCTAAAACGACCGATTCGATTGGGGCGCGATCACATATACTCGTTTGTTATCTTCTCTGTTGTTGCACCATGTGAACTTAGGGCCCTTGAAAGGAATGTCCATCAAATTGCAGTCAATTTTCCATCTAGTGAATCGGTCCGATCCTCGAAGCGAGGAGCAATTGTAACCAAGTTTATCATCAGGATATTCCACCTGATGTATGATTGTATATACCAAAGAACTGAATAGAATTCAACTCTAGATGAACGAACCTACTTCTTAATTAAACAGCAACGGTATCAGAGTAAAGACTCTGGAGAGTGGAAGATATCGTTGGATATTTCAGTATGAACTTTCTAACAAATCTGTCTTCACTCACTTTCAGAAGTGTAGGTATATGAAATTCTTCCACCAACTTCTTCTCTTTCAATGCCATAACCACCTTACACCTCGGAATCGACCTTTTGGCCAACGAATACATAAATAGCTCGGGATGACTAATCACCTCCTCTGGTTTAAGATGCATAGTCTTGACAAAAAACTCAAAGGTGCTCTTTAGTTTTAGTTTTACCTCCGATTGTGACAAAAAAAATGGTAGGCGCACGATGGTGGTTCTGATATCTTCATCAGACCAGCCCAAGCTCTTCAAAAATTCTACTTTCATTTTCAAATTCAGCTCAGTCAACGACAAAACAACACGCAGAGCATGCATGAATAAACATTTTTTCAGTCGGGTCAAATCCATACTTTCTAACAGTTGCAACCTCATAACGAATCCTATCAAGGGGACGAAGAAGAGCCCTAGGTTCTGCGCTAAACATTTTCAAAATACGATTCATTGAAACTCCTTCCTCTAACAAGTAATCAATATTTGGCTGCAAAATCTTCCTAAGATCAGATGTCAACAGCCTAGTCATCTTCTGAACAACAGCCATACGCGCGGCCTGATCAGCCTTCATTATTTCTTTCAAATACTCGTAATTTGGAATCAAGTGACGGGTCAGACTTCGATAAAAAAATAATGGATTTGCAAGAATTACCACAGTTAAAGCTTCACCCACAAACCCATTTTGAGTAAGGAACTTCAATTTAGGCTCAAGAGTTGATTCTACATTACTTCTCAAAATGTCGGGTTTCTTTTTTCCAAAAGCAGCTATCTGGGTATCACTAAAATCGTATTTTCTGAAAAGGGCAATCACACATTCCTTCTTTTCTGATGAAGGAACTTGCTGTTCTCTCTTTTTCTGGGTTTTTGGTTTAAGTTGTTCAGATAATGCTGCTGCTGCTGGTTTAAGAATTGGTTGGATTAGGTTAGATGTTTTTGTTCCTAAAGCACGAACTTGAAGGAAATGAAGAGCAGATTTGAATGGAAAATCAAACATTTATGATTTATATGAGTGTGAGTGAAATCAATGAAATAGTAGAGATGAGAGAGAGGGGGTGTTACCCAGGTGTGTGCGCTGTAGAATGGACTGCAGGATCAGAGAACTGAGAACTGAGAAGATTGGCACAAATGTTTCAGGTTTTTTTTGGTAGGGTTTGATGCTTTTCATTTGTACTGAGAAGATGGGCATAACGTTACGTTGGCAAATACTCACCAAATCATTATACACATGCGACCCATAATTTTTTGACATTTCCCAAATATAAATGAGAAAATCTTTTCTCATTGTATCGTTCATCAATGCAAAATGACATTTAATTAATGGAACATTTGGGCTGGAAAAAAAAATCATACAATTAAATTAGAAATTGAAAATAAACATATATCTTCATTGTTTGGACAAAAGAATTTCAGACAAAGAATTGGTAGCAAAAGTTGCTTACTTTGCAGAGGGAATTGTGGCTTGATTTCTATCACTCAGCAACGTTATCAAATTAGAAAGATCCCTAGGAATTGCAACGCCTTCTCCAAATCTATCTTTTTTTTTTGAGCGAATAAATCATCTTATTAATAAAAAGTCATATGACATCTGCAACTTACATCGAAATTGAATGGATACAATACTATAAATTTTGAATAAAATAAATTCTCTCTAAAACAAAGATCTCTCACTGAGATTTTGATATCCGCTTCTGCAGATCCTCTTTTAACACATCGCTTTTTAATGATACAGCTTTTCACAAGAGGGTCTTCGGATCTTCTAAGGTTTTGAAGAGAATCGATTTCATCTAACCTGATAGATTGTAGCCGCCAGTCTGACATAAATTGAGATACCACGTGATGAACGATTGTGGTACTGATCTTCCGCGTCCTCTCTACTATAATAGATTCAACACCTCTCCTAAAAGAGAGAGCGAAACTCATTAATTGATGGGAGCGAAACTCTCCAAAAGGAGAGGACTTATTATAACTATAATATTAATAATACTAATATTAAAACAGTATAATTAATAAAAAGTGGGGGGCTTACCACCATTAAAGGTGGTAGCCCCAAGGTTTTTTTTTGGGAGGCTAGGGTTTTTTTTGGGATGAGAGAGGAGGGAGAAGATTTCTCAATAATAAGGGTAATCGTATACGTTTGGTATTTTGATACTCTCCAAATCTATCTGTTATTAATGTAACTATATTTTCAAAATTCTCAATGGCTTGTTTGGAAACTGGAAATTGGAATTGAATTCCGGATTTGAGATGATTCAAGTGTTTGGGAAAACCGAGAATTTGGAATTGGATTTGAGATGAATTTCATACCAATACCAACCTTGTTTAAATTTGAACTTTCTCAAATGACTACCCATGGTAGTCATTTCAATTCCGTCACTATTCATTTTTTTCGCGTAAATCTAGTCGGATTATTATTATTTTTTTATTAATTTTTGTCCCTAATTGAAAATATACATTTTCGTCATGGAATAAAAATTCAAAAATTAATTTTTCGTGACCTCAACTCGGCTCCGCCCCGCCCAATTCCAATTCCAATTCCATGGATACCCAAATAACATTTTGGAATGGAAAATGGAATTGAATGTCAATAATTCAATATCTAGAATTAGATTCATGAAAATGAAAATAATTCCATGTTTCCAAATGCTCTCCAAAGGAATTTTGATTATTGACATTATTTGCTGATCTAGCAAATAATTGTCTGAAAACAAATTTTTTGTTATCGACCACGCACATGTTACCAGCAGCAAACGTACCGCTAGATAAAATAAAATAAAATTCACGAACTTTATAAGCTAATATTATAATCGTTAACCAAATTTTTCTAAAAATTGGATTAGTGAATAGTAATGAACGACTTGCGGATTTATTCCAACACACTTGTGTTACGGGATTTGTTGGCTCCCCGACAAAAGTTAAATTTGGAACTTCACCAACTGGATTTGGTTCAACTCCTGGATGAAGGATAAGATCGGTAATATTTTGTATTGCTTGAGCCATGTTCATGAATACATTGTTTGAAGTTCGATGCGGTTCGAATTCGAAGTTTGGGTTCGAAATTCGCAATCCCAAGTGAACTCGGTTCGGTCCTATATTTAAAAATTAATTTAGACAATACTATAATTTAAAACGAATTAATAAAAGTTACGTAATATTAATAAACAATTTTATTTCAAAAATATCAATTGTGACAATATTGTCAACTATTTGTCACAATTAATTTTTAAAAACAAAATTGTGACAATTATTTTGAAATATATACGGAGTACTGTACTTAGAGGCGACATTTCGGACGTGGCTGGTCTTGCCCGTTTCCGTTCGTTCCCCTGCTTCAGTTTTCATGTCTGTTCTCAGGTTTTGGGTTGTGTCTCGATCAATTTTTTTAAAATTTTTTCGGAAAATACGATGTGCGTTTTGTAAATGATCCGAATATTTTGTGTTCTGATTCCAATATTAATTATGATTTAGGTGTTTATAAAAAATATACTCCGTAATATTTATAAGTTATAGTGTTATAAGTTAAAATTAATACTCGTATAAGTTATAGTGTTATAGTTAATAATATAATATTTAAATATAAATATAAGTTAATCAATCAATCAATATTATATTAATAAAGCAGGAATTTTTCGAGCGATTTGATTGGTTCAAGTTTTTCTAATATAGAGTATTTTTTAAGTTAAATAAAGAATTTTTAAATTTAAATAAAGAATATAAGAATTTGTGTAGAAAAAAAAAAAACAATCCTACTTCATTTAAGACTTAAAAAATTATCACTATATAAACAGACGATTATCACCTGCAACAAAAATTGGACAGCGTCAGAGTGAAACTCTTCGTCAATTCTGTTTGATAATTGTTTTAATATTCATTTATTCACCCTACAAAATATAAAGTTGAAATTTTGATTTTTTTAAATAACTATTATAAATAATTATTAGGGTTATTTAATACCAATAATACCAACTATGGGGCGTCTTCCCAAAATAATATCAATTTTAATAAACCCGAGAATAATACGTATTATTGGAGTAGTTAAACGAGAGTAGTATAGGTGACCGGTTACCTGTAGAACCCTTCCACCTTCATTTTTCACCTTTAATTTTATTTAACAGCAATAATACCAACTATAGAGCGTCTTTCGAAAATAATTTCAATTTTAATAGATCTGAGAATAATATGTATTTTTGAAGTAGTTAAACCAGAGTAGTATAGATGACCAGTTACCGGTAGAACCGGTTCACCTTTCTTTTTCGCCTTTAATTTATTTCATATTACTTCACTTCTTTTCACTTACTCAGTGTACGGGCATTAAACGTCATTAATGTCCTTCGTCTTCCTCTTCCTTCAACCTCACCAAATCTAGCTAACAACACAATCCTACACAAAAATCAACACGTTAATCTAAACGAAACGTATAGAAAAAAACTGAAGAAGGATGAAGGGTTATGGAGAGAGAGGATGAAGGTGAGAAGTAAGGAGAAGTAGACCTGGCAAAACCGCCCGATCCGAATAAGACAGAACCCTAGTTCGATACCCGAACTGAAGACAAGATTTTGACCCTTAGTCTGAATTGACCCGAGCTAATCTGAAACTGATCCGACTATTATTATTGAAAATGAGTTGATATCCCTAAAAAAAGTTGAAAACAACAAACCCGAGAATTAGCGAACCCAAAATTATCTGACCCGACCCGAAGTCAACCCGATTATTATAACCCGAAAGTGGCCCGACCTGAAACTGACCTGACACGGTTCACCCGTTATCCAGGTCTAAGGAGGAGGATGGAGGATAAGTAACAAGTTAAATATTAATTAGGTGACCTGATGTAGCAGGTTATAAACTCACTTATACTACTCTTGTTTAACTACTCCAATAATATGTATTATTCTCATATTTATTGAAATTGGTATTATTTTGGGAAGACGCCCTATAGTTGGTATTATTCTCGTTAAATAACCCTAATTATTATTGTTTTAATATATGTTTTAATTTAAATCTAGAATATATAGCAATTTTTTTAGGTACAAAAGTATTATGATGAGGTGATGAAATTTTATATAAATAAGAACAATAATTCGTTCTTAGATATCAACCAACAATCTTTTGTATCTTAAAAAATTTCTAAGATAATAATATGATAGGGACAAATATTAGCTGATGAGGAGAAGGAAAATGATAATATGATGTGAAGGACGAGGAAAAACGATCTTATTCGATGAGGAATGAGGAATAATAAAGGGAGATCAGAGTTACGGAAGAGGGGTGGAGTGCGGCGATAAGGAGAACGGAGCGTGTAAGAAGAGAAGGTAAGGAATCCGATAGGTAGAAAAAAAGTTGAAATGTAGATGTGAGGAGCAGAAGAAGGAAAGGAAGACGGAGGAAGAAGGGGAATAAGAACACGAAAAGCTTGAAAAGAAGAGAAAATGATCTTAGTAGATGGGCGTGAGCAACCAGAAAGTAAGCAACATTAAGGGAAGAAGGATATAAGGTAATGAGACATAAGGACGTGAGGGAAAAGATAAGCAGAAGTGACAAACCTTTGCTGAACTAGATAACAAATAAAGATAACCGTATGTAAGGATGAATCTTGAATGATGAGGAGGAGCATAAAGAGACGCAAGGTAAGGAGAATGGGGAAGACGAAGGAGGAAGGAGAAAGTGAATGATGAAGAAAACTTATATTAGTAAACGGGAAATGATGAACATGAAAAGGCGCAGCGAGAAGAGGATTGAAGGATCAAGTAGTGAAGAATGAGAAAAGGGTTGAAGGAGTTAAAGAGATTTCACTCTCGCTGAACTAGAGGACAAGAGAAAGACATATTACTTATATGAGAGTGGGGTGAGAGACGAGGGGTGAAGAGGGAAAACAGAAGGAGAAGGGGATATGAAGGTGATAGACGAGGAGTACAACTGATCTTAATAGAATGCAATATTATGGGAAAGTAAGGGGGAGAGGGAGAAGGGCCGGGAGATGATGCTAAGGTTAAAAGAATTGAAAGAACGAAAACCTCACTAAACAAAATTACAAAAGCGAGACATATTTAAAGATGAATCTTAAATTATGAGGGGGGAAGGCACAGAGGGGAACGAGGAAGATAAGGGCATGGAGATTGATGCGTGCGATTTATATATGATTATTCCGTCTTTTACGTACACATTTCCATGCATATTGAGTAGCATTGTCTACTATTTTCCCTCGAATTTGATACTTTATGGTGATATTGCATTTTACGTAGGGTATGGACTCGTGGATGCATAACCAAGGCAAAAACCCGTGCTTAATAATAAAATCTTATGCGAAATAAGAAAGGAGAATGATCGTTTTCAAACGGGTCAAATAAAAACATGAATATCTTGAGTTCTACAACTCCGATAGAGCCGATTCAAGTCGCGTTCGAAATCTCTTTCTCTTAGCTTTTCAGTGGTATATCACAAGTCTGATCTGAAGAAATAACGATTAAATGGAAAGCGTTCGAAGTTGAGCGCGCATTGCTGAGACAAAGTAATCAGTCGACCGACCATTAAAAATAGTCGACCGACTATTCTTGAAACTGGACGAGGACATACACTTTCCTAAATTGGATGTTTAGTGTTAATAAGACTTTGGGCTTTTAATTCTAAATTGAAGAAGGATTATAGAATGGTGAAAAAGGTAAAAAAGAGGCGAAGGAAAAGGAAAAAAAAGATCGTAGTAGATGAGGAGGAACATTAAGAGGGGGGAGCCTTAAAGGGAGATGATGACGTCAGGAGGGAAGATGAGTGAAAGGGACGAATCGTTGCTAAACTAGATAACAGAAAACGAAAAGCTGGACAGGAAGGATGAATGATCTTGGTAGCTGGGCATAAGCAACCAGAAAGAAAGTAGCGTTAGGGGAAGAAGAACGCAAATAAAGGAATGAAACAAAAGGACGTGAAGGGTACCGAAGGGTAAGATGAGTGAAAGAGACGAACCGTTGCTAAACTAGATAACAAATGATAGTCATATATAAGGATGAATCTTGAATGATGAGGAGGAGCATAGAAAGACACAAAGAAAGGAGAATGGGGGAGACGAAATGGGAAGAAGAAAGTGAGTGATTAAGAAAATTGATCTTCGTAAATGGTAAAGGCGGAGCAAGAAGAGGGTTCCAGGATGAGGTAGTGAAGAATGAGAGGGGTTGAAGGAGTTAAAAATATGACACTCCTACATGACAAGAGAAGTCATATCACTTATTAGAGGGGCGGAGGTGAGAGAGTTGGGACAAATAAGGGATATGGTAAGGATAAGGGGATATGAAGATGATAGACGAGGAAGACAACTGATCTTATTAGAAGGCAATAATGAACAACAAATTTAGAGGTTATTTGGAGGGACCATGCCTTTTTTTTTAAATGGTGGGACATGGAAAATCCAAGAGACGGACCCAACGTGTGAGTCTGACCAGTGAAGACATTACATACCTAATAGAATATCCTAAATATGCCCTGGTACCATTATCTATGAAAATTACAGGAGCTGGTCAAGCGGATAACTTTCAAAAGTACCACTACAGACCCATTAGAGATGTGTTGGTGCAATTATGCCCAGAATTCTACGAGGATTAGGAAGATGCTATGACGTCCCATAAAACGGCTACAACTTCGCGATCTCTAGCTTATTTGTTTTATGTATTCTATTTGTCGCATCAAAGTTTTTTTGTAAATAGTGTGTCTTATGTAGAATGTCAGCTCAAACATTTATTTAGAATTTGCACGCGAATTTTCATACAGCAGCAAACTTTCTATGTTGTCCTGTTTTGAAGTCAACTTCTATTGACGTTTTCAACTTTGATGATGTTGAGAATACGAGATTGATTGGTTACTCACAAATCGTGTATGTCGAACACCAAAATGCACAGATATATGGTAATATTTCTCTTCTTTCTACACTTATATATCAACGATTTCGTTACTTAATGATCACGCTTAATATTTTAACTCTAACACACGCTGCTTCCTTGGAACACCGCGCGCATCAAGTACTGCACACAAATCGAAACAACAACTGCTGACCACACTGAATTACCACCGCCAAGTACTGTACCTGCAGCTCTTAAAGACAAATATGCAACCACTCCTGCACCATCATTCCAGACTCGAACTAGCAATAAGATATTAAGGAGAAGATCACTACTACATCCACATCTGTACCGTAGATGGTGAAAAGACAATATAAGAAAGAGCACACTCATACACTGAGTGCGTACTATTAGTGATTTACAGCTCACATTTTGTGCACTGAAGATTACGCTTAAACAAATGTCACCTAAACTCCTAATTTTATTTTGTAATAGCTATCAGACACTTATCTATGTATGTATCCTGGGCTGCTCTAGAAGCAGAACACGCCGACTATTAACTGTATGCTTAATGTCTGCACGAAATAAGCTGCATCCACCTTGGAGCTCCGCGCGCATCGCGCGCGGCAAAACTCTCAATCTTATTTGTGTAATAACTATCGAACAAGTATTTATGTACGACTTTCAAGCTGCTGTTAAGGTATAACACAACGACTACTGCTACTGCGCTCGACATCTGCTCAAACATACCACTTTCATCTTGGAGCTCCGCGCCCAGAACTAGCCAGCCTAAAAAAAATTGAAAATTGAAATTGAAAAAATTGAAATAACCTATTCCTCCTCCTAATATATCATCTTTATTTCCTCCTCCTCACTTATCATCCTCCTCATCTCTCATCTTCCTCGAAAAAATTGAAAAGTTTTGTGGTGTTCGAAAGTCGAAACTCTGAAGATTTTTCAAGGGAGTCAAGGTAATATTATTTGTTCCGGATTGATTTTTGTTCTTTTCATGCTTGATTGAACAATTTCTATTTCAAAATTCAGTTCGTTGGTGATGGTGAATTAGTTCGCGAACGCACTAATTCGTAAATTGGGCGAACTAGTTCGGAAATTGACAGGGGTTAGTTGTATCCCTAATCAAAGATACCCTAAGGTCACTAACTAATGTAGATAGCGAAGTCAGGGGTCGAACCACAAGGAGATGAGAATTCAATTATTTATCCTAAGAATTAGATTCTAGATTATAGGTCACAGTTTTGGTTGATTTGGTAAACTAATAACTAATTACTGAAAGATAAATCAATAAGGAAAAAGTCTAGGGTCTCAGGTTCACAATGAATATTACTCGGGTGAGGGAGTCAACTAACAGGTCAATAATCGAACTACCTAAGGTGCAGGTCCGATCGGTACACTACAACCTTTAGATCTAAACTTAACCTGCGGTCACTAGCATTAAGTCAGTCTACCCAAACTATCGTGGCCTAATTAGTTCTTAACCCGGTCGGCGAAAAGTCCTAATTTGCAATACTAATTAATTGAATTATGCATCAAACAATTAATCAGAGTTAAAACGATATTCAGGCAATAGTTCATACGATTAGAAACAGGTCAATTGACTATAACCCTAATATATAGTACGCATCGATCGCCCTAAACCCTAGATGAGAAATTAGCTACGCATAATAAAACTAATCAGACAAGAAAGAAAGAAATCAAATCTAAACATATCAAGATGAATTAACAATCAATTGAAGGAAATAACAATACTAGAACAATAAATAAAGATGAATTGAAAGAGAATTGAAATTCAATACCGAATGATGAAGGAAATTGTAAAGATCTCTAGGTAGGTTAACTAAACTATGAAAACTGAATAATGAAAAGTGTGTAAAAGAAGGTAAAAGAAAAGTGTAGAATGAAAAGTTTCAGGAAAAAAGTGTCTGATACAAGTCAGGAAAACTGATTTAAAGAGTAGCAGATGGACTCGAAAGCATGCCCAAATTCTAAGTTGAAATAAGAATGACGCGCGGCCCATATTGGGTGCACTCGATCGAGTTCCTGATGGCACTCTATCGAGTGACCCTCCAAAATATAGGCAGGAGCTTCACGGAGTGACACTCGATCGAGTGCAGTAGGGGCACTCGATCGAGTAGCGCTGTAGGTCACAGCATCGCGCGCTCGACTTCAAACGGCTGCAGTTTCTTTGTTACTTGTTCAAATTGAACGTGCAATATATCGTTAGAAAGCTAAGAGAAATAGCTTTCGAACTCCACCTGAATTACTCTGATTGGAGTTGTATAACGAAAGTTATGGATGTTTGAAGTTGACTCTTGTGTAGGCGATCATTCTTTCATCTTGTTTGATATCCTTTCCTTCTTTGATCTTTGTTTCTTCGTGTATTCCGCATCTTCTTCCTTCGATTCCGTGCTTATATGTGAATTCTTCAGTTATCGTTTCCGTAATGCTCTGATTAGCTCCAAATGCATCCAAATCTATAAAATACACACAAATACGGAAGTATCGACATTCAAAGTATATATTGCATCATTATTAACGAGTTAAGCACAAAAACCGAGATAAAACTAACAATTAGGGGATGGAAATATGTATATAAATAACACTCATCAGAAATCGTTCCGGCGAACTGCGAATCTGGTAACACTGGCCATGTTATATATTGGTTTGTTTGTGTGTGTGAAGTAAAAGAAATAAAGGAGAGAAATTGAGAGGAAGTAGTGATGAGTGAATATAATTACGAAGGTATTGAGAAGATTAGAGAGAGGAGAAGAGTAATGAAGAATTATAGGAGGAGTATTTATTGTGATAATGAAGCCTGTTGTATGGCGTGTATTATATAGAAGTAGTTGAATTGAGGTCGAGATCGAGCAAGGGCGAATCGAGAGTTTAAAAATATTACTAGGAAATGTGTCATTTTCTTTTACGAACTTTGGGATAGCAAAAGTCGATATTCTTAACAAAAAAATTTAGTTTGGAATAGTGAATGTCCTTTACTACTACGAGTAATAACTAGACTCCCTTGGTCAAGAGAGGAGGGATTTTTGAAATGACTCTGTAAAGAAGAACGAGAATCTTGCAAAATAATGGATCAAATAAGCACTTGTAAAAAAAAACATCTAAAATGTCGAAACTCGGAGATTCGCTAACCTAAAAAACTGGATAATTTAGGATGGAAATTGGACTCGACTCGTGTTCCAACATTGACGAACGAATCTTTAATCAAAATATATAATGCATGGGGTGGCATATAAGTTTAACAAGAAAAAAGAGTCTGGGCCTCCTGATCTTGTAAAATAGAGTTTGAAAATACTCCAAAAATAACATCAAGCATGTGAGGGACATTATCGAACTTACTGCATGAAAGAAACTGAGTAGGAGTACCGATGAGTGCATCCAGAAGTGTGTGGTTATCCAAGTCCTATGCGGGGTAACTTTAAGTTTGTATTACCTCTTTTATCCAATAGGCATTTACGTAACCTTTATTGGGTAGTCAAAGGAATGGATGACATTGCATTAACATTTTAGATAATACCCTGTATGGAAACCTCGCCATGTGCATTACTTCATGAATCGGAGAGAGTAGTATTGAACTACTCGACTCTCAAATTGCTGATTTTGTGAGTCTTGTACTCCGTCCTAGTCCCTCGATCCGGTTAGAGCAACCACAATGATTAGAGTTCCATTATGAGGTTTCCATACAAGTATTATCTAAAATGTAAATGCAATGTCATCCATTGCTTTGACTACCCAATAAAAGTTACGTAAATGCCTATTGGATAAAAGAGGTAATACAAACTTAAAGTTACTTCGCATAGGACTTGGATAACCACACACTTCTGGATGCACTCATCGATACTCCAACTCAGTTTCTTTCCTGCAGTAAGTTTGATGATGTCCCTCACATGCTTATGTTATTTTTGAAGTATTTTCAAACTCTATTTTACAAGGTTCAGGAGGCCCGACTCTTTTTTTTGTTAAACTTAAAAATGTCACCCCATGCACTATATATTTTCAAATTGTTTCTTGCACATCCTCAAAGTCACCGTCATCTTCAACATACTCATAGAGTTTGCAAGTACATTTAAAACGGTATACATGCATCAACTTACCGTACTCCTACAAAAGTTCACACAACAAATGACTTAATACAAAAAATACTACTGTAATAACTTACAAAAAGGTTTGAGACAATTGCACTATTGAGAGAAATGGGAAGACAAATGAGAAGTACATATTCATTAATCATAACCAATCAATCTATCATCCTAGAAACAATAAGTGTAACCAAATCAATTTAAAGAGCAAACAAACACAATCTAGCATGCAAATATTTCAAAAAACATAAATGGAAAACAAAAGTAAAGATCTTTTACCAAGGACTTCGATGGATCAATATAAGAGATTAAGACATGGGAGTTCTTCTAATTATTAATACTGGGCAGGGGTTGAAGGCAAGGTTAATACGGGGGAGGAATATATAACACAAGACAAGCATTTTATTTTGTTATCGGGTACTGGGAAGGAATCTCTAGGAACGATAAGTTCAATGTTCATAGGAATAGAGCAGCTAAAGAAATCAAAAGGTTTCCCAATTTCTTCAGAAAAAACCTGATTTGGAGTTTGTCTGGTCCCCAGATATGGAAAACCTTTATCTGGAAAGTTCTCTCATCGGCTCTACCTACTGGTAAGGAAAGGCAAAGGAGAAGATTACCAGGACCGTTTTAAGTGTGTTTTGTGTGCTAATTCCCAAACCTTGACCACTGAAGATCAGGATGAAGATAATGTACTTGAATCTTTGGAACATCTCTTTAGAGATTGTTCCATCACATCCAGACTATGGGCATGTAGTGCAATTGGCATCAGAGTAGAATTTGACTCGGATATCTCTATTCAAGATTGGACGGTGGATTTCATACCTCACTAAGTCTGACAATTCGAAGATGGGTCTCCTTCATTTTCTTAACTTGCTCTACTCTGTATGGTTTTTTCGTAATGGGATCATTTTCAAAAGATGGAGTAACTCTACTATAGGATTCTAGAAGAGATATGAAGCATCCTGCAAAGACCTGCACTTATTTTTCAAAGAGCATGATCCGGGAATTGACAACATTCTTGCGTCTCAATCAAGTATTGTTAGAAGGTCTGAGTCAGACTACAGGTCTAGTTCATCCTTAGATGGTGGGGACGATTCGAAGGAGCTTATTGGTCAACTCCGCTCGTCCAAGGAATTTTTTATCATCAAACAAACTGGACTAGTTAATGTTTGTGTTAGATCTAGGTTGCAGGTGGACGCTGGGTGGCTACCTAACCTCAGGGCGGCAGGGGGATGGACTTGGATAAAGAATAATGACGGGACGAGGGAAGATGAGTGTTCAACCTTTTTGGCTGAATCGCCCATTCTGGCTGAAGGGCTTGTTGTTCTTCAGGCCATCAAGTGGGGGGAAAAAAAGAGGTATTGGACATGTCTGCATAATGTCCGACTGCCTCCAACTCGTTTCACAAATAGTGGGTATTGTTCACCCGGTGGCGGATCTAGCTTCACTCATCCAAGACATTCTCCACGAATGTTTTTTCTTTCATTGCTGTGCTTTTCAATTTATTCCTTGGACTAAAAACTCCGTAGCGCATAGGCTGGCATCTATTGCGCTTAGAGAAATGTAATTTAATATAGTGTTGATCCGTTGGCAAAAAAAAAAAAGATGGAGTACTTTAGTTTCAGAGCAAAGTAATCATGTTAAGTGGAAACCAACCAACCACAAGTGAAAGAGAAACGAAAACAATAAATCGAAGTATCCAAGAAACAAACAAAACGGGAGTAAACAAGAGAAGACAATAGAAAGGCACATGGAATGAAACGAGGGAAATGATACTCCGACGTTGGTTAATTGGAAAAGTATACCAAATTTGGTGGCAATTTGCTACAATACACTTAGATTTTCTTTCTTTTGTTTCATTAGCAAATGAGGATGGAGGAAAGGGAGATTCATTTCCCTTCTCCAAAGAACATCAAAATCCTTCCCCCATTAAAAAAAAGTTGGAGGGAAATTGTATCCGGATACCCCACGGTCCGACCTCATTCCCCCTCCTCCCCTTCCTTTCCCTCCTTGTTCCGTTGAATGACCTCCTCCGTCAGCATCGCGGAAACAACCAAGAAACCACAATGACGCCACTCTAGAAATAATTGGCAGCATTATAACGGCTCCAAGTAACTCAACTGATCTCGGAAGTCAGAAGTAGATCAAAGTGATTCAACTAGCATCTCACTAACTACACCTATCCAATAGCTTCAAGTAACACAACTAATTAACAGCTAGCCAAACAACCTCAGAAGTCGGAAGTAAATCCAAGATCTTGGGACACCCTATTCTCTACAGCCACGCTCTTCAGCAAGCTCCTAGTGGCCACCCAAGATATAGCATTCAACCTCCACAAGGCCACAGATAAAATCCGTCACTAACCTAAGCCTTCAAGTACAGGCCACAGTAGCTTTAAAGCCCTAACCACTACAGAATACAGATTCACAGATATCTCTACTTGTATGAGTGAACGACATCACTGGCTGGGGGCAGTAGATCAAGAAATTCGGCTGGATTAGATAGCATTGTTATTTTTACAAGTATATTCGATAGCATTAGGGCATTTCACGGAGGGATATCCGCTCCAAAGTGCTACTTCGGATCGGATATCCAAATTAGAAAGTTTAGAAATGTGATATCTATTTCCAATGCAGATGTTTCGGATATCCAATGTTCGGACTTTGGATACCCAATAATAACCGGATCAGATGCGGATATCGTCAGATATCCATACTTTGGAATTTACGTCAACAATTAAGTTTTACAAGATAGAGATTCATCGTCTTACACGAAACTTGGTTTTATTATCTTATTCAACAGATTTCGACATAAAGTTTATTTATCACTTACATATTGCTTTTATATTTTAAAAATCTTTTTCACTTAAAGTTTTTAGTTTACTACAGAGTAATTATACTTAGAATAACGGTGAAAATTTACGAAAAAAATATAATAACGTGTCACAACGAAAGAGGACGGATCAAAAATACCTTTCAATAACAATAACAACACTAAAAGTAACAGAGCTAAATCAACAAACTAGCCAAGGAAACTAAACGTGCCACAACAGTACATGAGAGTTTTATATCTGACCATTTCATTGTATCTGGTGTGCATTCATCAGATGAAACTGATACAACTCTAAAGATACATATGCACAACGACCTAAAATCCATATTATGCAATACGTTATACGTCTCATGTAGTCGTATCTTGTCTCATATAATTGTATGATGTATCATTTCAATAGTGCGAAGCTGAAAACATGGGCAATCATGGCACACAGCTTACAGATTTCCTTTGGATAGATATCATGAGGATGGCGAAAATGAAAACATGGAAATAATGTTCTGATGTACTCCCTCCGTATCTATATGTTCGTCTACTTTTAATATAATACTCCACCCATATATTAAACAAAGTGGACGCACATATAGATATAAAAGGGAGTATATGCAAAAGAGCTGATTAGAATTCAACTCTAAGTGGAATTACTTCTTGCTTAAACAGCAACAGCATCCGAGTAGAGACTCTGGAGAGTGGAAAAGATCGTTGGATATTTCAGTATGAACTTTCGAACGAATTTGTCATCATTCATATTGAGAAGTGTAGGCATATGAAATTGTTCCAGCAATTTCTTCTCTTTCAATGCCATAACCACCTTACACCTCGGAATCGACCTTTTGGCCAATGAATACATAACTAGCACGGGCTGACTAATCACCTCCTCTGGTTTAAGATGCATCGTTTTAACAAAACAATCAAAGGCGCTCTTTAGTTTTTCCTCCGATTGTGACAAAAGAAATGGTAGGCGTGCAATGGTGGTTGCAATATCTTCATCAGACCAGCCTAAGCTCTTCAAAACTTCTACTTTCTTTTTGAAATTCGACTCAGTCAACGACAAAACAGCACGCAGCCCATGAATGAACATTTTTTCAGTCGGCTCGATTCCATACTTTCTAAGAGTTGCAACCCCATAATGAATCCTATCAAGGGAACAAAGAAGAACCCTAGGTTGTGCTGTAAACATTTTCAAAATACTACTCATTGAAACTCCTTGATCTAACAAATAATCAATATTTGGCTGCAAAATCTTCCTAAGATCAGTTGTCAACAACCTAGTTGTCTTCTGAATAACAAGCGTACTCGCGGCCTTGTCAGCCTTCATTATCTGTTTCAAATACTCGTAATTTGGAATCAAGTTACGGGTCAGACTTCGATGAAGAATTAATGGATTAGCGAAAATTGGCGCAGTTAAAGTATTACCCTCAAACCCATTTTGAGTAAGGAAAATCAATTTAGGCTCAAGAGCTGATTCTACATGAGCTTTTATCTTATCCATCGTATTCGACTTATCTTAAGTTTTAGACAAATACAGTACTCAGAAGGGAACTGCCAAACTACTAAGCTATGGGAAAATTGCAGTCTCAAGGATGTTTCACTCTACTGAATAACGGAAAGAGATGTATGTTTCAGGGCTCAACTCAAAAGTACACAGCACAAAATATTACTGTACTGTAACTGCATTATTTTCCTACAAAAACTAACAAGCCGATGTATTAAACATGCACCATTTATCTATCCTTGCTTCTATCTACCAATCCAATCTCCCTGCGTTGCAACTGCATCCTTCTAAGTTTTTCAACGACCCCATTTCATGACTTTCGATCTGCAACAGAAAAATTGGTAGGTGGTTATGCGTTGGAAGACTGGGAGTTCTTCCTAGATATTACGGAGCCTGGTTGGAGCCAAGATTAATACGGGACATGGAATAACACAACACGTGCATATATATCATAAGGATGGCGAAAATGAAAAGATGGGCAACAATGTTCTAAGGTATATACAAAAGAACCGAATAGAATTCAACTCTAGAAGGACTTACTTCTTAATTAAACAGCAACAACATCCGAGTAGAGACTCTGAAGACTCGAAGAAATAGTTGGATATTTCAGTATAAACTTTCGAACGAATTTGTCATCATTCATATGGAGAAGTGTAGGCATATGAAATTTTTCCAGCAATTCCTTTTCTTTCAATGCCATAACCACCTTACACCTCGGAATGGTCCTTTTGGCCAACGAATACATTACCATCTGGGGATGATTAATCACCTCCTCTGGTTTAAGATGCATAGTTTTAACAAAAAAATCAAAGGCGCTCTTTAGTTTTTCCTCCGATTGTGACAAACAAAGTGGTTGGCGTACAATGGTGGATACGATATCTTCATCAGACCAACCCAAGCTCTTCAAAACTTCTACTTTCTTCCCCAAATTCAGCTCAGTCATCGACAAAACAGCCCGCAGTGCATGAATGAACATTTTTCCAGTCGGGTCAATTCCATACTTTCTAACAGTTGCAACCCCATAATGAATCCTATGAAGGGGACAAAGAAAAGATCTCGGTTGCGATCTAAACAGTTTCAAAATACTATCCATTGAGACTCCTTGCTCTAACAAATAATCAATATTGGGCTGCAAAATCTTCCTAAGATCAGATGTCAACAACCAGGTTGACTTCTGAACAACAGCGACAGTCGCGGCCTGATCATCCTTCATTATTTCTTTCAAATACATGTAATTGGGAGTCAAGTAACGAGTCAAACTTCGACACAAAATTAAGGGATTATGAACAAGCAGCTCAGTTAAATCATTTCCCACAAACCCATTTTGAGTAAGGAACTTCAATTTAGGCTCAAGAGTTGATTCTACTTTACTTCTAAGAATCATGGGACTCTTTTTACCAAGCGTAACTATCTGGGTATGAGTAAAATTGTACTTTTTGAAAAGGGCAATCACAGATTCCTCCTTTTCTGAAGAAGGAACTTGTTCTCTCTTTTCCTGGGTTTTTGGTTTAAGCTGTTGAGAAATTGCTACTGGGTTTGCAATAGGTTGAATTAGGTTAGATGATGTTGTTGTTCCTAAAGAGCGAATTTGAAGGATATAAGCAAGGGATTTGAATGGAAACCTGAACATTGTTTCAAGCAGCGAAGAGAGAGCAGAAGTGTGTTTACCTAAGTGAGCGTGTGTGGAATGAATAGAGTCAGTGCTGCAGGAGCAGGATCATGAGATTGCAGGCATGTGTGACTGAGAAACTGAGAAGAAGAAGAAGAAGAAGAAGAAGATGGGTACAAGTACAACGATTTAAGGGTGTTTTCAGGGTTTGATGCTCGTCAGTCGTCGACGTCCCCCTCTCTCACCAACGGCGTCGCATCGGAGTTTATTACAAAATGTTGGTTAAACTTGGACCTTAAGCACCTCATAGGTTTCGGAGCATTACGTTTAAACTCGTGAAAATTTAAAAAGTTGGAGTCCCCAGAGGTTTATCGCATTAAAAATGAATCATCCAATCCAAGTTTTATATTTCTTTTATGGCAAAAGACTTTACCATACCATCCATATATTTTTCCTCTATTTATCCAAAATGTCATTACTTTTTACCCATTTTAATTTAAGTTTACCCATAAAACTATTTGATTTATCAATAATACCCTTACTTTTTATTCATTTTCTAAGTTAACAAAAATTCAATGTCAAGCAGAGATTGGATAGGAGGGAGTAGTTTTTAGAGTTTGCTTGTCATATTTATTGATGATATATGAATAAGACTATAAGAGTATGATCGACGTTCATATCAAAATTTTAAAATGTTATTTTTTCATTGTTTGGTAAAGTTTTGATGATTGGAATGAAAGTTTTAAGGTATTTCGAAATTATACATGAAGTACGAAATATAATGAATTAGGTGATAATCTTTTGGTAATTAATACGGAGTAATTTGTTAACTAACTACCTACAAACGTAATTCCTTGATTTTTCCTAACCTAATGACTTCTACTATTTGGACTCAAAGATTCAAAAATATGTGGGAGTCGTTAATTGAAGCACTTCCATGTAGTACGGAGTGTATAGGATTAGCTAGGACAATTTTTCCGTTCTTTACACGCTTTCATTTGTCTAACTCGTTTTATTTAACCTTTAAGCATTAGCATGAGATTAAAAAAATCAGCTTATTAGTATCCCGTTCATGATAAAAGAAGTTATAGACTTATATCGAGTAATAAATATGACTATATGAGACGAAGTATTATTATTATTATTATTATTATAATACAGAGTACGTGCTTATTATCTTTAGATATTAAAGAACTTCGATACAACATTCACATCTGGTTACGTTACCATAGATAGGCTAAGCCCCTTTATTTTCATATAGTAGAATACACATTAAGATAATTAAACACATGATCAACCTTCAAGTGTTATAATCATAAAGTAATTTGTGAATTATATTTCGTTGTAATGATTGTGTACGACCATTGTATAGATTACAACGGAAGAAAATGTAAGCACTTTAATGATACCCGTAGTAACCAGAAGTATAGCCAGGAGCATAGCCAGTGCCATCATTCCACCCAGGCCCATAACGCCCATAAGCATGACTCTGTCCATTCTCGTAATACAGATGATTTGGGGCATAACCCCATGAAACTTTTTCTTGAGCCGGAGCCGGACGGTGCATGGCCCAATCTTCTAACTCATAAGTCACTCCTTGAGCGGGTGATATTCTCTCATCTTCCGGGCAATGATCATCTCGTCGCCCTGGTGGATTATATCGACATCCATGTTGAGCCATATATATATATAGCTAGTACTAGTATACTTCAAATTTTATTTCTTGAAACGAAAGTTTTATTTGCTTATAATTTTTGTATAAGGTTGTCGATAAATAGGTTTATATTTATAGTCGCTAACAATGCCTTCCAACGTCGTAGTAGATGAGTTTGGAATAAATTCTTATTAGTTTGTGGGTTTGAAACATCATCTTCGCTTGTTTGGATTAGTTTGCATCAGATCCTTCAATGATGAAGATTGTTGGATTCTAAATGACAACAACCTAGCTAGCTTATCAATGGTCATCATCAAAAATCAGAAAATATTATTCCGATCCCATAAACATAAGTGTCAACAACTATTCCATTTTCATCAACTTCATCGCTACTAAAATACCCGAATCTTTGATGATACCTCTATGGCTCTATATCACAAATTTTAGTCTTTGTTTTCATTTATTTGAGTTAATCTTCAAAATAACTATAAATCAGAGGGAGTATATATCTTATTATTCACACATTTAATCCAAAGATGGTCCTGTTTATTAGCTATCCACGACGTATATTTGCCAATTATAACTACATTCCAGTTGCTGCTATTGACAATACCCAGCCCAGGCCACCAGCTTCCTTAGAAGTAGTAACATTTTCCAAGCAACTAGAAATATTTTACCATACTCATGCCCATGACCAAAGGTAATTTATACAAATAGCATTGATCCTATTAATAATACCGGTAAGGATTACAAAAATAATTTAAAGCATGCAGTATCTCAATATATATAATTGACCTCCTTTATCATATTATTAGCCTGTTCAGAAGACAAGATCGATAGCCCCCTTCCCACCACCTACTCATTAATCTTTTGCACAATCTTTGAACTCGCAGAAATTCCACGCGACACCCCACAAAAGTATTTTCAATGGATGTACTATCAGTACACCCTTTATCCTGAATGGAAAGAACTTTAATTTGTTTTGAGCTCTTCAAACTTTAATTGAACAATAATGAAAATATTGAGAGTATTATCATCACCACACTTAAGCCATCGAGCCTTAGCTTTCTGAGCCAGAAAACTAAGACCGGTCTCCTCCATCCAATTCCCTAAACATTAGTCTCTAGCTAACAGTCCACAAAGACCAGTGTTATTAATATGAAGAAATAATCTTAAGCTTCTAACATCTCCTTGCTTAATTTTTTTTTATTAATACCTCTGTCATCACGCTATTTAAATGTTTCTTCCTTAGTGAGTTGGTTAAGACTTCTACAAAAGATAGACTACCTCCATTTAAGTTTGTGTTTAAATTTGCTTGACTAAATACTCTCTTAGGAGGGAGGCATTGTAGTATGTATAGTTGCTCCCTGAAGTGGCATAGGCGGCGTGACTGACTACTATATCATGATTAAGAATAAGACAAGGGGTACAACCTCTACATGTTTTGGCACCCAAGTCTTTCTGGTTTTGTTCCTTTCTTCTCATCCTCTTTCTTTTTACGTGTTGCTGCATCATGACTCAGACCTTGACAGTTTGTGCACAATAGGCTTCTATTCATAATGGATATTCAATGTATGTTTGATGCTATTTTCATCAGGAAAGTCAATCGAATCTTGTAGGTCTTGCCCTATTTTGACCTCCACCATGTACCTAGCAAACACCGGAAACTTCTTTTCCTGTGAGGCCATCTAACCTATAGACAACTACTCTATCATGATACCGTAATATTACGGTATCTTAATCTTTAGGATATACCGTAATCTTATTAACCTATTATTTCCTACTAGTCCCACAATTTTATGGAGAGTAGGTCCTCAATACTTCAGATCCAAATAGGAATTACATCGTTACTCTTCTTAGTAATTTTAACAACAGACTGTCAATTCTTAACAATGGAAGACTTATTGTCAGGACCGTAGAGTTGCATCGGTCCTTGTTCTCATAATTCTTGGGTCTAACAAATACATATACCTTCGATCTCATTGAAAATCTGTCGATCGCATAATTCTTACATATTGTGGACATGACATAGGTCCACCCCGACGCGGCCACGCGCGGGTTTGGGGAGGCGAATGAATCTCCATATGAGATGGTCAAATTGAAATTTAAATTGAAGTAGGAGTCGCCACCGAACTTTGTGAGAGTTCGGGCCCGTTCGAACTCACTCTATGTCGTAGTGGGCCGTGCACAAAGTACGGCCCATTTCCGATGTCAGAGTTTATTGGGTTCGTCCCTTTGCATTACGATACCGATACCGACATTATCGGATATCGTGTATTGAATGACTCTCGTTGCCAATGGATTCGCACATCCGGAAACCATGGTTCATAATTCTTATGATATTTTTTAATATATGTATATTATTATTGGAGTATTACAAAAGTATCTTACAATCCACATTTTAATGATTAATTTTATCTTTAAGTATACATTCATTGTCCGAACAAACATAAATCTTCAAGTGGCCCAATGGTTTGACACTTGGTCAAGTGTTTGAAGGTTATGGGTTTGATTCCTCTTGCGAACTTAAATCATCAAATTCTATACTAGAGGCGAGGCGGTGGTGTGGTGCGTGGACGTACATGCGTGGCCTGGGGTAGGGGTATGACGTGTATTTCTTGTTTTTTCGTGACCATTTTAGATACCAAAAAATTGCGTCGCCAATTTTGCTACAACTGAATCGGTCTCTAAGTTCGTCCCTAAATTAGCTACTATACAATTTGCGGTCGCTAATGTAGCTACTCGAATTTTCGTCTCTATTATTGTCTCAAAATTTGCTACCACCCTTTCGTCGCTAAATTGGTAGCTAATTTTGGTCGCTAATTCAGTAGCTAAATTAGCGACAAGGCGTTTAGCTACTAATGAAATTTAGTCGCAAATTCAGTCTCTAAGCTAATTAGCTACGGAATATTGAAGATTTGCTACTAAAACTTCCGACTCTAAAGTGACTTTACCTTGTAGTGAATACATATACCTTTGATCTCATTGAAAATCTGTCGATTGCATAATTCTTACATATTGTGGACATGACATAGGTCCACCCCGACGCGGCCACGCGCGGGTTTGGGGAGGCGAATGAATCTCCATATGAGATGGTTAAATTGAAATTTAAATCGAAGTAGGAGTCGCCACCGAACTTTGTGGGAGTTCGGGCCCGTTCGAACCCACTCTATGTCGTAGTGGGCCGTGCACAAAGTACGGCCCATTTCCGATGTCAGAGTTTATTGGGTTCGTCCCTTTGCATTACGATACCGATACCGACATTATCGGATATCGTGTATTGAATGACTCTCGTTGCCAATGGATTCGGACATCCGGAAACCATGGTTCTAAGTAAGGGGTGAGGGTACGTGTTGGGAAGTTCACTAAGAACACCCAACCCCGTCCGCTAGTTCGACGGTTGAATGATATGCAAAGATTATTTTCCCTAAGCATGTGAGAAAAATAAATGGGTTGCTAAGTCGTTTAATGCATGTTAAACTAATAACGTCAAAGTTATTTTAGCATGTGAGGTTCGTTTTAGTCTAATAAAACGATAGAAATAAATAAATTGCTACAAACACGAGAAAACGAGTTAGTAACGAAATCAAATAAAGATGTAAATACGATGATATGCATGATTTTGAAAAAGATTTATAACACGTGATGGATTAACACGCGTTGACCGAGGTCAAAAAAAGTATTTAACGAAATCTGAAAATATGTCGCGAAAACCGCTTTTTATATAAGATCCGAGAAGGATAAAAAACGAGAAAACGAAAAAAAGAGGCTCGGTCATCCAGGCCTCCGCGCGACTCGCGTGACAGGCGCGCGACTCGCGTGGGGGTCTGTCCGCTTTTTTTTATTTTGTCGAAAATCGTTAATTTTTATAAATCGCGTACAAATATGGATTAATTTATACCCGATTCATATTTTCGACATTCGTCGTATTCGATATTCGATTATGAAATCGATATCGAATAGTCGGAATGATTTTAAAAAAGGTTTTGAAAAAAATTGGTTTTGAACGAAAAAAGAAAAAAGAGAATTTGAACGAAAAATATGTTAATTCTCTCCGCGTGAAAATCGTCGTATTTAATTAAAAGCGTAACGATTTTATTAGCATCAACGAGATTTAATTTAGTCCTTGTTAGATACGATATTCGGCTAGAGAATCGATATCGTATTTTAAGAATGTTATAAAAAAAGTAGTTTTTTGTAGTATCGATTATTAGAAATAATGAAAAATATATGACGAACGACCCATATTAAAAGTACGACCGACGACGAAGAAAGGAAGAAAAGACGAGGAGGAGGAGGAGAAGAGAGAAGAGAGAAACGGGTTTGATTTTTACATCCTCAACCTACATGCTTTGTTTTCTCGGTATAAGGCTCGTCGGACGGTGGCTTAGGCACGGGAGCGTCGAGATGATGTGGATGAGTTAAGGTGTCGGTTTTTTGGACGTGGGAGGTGACGGGTTTCGGCCGAATGGTTCGGATTCGTCGGGTTATTTTGACAGGATTTCGATGCTATTTCTGCTTGTGATCGTAGATGGAATTATTTGTTTGAATGTCGATAATTGAATATGGATGACTAAAAAACTGTGTCGAGGTTGATGAATAATAATTGTCGTTTAATGTTGAATGGAGGGTCCTATTCGTAGGTGCAGAGGTTTAGGAGAGGTATCTTGCTTGGACAACAAGAAATTAAATACCGGTTTGGATAGGAAACGCGAGAGTTCGAAAGGGAACGAAAGTCTCGTTTCTTGGGGAGGAAGCAAGGAAATCTCGGCTAAATGGGGGGTGTTTGGCTGAGTATTTTGAGCTTGGTCGGTATCTGATTCGGTTTTCGGATAGAATTTCTACTTGAGATCGAATTCTATCCTTAAACGGATTTGTTTAATATTTTTTGAAGCTGATTTTTTGTGGCATTGGAGACCGAATTAGCCACGTGAGGTGTCACGGCTGACTCGCGTGTCTCGAGAAAATATCTTTGACCGGGTTTGACCCGGTCGCTAAAAGACGGTTTTACCCCTGATGTCGGAATCGACCCAAATTAGTCTCATTTGACTCGAAACGACCCACTGGGCATGGATTTGAGGTTGGTTTTGTAAGATTTGTACTCCGTAAAAAGCCTAAACCAAATGTCCATGATTTTGAGTCCATATCCGAGTCCGTCAAAGCACGTTTGCGTCCGATCATCATCGGGTGTTTGACGGGAACTACTATAGACACCTGGCGGTCAAAATGTGGGTGTCTACACATATTATGCTACAAATTATGTCCTGTCTTGAAGGATTTACCCCAAGACTCAAGCACATGACAATTCATTCAGGCTATCATGGATAAAACATTGAAAATACGGACCGGGATACCATGGGCATCTTCAATTTTCAACTATTTCAATTTGAAATTTCATAAATTGTTCCACGGAAGGATTAATTTCCCCTCAAAATATCAAATCTAATCAAACTACTCACTCCATCACTTTCATTTGTCTATCTTTGATTACAATACTACTCGCAATGAATATAAATGACAAATAAATGAACGGAGGGAGTAACTTTTAACGACGTAAGAACGAAAAATTATTTATGGATAATATCGCGTATTAAAACACAAGGTTACAATAGCAACAAAGAATACCATGAATAATCTGCCAAAATATTTTAAAAAATATTTGTTTATTTTTTTCTTTTGCAACTTTTGTTTTTCTTACATTGAAAGTCGAAACCAAGCCTTTTCTTGTAACATTTCAAACTGAAATGGAATTATCACATTGAGTAGAGTATTTTGATTTTGCTGACACAAAAAAAAGAAAGCGTGGAAAATATATATACGAACACTAAGGAAAATAACAGTGAGTTGCATAAAACTTTGAACTTTTAATCCCCTTTTCTCTCCTCAAATTCAACTATCACTCATTCAAATCGTTCGTAATCTTCATCCATACATTCTCCAATCACCTGTGTTCTTCAACTTTACGCTTTTACACCGCAACATCGATAATCAAACCTCCAAAGTTTCGATTCTAGCTGATCTCAACTTCCAATCTGAAGCGCTTCATGTTCTTACGGTAATCTCATCAATCTCTTTTCAATCTGTCCTACTATTCCTGTTCAATCAATCGATCATTCATACTTCATGATATCTGTCAATTTTTTCCGATTATTTCGAGTTATTTTTTTTGTTTATGAAGTAATTTGAAGCATAATCGGACAAACGGAGTACTGTTTTTTGATTTATTTAGGCGGAAAATGTCGTATGCTGAGAATCGAGTTGAATTTGATTGATTTCAGTGTGAGAGGAGCTTGATTCGAGTGCGAAATGGAGAGTTTACAGCAATTGGAGGCGTTATGTGAGAGGCTGTATAATTCGCAGGATTCGGCGGAGAGAGCTCATGCTGAGAACACTTTAAGATGTTTCTCCATGAATACGGAGTACATTCCGCAATGCCAGTACATTTTAGACAATGCATTGACGCCCTATGCTTTGATGCTCGCCAGCTCTAGCTTGTTGAAGCAGGTTACCGAGCATTCACTGTCATTGCAGCTTCGCCTCGATATCAGTAACCTTCTGCTCTTAAACATCGCCGTTTCTTTTTTATTGTTGAATACTTTGTTTGCCTTTGATGACAAGGATCTGAAGTGCTCTTAGGGACGACTTAGTGTGGCGGAATAGGCTAGGGCACTAGGTCGTCTGAGAGGCTACTCAGGATGTGTAATAATTTCTTGTAAAAATTATCAACCTATACCTAATAAGCCGTGGTAGTGAAATTATTCAGCATTTATTATGATCGAGACATTGTATAAGTTGTCTTAGTGCCTCTTTTTTCACTTATTGTCAAATTATGCAATTGGTGATTCAGAGAACTTCTTTTATTAGGTTATGGCGTGTCATATACGAATTGCTTAACAATTGAAGTTATAGTAGTAGAGGCACCGAGGAGCTTGTGGCCAAGTAATCTCATCAAATTGATCTATATACTATCGTTGTTTCATGCTCATTTCATCATGTTGCACAAGCTTGTAACACTAATCTTTTGCTGCCCTTGTGCTTGCTTTGTGTTTCTACTTGCAATACTTGGAGTTTATGATAAAGTTCTTGATTGTCATAAGACTTTTGTGAATCGGTTTATTGATTACCATGTCTGGCTGGATTCAATTTAGTTGATGCATTGAGCTCTTTTAGTAACATTCACGAGTATCATGATGATATAACAGAGTAGGTAGGGTACCAATATTAACAAAGTGCTTAATACTGGCTATTTATAGTTAACATGGTTCTGGCACATTGCTTATCCACTCTGTATTGTATTATTTGGATGAAAGGGAACTACCTAGTGAATTATTTGGCGACTCGAGGACCCGAATTGCAGCATTTTGTGACCCAATCACTTATTCAGCTGTTGTGCCGACTTACAAAGTTTGGTTGGTTTGATGATGATAGATTCAGAGATGTGGTTAAAGAATCCATGAGCTTTCTCAGTCAGGTGAGTGAAGGGCATGCTTAATATTATTATGCTGCTTCATTTATTATCTACTACTTGGAGTTTAGGTTGCTTATAATTGACCTTTCCACATCGTGCATTAGGATTCTTACTGGGTTGTGTTGCAGTCTCTGGGACTTGTGGTTAATGCACCATTCTGTTTTCTCTGTTTTGTTTCCTTATCTTTTACCCTTTAATGAGCTCTTCATACGTATCTCTCTTTTTTTGTTTCATTACTGTTTGTGATGACTGAGTGCTGAAGTTTGACTCGAACATATTGCTTGTCTCCTTTTGTTCACGGTATCGTTAACTATGCACAGAGGGCATAGTACACCATATATGTCAATAGCCTCAATTAATTTATCTTTCCCCTGAGATCTTGAAGTTCAGTTATTCTGCTGGCTAATTTGTTATGAGGACTATGCTCTCCCAAACAAAACGGAGCTGAATGAAATTCTTACGCAAGCTATAAAACACTAGTTAACCTATGAAACATTCATGATAATCTTACTGTAAGACCTCCCTACTACTAAGTGGTTACAGCTTTTCTTTCATTTTTTCCTTTTTTCTTTGTATTATTGTGTAGTTGTTAGTGTGTATGGTATGTACCACAATACTCTCATATGAGACGGTCTTATAGGAGACTTACTCGTTGCAAAATCATGCTTGTATACAACTCTCATGGTTAGCATCGAATGCAAGTGAGGATGTGAAGTGGGGATCTTTCGTTAATTGGCATGCGCTTGTTGACTAGTTTAGTAGAGATCATTGCTTCTAATCATAGGGGTAATAATCACCTGTCAATTCCCGGTGACCCTTGAACGCTGGTTTTAGAAAGTTTTTGATGGAGCCATATTGTATATGCATCTACCTTTTGGTTAAAGCTGTTGCATATTCTAAGAATCCAGATAGCTCTTATATGAAGATAGCGCTGTGAGATGAGTTTGTTGTCTGGTTCCATGCATATTCTATTTTTTTCCCTTTATTTTTTTCTTTCTGTTTGTGAACATCTCAGGCAACTCCACATCACTACGCAATTGGGTTGAAGATATTAAATCAGCTTGTCTCTGAAATGAATCAGGTACGTGTATTAATTCATGTAAATGTTTCTGACGGTGCTATCCACCGACAACTATTATGAGAGCAGTAAAAGAGAAAAAATGAATTGACAAAATTGTTAGAATGAAATGTAGAATACTGTTGCATGCTCGATTTGCTGAATTAAAAAGTTGGAGTTAGGTTGCAGGGTTGCTGTGCGCATACGGCTAATGACTTGTAAATTGGTCGTTAATTCACGGGAAACTTTTACATGTGTGCATGGTGTGTGTAAGAATATATGACAAAGGGCTATTATTAGATGTGGTTTATTTAATGTTAAGAGCATCATCTATAAAAATGTTTTGGCCGAACAATGATCTTGCTGAAGGTAATGAAGAATGTCTTTGTTGTATCTCTCACCCTTCTTTCTTTCACGGAGTATATGGTATGTTTCAAGGGGATGTATAACGTTGATGATGTTGTTGCCTTCAATAGTAAGATATATGATTGTTGATATTATAGGGTGAAGTATTTCAGAATGCGCTTCTCAATTACTCCCGGCGGATTGAATCTTGGAGTAGATGTTTTACTTAAAACTACTTTGCATAAAGCTTCTTGAACACTGGTATATTGAAACTCTTTATTTGTGTGAGAGATTAGTTTAGGAACTTATTGATATATGCATGGTGTATCATGTCATTGTGATTCGTGTGATTTTGGTTCAACCTTCACAAAATGTTTACAAATGTAACCAGCATCAATTAGACCTTCTTGGCTGACATTTTGATTACTTTTATCTGCTTACTAATATTGTTGTACTATCTTTTTTTACCAGGCTCATTCAGGATTGCCTTCAACTCTTCAACGAAGAGTGGTTTGTGCCTTCAGGGACCAGTCGCTGTTCCAAATCTTCCAAATATCTCTGACATCTTTACAGCAACTGAAAAGTGACGGTAATATTTCCGAGAATTTTCTGTTAATAACTCCAATGTATGACAGATCTAATGAAAACAATAGAAAGTTTGCAGAATCTCCTTAAAGTAACCTAGAATTTCAATAAGCCAACAGTTGCATCTGGCCATCTGACCTGGGTCACATCAATATCCCATAGCTCTCACTACCGAATTTGGCGTGTCACTTAAACTATGTTTCTTTCACTCGTTTAAAGGTATCCGACACTTGGCTAAAAATGAGGTATCGAAATGTCATACCCTTGTCCAAGTGTCGAGTGTTGGACACGGGTACATGATGGAATAAGAAGAGTCAAAGCAACATAGGTAAAAATTATCAACCTATACCAAATACGGAGTATGATATACGTGCTTTGGTGGTTTAGCATTTAGTAGTTGTCAACTTTGGTAAGTCATTTGCCCTTACATTCTCACCACAGCATCATAGCCTTAGTCCCAAAAAGATTGGGGTCGGCACCCTAAACCTTAAACCCTTCCATTCTCACTCCTGATTTTTTTCTCCTTTAAATAGAAATTCATGATTTTTTACTGATGATAGGGATAGCACAAAATTCTAGACCTAGAAAAGCTAACGAGGTGGCTTCCTGCTAGCAAAACCAGAGTATATATTTGTAATTTGACATTGTTACCCATTGAAATTCAAATTTATTGATCTTGCTATTTTTGAGTTAGGAACTAGATATACATTATTTCTCTTATCTAGACGATTGTTTAGAATTATTATCACAGAATTCATGAGAACCAAGGGAGATACATTATGAATTTTTTATCAGATATCAACCATTATCTATTTCGCAACGTCAAAGGGTTTGAGCCCGAAATAGCTGGTTTTGTATGCCTTGTGAAACCTTGACTTCCAAAGGAATGAAAGAAAGTTGAAGACATTGATTTACTTATGTAGTTATGTTGGTTAGAAAGTACTCAATTTAAATGCCATGCCATGTTTGGAGTACCAGAGTTTCTGTCTCCGACAAGCTATGGTTCTTATTGTGGCATGGAGGAGAATGTTTTTCTTTTTTGTTTTGTTTTGTTTTTGTTTTTGTTTTTTTAAATATCGGCAAGATCTAACAAGTGGATTCTTGTCATTAAGTATTACCTTCTCAAAGGACGCGCGGCATAAAAATTCTATTTATGTAACACGCAGCTGCAAGCAAGTTACAGGAGTTGGCACTTTCGCTTGCTTTGAGATGTTTATCCTTTGATTTCGTTGGTACAACAATTGATGAGAGCTCAGATGAGTTTGGTGCTGTGCAGGTGAGATTACCTTTTGTTAAAGATATGCTGTCACAAATTGTTGGACATGTGGTAAAGTTGACGACCATGCTTCTGTACTCATCATGTTTGCGATATGGTCTATGAATTATTACAGGTGTCTTCATCTTGGAAGTCTGCTCTTGAAGACCCTTCAACGCTACAGATATTTTTTGACTACTATGCTATCACACAGCCGCCAATTTCAAAGGAGGTGAATACTTTTTTTTTAATTTTAATATATTTATTGTATTTTATAAAATGCTACGGAGTATTTGTATGTTTTTTTTTGCTATGCTATGAATTGATGGTGGTTGTCATTTCAAAGGAGGTGAATTTTATGTTGTGCCATTTGTTTTATTTTTGTTGTGCTGTGAACTGATCATCGAGATGTGATTTATAGTCTTTCCTGAGATTAGTTTTGTTTGTGACCTGACCCCGGAAAAGAAAAGCAGGGGTCCACAAAAGCAGAAGTAAACGAACTAGAGGTTACGAGTGGCATTGACGAATTGATCAACTGCCGTTATATTATATAGTATACAGATGTGTTTAATCATTTTAATATGTTACACTTTATGATTAGATGAGTTGGATCATGCTCGCAGTTTCTGAAAGGAAGCTCTCTTGTTTTAGGGTACATTGTTATAGTTATATCTCTTATTATAGGTACGGGTGGTCTTTGATCATATCTAAATTGAGAACCATTGTGAGGCGCCGGACCTTCTTGTCATGCTTTTGACATATTCAAGAAAGGCAAAATGTCTTCTAAAATGTAGCCTTTCTCTTGACTTTACATTACAACCTATGGACGACATTTCCAGGCATAAGTAGCATGCCAGATACATGGTTATTTTACCAGGCTATTGTTGTTATAGTCCTAACATAATTGCAAGAGTTTGAATTTGGAGTTCAAAAACGTGAAAATTACACATTTAGAGGGTGATTTAATAAGAGCCGGTTTGATGATAGTATTGCATCCTGTGTAGACCAAAGGCTATATAAACTATTTGTTGGAGCAAGCATTGTAAGGGTTTGATGGATTCATGTAGTGAATGGAGTGGTAAATGTCTTATATGGTGATTTTTCATGACAAAATCTTCATGAGTGGATTCCTCACCAAAACTTCATCTGACATCCCAACAAGGCTTCCTTATAACAATGTTTGAAGCAGATAATACCGCATACTATTTCTTAATTTTTGCATATCCCTTGTAAAGAAACAATTTCCTCAAAGATTGTATGGTGTAGAAGAATTTTATAGAAATTATGTACTCTGTATCAGACTTGATCACTTGAATGTGTTTTCTTGTGGCCGAAATTACATATGCAGTTGTGAAGTTGTCATTACTGTCCTTCTGTATATAGGCTTTTCTTTAGTAACCAGATCTTTGTCCTTTCATTTTTAATTGTGTGTCGCCTCCCTTCCTTGCTTATCACTTCACAAACGAAAACAAAGAGTGGCGAAGCATTGAGTGAGCACACTAGGCTGTACACTATTGATAGTGTGCACAACTCATGGTGCCTGATTTTCAGTCTTACAAGAGAAGCTGTCATTTCACCTTTACCTTCAGATTCAGTGTATTCCTTTGGCTCATTGGATGCTCTCTTTTTAGGGACAACAATCAAATTTTCATGCAGTATGTCTAGTTTGTGACCTTTACCTATCAATTTATCCTACCAGTTTCATACCATGCTGTCTGTGTTTGTTGTCAGGCTCTTGAATGCTTGGTGCGTTTGGCATCCGTGAGGCGATCAATTTTTCCCACTGACAGTGCACGTTCCAAATACTTGTCCCATTTAATGACTGGAACTAAGGAAATACTACAGAGTGGACAAGGTATGTCTCTACCATGGTTACTAACACCCTTGTGAGCTCGAAAATGGAAGCTACTGGTTACTCACCCTTAATTTATTATGTGTCATACTCTAGGTCTTATAATCATGTTTTACTCATGGCCCAGTGGCCTCAGTCACGTTAATGACACTTCCCTTGTGTCCGATAGAAGACATTTTAATCTGTCTGTGTATTTTTGTCTCCTTCTTCCACACTTTTATCTTATCTTCGTGTCTGTTGTCTGTATGATTCTTCGACAAACAAAAATCTTAGGGACTTGAAGCTTTCCTTCTAACTTTTCAGTTTGAAACTAAGGTTTTGCTGCTGTTACTTGAAATAGGTCTTGCTGAGCACGACAACTATCATGAGTTTTGCCGTCTTCTTGGCCGTTTCAGAGTGAATTATCAGGTAAGAAGTATGATCTTTCATTGTTTGTATGTGATGCATTGATGAGCTCCTTGCCTTGGTAAGGGTAATTTTGTGTTAGAAACCAACCATTGTAGATGCCTGTTTGCGGTCCGTGTTTTTCTCTGTTTGCCTTTGTTACTTCCTAAATGATAGGGATAGATGCAATTGGATTTTCTACCTTACGTAAATGCCTCGGTAGACCATTACTTTGTGTATTACAGTATTTTCTTACCTTTTTTTTCCCCTTTTGCCCTCATTCATATTTCCTTATCTAACCTCATTTTAGCTACTTTTTCTTATGATGCTTAATGTTAGCCATCATCCTCAAATCGGGAGCAATGGTTCGTTGATTTTGTTTCTGGCTTAGTGCAGTTAGTTCTTTGATGACTAGTGACTGGGTTTGATGAACTGATCTCTTGATCATTTAATTTTCGCATTGCAGTTGCAAGAACTTGTGAGTGTGGAAGGTTACAGCGACTGGATACAGCTTGTCGCACAGTTTACATCAAAATCTTTGCAATCTTGGCAGGTTGATTTCTGTAATTCTTGTAGGATGATTTCTTTAATTGTGACGCTTATCTACCTATGTGTTGTGAAAAATCATCTCACTGAAATATTATTCTGTCATCGTTTTACTCTCAGATTCAATGCTATATGTGCGTTACTAATCGTTCTGACATATCTGTTCTGCTGTAAACTGCGGCAGTTGCTATCTCATCTGTTTCTTCTGTTTACATAGTACTAAATTGATTTATGATCTCCTTTGGTTTGGTTTGTATTTTCGTGGTACTTCTTTTGAGTTTTAACATAATTTGACTTTTAAAAAGCTCTTTTTTATGGGGGTGGTTGGTTTACAGTGGGCCAGCAGCAGTGTATACTATCTTTTAGGTTTGTGGTCAAGGCTTGTGGCATCTGTACCATATTTGAAGGGTGATGCACCTAGTTTGCTTGATGAGTTTGTGCCTAAGATTACTGAGGGCTTTATCACCTCCAGATTTGACTCTGTGCAGGTCTGATCTTAACTTTGTTTGTGCCTTCAGGTTTTCTTCACTTTGTTGATACCAAATTTTAACATGGGTTTTCTCTCTTTTAGGCTGCTCTTCCTGATGACCTTTCTGAAAATCCTCTGGATAATGTTGAACAGCTTCAGGACCAGCTTGATTGTTTCCCCCATCTTTGCAGATTTCAGGTTAAGGTTTTTCTTTTGTTTTGATTAAATATACTCTGAATTTTGCATGTCTTTTAGCTTACATAAAGGTGATATTAGTGTGAGTGCACTGTGGACAAAATAGATTTTTGACCTGAAAGACATTGCTCATTTTCTTTTCATAGATCTTGATGTTTGTTTTTCTGTTTGCAGTACGAAAGCAGCAGTCTCTATATTATAAAAGTTGTAGAGCCTCTTCTGCAAAGCTACACGGTATTATCTCATTGTGGGTGCGGCTATATGTATTCAATAATTGCAGGGGTTTTATAAGATGTAACCCGTTTGTATACTGTTGTGGTCCAGGAAAGAGCGCAGTTGCCGACCAATGATGGTATGGAGCTATCTATAATCGAAGCCAAACTTACATGGATAGTTCATATGATAGCTGCTATTCTTAAGACTAGGCAGTGTACTAGCTGCAGGTAGAATCTTTCGACTTGTTCATAATTCTTCGACTTGTGCTTTACTGTTCTTGTGAAACATGTTAATGGTGGGCTCTGTCCTGATCTTTATCTTTTTTCCCATCGTGTGCTTTATTGCAGTGCAGAGTCACAAGAGGTCATAGATGCTGAACTCTCAGCCCGTGTTTTACAGTTAATCAAGGTCACAGATAGTGGATTACACATCCAGGTATACTTCGGCTTCATATATTTTACATTTCATTATTGTCTTAAAATGTGATGCTCTAGAAGTTTAATAAGGTAACTAGCGTGAATTAGATGAATACTAAAAAGGTGTATATGCCCTAGCTCATAATCCCTTGCTGAGCTTCCAATTGGGAGTAAGCCAGTAAGGTAAGGCTGAGTCTGGCTATCTCACTGTAGGTGGGAGCCTTTATCATTTTCTCTTTTGTTCCCTGGATTTTATCGACTTGTTTAAATTATAAAGGGCTTCCCGCTGCCCGCATGATTGATTTTTTCATTTCTCATTGTGAGCGTTTAATTGTCAACATGTGTTGATTGTTCTTCCATCCATTGAATTCAATTTGCAGAGGTATGCAGAAGTGAGCAAACAGAGACTAGACCGTGCGATACTGACTTTTTTTCAGAATTTCAGAAAATCTTATGTTGGTGACCAGGCCATCCAGTCGTCCAAGGTAACAATTAACAAACAATGATTGATTTTAATACCTTACTATTTTTGTTTGTATTATGGTTGAAAAGCTATTCTTTCTGCAGCTATTGTATGGTCGATTATCAGAGCTTTTGGGACTTGGTGATCATATGGTTTTATTAAATGTCATTGTCAGTAAGATTGCAACGAATCTGAAAAGTTACACAGAGGTGAGTCTTTGGTGCTCTGCTGTAATCTCATTATCCCAGTTGTTTGAGTTAACCTATATCTCTCCATTATGTTTATAGTGTGAAGAGGTGATTGAGCATACATTAACTCTATTCAATGAACTGGCTTCTGGGTAAGTGGAAGTGCTTGTGTTAAACTTGACCATGCTGTTAATTTAGCTTAGGGTGACTGCTGATGCAAGTTATTTCTCGAAAACAAAAGCTTGGGGCCTACTAACAGGTTCATGGCTTGTTTATTCTATTTTGTTTTTGTTCAATCTATCGATTGTGCAGATATATGACTGGAAAGCTTCTTCTCAAGTTGGATACTGTGAAGTTCATAGTTTCAAACCATACGGTATTCTATCCAGTCTATAATACTCTTATTTTCTTTGATTTCTTCCACTTTTCCTTTTTGGTCCATTCGGTTGATGTCGTCCACTTCTTTTTTTGTTCTTTCAATTCTTTCTCATGCAAGGGACCCACCCACTTTTTCTTCCTTTTTGTTTGTGCCATTTTAAACGTGGAAGAAATCCAACAAATGATGGGAGCTCTATACTGATGCTTCTGAGTTAACTGAAATGAATTGACTCATGTTTTGGCATTGATGTCAGAGGGACCATTTCCCATTTCTGGAAGAACGTAGGTGCTCTCGCAGCAGAACAACTTTCTATTACACTATCGGCTGCTTAGTTTTCATGGAGGACAGCCCTGTGAAATTTAAATCATCAATGGAGCCTCTTCTAAAGGTATGCCTCTGGTCCTTTGTTAAAGATGAAACAAGAGCATAAAAACAACAAAGCCTTTAGCAGTAAAATAATTTGGGTTAGCTAACTAGAACTGTTGAGAAAGACGGAGGGAGTAACAAGTAAATGAGTGGGCAATATAAAAAAAATGTATACAAATGAATGGAATGGACCAAAATGGAATATGTATGCAATTGAATGGAATGGGGGGAGTATATTGTAAGAGATGTTTAACTTGTCTACGTACAATCCCCATTGCATCTCCAATCAATGAATCTTGATTTTCTAATCAAGATACTGTAGCCCGCACTGCATTGTTTCACTGTATAGCAAAAGGACAGTGATGTCTTCCTTTTGGAGTGAGAAATATTGCACACAAAGTACAGAATGGATAGGTAATTTTGGAAATGAAAAATGAAGTAATAATATCAAAGAATGATGTATGAATTCACTTTTCATTGTCTTTTCAGCTTAATAATACGAATTTAATTGTAAAGTCGATGCGGTAGATTGCAAGGAAATGATTATTGTGTAGTGTATACTTCACTGAAGTTTCTGATAAGCATTGAGCTTTTTTTGGGGGGTTAGTTGTAAGCTCAGTTGCATGAAATCTTTCAGCTATTACTGCTCAGTTGAGAAGAAGATGATGTAGGTTATAGTCTTATCGATTTATAATACTTTACATGAAGTTTGCATATATGAATTTTCAATTTTGTATTTCGGGTGCAGAAAGTGACAGTTTGACTGTACTTGTTACATGATTCTAGTGTTTTCCTATCTGATTTAATATGCTGTGTGGCATTAGGTTTTCATGTCTTTGGAGTCAGCTCCAGATACCATGTTTCGAAGTGACAATGTCAAATATGCACTAATTGGTTTAATGAGGGACTTGAGAGGCATTGCAAAGGCCACCAATAGGTAAGCATTTCCTGGTTTATTTTCCCTTTGTTTCCCACGCACTAGACTGACTTTGTCTATCTCTGGATATTCTTCAGCCGCCGAACTTATGGACTTTTGTTTGATTGGCTGTATCCTGCATGCATGCCACTTCTTTTGAGAGGCATTTCACATTGGGCTGACACCCCTGAGGTATGATAACTTTGAATATGTGGCTTGCTATTGTGTTAGGTGAGGTTCATAATAGGTCTTGTTGTGTCCCCAGTTTCTTTTATTATAGTCTTACATAGGAGGAGCTTTTATGACGAATTAGTGGGCTGTTGATTTTATGGAAAGTATGGATGGTAACTTTTACTCCAATTTTTGCTTAGTTGGCAATTAGAAACTGTGAGCATGGGGAAGTGGTGTGCTGGGAGAAGTATGAATAATGTTCATTTTGCTGTTTTGGGGGGAAGGTGAACATAAATCGTGAAACAGAACTAGTTTAAGTCCTGCATGCCTGTACAGTGACATATGTAGCGAGTTAGCGGGTTCTGCTGCTTCTGCATAGATATTTGAACAGTCAATAATTGAAGTTATTATTGGACTCCTCAGTGGCCAGTGCTCACTGTTTTATTATGCTTGTCATATGCTTCTATTCTACACATCAAAATAGGAGTATGCTACCTTGCACAATCAATTCAGTCTTTGAATCATATTCTTGGATAAGCGCTTTCTTTCTCACATGAATTGATTAAATGCTTGCTAAAGCACTAATTGTTTACTAGTGCGTACCATATACTTGTGTGCGTGCCATCTAGTCTTACAACTTTAGAAGTACCATAGCTATTCAGATTGTTCCTATTTACAGCAATTTCTCACGCAACTTTCAGTAGGGTCATTCGGAAATAGCCTCTATGTTTGTTACAAGGGTAAGGCTGTGTACATCAAGACCCCCTTACCCTGCCATTCTCAGGAACCTTAAAGGCACTAGGTTAATATTGTTTTTTTGATAATGTTGCTATGGTGCTATTGGCTTTAGATAAAATTTCATTTCAGCAGTCACTCATTACTGGCGTGTTTTTATTCAAGTTTTTAAAATTTTAATAGTTGTAAATACCACATTCAATTGATACTTTGTTACACTTGTTCAGGTTACAACCCCTTTGTTAAAATTCATGGCTGAGTTTGTGCTTAATCGAGCCCAACGTTTGGCATTTGACTCGTCCTCTGCCAATGGAATACTACTATTTCGGGAAATAAGCAAACTGATAGTGGCTTACGGCTCAAGAATATTATCCCTTGTGAATGTGCCTGACGTGTATTCTTTTAAGTACAAGGGCATATGGATTTGTGTAACTATTTTGACTAGAGGTGAGATTCTATGATCTTTTGATTTTTGTTCATTTGTTGTTTTGCGTGCCATCATTCGTGAAATAGAAGTATCCACTAATCCACCATTAATGCACACTTCTGTTGAGTTTAAGCGAGAGGGGGTGGAAAACTGATTTCTGTTTCTGCATCTTAATTTTTTGGCATTTATTAATTTTAACCTTTCTGCTGAACACGATGCCACAATCTAATCTCTCTTTCAGGGAGTGTTTTGCAAGACGGTTGCACACTTGCACATGTGAGACAAACCTATGTACTTAGATATCTCTTGTTTAATAATATGAGATGGTTGTACAAGTGTACAATATTTACCTTTTCTTAAGAATGATTTTACGGAAAAAAAAAAATCTGATAAATCAAATATGGCAAATTTTCTCTACGCATATTTGAAATAAATTAATGGTAAAAGACCTAAAGATGACATCGGGTGACTAGGAAAGTATAGTTGGCACAATTAATTTGGAGTTTTGGAGGAGGTAGTACTTATCTGCTCGAACCTCCCACTAGGGTATTTGTTATGTTCGCCTTGGGCATCATTTTGATTATGTACCCAGTTTTATCGTGGCTTTATTTTCCCTTATTGGTCATCAAATTTTTGAATAGTAGATGCAAGAGGGTTGCTTTAGTGAGATGTTAATGTTGTAGATATATTTTATATATTTTTTAATGCAACTGCTTTACATATCGTGCTCTTGCTTGTAGCTCTGGCTGGAAACTATGTCAATTTCGGTGTATTTGAACTGTATGGAGACAGAGCGCTTGCTGATGTGCTTGATATTACTCTAAAGATGACATTATCAATTCCCTTGACAGACATTTTAGTGTTTCGGAAGGTATGTGTTATATTCATCACTTGTTCCAGCCAGAAGAAACCAACCTTTTGTCTAAGTGTGAACAAGCTATATTGTGGTGCACTCCTTAATACCGGCATGTTTATGGGATTTTCTTGTTAGCCTTGTCCTGAAAAATCAGGCTGACATGAGGCACCATTGGAATGGATTTTGCTAAAAGATTACTGAAATTCTTGAGAGCGAATGCTCCTGACATATCATAAAAAAACGGTGCAAGAAGCAGCACTATTCTTGCAAAAAGCTTGTCTGATGTCCTCTTTTTATTTGTATTCCTCTTTGCAGCTGACAAGGGCATACTTTGCGTTTCTGGAGGTTTTGTTCAGCAGCCATATTTCGGTTGTACTGAATCTGGATACAAACACTTTTGTGCGCTTTGCTGGATCTCTTGAATCTGGTCTCAAAGGCTTAGATGCAAACATCTCATCACAGGTATGTCGCTATTGTCATTTTGTCAAGTGAAAAAAGGCCTTTCCTGCATGTGTAGATTGTGTACTACTACTATCGGTTCAAACCTGCTTAAATGTGAAGCCGGCAGCCAACGCAATTGAAGAAAACTGATTTCTTTTCTTAGTTTGTTAGTTGACATTTGAAAATGCTTTCAGTGTGCATCAGCAATTGACAATCTGGGTGCATTTTATTTCAACAACATTACCATGGGAGAAGCACCTTCTCGACCAGCTGCAGTTAATCTTTCACGGCATATTGCTGAGTGTCCCACACTGTTCCCAGAAGTAAGTACTTTTAAGCTTCGCAGTAGACCCTTGACCATACTCTACTTTTTATCTTAACTATTTAAACATTTGTCCATTTTATGCCATTGTTTTGGTAAAAAGTAAAATTTCTGCTGCAGAGAGATCATGAAAGAGTTGCTACATGTTAATAATTGCAGTCCGAACCTGTTCAGATCTTTAAAACGTAGTAAAGTTTATATGCTTATACTTCTCTTTTCCAGTGTATTCATGGCTCTAGTTTTCTATTGGTGGACAGATCTTGAAGACCTTATTTGAACTATATTTGTTTGAAGATTGTATTAACCAGTGGAGTCTGAGTAGGCCAATCCTAAGTTTGATACTGATCAGTGAACAGGTATCCACCACCAACATTATTTTTTCATGTCGCTGACTTTCTTCTGTCTTCTGTCTTTGGCCTCGTGGTATCTCACTTTAGAGTCTTTTTTGTTTATTTACTCAGTATTTTATATTTCATCAGTATATTACTCCTACTATAATTATTTGGGTAAATTGATGAGTATTTTATACCTCAAATAACACTCTTTTTCAAACATTATACCTCAAAAATCTTTCTTTCAAAACTTATACCTACTTGTTCTAATTATCACTTTATCTATACCTTAATCCTATTTCCATAAAAAAAAAACTAACAAAGTGAGATGGAATGACCTATTTATCCTTGTTTGAATCCATAATGAATGTGGTCACCGAATTTTCAATACCTTTACAACTTGATCCAGATTTGATGTTGTGGCCCAAATTTTAACACTCCTACATTGTTTGTTGGGTATTCGGTGATTTCAGTATTTCATTTAACGGGATTTTGATCAACTAAATGAGTTATTTTTAAACGATTAGTTACACTAGGAGATGTTGTAGGGGTCTAAAATTTACGCATTATTTTGTACACTTAATTATTTTAAATTTCAAATTAGTATTGTAATGTGGTCTGTTATGTCATACTGGCATTATTATTACTATTATAGAATCCAATAATTTGGCCAATAGATTTTTTCTCCGTGTTAAGGGATTTAAGGGATTAGTTCCATCTTGTTGTGATTTATATTACTTTCACATTGCTATGCGATTGCTGTAACTGTTACATGTGGAAGATTGACTCTAGTTTCACTTTTGGGATGAAATGATTATGTAGATTCCCCAAGATGAGTCTAACTTTTCACATGCTTATCTTTTCAGATATATGCAGATTTGAAAAATCAAATATTAGCCTCACAGGTAAAGCTATTATTCTAGCCATTCTGTACATCAATGAGTTTTAGATTTCTGTGAAATGGTTTGTCTGGTAGATGAGAAATGCCTGGCATATATACTGGATTTTTCTCTTTTGAAAGGTTATGATCTTATGTTCACTTGTGATTTAGTACGGTCTTCTCTATAAAAACAATTCTATTCAATCCCCGTTTGGATTGGTGGATTTGGAAAAAGGGAGGGGATAGAACAGTAGGGGACAGCTTCCCTCTTGTTTACTTAGCAAATTGGGTCATAGGGAAATGGAGAGATTTATGTCTCCTGAGCCAAATTAAAATCTGGGTTTTTTTTACGTGCTATCCTTGTATTTTTTTCAAGTTTTATGTGGTTCCCATCATTTTCTAAAAATTTAGTGGTACCCTTAAATTTAATTAACAGTTTTTAAAATACCCGCTACTAAAATTTGAGATTTTAGACGGTTCAATTTTGCAAGAAAAATATGTTCTCGATTGAGTAAACAATATTTATGGTAGCACTTCGTAAAATTAATGCCAAAGGATCATTAGGAAGTTCATAACCTTAGAATCCAAAAGAGGCGAATTAGTGCATTTGGGGTATTTTAAAATGTTTTTCATAAAATTTAGAGGTACCACTCATACCAGTGATGTTTTTTGAAAACGAGGATTACTACGTAAAATTCGAAAAAGCACGGGATTACCATGTAGAAAAACCGCAAAATCTCTCTCACCGATTTTTCTTGATCATTGGTCTTTCCCCATTTCCCTTTGGTTAAAAAGGTAAGATTTGAGTTGATGCCAATTAGCTCTGGTAAGGTCATGAGAGGTGTACTCATGGTCTGGGATTTGAAGCTCGTGACCATCATATTCGCCCCCGTGGCTCTTCTTAAACCAAAAAAAAAGAGTAAGATTTGATTTCTTGCTTGTTTTCCATCTTGCAGCCTGTGGAGCAGCACCAACGTCTTTCATTGTGTTTCGACAAATTAATGACAGATGTATCACGAAGTTTAGATTCAAAGAACAGGGACAAATTCACCCAGAACTTGACTGTGTTCAGGACTGAGTTCCGTGTCAAGTAGTTTCTAAACTGTTGTTGAGCTGACAAAACATTTCAGAGGAAGTATCGATCGGGTATCAGGTGTCAATCATATGTTCAGACTCATGATCTGTTTTGTTGGAGCGCCAGATGACGTCTGAAGATCGTAGCACCAAATGATTGATTTCTTATTATGTGTTGCCATACAAATGACAGATTTTGAACTCAACAGATTTTAGATTGTCAAGGCTGATGGTAAGGAATTTAGGGGAATTGCTTTATTAGGTGGTTGAGTCAGACTCAGACTCAGACTTAGCAGCAAATGGAAAGTAATTCAGTTTTGTGTAGTAAAAAACTAAAAAAGGGTATTTAGATTTAGTGGTCGTTTAAGTGCTCGCCACCTTTTTGTACATCAACTTCCTCAATTCTTTGATTGGCCATAGTGAAAAAAACTCCTTGTATTGTAAAAGTATGTTCTTTTTTTCCTTTTTTGTTACTACTTGAAAGGGTTCAGTTTTCTTCTTGTTCAAGTAAAATTTCTCTATTTTCATTTTAAATGAATTAATACTCCATACATGACAATCTTATACTCCCTCCGTTCATAATTTATTGACTCATAGTCTCTTGCACAAAGTAAGGAGATCAATTTATGTGGAGATCAATATAATAGTGACCGGAGGGAGTAATATTTTTATGTGAAAGACGGTCTCATAGGACTAGGTGAGACCAACTCTTCTAATGTTTTGTACCAAAAGAAATACTCTCTTGTAGATAATAATTCACTTACTTCCTCTGCTTCGTTCATTTAAAAGCAAATAAATGAATGAAACGGATGGAATATATGAAAGGAGGATTATTCAAGAATGACTTATAGCTTCATATGTTTTTTTTCCACCTATACTGAAGTCGGCAGGTGAGTAAGCCTATGGGCCATGGGCTGGGTTGTGATCGACGGATGAGTATGCCTATTGTTTAGGTGCACAAAAACTTTTATAATGACTTTTTATCAGTAAAATGTCTTTGCAAGGTTCGTTTGGTTCGCCTTAAGTAGGAATAAAATATGGTTTTGGAATGACAAAACCCTATACCTTAAAGTTTGTTTTGCATTTTTTATTTATTTATTTATTTTTCATAATGAGAGTAGATACCTTGTATCAAATTAATAGCTCTTTCTTTGAGTATTTTTTTCCGAACTTTGTATGTTTTTATTGTTATTCAAAACACTTTTCTCCCAATGACGAAAATATGCATAAAATAATTTGTCACAAATAATAATAATTTTTTTGGTTAACAATATTTTTTTCGTAAGATAACAAAATTTTTGAAAAATCATTATTATTCAATCAATTAAAAATGTCTAAAAAATATTTCTTTCCTACAATAATAGATTTTTTTTTATAATTAAAATCCTTTTTCCTATAAGATTAATACTCCGTAAGTTTTTTTTGATGACAAGGGAATTGTATGCATAGTGTCAAGCAAGGGAAAATGGATCTCTCCATTACTTTTTCTCTTCATTACCTTCAATTATTTCTAAGTTCTAATACAATAATATAATATAATATAATATAATATAATATGTAATCATACTCCAACCCATCAAAACCGATCACCGTTGGATCATTTTGAAACGAATCTAAACCATCCAAAGTGTGCCTTAAACTTAGAAATGTTTAGAGCTATTGTTATCCTTACCTCAGATGACTAGGGCTGTGATTGAACCAAACTATTTGATCCGATTTGTAAAGCTCGGCTCGAAAAAGGTTCGATTCGTCCGATCAAATATAGGGTCAAATAATAATTTAGTATTCGGACCAAATCAATCCAAATATTCGACTTGATTCGTTTCAACCCATTCTTTAATCCATTTTTTTGTCCATTTAAATTCATGGTCCATTTTAAATATTTACCCTAAAATTTTACTTAAAATTAAAGTTGGTATTCACGATCTATTTTTTTTGGTATAATGTGATTCTAATATATATATATATATATATATATATATATATATATATATATATATATATATATATATATATATATATCAAGGACAAAAATAATGTCATGTATAAACATAATATCAAAATAAAAAATTGTGACGAAAAATTTAATTGTGATAAAAGTTGTATGAAATACATAATTTTTTATGAGATTTGTTTTGTTATTTATTTTACAATTTTTTTTGTAATCAGTAAAAATACATAATTAAAATCTGTATATAACAACGGTTTTTCTATATAATAATGGTTTTTCTTATAGTGGACACACGTTAACATTTTTAATAAATTAAGATGGATAATGATAAAAAATTACAATATTTACTCTTATTTACATACTTATACGAAATTCTTGTAAACCTGGTTTTATTAAACAATGTTAAACAATTAATATTATATCTCACGTTAATTAGATAGTCCGTATTAGATAATCTATCTGAAAACCCCTATTAACCCATATTTTCTAAACTATATAATATCAAATTGACGTGGTAGAGAGTTTTAGGGAGCACAATTAGCAAATCTCATCATTTGATGATTCTACGTAAATCTCTCTTCTCACTATACTTTTGCGCATTTATAGATTATAATCAACAAATCCAAGAAAAAACAAACAAAAACATCATAACAAACCCAACTCCAACCTCCCCTCTCTATTGAATTTCCTATTATTTTGGAACTCTTAGAAATTAAAATAATTTTAAAAAAGAAATTTTTTTTTAAAAAAATAAAAAATAAAAAAATCCCCCCTAAAAAAACATGCAAATTATTCGTAATTTCTCTCAAAACTATGGCACTTGTTGTGTCAACTTCAACCCTTTAAATGAACTTTATTATATTCCCCATAGTAAACCTCTCTCCCAAATCTCTTTTTCTTCCAATAATATTAATAATAATATTCCTTCAGCTTCCTTAAAAATGAAATCCATGAAATCAGAAGGTGGTAAATCAATGGAAAAATACAAAGTTGCTGTTGTTGGTAGTGGGAATTGGGGCAGTGTTGCTGCCAAACTCATTGCATCCAACACCCTTAACAATAACATTTTCCATGGTACTTTTTTTTTAATTTCTATCAATTTCTTTGATTAACCCACTTTTTTTTGGTAGAATGAATAACAATGTTTGATTATTTAGCATGTTTGTAATTCAGATGAAGTTAGAATGTGGGTGTTTGATGAAACGTTGCCAAATGGTGAGAAACTGTCCAACGCTATTAATCAAAGTAATGTGAGTGAGTATATATGATCTTGTTTATCTCTTCCTTTCTAATGTTGGAGTATTTTAATGGTGAATTTGAGCCGATGTCAATTAGTTTAATTGGTAAGGTCACGAGAGTGGTCATCGCGATTGATCTGGAACCTGTCAGCATTACAATCGCACTTGCCACTTGAGCTAATTAATCACGAATTGTTAAAAACGAATTCTATCATGTTGCGTACTAAAAATACGCCTCTGTAAGAGCGAATCACGAATGGGTAAGGGCATATTCATAGCGAATCCAGGAACCATAGTCGACACTTTCTGAATCGGTGTAATTTTGATATTTATAGGTAAATGTTAAGTACCTTCCTGGTGTTCATCTTGGTAATAATGTCATTGCTGATCCAGACCTTGCCAGTACAGGTACCCTTTTATGTATCAATGAGTAACCTTTTTTTTGTTTTGTTTTGTTTTATTTTGCATGGTACTCTCCCTTATTTCATTCCATTAGGGTTATTTGACTTCATTCCGCGAGTAAACAAAATAAATAAAAATCAAATCAAATGAGACTGTTATGGAACCAATTCAACCAAAACTGTAAGGTGATGGTTGAAGATGAATGTCCATCGGGCTTGAAATGTGGATGCAACTCTGGTCGCGTTGGCTCCATACCATGTTATAGAACCAATTCAACCAAAAACTTAAGGTGGTGGTTGGAGGTTGAGAAATGTTTATATTCTCTAATAGAGACATTTTGGGCAAGTTTTATCTGTTTTTATTTGTTAGATGACATGTTTTGGGTTCGAGAGTGATTGGTGTCAATGAGTGAGTGCATGTGTGTGCAGTGAGAGATGCAAATATGTTGGTTTTTGTGACTCCACATCAGTTTGTCGAGGGTGTTTGCAAGACACTTGTTGGGAATATTAGAGAAGACGTGGAAGCAATTTCGCTAATTAAAGGCATGGAGGTGAAACTTGAAGGTCCATCTATGATCTCCTCTGTAATTTCTAAGCAGCTTAAATGTAACTGCTGTGTTCTAATGGGTGCAAACATCGCAGACGAGGTTCTCACACCTCTTCATTTCCTTTCAGTTTTCTTTTATCGCTTCAACTGAAGTGAGATTTAGATTTAGGCCTTTGTGTTTCCGTTGTAGATTGCCAAGGAGAATCTCAGTGAAGCAACAATAGGATATAGAGGGGATAGAGCCGTTGCAGAGAGGTGGGCTCGATTATTTACTACACCTTATTTTGGTGTCACAGCTGTGAGTGGTCATACTATTTATGTTCTTCGATCTGTAATTTGTCAACTTTTCAGAGGCGATATTGTATAACTGCAAACCATCCGATTTGAAACAGTAGTCGTATATGATATACTCACTTGACCGTCTTCTAGGGAATATTTCATAGTGGGTGAGCTTAAAGTGTTTTTGTTGTTTGGAAAAAAGGTCCAAGATGTAGAAGGGGTGGAATTATGTGGTACACTGAAGAACGTAGTGGCTATTGGTGCAGGTTTGAGTTTGAATATCCCCGCTTATCCTTGTAATATCGGTTAACTATTCTAAATATCCCATTGCAGTAATGGTTTCATACTATTGTAATGACAGGATTTGTGGATGGCTTGAATTTGGGAAATAACTCAAAAGTAAGAAGATTTTTGTTCTCACGTCGTTTTCTTTTGGCAGTCCTTAATAGAAAATGAAACACCGTATCTATGCCAAAACTTCTTTAACGTGATATTGAATGTGATAGTCTTTCACCCTTCTATAGTTTTAGAGCAAAATTTATAAGACTTATTTAACTCAAGTATTGAGTAGTTGTTAACATGGATGATTTATATTGCAGGCTGCTATTATGAGAATTGGACTAAATGAAATGAGGGATTTTTCCAAAAGACTATTTCCATCAGTTAGGGATGATACATTCTTTGAGAGTTGTGGAATCGCCGATCTTATTGCTACATGCTGTAAGGCAGCAACTTATGCTTCCCTCCAAATGTCTGTTCTCTATTTGATTTGCTTTACTTATTGAATGCCGTTATCTTACAGTTGGAGGAAGGAATAGGAAAATTGGAGAAGCCTTTGCAAAATTGGGAGGAAGGAGGTAGGAATGAGCCTCCAACTGTTACTGTTTTTTCAGCACAATGTTCAGTTGAATAGTTAGTCTTGACTCTTGTGTGAGACTGTCAACTCGTCAACTTGCTACTCATATAATACTTCCGTCCCAACTCCCACGTCATTCGTGTGCTTTCAATTTAAATGCTACCACAAAGAGTTTTTTAATTGGTTGAAATTCATTTAACGGTCTAATTTGAAAGTTTCTTGTTGAGACAGACGTATATCACAGTCTAGTATTGATGTGATGCTTCTCATGTTTAGGCCTTTTGAGGAGCTGGAAACTGAGATGTTGCAGGGGCAGAAATTACAGGTACACTGTACACAGTTAATGTGCTCGATTTTTTTGTTGTCTCAAGGATCCATTGCTTGGATTACTGAACATGAACCAATATAGTACTCCGTATCTAGTAAGTCTCGTCTTAAGACCATTACAAGTGAAATGGACTAATCAATGCTCGTCACTAATAATCGTGTATGCGAGTTTATTTATGTCACTTACAACTGTCTTAAATTCGACTTCGTGGTAATGTATTACTCGTACTCAGTATTAATTATGTAGACTAAAGATAGAATCTTTTTATATTGGTGTTGAAGGGTGTCCTGACTGCCAAAGAAGTGTACGAGGTGTTGAGAAACAAGAGATGGTTGGATTCGTTCCCCCTTTTCAGAACTATCCACGAGATTTGCATCGGTCACAAACCAGTTTCAGCAATTGTTCAGTATGACAAACCAACCTTCTGTTCTTTATAGCCTCACAGATTTACTTCAGCATCATCCCCAAGTCGTCGAAAAAACTAGGCAGAGTTTTTCATGATATTTGCCTTGTGCAAGTTTTCGGCATTTTATTTTTTCCTGCAAGGTAAAATATTAGAAATGTAGCTTGAAGAAATATTAAGGTTAGGCATTCAGTGAGGTGAGTCTGATAGTCAGTCAGTCTCTCATTCAATTCTTAGTACTGTCTTTATAATAAAGATTGGCTTCTTGCCTTGAGTTCAGTTTTGGCCTTGTACTATTGTTCATTGTGTTAGCTCAAAAACTTCTCCTCTACAACATTTATTTGTACTGTATTAGTTTCCTTAGAAATGTTAAAAAATGACTAATGTTTCTAAATATGTTGAATGCATGATCAAATGAAGATGTCCTCCGCCTCGTTCATTTTTTTTTTGCCTTTCAACTAAAATATTCTTGACAATAAATATAAAAAACAAACAAATAAATAAGACGAAGGAGGAGTAATTACAAGCAAGTCATTTTGAGTAATCCAGTAAACAATTAGGTCATTTAGGTCTGAGACCTTGCCTAGACCCTTCGGGACGGGTTCGAGTCCTATTTTTTGGACCCTACCGGTCCTCCTAAAAATCGACAGGTCCGGGTCACCCTTATCTAGACCCTTACTAATTAAAAAAGAAAAAAGAAAAATCATAAATACAAAATATTTAACGGTTTCTAATGAAGATGTCTTCAGATCAACCTCATTCATTTTTTTTAACCTTTTGATTAAAATACCTCCTCATAATGAATACTACGTATATAAAAAAACAAACAAATAAACGAGAGGAAGGATGAGTAATTACAAGCAAGACATTTTAAGTACTCTAGTAAACAATTAGGTGTAGGCATGTAGGGATGACAACGGATCCAGGACCATGCCTAGACCCTCCGGGTCTTACCCTAATGGGTCGGGTTGGGTACTATTTTTTTTGACCTTACATATATGGGTCGAGTATGGATCCTCCTAGAAATTGATGGGTTCAGGTAGAGATGACAACGGATCTAGGATTCGATCCGGATCCGCAAGATCGGATATGGATTCTAAATTTTGAAATCCGTTGGATATGGATCCGGATAGGGATCCACTATTTTTAAACGGATCCGGATCCGGATCTGGATCTTAATAAGTAAATCTGGATCGGATCCGCAAATCCGTTTTATTAAAAAAATAATTTTAAAAAAAAAATTTGTGTGTGACTTAAAACTTTAATTTGTCTTTTTTTTAAAATTATTTCTAAGACTTTTTTCTTATAATTTCTTGATATTTGATTATAAATATTTCTATTCGATTTTATTTGTAAGATTATGAAAATTTGATATGATTCAAAATACTTGTTAATCAAAAAATTTGTAGAATATAAGTAAGAAATTGGATCCGCGGATCCGGATCTGGATCTGCATCTACACTTTTGGGATCCGTCGGATCTGGACTGGATCCGGATCTGAATTTGGATCTGGATCCATGCGGATCCAGTCCGTTGCCATCCCTAGGTTCTGGTCACCCTTATCTAGACCCTTCCTAATTTAAAAAGAAAAACGGAGGAAGCAATTTGTAAGCTTTAATTCGGGTAAGGGTCCTAATATTTTAGATCCTAATGAGTCCGGGTCACACATACGAAACATCGGATCGGCTCTTATAGAACTGCCTAATTGAGTGTGGGTACCGTACCTTCTTCAACCTTCACTTGACCATTTATTGGAAGAAAACATTTAAAAATCCCCAAACCCTAGCCAGTAGCCACATCAACCCACCCAACAAAATTCACCTGCCACATCCCCAAATGTCTGACCATGGTGAATCCGAATCCGAAGTCGAATGTTTATGGGATTTACTGTCGGACGAACTTGTCATCGAGATTCTTACCCGCATTCCATCGAAACCCCTCTGCCGTTTCAAATCCGTTTCGAAACATTTCAACTCCATTATCACCCACCCCCATTTCCTCTTCTCCTACGTTTCCCGCCCTTCTTCTTCCTCCTGGCTCATCCTCGACCGACTCCCCCGACTCGCCCCTGACTCGCCCCTCCCCACTCTGTTCGAACTCGTTGACCGCCCGCGGTTCTCCACTTCCTCCATAAACCCTAGGAAATTGGCCTCCGAACCCGTCACCGACCCGGTCTGGAGCAAGTACCCGACCACATTGCTCCAGTCCAGTAACGGGTTGATTCTGTTCACGCTTCTCGTCAGGCGCGACCCGCATAAGGAGCACGAGAAAAACCCTAATTGTTTCTCGTCGATATCCGAGGAGAATGCATTGTATGTGGTTAATCCGCTTACTCGTGAATGGGTCGGGCTTCCGAAGCCTTATGACCACATTAACAATCGGTTCCATGTCGGATTTACTACTCGGGTTGACCCCAAAACTGGGTTTGTGGACAGGTTTATGGCGGCCGAGTATCGAACTGTGACCGGTTTGAAAACTGGGACTTTGATGTGTTTCTCGTCGGATTTGGGGAAATGGGTCGAAAAGAAAGTAAATTATATGTTGAGGGATCATGTTTGGAGGGGGGACAAGTCTTTCGAATTTGAGGGGAAGCTGTTCTGGGTTGATTTGAGTACCGGTTTGATAATCTGGGATGACCCGTTTGAGGGTGTTGAGAGTAAGGAGAGGGCTGTGTGTCGTTTTATTCCGGTCCCAGATGGGCGGAGGAAACACTCTAATACCCCTGGTTTGGAGAAGGAGAGGTGTGTCGATGTTGGAGGCGGGTTTATTCAGTACATGGAGGTGTTTAAGGAAGGACAACATTGTGTGTTTAAGGTGTGGAGGTTGAAGAAGAATTGTGAGGAGGTTGGGGAGTGGGATTTGATGTATAAGGTGTGTCGTGGCGTTGATGTCGACAGGCTTTTGACTTGTAAGGCTCAGCCTTTATTTGTTGATCCTTTTGTAGCAGAAGTCGTGTATTTTCGTAAGCGTGATTGTATGTTTTCATTCAGTCTCCGTACTCATCAGGTTGAGACTCGTGGTGGGATGGATGGGCTGCGATTTGTCTTCCCGTTTGTGCTCCCTAAATGGCCTTCTCCCATTCCTAAGCGCTTGTGTAAGCTTACCTCTACTTTTATTGTTTGGTTGTGCACTGTTTACTGACTTTGGATGTGTAAATTAGCTTAAGTTTCTTGGAATGAGTAAATGAATGACACTGGTTTTACTAAGATTGTTGGGTGAAGTTCATCTACTCCGATGTGTTAGTTCTATGTTAGGCCTACCTTGCTGACACCCTTGATTCCATGAAAAATTGTACATTTCCGGTTTAAAATGAAGTGTGTAGGAGGCATTGTTAGTGTTTGATAATGAAGTCTAGAGCCTAACATAGGCTTAAGCTGATGGTCTGGATTCATATTTCAAGGGTTGATGATAGTATATTAAGGAGTGGTATAGCGTGCTATTGGAGGAACATAAGAAAACCTTGGGAAGATTTAGCCTGTTTTCCTGAATCGCCTTCTTGATCTAAATTTGTTTCTTTTTTGTTACTACGTGCTCCATACTTGGTATTGGTTTTATTTTGTTTTATACAATTGAAAATTCTAAATATGCGGCTAATTGTTGGAGTGATATATAGGGTGTATTTGTCGTCCTGGTCTACATTATTACGAGTTCTGTAATTTGCACTGGTAGCCAGCGAAACTTTTCTCTGAACATTGCAACAAGTTAGATTCCCTAATAAGAGTGTTGGATATCTAAAGGTCGTTTTTGGCCGACATTGTTGAACTATTGTTAGGGACATGTACTTGAATTGCTCCTTTGAGTCCGTTTTCTTTTGGTTAGTGATGGTCGTGTTGTTTTCCGTAAATCTCTTACATTCACGAGGATAAAGCGAGGATCAGGGCTCAGGGGCTTATTTTTTTTAACTACTGTCAGGAGTGTAGACGTGTAGTACAGGTAATTAGTAGAAGTAAGGATATACTCGCTACCATTAAAGAATCTTAGAATATGCTAAATTTTCCTTCGTTACTACCAACATTTTTTTATGTAATACTCAATTGGTTCATGCCCATGTTTATTGTTTTTTCAGATGTGGCTTATGCTAAAGAAGAGGGGAATGGATATTTCAAGAGAAAGAACTTCACGGAAGCCATAAAATGCTACACCAAAAGCATTGGTCTGTCACCCAACGCTGCAACTTTTGCAAATAGAGCTATTGCATATCTCAAGATGAACAAATTCCACGAGGCAGAGAACAATTGTACTGAATCCTTGATGCTTGATGCCAACTGTATCAAAGTGTATTGGCGGCGAGCAATGGCTAGAAAGGAACTTGGCGATCTTGAAGGAGCCTTGGAGGATGTCGAGAGTGGGCTGAAGTTGGAACCAGAAAATGAAGAAGTCAAGAAGCTCTACGCTGAACTCAAACCCCTGCTTGAAAAGGTTCCGTCTGCAGGACATGAATATGATGGTTCAGAAGGTGCAGCAAGCGACAGGGATGTGGAGCGTATGTAGAACGCCACGCCCTTGTCGATTTCTATGATCAGATTCACGGCGATCATGTTAGCAGTATGTATGTATGTAGCTATGCTCTCATTAGACAAGTTGAGAATCTCTTGATCATGTTAACAGTATGTACTAGGTCATCTCGTTTCAGGAGCTGCTTTTGATGCAACACCAGCATGTAAAACTGTTGCTACTTGCTTGTGTAATCCGAAATTAATTTCGCATCATCTTGTTTTCTTCTCTTCGTTTCTCTGCGAGTCTCCGCCTCTGAACCATTCTCGGCCATTGTTTCCAAGTTCAACAACATGTAGATCTGTATCATCCCCAACCGACAGCTCCGACACTCAGCTTCCTTTGTCGAACTTCATGAATCATGACTCCACAAACTCATGCTACCCCACTCTGTTTCTTATCTTTTTTTTCTGAAGCAAAAGTGCGGATTATTTATTAAATTAAATCAACTTCCGATAGTTCAATAGCAATTGTCGGATAAATAGAGTCAAATACAAACTCATTGCCCATTGAGACACAAAACCGTGTCATCCAATGTGCAACCGTGTTACCCCATGCTTTGTGTGCACATACTTAGCTGAATTAAAACGATCTAATAAGACAACAATGTCACAAACTCACAATCTATATATACACACACAAAAATGTACTTATGAATGGAATTCGGATCAACCAACGGCAGCTAAGTGTAGGGCTGATTCTGAGTTAATTAAATAATTCCCTTTGGGATTTTTTTTAAAAAAAAGTACTTATATACTTGAAACGTGTTATAGAAATACCAAAAAGTTACGTATACTAAAACAATGCATAGGTACACTTATGCGCAAAAAAAAAATGATTTTTTGTTATTTTATAAAAACTATTTATCTCGTGATTTTATCTCAAATTTAACTGATGCTATTTACTACTCCACTTTTAAAAGTATTTCATCCACTTTTAATATTTTAGTATTTTATTTTACAAATAGTAATGTCTTCTAAAGACTTGCATTAAATCTCACAAACTACATCATCAACGTGTTAATGAAGGAGTTATGTCCACTGTCCTACGGATTATCCCGCTTAAGTCTATGTATCCGATATGCCTTGCTAGAGGTCGATGTCGGATTGACATGTAAATGAGTTACGTGTCTGGTAGTCTTAAGTGGGCCCATTGGGTCACACACAATATGTACGGGATATTATTAATATATATCGATATATTAAATATATCGGGTCAGTAGTAATACGGACCCGGCTGCGTTGTCGGGTTATGGTAATTAGAGTTATACTAATAATCTAATTATGGTAATTAGGGTTATAGTAATAACCTAATTCTAGTTTCTCATCTCCTATATAAGGAGGCTCATATGATGAACCAAGATATGGAATTAAGAGTATTGACTCATAATATATATATACGGAGTATTCTTCTTATAAATAGTTATAAGAGAGATAGAGAGAGAAGTTGTGAGACGGTCTCACCTACCTTTATACTAGCATATACTTCGCAGTTCTGTACCCGTGTAAATACCAAAGGAGGCATCACGTTTGGGGTGCTTTATTCTGTCCGTGGGAATTATCTATTCTATCCGTGAAGATTATCTATTCTATCCGTGAAGATTATTTATTCTGTCCGTGGAGATTATATATATATTTGGGTTTATTATACTTCTTATTAATACGCTGTTCCGCTGCAAATAAGGTATAATTGTTATCCCTCTACTTTTGTCTTTTCGGTTAATACTCGTAACAGGTCCTTGGGTTTAAGGTTGTAACCCTACAGTGGTATCAAAGCCTCTGTCACGTAGTATTAATCAAATCGACCTGAATCTCTGTCTCATAATTGGTTATGAGGGATTCCATCCGCGTATTAATTTGATTAGTTCGTACATTATTTACCCCGACAACTGTTTCGCATGACTTTTTGCTTGAATAATCATGTCACGTAAACACATAATTTGATTATGGTTGTATGCATATTATCTTGGACAAGTGGCATATTCATATGGGTCAATTATATTGATTGTATTTTCATGCGAGACTTGTTATAGTTATGTACTCCGTGATTGTTTTAACGCGATTAGTTATCGTTTCTGTCCGTTTAGGGTTTGTTTTAATTTGTGAATTTAATTTGTTAAATTCTAAAATTGACTCGTAAAATTAATTTAAGTTCTAATATTGATTATTATTAATTTAATTTTGCCCTAAATTGACCCTATAATTCCAAATTACTTTGTTGACGATGAGACTAATTGGATTAGTCAAGATTCGATTGAAATTTGGAACGTAAAATTACAAGAATTTATCGTTGACGATGAGACCTAATAAGATTAGGACAAGACTCGTTTAATTATGGTGGAGACGGAACGAAACAAGGTCAACTCAGTTGGCACGAGTATGACTCGGTGAGCACGAGTGTGACTCGGTCGGCACGGATATGTCCCGTTTTGAACGGGATGATCCGGGCGACAAAGGTTTGAGCAAGACGACACAATATTTACTCGGACGACATGGTGTCGGGTCGGGTGACGCTTTTAAGAAAAATCGTTTTCTTGCGTTTGTGTGCTGATTATGAATCAAGCATGGATTATACTTTTTATTTTCTGAATCAACGAAAAATTAGTTTTCTAAATCGGCTAAATAATTTTATGCATTTTAATTGTCATGTTATCATAAATAGATCGGAAAAAGAGTTTCTCGAGTCTTATTTGATTTTGATGAATTATTCATCTATATGACAATTATAAGTTGCAGGTCGATTGTGAATCGAGTTTTGTATATCCGTTCAATTTTTTCGGGTGGGAAATTGTTCCTCGTAGTTGGAAAAATGAAAGATATTGGTGAAATTGTTCAAACCAAATACTAGTAGCAATTATGAATAGTAATATGATTATGAATCAAAATATGAGATCTTTTAACTTGTTTTATACACAAATCACTAGTAACAATTGAATTATTATGGCATACGATGCATGAATTTTATTGTTTGAGACTTGTGACTTGTGTGCTTAGAACTAATAGGTCGCCTTGTAAGTTGACCTAGTGGCATGGTTAGGACCCATATGCATTTAATCCCTCGCACAAATATTAAGTATTGCCTTTCCAGAATTAAACCACTACAACAATTTCATATCATTGGTTGGAGTGACTGCCTAAGCGGTGCTTTGCCGATGTGTGTGGACTGAGTAGGTGGGTAACGGTTACCCACAGGTTAAGTCTGGTTTGCTTAACATTGCTATCAAGTCGGACTTGGGCTTTGAGGCAAATAGTTGGTGTCATATGATGACTAATTCCGACGAACCAAGAATTACATATTGATGTAATTGACAATGTCGTTGTCTACCTTTACTTTTGGAGCTTGAGCAGTGAGCCCAAGTTCACTTGAGCGACAAAAGGTTTAGGATCTTGGAATATTATGCGAACTTGAGGGTAGTTTTCATGATTTTATCTTAAAATTGTTTAAGAATTTTAATTAATATTAATTATCGTTTTACTTTGCATATACATGTAGTTGTAATTTAGTTACCGTTATCACATTTATTAAAGATGAGTTTGAATTGTTCAACCTCGTCGATTGGTATCTTGAGAATTGTTCTCAAAATTAGAGATATGGATTTTGTCCTTGTGAAGGATAATTTCGACAAATTATAACCAGTGTTAATGTACAGTATGGACTGTATAATTAGAGTCATGGAGATGACTACTATAAGTACCAAAATCAATTGTTTCAATAAAAGGGAATAGTTCCCATTAAGTGAGAAAATGTTGAAGATGATCTAATTAATCCATATGTCATATGATGACGTGATTATATTGATAATTAGGAAATTTTGGATGCTTCCCTCTAAAGAATTAGGAATTGAAATCGTTTCAATTAGTCCTAAGTTTAGGTCATTTTATTATGAATAAACAGGTGACTTAATATGGTTTCTCACCTTTTAGCATGAGATGTTAAAAGCGATTGAACATTGTATCAAGAAGGCAAATAATACTAATGGTTCTTTGAGTTCATTAAGAAAATTGCTTGAGATAATGATTAATGAATCTAAGACCTTGGTTAAAGTAAGGGAAGCACAATCGTTGTCACACCCAAACTTGTTGACAAATTTAGATTAGGTATGATTTTATTAGTCATTAATGTAATGACAAATATATATATGACATTGGTAGATAGCTTTCTAGAAGTGTGTAGAAAATCTGCAAATCAATTGAAGTAGGACTTCAGGTGTAAATTGTTACTTTCATTCTACTGATTTGTTATAAAGATACCAAATGCAACTATTACATTGTGGATGTGATGGCTCGAAAAGGGTGGAATAATGGTATATAAGTGAAGTGTTTTTGAAATGGATGATAAGCTAGTCGTATACCTATCAAAGATAACCAACTTAGGTCTAACTAAAAATATAGCTAGGGAAGTCAGGATCGTATCCACAAGGAGACAAATAAATTCTACTCGTAATTAAAGTCTATCTAAGTAACACTCGGGGTTTTTATGTTTTGTTTATCTAAACTAAAGTAGTGAAGGAAAGAGAATTAAAAGGAAAGAAATAACTAAAATAAAATAAGATGATGAATAAATATATGGAGAGAAAACTAGAATTGTCGGTTCACTACGAATCTCATATGGTCACGGTCTAAATCACAGGTCTGTCACAGATATTGGTCTAAGGGGTATTGAAAAGGTCCTTCCGGTCCGCTATTCACCCTAGCATGCTTCTAACGGCTTCCGATCTTATTAGGGCAAACTAATGTGTTGTAGCAGGTCTAACTTTTACCAGGCTTCCGATCTTAGGTTCAAGTTTACCGAATTCAATTAATCAATTACGTCGACTTAATCAATTAATCTCAATTAAATGCTACAATTGACAACTCAGACACAATATTATTGACAGATCTATAAATTATTTAGCGACCACATTCAATTCGCAGATCCCCTAAATCCTAGCGAGGGAAATTAGCTACTCATAATTAAATTAAGAACAACAAGATTAATAAAAGAATTTACTAGATTAAACATGACGAATAAAATTACCGATTAATAAATCAATCAAAGAAGAAGAAAGAAAGATTAATAAAATTACCGAAGGAATGAAGACGATTCGAATCCAAAAATTCTTACAATAACCGAGTTTTAGGAAGAAATTAAACTAGAGAGAATAATGAAAGAGAAGTCTAAAAGAAATCTAAAGAGAAGTGGGAGTTGTGTAGAAGTTGTGAAGAAGTTGTTTCTAATGTGGCTGAAAAGCCCTATTTATACAAATCAAATAACCTAAAAACTGTTTAGGAAATTCCTTTGTGTTTAGGAAATTTCTTGCTGATCACGAAGCCTGTCCGCGGTCCAGAGAATAGTCGGCCGACTATTGTAATAGTCGGTCGACTATTCATTTATCAACTTGAATTCTGCAGCTCCAGAATAGTCGGCCGACTATTGTAATAGTCGGTCGACTATAGTCATGGTCGGCCGACTATCTTAATAGTCGGTCGACTATTGCTCGTTTCAGCGAACAGCTCTTCTAGCTTCGTTTTGGCCCGGTTTTGGTTCGTTTTAGCTCCTTTGTCTTCTGTTTCTGCAAAATGACAATACAACCACAAAGTAGCCAATTCGGGGCAAAATAATAGTTTTCACTATTCAATAAACACGAGAATGCGCGTATAAAAGGTATAAAAAGTGTATATAAAATACGCGCATCAAATCTCCCCAAACCGAACCCTTGCTTGTCCTCAAGCAAGCACAAAACGATAACTCAATCCTAATGGAATGTATATAGCTCATAGCGGAATATGCTCCAAAGTCACCCAAACTAATGCGCAACGATTAAAATAAATGTAAACAACTACATACAACAAGCTTGACCAATGACAACAGTACTGAACCTTCAACCTTGCAAGACTCGTCTATGTCGGACTCTCACGGATCGCTCATCACACAAATCGGGTGATATTGTGAGTTTATGTAAAAGTGGAAAAAACAAAGCACTCACCTAAACTGCGACCTACAAGAACATGCATGCAATCTAACATGAAATCAATCTCTAATAACCGTACATACGCATTCTATCGGGTAAAGACACGTGCCAAGGACTTACATATGGTATAAAGTGAGGTTAATCGGGTAAGAAGGGGCAAAACGATATGGATATGTGGAGGTAAAAGCCAAGCTAGTACAACTACAATCAACATAAAATTCATTCCGTTCTCACCAAACTCTAGTCGAAGAAATTAGGGATAATAACAAGCGCCTTATAAAAATCGCTTCTCACCAATAACTATGAAATTAGAGAGATCAGTTCTTTTTTCATAGCAAAAACACATTCTTCTTCTAGTTTCACTTCATTTTTTTTTTCTTTTCTTCTTTTTTTTTTTTCATTCAAGATTTTTTTTCTCATTGATTTTTTTCTTTTCAACTTTTTTTTTTCAATTCCCTTTTTTCCAATCATCACGGTACCAAAATTAATCCGAAAAAAAATAACTCCGTCTAATTCATCTACTAGCTTGACTAGGGTAGGCAATATATGGCATGTAGTTGATAAACGGGTCAAACAGGTCAATTTGGCTATGTGAGGCTCACGGGAATTAATTAAAAAAAAGGATTTGCCTTTTTTTTCGCACATGTCAAAATCACAAGTCAAAAACGTACAGGTACCTAAGAGACGAATGTCATGCTTATGCAGTTTGATGTTACATGTCTCATAAGGAGTACTACTCTCAACCTAAAGGAAACTGATCATGAATGTCATCAGTTTAAGGCTCTAATTTCTTACAAATCTTAGTAGTTTGCCAACAATGAGTCAAGTTTATTCGTTCAGTACTGTTAACCAAAGATGCGAGAATGCCGCATATAATTATATACAAAAATTCTAATGGCGCACTAGCATAAGCAACTAAATAAAGACATAGAAGCATTATCATCATCGCTACATAGCATTCCGACTCAACTAAGACTCGACTAAATGCAAAAACATATTTTTGTGTTTTTTTTTTTTTTTTTTTAATGCATGCGGAAATGCAAGAAATATGCAGATGGATGAAAACAGACAGATGCATACCCTCCCCAAACCAAATCACACAATGTCCTCATTGTGTACAACAAACACTAAGAGGCAACAATAAATATGGGGAAAGATATGGAAGACGATGAAAGTGTGAAAGGAAAAAAAAAACTACTTACAAGATACATATAAAGAAGACATCCCCAAACCGCATCGAAGCATCCTCTTCATAGTCGGAATTGTCGATGTCTCCGTTGCAAAAACGGTACCTACACACAAAAAAACAACAAAAAAAAAAAACACAAGAGCAGCAAAGAAAATATATAAAACACATCTTAGTAACCTATGTGAATCACCTAAAAAATAGGTCAAGGATCGCATTAGCTTGTCAAACAAGCTAGACCAATCAGCAGCAAAGTGGTCATAAGAAATCAACATTAACAAGCATGACCAATAATAAGTATGATAAGTAAGAAGAGTAGTGAGCAGTTTATGAGAAAAGACATAAATACCAAATATCTCAAAATTATCCCAAGTCTTATCATTTGACTCAAATTGCACAAGAGGAGGGTCAAATGACTCAAAACTACTCACGGCATCACAATTATACTCTTCTACTCCCTCGAAAGAGTTATTATTATCACCATCTTCAATGCTCTCAAGAAGACGACCATCAAACGATAGACCAAGAGCCAAAAGAATCTCTTCTAAGAGAGTCTCACAATCCTCATCCATAATCATAGGCTCAAGCAAAGGTGTAAGGGAATCGAGATCAAGATAATCAATGGGTGAAAGAGATCCCTCTTCAAAATAATGGGAGAAGTCAAATTTCTCTAAAATAGGTTTTTCAAAGAAATCAAATTCGCAATCCCAAGTATCCTCAATACTGAAAAGCTCATCACTCAAAGTATCATTCAAAATTGCACTCTCTTCCCAACTTTCATCCGTTTGATGTTTCCTCTCACGCTCACGGGCTTCTCCTTTGTTCAACTCTCTTTCCAAAATCTCAAAATTGACATCAAATGACACACTCTCAAATTCAGATGAACCAAAATCCTCAATGTTATCCTCACAAGGAATATCATTCAAAGCATCAAAACACGCATTTTCCTCAAATATAAAACTTTCCATCTCACAATCACTGTTTGCCACAACAATATTCACAAAATGAGAAGAAGATTTGACTAAAGGGTGTGAAAGTTGCTCCGAAGGGGAATAAGATGGTTCACAAGTATCCAAGGAATGCAAGTCATCATCCTGCATCAAGTTAGAAATCATAGGGGTTTGGGGAACGATGTGAGATTGAACACTATACACATCATCATTATCTTCCTCAAATGGGCATATGTCCTGTCTAAAAGATGCAACAGATTCAGTCATAACATAATCAGTGGAATGTGAGAAATTAACTTTAGTATCTAACTCACGTGGAGTATCATGCTCGTTTTTCTTGAAAGTTACCATATCTATAAGTTGTTGCATCATCGCCTTAAGCTCCGATATCTCAGCCTTCCTCTTTATCTCTGACTCCAAACTGTTTCGGATTAAATATTGCAGTAGTGCCCATCGTTTCACATAAGACATGTATTTAAACATGCCTTCACAGTTCCCCTCAATGTAAGCCCGTGTCGCGTCATCGACACCTTCGTAAATCATATGACTCACCTCCCACACACTCACATGATAACCATTTTGAGTAATAAAAGAGTCAAGTCTATCAAAATAATTATGCAGTGGTTCATGTTCAAACTGAGGGAAATAGAAAATAGTCATAATGATGAAGAAAAAAAATTAAATAAAATAAAATAATAATGAGTAAAAAAAAAAATATAGAAATAATAATAATAATAATAATAATAATAATAATCGTCCTAAGAAACTGAAAGTTCCCTGAGACAGAAAATAAACTAAAACGACAAGTAAAATTAACCGTCTCCCCGGCAACGGCGCCAAAATTTGATAAGCTAGTCGTATACCTATCAAAGATAACCAACTTAGGTCTAACTAAAAATATAGCTAGGGAAGTCAGGATCGTATCCACAAGGAGACAAATAAATTCTACTCGTAATTAAAGTCTATCTAAGTAACACTCGGGGTTTTTATGTTTTGTTTATCTAAACTAAAGTAGTGAAGGAAAGAGAATTAAAAGGAAAGAAATAACTAAAATAAAATAAGATGATGAATAAATATATGGAGAGAAAACTAGAATTGTCGGTTCACTACGAATCTCATATGGTCACGGTCTAAATCACAGGTCTGTCACAGATATTGGTCTAAGGGGTATTGAAAAGGTCCTTCCGGTCCGCTATTCACCCTAGCATGCTTCTAACGGCTTCCGATCTTATTAGGGCAAACTAATGTGTTGTAGCAGGTCTAACTTTTACCAGGCTTCCGATCTTAGGTTCAAGTTTACCGAATTCAATTAATCAATCATGCGCATTAACTGACTAATCGCGATTATATGCTACAATTGACAACTCAGACACAAAATCATTGACAGATCTATAAATTATTTAGTGACCACATTCAATTTGCAGATCCCCTAAATCCTAGCGAGGAAAATTAGCTACTCATGATTAATTTGATAATAACAAGATTGATAGAAGAATTTACTAGATTGAACATGATGAATACTAATAAATTTACGACAAGCATAAAACAATAATTAAGTACGAAGAAGAATCAATCAAGAACGAAGAAGGAAGAAAGATTAATAAAATTACCGAAGGAATGAAGGCGATTAGAATCTTGAAGTGCTTACAATAACCGAGTTTTTGGAAAGAAATTAAAACTAGAGAGAATAAGAGTAGAGAAGAAGTCTAAAAGAAATCTAAAGAGTAGTAAGTTGTGTCGAGATCGTGAAGAAGTTAATTCTAATGTGGCTGAAAAGCCCTATTTATACAAATCAAATAACCTAAAAACTGTTTAGGAAATTCCTTTGTGTTTAGGAAATTTCTTGCTGATCACGAAGCCTGTCCGCGGTCCAGAGAATAGTCGGCCGACTATTGTAATAGTCGGTCGACTATTCATTTATCAACTTGAATTCTGCAGCTCCAGAATAGTCGGCCGACTATTGTAATAGTCGGTCGACTATAGTCATGGTCGGCCGACTATCTTAATAGTCGGTCGACTATTGCTCGTTTCAGCGAACAGCTCTTCTAGCTTCGTTTTGGCCCGGTTTTGGTTCGTTTTAGCTCCTTTGTCTTCTGTTTCTGCAAAATGACAATACAACCACAAAGTAGCCAATTCGGGGCAAAATAATAGTTTTCACTATTCAATAAACACGAGAATGCGCGTATAAAAGGTATAAAAAGTGTATATAAAATACGCGCATCAATGGACAAACGTTGTTGTTTCATATATAAAAGGAAAATCACTTAATTTTACCATAAAGCTGACTACTGGAATTGAATAATTGTTATTCTTGTACTAGTCATAAGCAAGAATATTGATTTTGTTTCATGTATGGGCATGAAAAGTTTTAATAAAAGTAGAACAATTGTTGCTCTATATCTTGCAAGAATATGAAGTACAATAATAAGGCTAACATGATTGTTGGACTCTAGATTCCTAGTAGTGAATGTTTTATTTGTAACATAACGACCAAAAGGTTCAAGTCCCTCGACTCAAGTTTTACCTATTATGACATTGTCCTTAATCCATGAGACAAGAAACATAAGAATAGTTTCATAATGATGAAATTATAAACCTTATTGATAATGATCAGTTGAGGTAAATGGATCTCGTTAAGATGGATAAATGACATTAGAAGTGACTCCTATTATTTGTAATGGGAGTATACTTATACTTGTTGGATCACACATATACATATACGTGTGAGTTTAACTAGTAGTGTTGGAAACATGGGTAACATGTATGGTTTTGTTCATTTGATGAATTTTGAAACTGAATGCTTTGAATTGTTCAAGGAAATTCAGATAAAAGTACAAGATCAACTTGATAAGTTGATACGAGTCGTTCGATATGATTGAAACAGGGAGGAATTGAACTAAAAGATTGTGATCATCTTAGAAGTAGTGAAAAGTGTTTCAAACTACATCGAACCATATTTGATATGATTTAGTCTATGATGAGTTATGCAGATTTTATTGACTGTTTGGAAAGTTATGCACTATAAAAGTCTTTGTACAATGTTGATGAGATTGTCCATGTAAGTCGAAGAATAGACACCATATGAGATATGGATTGAAAATGTTCTTAAAAGTCTTTTCTTAATTATCAAGTCAAGTTTAAAGAAAATTGTTTTCTAGAATTTAGACTCAATTATCCTACATAGGTTTGACCTATAATGAAACAATAATGGGCAAAGACTCCAAAAGTCACATAAAATCTAATAGATTCTATATACCATAACTACCAGGTATAGACTTTGGTTAAATGGGTCTTATAGTGAAGAATAGTCTTCAATATAAAGACGATGTAGATTGATATAAGAGTATCTATGAAGCATAGTTGATAGTTAAGGATTGATCCATAGTAATGACTATGGGAAAACCCTTTTTACAACATTATGCTTGAGTCTATTAGGAACGATTTAGCATTTTGATTGTCATCACTCATTTGATGAGTTTTGGACATATATGTGTGAAATACATTTCTTGAATGAGATGCAATATGATGTGTGTGCGACTCATCGTATGAATTTCATATTATCAAAATTGCTTGACGAATGTGAATGATCCAATTTGATTGGAGCAAGTATTATGGAATAGTATCTTCGTTCTTAATGTGGTAATTCAAAGATGTTTGTTTTCCTTTGAGACGAAGAGAGACAGAATGTGTACAAGAGGCTAGTGGAAGTGCATTTATCATTATGATTTGGTATGTATGTGACATATTTCTCTAACTAAACGACATTTGATTGCTTTAGTCTATGAGACTTTGCAAGAAATGTATTTATTATGTGTTCGTGTGACGAGTAGATACTAATCTGGTGAGTGTCACTAGAATGCTATCTAAGAATTGTTCATTTGCGCTTGAGAAGCAAAAAGGAAAATTGTTTAAGAGATGCGCATGATGTGAAAAGCAAAATGTTGTAAACAAGTTACAGCAATTCATATTTCCAAATAGACAAAGATGATACGAGATTGTAATCTCAGTATATTTTGTTTTGGATAAGAAGTTGTGTGTTGGAACGGTTCCAAAGGACAACTTTATGACTAATATTATATTTAAAGTTAGTGTTCTATTGTTTTTGAAACAAATAGACATTTGATTACGAATCAAACACACACTCAACTTTAAAGTTTATGAAGCAATTTGTTGCTTATGAAACTAACAGTTTGCCTTAATTGAGAGAAGGTAGATTGGTCATATGCTTGTAGATAACCGATACAAACGTTGTATGTCCCGAAACCTCCTCTATATAAAGATCATATTGGTTATGATCGGTATAAGACGCATGAGCGAGTGGTCTTAGTACTTTTAGAAATGTTTGGTTTAGTGGGAGTTATTTCGATAATTGATATATGTATGACATATTGTCATTTGGTTAATGTAACCGAGTTTTGTCCCTAAATAATTTACATTGATGAAATAGATCACTAAGTACGTGACTTAGTCTTGGAACTCTATTTGGATAATGTAATTATTTTGTCTCTAGTCAGGGTATTGTGTTGGGACATTTGAATACCCTTAAATGACTAGTGTGTGAGTTGATTGATGACTAAGTTCCTTGAGTCATAGGTATTGAGATACTAAATCAGGCACACGGGTGTATGTTAAGAAGATGCATTAGACAGACCCGTCGAAAAGGATTTTACTAAGATTTCGCTTAGTGTCAGTAAAGTTCTTTGCAAGTTATGAACTTGTACGGTCTTTAGACCTGAGTCTTTGACTATTCTGTACATGTGATGTGTATGCTTTGATACTATTCCTCGTCAGCTGTGAAAGGGGGCTATGGATGGTTATTGGGCATGCATGGACCATGTGATAGGATGTGGTTAGACAAGAGGGGATTTGCTCTTCCTTTATTGAAGGGAATTTATTGTTTCTTGGCCACTTGAAGAGTGTGACTTGTGCAAATGCGTGGCCGCGCTCAGATAGGATGATTATCATCTATCTGCTCTTTTAACAAGTCAACTCAAAGATTCGAGTAAAAGATTGAGACATACGAGGATGACACTTCTTCTTACCTCATTCTCAATTGGAGACAATAGTAGCAAAGAGACTTAACGTCGTTCTTGAGAGGACATGTACAAGTGGGAGACTGAAGGAGTTATGTCCACTGTCCTACGGATTATCCCGCTTAAGTCTATGTATCCGATATGCCTTGCTAGAGGTCGATGTCGGATTGACATGTAAATGAGTTACGTGTCTGGTAGTCTTAAGTGGGCCCATTGGGTCACACACAATATGTACGGGATATTATTAATATATATCGATATATTAAATATATCGGGTCAGTAGTAATACGGACCCGGCTGCGTTGTCGGGTTATGGTAATTAGAGTTATACTAATAATCTAATTATGGTAATTAGGGTTATAGTAATAACCTAATTCTAGTTTCTCATCTCCTATATAAGGAGGCTCATATGATGACCCAAGATATGGAATTAAGAGTATTGACTCATAATATATATATACGGAGTATTCTTCTTATAAATAGTTATAAGAGAGATAGAGAGAGAAGTTGTGAGACGGTCTCACCTACCTTTATACTAGCATATACTTCGCAGTTCTGTACCCGTGTGAATACCAAAGGAGGCATCACGTTTGGGGTGCTTTATTCTGTCCGTGGGAATTATCTATTCTATCCGTGAAGATTATTTATTCTGTCCGTGGAGATTATATATATATTTGGGTTTATTATACTTCTTATTAGTACACTGTTCCGCTGCAAATAAGGTATAATTGTTATCCCTCTACTTTTGTCTTTTCGGTTAATACTCGTAACAGGTCCTTGGGTTTAAGGGTTGTAACCCTACAGTTAATACCATAAATATTTAGAGAATAAAATAATGTTGAATTCAAAATAAATGTAATCCCTTATGTAGTAGGTCAACTAGGAGAAATTTTTTCATTAGAATTATTAGGAGATCAAGTATTATCAAACCTAATAAAATGACCACAATGTACCATAAAAGGGATTTAATAATAAAAATGTACTAAGAGCACCTCCATCCATAGAAAATAATCCATTCTTCATGAAGAATGGAGAATAATTCATTCTCTATCCATGAATGGATCATTCTCCATGAAGAAGAATTGATTTTCATCCGAGTGAACGAATGACATGAAGAATAAAGGAGGCAGAGTTTGCGGGGTAGGACTTGCAACAGGTGGAAAGTAATTGTAGGAAAGAGTGTGGGTGTGGGGATTTATTTCAAGTTTGGGGTTTTTTTATAATTGTTTTTATATATTTATATTTGTTAATACTTATTATTAAGTGATGGTTAATTATTTTAATTATACTTTTTTAAAAATATAAACCAATTATTTTAACTCATTTTTACAAATTCTTACCGAATCCTATCGATAGTAGTTCAGGTATCCACTCATTGTAATTTGTTTTGAGCTTAATAATAATAACAATAATGAATAATAATAATAATAATAATAATAATAATAATAATAATAATAAGGAAAAATGATAAATACAATTTTACTTAGAAAAAATAAGCAATTGATTGAAGTTATACAAACGTAAATTACAATTGGAAAAAACATTTTAAGAAATAGCTAATTTTTTTTACTCATATACAAATTTTACGAAAATTAATTAATTTATTAATGTTAAAATAAGTTAAAGAGATGTAAAAATGAATGAATGAGTTAGTGTAAAATGAGGTGGAAAGTATTGGGACCCTCTGGAGAATATAAAATTCATTCTTGGATGGAAGAATTTATTTTGGATAGAGAAATTGGGATAGATATGATGAGGTGGAAGGCGTGGATCCCACCCAAAAATAAAAATTTCATTCATTGATAAGCATGGTCTAACCAGTTGACAGAGGTTACAAGAATCATTATCATATTGATGAATCAAAACATAATTATTGTCAGTATGTTGATTGATTAATTGAATCGACTATTCTAATTGTTGCAGTGATATTGATTCGAAAAGAGTAAAGGAAGTTAAGTTATCCTTCCTTAAAACAGTTTGATGTAAAGAAGGTTCCAGAATCACTTGGCCACCACGTTTGATGTCCAAGCCCGTCATCCTCGGACCCACTCACTCACTCTCTTCTGTTTCAAGTCCACGTCCCTCAACTGCTGCTACTGCTACTGCTACTGGTACGTTAGGTTACTTTTGGTTTGATTATTAATTATTCATTGATTTTGATTAGATTGTTAAATCGTGTCTGTGTGATCTTCCTGCATTTAAATGAATGTGCAATGTGCATTTAATACTTCTATTATCAATTGATTTCACAATTGAAATCCATACCGTTTTTGAAGTTGTTTTGTTCTACTGAATCCTGCATCTACTCGTCATTTACCCGCCTCTTTCAAAGTTGTAGTTAATGAACCATCTGCTCGTGTTTCCCCTGTTTATATTAATTGTTCATTTGTTACTTTTGGTTTGATTATTAATTATTCATTGATTTTGATTAGATTGTTAAATCGTGTCTGTGTGATCTTCCTGCATTTAAATGAATGTGCAATGTGCATTTAATACTTCTATTATCAATTGATTTCACAATTGAAATCCATACCGTTTTTGAAGTTGTTTTGTTCTACTGAATCCTGCATCTACTCGTCATTTACCCGCCTCTTTCAAAGTTGTAGTTAATGAACCATCTGCTCGTGTTTCCCCTGTTTATATTAATTGTTCATTTGTTACTTTTGGTTTGATTATTAATTATTCATTGATTTTGATTAGATTGTTAAATCGTGTCTGTGTGATCTTCCTGCATTTAAATGAATGTGCAATGTGCATTTAATACTTCTATTATCAATTGATTTCACAATTGAAATCCATACCGTTTTTGAAGTTGTTTTGTTCTACTGAATCCTGCATCTACTCGTCATTTACCCGCCTCTTTCAAAGTTGTAGTTAATGAACCATCTGCTCGTGTTTCCCCTGTTTATATTAATTGTTCATTTGTTACTTTTGGTTTGATTATTAATTATTCATTGATTTTGATTAGATTGTTAAATCGTGTCTGTGTGATCTTCCTGCATTTAAATGAATGTGCAATGTGCATTTAATACTTCTATTATCAATTGATTTCACAATTGAAATCCATACCGTTTTTGAAGTTGTTTTGTTCTACTGAATCCTGCATCTACTCGTCATTTACCCGCCTCTTTCAAAGTTGTAGTTAATGAACCATCTGCTCGTGTTTCCCCTGTTTATATTAATTGTTCATTTGTTACTTTTGGTTTGATTATTAATTATTCATTGATTTTGATTAGATTGTTAAATCGTGTCTGTGTGATCTTCCTGCATTTAAATGAATGTGCAATGTGCATTTAATACTTCTATTATCAATTGATTTCACAATTGAAATCCATACCGTTTTTGAAGTTGTTTTGTTCTACTGAATCCTGCATCTACTCGTCATTTACCCGCCTCTTTCAAAGTTGTAGTTAATGAACCATCTGCTCGTGTTTCCCCTGTTTATATTAATTGTTCATTTGTTACTTTTGGTTTGATTATTAATTATTCATTGATTTTGATTAGATTGTTAAATCGTGTCTGTGTGATCTTCCTGCATTTAAATGAATGTGCAATGTGCATTTAATACTTCTATTATCAATTGATTTCACAATTGAAATCCATACCGTTTTTGAAGTTGTTTTGTTCTACTGAATCCTGCATCTACTCGTCATTTACCCGCCTCTTTCAAAGTTGTAGTTAATGAACCATCTGCTCGTGTTTCCCCTGTTTATATTAATTGTTCATTTGTTACTTTTGGTTTGATTATTAATTATTCATTGATTTTGATTAGATTGTTAAATCGTGTCTGTGTGATCTTCCTGCATTTAAATGAATGTGCAATGTGCATTTAATACTTCTATTATCAATTGATTTCACAATTGAAATCCATACCGTTTTTGAAGTTGTTTTGTTCTACTGAATCCTGCATCTACTCGTCATTTACCCGCCTCTTTCAAAGTTGTAGTTAATGAACCATCTGCTCGTGTTTCCCCTGTTTATATTAATTGTTCATTTGTTCACATTCTGTTTTTGGTTACATTTGCATCAATACTATAAGTTAAATTCACCCAAGCAAGATAAGGCAGTAAGGTGTCGGAACCAAGTTTCGAAGTCAATTGTCTGATGAGCTATTGCCTCAAACAGAGGGGAATCTAGCTAGTAGCAAAGGGTAGTGAATGCTACCCTTTTTTCGCTACCCCAAACTTAAAACATTTGGTTAAAATTATCAATTTTTGCTACCCCAAATTCGTAAAAATAACACATTTTCGTACATAGTATTCAAATATGTTGAATTCGCTACCCAAAATTTTGGCTCTGGATTCGCCCCTGGTGCCCTCAAATACTTGGGGGGAAATTAGTGAAGTGTATTATTGTGTCGTGACAGTTGCCTATAATCTGCTATTGTGTAGGTCCTGTAGCACCTATTGCTCAGAAGATGCAAGGACTGAAACTAGGGCAGGGAATTTCTACATCTCAAACTCAGAGTTCTGATAAGATGTTGCCTATCAAACGACCTGACAGAGGCGGTGTACAAAAGATCCGTACTGTTGGTATCCTTGTAAACCACTTTCCTGTCAGGTTTAATCCCGAGTCTGTAATCAGACATTATGATATTGATGTCAAACCTGAAGATGGGTTTGCCAAGGGAAGGCCTGCTAAGCTGTCGAAAGCCACTTTATCTTTGCTGAAAGACCAATTGTTTGCTGACAATTCTGAGTTTCCTTTGGAGATGACTGCATATGATGGTGAGAAGAATGTCTTTAGCGCTGTACCGTTGCCTACTGGACAGTTCACTGTGAAGCTGTCTGACGAGGAAGGCTCTAGGCAGCGCTCATTCATATTTACAGTTAATTTAGTGAATGAGTTAAAACTTCATAAGTTGAAGAGTTACTTGAGTGGTGATGTCCTGCAGATACCTCGAGAGGTATTGCAGGGGATGGATGTTGTAATGAAGGAGAATCCGCGAAGGAGTATGGTTAGCATTGGTAGAACGTTTCACCCTCCAGGTTTTAATCCGGATTATGATCTCGGGGGTGGTATTGCTGCATCCAAAGGTTTTCAGCACAGCCTAAAGCCTACCGCACAAGGCTTAGCATTGTGTCTGGATTATTCAGTTCTGGCAGTTAGAAAGCGGGTCCCTATCCTTGAGTTTCTTAGAGAGCATATTCATGGGTTTGATTTGCGTAGCTTTCAAAGATTGAGGCGGCAAATTCAAAGCGCTTTGAAAGGACTCAAAGTTACAGTCACACATCGTCGGACAAAGCAGAAGTATTTGGTGTCGGGTCTGACTGACAAGCAAGCCCGTGACATTACCTTCACGTCTGAAGATCCTAATGTCAAAATCCTCCTACAACTCTGCGTCTTCTTGATTATTTTCGGGAGAAGTATCCTCAGCTGGAGATTGATCCAACTCTGCCCTGTCTTGATGTGGGAAAAGGTGGGAGAGCAAATTATCTGCCTATTGAGCTCTGTGTCTTGGTTGAAGGACAAAGATATCCAAAGGAGAATCTGGACTACAATGCAGCTGCATTCTTGAAGGAGATGTCACTTGCACAGCCTAATGATAGGAAACAGACCATCTGTGGCATGCTACAGGATAAGAATGGACCCTGTGGGTAAGATTCTCAATCGCAACGCCTTCTCTTTATACATTCATTCTATATCACACTTTCTAGTTATTGGTGCTTTTTTTCCCGTTATATATTACTTGGGCTGTTTCACCTTTTGCTAGGTGGTAGTTTTTTTTTTTTGTTGATAGGCAAGCATAAGACTTTGTTCTTAATAATATTCTTTGGCTTGAGTTTGCAGACGGGTATCCTTTTATAAAGGGGGTATATATACTCTCAATGGCGTGACATAGTACTTGACGTTTGTATATATTTAATAATTTAATTTTCTCTGAATGCCTTAATTTTGTTATTGTTTTGGATGAAGTCTTTGATGATGTTGTCTTTGTTTTGCTGATCCACTACATGTTGAATGCTGTAGGGTATAGATTTCAATAAAGAGTTTTTTGTCAAAAGGTACCTAACATTTACGTCCTTTGTTAAAAGGCACCAAACACCAACTTTCGTAAAAAAACCCGTCAATATTGACGGTTTCCATCCTAACTTCTTCCATCAACCTTTAATAACACTAATCCTTTAACCAAACGCAATCAACATCTTCCTTCCCTCTTTCTTTGCATTACCTTATTATCTCCCTTTTCCCATTCTCTTTATTTTTCCACAATAATCAATTTTTCCTCCCAAAAAAACTTAATTTTCATTCAAAACCCCATTTACTCTCCCCTTAATTGAACCACGTTTTTTTTTCCACTTTTGCATATTTTCAATTAACATTTCATCTTTAAGTATTCGTCTGATACACATAAAGAATGAAATACAAATGATTACTAAACCAAAAATGAATTGACAAATACAAAAAATGAAATGAATAACAGATGATTACTCAAATTCACAAATTTAAACACAAAAATTAGTATTCTTAATTTCTTACAACAGAAACTTCATTTAATTCAGTATTAACTCAAAAATTTATCTAATAAACTCTAACACATACACATACCCTAAAATTATACTCGAAATTAAGGGTAAATAACATAAAAATGGAAATTGAATTCAAAATTTTAATTTGTTCTTAGAATGAAGAGTTATAATTAAAAACTTACCGATTGAGCGAAAACTTGATGGTGTTACTTAAGTAATGGGGATTGATAATTGAGATGTATGCAAATAAAGAGTGACTAGAAATGAAGGTTGAATTAAGGAAAAGGATTGATTGGGTTTGATTAAGAGAAGATGGTTGAATTAAAGAAAGAGGGTTGGTTGAGTTTGATTAAGGAATGAAGGTTGATTAAGGGGGATGGAAGAAGATTAAAGGATGGAAACCGTCAATATTGACAGTTTTTTGACGGAAGTTGATGTTTGGTGTCTTTTAACAAAGAAATGTAAATTTAAGGTGTTTTTGGGCAAAAAAAATAACTTTAGGTGCCTTTTTTACAAAAGACGTAAATGTTAGGTGCCTTTTGACAAAAAACTCTTTCAATAAAAGCCATTTGACCATTGTTACTCTCTAGCTTTATTGCTACTCAGCTCTTTAACTGTTATTTTTCAGCGGTGACATTAGCAAGAACTTTGGAATCGATGTCTTAATGAACATGACTCGAGTACAAGGTCGGGTGATCAAGCCACCACCACTGAAGTTAAGAGCAGCTGACAAAGGAAACATGATTACTGTCACTGTCGATCCTGACAGTTGTCAATGGAATCTTATGCGCAATTCTGTTGTCGAAGGAAAATCTCTTTCGCGTTGGGCTATTCTGGACTTTTCCTATCACGAGAGACCTGCAGATCGCTTGAATGGTGCTGCTTTCATTCCGAAGCTTGTTGCACGTTGCAACAAACTAGGTTTGCGAATGGATGACCCTTTGTTTGTGGAAGAGGCTAATATGAGGCAAATCACAAGTGCTGAATCGTTATTGCCACTTATGAAAAGTGTCAATGCCAAAGCACGTCAAGTTGGGAAGGGAAACTTGCAGCTTCTATTGTGTGTGATGACCAAGAAGGATCACGGCTACAAGCACATCAAATGGGTTTCGGAGACAAAGATAGGAGTTGTCACACAATGTTGCCTATCCAAGATAGCTAATAAAGGGCAAGACCAGTACATGGCTAATCTTGGCATGAAAATTAATGCTAAGCTTGGGGGAATCAATGTTGACCTCTCAAAACCACTTCCTCTATTTGAAGATAATAGTCATGTCATGCTTATTGGGGCTGATGTCAATCATCCTCGTGCTATGGACCGCGGAAGCCCATCAATTGTCGGTATGGTTGGCTCCGTGAACAAGGGGGTGGCTACAAAGTACATTCAGTTAGTTTCTTACCAGGAGCATCGTTGTGAGAAAATCATCGGTTTCGGGCGTCTTTGTCTAGAACTTATCAATTCTTATGAAAAGATCAATGGAGTGAAGCCGAAGAAACTTCTGATATTTCGCGATGGTGTAAGTGAAGGCCAATTCGAAATGGTACTCCATGAGGAGCTTCTAGACCTAAGTAGAGAAATGAAAACAAACGGGTTTTACTGCTCTGTGACCCTTATCGTTGCTCAAAAACGACATCAAACCCGCTTATTTCCAGAACCCCAGAGTAATACAGGCAGGAGCAGGAATGTACCCCCCGGCACAGTGGTAGATACGACCATTGTCCATCCATTTGAGTTTGATTTCTACTTGTGCAGTCACTACGGCAGCATTGGTACAAGCAAACCAACTCACTACCATGTCCTGTTTGACCAACACAACTTCTCTTCAGATTTCATCCAGCAGCTCATATATGATTTGTGCTTCACATTTGCTCGGTGCTGTAAGCCAGTGTCACTGGTGCCACCGGTTTACTATGCTGATGCGCTGGCTTATAGAGGGCGGTTATACTACGAAGCTTACTCTGATTCGCAGCTTTCCTCGGGGAGGTCATCTTCATCGTTGGTATCGTCCTCATCTTCAGGAATGTCGTTTGATGAGAGTCTGTTCCAGTTGCATTCGGACATTGAGAATGGGATGTTCTTCATTTGAGCTCACGGCTTGAAAGGGTTACGTTTGTGCGTGAATCTAATGCCTCATAACAAACATATTTCACTTTTCTTTCGATGTGGGTTTGAAATCAGGTATGTCTTGAAGAATAAATGAGTTGGGTTCTACTTCCTTCGTCCCGATTGTTCTATTTCTCTATTATATGTGAGGAGTATAATGAAAGGGGACGTTATCTTAATAGGACGGAGGTAATAAGTCTGTTTGTGTGTCGTGTGTGTCTTGTGTTGTGTTACACAGTGGAGTATTTGAGTATTTCACGTTAGTTGAAAGGATATTATGTACTCTTTCGTAATTTAATGTTTTGCAACTATTTCTACTTCGTAGTTGTGTTGTGTTTGAAATTGAATGCATGGTGTCTGTCTGTCAACTGCTACAGTACAATATTTGCTGTCCTTGTAGGAAACGTGAGCAGTAGAAAATTCCTGATTTCGGCGGCCTTATCAAGTATTCGAGTCGAGGTTCATGATTTAGGGATCTCATAAATTCTTTTAAAATTATTTTTCTTTTCCCTCAATTTCATTTTCTACCGGTTTTAGTTTTGTCAAAACTTTTTCAATGACACATATCCACTCACAATATTAGTTATAAATCTTCTTAATTTCTTTAATGTTAAAAATTTCATAATGTATTTTCTATGTGACTCTCTCTTTCTTTTTATGATATGAAATCGATTTACGAAATTAATTTCATATAAAGAGCTATTCCGTACTTATTATGAGAAACAATACGGAAATAGTTCAAGTATGAAATTTCTTACTCCCTTCAAGTTCCTAAGAAAAGAGGGAAGAACACTAAAAAGGAGTATTTGAATTTATTGCTACTACTCCCTCCGATTCTTTGGAATTGCAACACTTTATATGATTTGTGAGGTATATTTTAATCAAATGTTAATATTGCAATTCCGAAAAATTGGAGGGAGTACTAACTTTGTTGGTCCGCCTATCACTTGCGAGTACAATAATTGTTAGTGTAAAAGTAGCGTAGTGACGTTTGGGGCAGGACAAAGACCTGCCAGAGCGTCCTTCTACATTTAAGTAGTTTCTTGCTTGTGATGGTCATATCCGTCATAAATTTATGACGGGTTAAATATAAGAGATAACAAAAAATATAATATTTGAGTAATAAATGGCTTGTCTTTACCTACAATATTATGATATTCGACCCGTTATAAACTTATAATAGGTATACCTGCCCCAAATCTGCAATCATTTTCTAACAACTATATAGTCGTCCCATTTCGTCGTTATTTTCTGTAATAAATATTCTAATTACTCCCTACGAGATTGATTGCACAGTTGGATGTTGGCAAAGTCAATCTAGGAACAAGTTGAATCCAAATTTTACACGTTTGTCAGCCTCAGCCTCAGCCTCAGCCTCAAGTATATACAGTACAGTAATCAAGCATGCCTGACACATCTCCCAATCTTGGCACTATCTTCTTATCAGCATGCAAATCAATCATATGATTTCATTTAAAATAACGGGGAGGAAGATCGAACCTGAGATCTATCATCGAGGATACCTCCGCACCTTAACCATTTATATGCAATAGTAAGTAACCAAACTGGAAATTAAAATAGAGTAGTAATAGTAATTCCACGTAGAAATGAGTAAACATACATTGAGTGTTCGTTATTGGAATGAATTGAAGATGTTGAAGGAGAAATGACGCAAGCGATGATGATTTCCCAGAAAATGTACGTAGGTATGTCGTCTTACATACGTCCAACTATAAAGCCCGACAGCTGCAGTTCAAAAACACACGAGCTAGAGCTAGAGCTAGGCTACACATCAATCTCCTACCTAACTTGATTCATTGCTGCACACATACAACCCGCCCTCCCCTCCTCACCCGATCCACCTTCATTTTGCAGGTAACTCTTCTGTACTGTTACATTATGAGTACAACGGCGGTCTTAGTTCCATGTACGTACTGTATTTAATTAATGTATCATATCGCTGCACTTAATTACAGGCCAGGGTAGGACCGGTCTTTAAATATTTGGTTGGGAGAGTTTCCGCAAAATAACTAAACTGAAACTGAAACTAAAACTAAAACTAGAATTACGTTGAATAAATCGTAATCCAATGATATACGAGTAGATGGGAATTATTTAATGAAGATGATTGCTAAGTACGTACGTACGTACGTACCGCTTTTTCATTCATTCATTCATTCATTCATTCATTCATTCATTCATTAGCTGACAGAATATATATATATATATATATATATAAGATACATAACAGGGGGTGGTGTAATTGATTGATTGATTGATTGAGGAGAGAGGGAGGGTACACAAATTAAAGATGGGAGAAGAAGTAGAAGAAGAGAAGAAAATCCCACTGTTGTTATCGGGAAAGGAGTACTATGAAGATTGTCCAGGGTGTTTGATTGAGAAGAACAAGGATACTAATGGTGCTGTTCCCTGGAAGACACTTGCTGCTGTTTGGGTCATTGTTCTTTCCAATGGTATCTCCCTTTTATCTCATTTTTAAATCCACGCTTCGCAAATGGGTCATCCAAGTCGGGTCAGGCTAATTCACTTTATGATGATGAGGTTTTCAATTTTGATGCTGACGAGTTTCAGAGACATATATATATATATATATGAGCATGCTAGCTGCTGGATGACTTTAACACCTATACTAGTTAACATATATCCGTTTTGATATCTTTGCAGCTCTACCAATATCTTCACTCTTCCCCTTCCTCTATTTCATGGTAAGACAATCAACAAGCTAAGTATCCTTGAGTACTAGTCTAATTAAGTACTACCGAGTATTACATGTTAAGCTGATTATATATACATGATAATGCAGGTCAGAGACTTTCATATAGCCGAAGAAGAGGCAGATGTCGGCTATTATGCTGGTTTTGTAGGATGTTCTTTTATGCTTGGAAGGGCGCTGACATCGGTTTTATGGGGGATGATCGCTGATCGTTATGGTCGAAAGCCTGTTATTATCTTCGGAACATCAACTGTGTTAGTAATACAGATACTATCCTTCTCTTCTCTTCTCAATTCTCAACATCTGAAACTCATTTCGTGTTGTTATTATTATCGTTTTCCAATTTCAGGGTCGTTTTCAACACTCTTTTTGGTCTAAGTACAAACTTTTGGATGGCAATCACGTCAAGATTTCTTTTGGGATGCTTCAATGGATTACTCGGCCCTGTCAAGGTACGTACAGTATATAATATGAAATCTCGTACTTACTAAAAGAATATGGTTGGAAATTGAAATGAATGAAGATTCACCGTTTTTGCACTTTCGTCTTTATCAGGCATATATATCTGAGATTTGCCGAGAAGAGCATCAAGCTATAGGCATGTCTGTGGTAAAGCTCACTCAAACAACTACCTTACTTTCACTTGATATTCTGAGTTTGACACTTGAGTGCGACATTTAAAGCCAAAAACACGAGTACACACTGCTCATAAATAGTCGAGTATGACTCTTGGACCACCATTTAAATACCCTATCACATACTTAACTTCTAACTGTAAGTGCATTAACACTGTTGTACTGTGATAGTAACTACTCGTATGAAGTGATTGAGTAACACCTTGTATAGATTACTACAGCTTGGGGAATCGGACTGATAATTGGGCCGGCACTTGGGGGTTTACTTGCTCAGGTGAGCTCTCTTAATCCCATCTTCATATTTTTTTTAATCTATGTAAATCCAGCAGTATCGTGTTACTGATTTTCTAAGCTAATGTTTTGCAATACAGCCTGCGGAAAAGTACCCTGACCTATTCTCCGAAGGATCTTTGTTTCGAACGTTAGTATTCAGTTCTTTAAATCTTTATTAGATTAATACTGTGATGTCCTTCTTGTCTACAACACATGTTCATGTTCTGACTTATGCAAATGTTTAATTTTGCTGCGTGCAGATTTCCGTATTTTTTGCCCTGCCTCATTACATCCATTTTTGCAGCTATAGTGACTGTCAGTGCATTTTGGCTTCCAGTTAGTCCCTTGATCATCTTGCTTTTTTTTTTTTTATAAATTCAAATACTAAAGTCTCTTTCTGTAACGGTTTCATAAAATGGTTTTTACACTTTAAGTAACACGTAAAAGTGATTGCTCGAAATTTCTTTTACATCCATTTTATTCTTTGTTTTTACATAATCATTAACTATTTACTTTCTAATCCAGGAATCTTTACATAATAAGCACAAACCAAAACATCCATCTGAGCACGATTCATATGAAGATGCGGAAGCTGCAATTCACGCATCGGATGACAAGCTTACAAACGCAGAATTCGATGAAAGCACAATGCTTCCAAGAAAAAGCATTTATAAGAACTGGCCACTTATTTCGTCTATCATCGTCTACTGCGTTTTCTCCCTTCATGACATGGCTTACTCAGAGGTAGGCCTATTGTGGAAAAACTTGTTATTGCTCAGAAATTAGCTCTTGTACTGCTCTATATAAAATTGGAAAAAATGTCTGCTCTATATATAAAAAATCAGACCTGTCGTAGCTGAATAGTTTGCATTATTCTTCTAGATATTCTCGTTATGGGCAGTTAGTCCTAGGAAACTTGGCGGATTAAGCTATTCAACTCAAGATGTCGGAACAATTCTTTCTATCACAGGTATCAACTTCCTTACAATTCATAAAGTACTTCAAACTCTGTCGTCTTTGTTCTGTTTCTGCCCCCTGATCGTGTTCATTCCAATGTTCAGGTGTTGGAATGTTGGTATTTCAGCTATTCTTGTATCCGAAAATTGACAAAATATTTGGGCCAATTATGGTGGTTCGTCTATGCGGGGTATGCTTTTCCTTTTCGAAAGCTTACATGTATCGATAACACGCGTCTGCAACCGAGAAAATATGACTGACTGCTTCAACTTCTTCCAGATGTTATCCATACCTGTGCTACAGTTGTACCCTTTCATAGCATTACTGTCAGGGTTCAGTCTAGCTCTGGTGTTAAATTGCGCCTCTGTGTACAAGAATATCATGTCTGTAAGTAAAAATGAAATAATTCTAATGTGACAACCGGCAAAAATGCTTATTACTACTCCGTATACGGTAATATCTTTTACTCACTGTGTTCTTTCTTTGTTGTTGTTGATTATATGACAGACATGCATTATAACCAGTTCATTTATTCTTCAAAACCGAGCAGTGGTAAGTTTTGTTTTAACCCTTCAGACATTTGATCTCAGGAATCAACAATCCGATTTTCATGTCTAACGAAGATGAACGAATGAAAAACAGGATCAAGATCAACGAGGAGCTGCAAACGGCATCTCCATGACTACCATGTCTCTTTTTAAAGCCGTTGGCCCAGCCTGCGGAGGTGCACTGTAAGTGTCTGAGCATCACATGAGATATGAATTATTGCTGTATTTCTGTTTCCTTCCCATCTCTTTTCGGCATTGGAGTACTTCATATGAATAGATGCATATATTTGTACTATGTCCCAGGCTTTCTTGGTCAGAAAAACGTCAAGATACGTCCTTTCTCCCAGGTATACTACCTCGTCTTTCGAGTCTCCTATCTTCTGTGATAGTGGTCGTCTGTAAATACGAGTATACAATTAGTAACAATGCGAATCATGCGGTGGTTGGTTTGATTGATGCAGGCACAAACATGATATTTTTCCTATTGAACATGGTATCGCTTTTAGGAGTTGTATTGACGTTCAAACCGTTCCTTGTGGAACGTGAAGGAGATCACAGCAAGTTTCCCAGCCGATTTGTAGCTTCAAGTGAAAGCTTGTGAATGTAATTGTATTGATGTAATGTTAGTGTATCTTCTACATCACCATCTTCTCTTGCAACATTGATACAGTGAATATACATTTAGTCTACATAGGAATAGTTGAGATGCAATAAACAGAAGAGAAGGTATACCATACCATATACGCCTACAATTTTGCTTCATCTGCCTCTCACATACTACAAAGTTACCAAATGATGTTTCTTAAAGGGCAAAGATCAGTCTGCCAGAGTGTCCCACCACATTCGCCCATATACTCCATCCGTTTTATGTCTTTTATATTTTAATCAAAGACAAACAAAGGAACTAGACGGAGTACCTGACATCTAATCATATTCCAATTCTTATTACTGTATATTTATCAGTTTTTTAAAATTAATTAAAATAGAAATTCCTTTGTATATTTTCTACGGAGTAATTTCCTCCACATGGTATCTAAATTTTCATCACTTTGCGCGAATATACGATATATTTTTAATATACTAGTACGTTATGGTATACAGTTTCAATTACACTAACATCAAGCATACAATACGCTTTTAATAAAATCGTCTTGGGTCCGGGCCGAGTAAAAGCAACGATTTTTGACGTGGTTTTAAATAAATAAATTTTAAAAAAATCACTAGATCAGTTATCTTCCAACTGGTCTACCCAACTACTCAACCCAATATTGTGTATTGTCTACTACTACTCCCTCCCATGCATTCAATCCTTGACACGAGGGGTTTCACAAATTTTAAGAAAGGTGGTAAAAGTAAGTATATTATTGGTAAATCAAATGATTTTATGGGTCCACCAAACTTAAGAAAAAGTAGTGACATTTTGTGTAAATAGAGTAAAGATATAAGGACTATAAGGTAAAGTGTTTTGTCAAAAAGAGAATGTAAAGAATTGATTGAATTGTACATTTATAGTAAGCGTAAAGAATTGAATGGATGAGAGGAAACATGACACTGTCTACTTGCTCCCGGTTTTGTTAAGAAGTACAAGTACTGATTTTCATGATTTCACCCAGAATCAAATTCTTAACCTCATGGTTATCGAGCGAGAGAGAATAACTCTTGAACTAAGTCTGATTCTTGATCCGCCTGTCATGTACGAGTACAATAATTCTTGTTCTAAAAGTTGAGGGAAGGACAAGGACCACTCTGCTAGTGTCCCTCTACATTGATGGCACCTCAAATCTCCAATCATCAGCTCATCATTCTAAATACTCCGTATATCACAAAAATTATGGGGAAATGGGTCTTTCAATAATATTTTTCAATACCACGGTATTCGTACTTATTTTATTATTAGACATACCTCAAAATAATATTTTTATTTTGTACTGTACTTGTTTTTTTATAACAATTGTACCTATTGTATACTCTTTACAGATTATCAATTTATAATATTTTTTTTTATTTTGTTTGATAATAGTATCAATAATAATGGTGTTAGAATTTTGAGTTTTTTTTTGTGAAACACAACCTTTAATAAAAATATTTTGCGAATACCACCTTTAATAAAAAAAAGTTTGTAAAACGCAACCTTTAATAAAAAAAAATTGCGAAACACCAACTTTAACACATTTTTTTGTAAAACACAACCTTTTAAAAAATATTTTTTTTGTGAAATATTACATTTTTTTTCGAAGTTTGATCAAAATTTTAAAAATAAACCCGTGTTGACTCGACTTTTTTCGGTGAAATCATGTGCATGGTTAGCTTTCCTTTGTTTGCTGAGTTTTCCCTCAATAAATCTATTTTTACTCTTAATTTTTCTCCCTTTTAATTAATTATGCTCCGTAATTCCTCCAATTAGAATGATTAGAAGATAATCGGCGAATATAACCGAGATTGTAAAGATTAGAAGAGAATTGACGTTATTTCTAAAATGGATTTGAAGATGTTAATCATGGTTTGCTAAGATTTGGAAGGGGTGAAAGACAAATGAGTTTAACGAGAGGAATAACTAACAAAATTGAGTGGTTGAGATTATTATAACAAAATGATCAAGCCACATGATTTCATCAAAAACCCGAGTCAACACCGAATTTTTCTTTATTTTGGTTAGACTCCGGCAGAAATGATGTTTTTCGCAAAAAAAATGTTTGTTAAAGGTTGTGTTTTACAATTTTTTTTAGTAAAGATGTGTTTCGCAAAATATTTTTATTAAAAGTTGTATTTCACAATTTTTTTTATTAAAGGTGACATTTCGCAAACACTTTTATTAAAGGTTGTGTTTCACAAAAAAACTCTAGAATTTTTATAATATACTTATATATATTGTACTTCCTTTTTTTTTTATATCTTCCCAATTTCTTTTTTGGTCCACTTTTTTTTTTAATCTTTCTGTTTCATTTCTTTACAATTTGTTCTGTAATTTTTACCATACTAACCTTACTATTTACAACACTTTACACCTTTATTCTTTCCTATTTATACACACTTATCCTTCTACCCTCAATATTTCTTAAATTTATCATTTTATATTCATTACAAAACAAATTGTGCCAAAAGTGAATGGAAAGATAAAATAAAAATGGAGGAAGTACTAATTTTAATACTCCCTTGTTCTTACCGAAAATGTCTTAGCCGATTAGGACTAGGTGCTCTGGAACAGTAGGTCTCAGGTTCAAATCCCCTCTCCCCTTATATTGTAATGCGACTAAGTGCGCTATATTATACATAAGGGGATTATAAGTATGTTAATTTGTAAGTTTATACGTATGGTAATATATACTCACTAAATTTGTACAAATATATTATTTTGTACAAATTAATATGGGTAAATTTATCAATTACTATATGTATAGATCGTTGTACTAGTATGATATATGAGTCTATCATGTCTATAATAGTCCACATATTGGTATTCTATTCATTCTAAAATTTACCAATTATATGCAAATCATACAGATTATACCATATAAATTGTAAAATTGATAAGATTTTTTTATTTACACTTACCATATATAGATGGCAATAGCATTGGGCGGGAAAATTTTGTGTCTCATGTTGACACGTTAGCACAATTTTAGTCACTCTTATTCTCTCAATCCATTCCAATGTTGAGTGGAGTTAGAACCTTAAGGGGTTGTAATTCCCTCCAAACCTTTGGAATCACAACCCATACCCTCGCCATTCTAAACCTTAAACAAGTATGAGTATCTAATTCCAATCTTCATGGAATCACACTCCGTAATTATTGTTATTAGGTTTAATACCGCTATTATCTCTATTTGTAATTGATCTCTCAATAGAGTTAAGGTCTTTCACAAATTCTTGGGAGAGACGGTCTCTCAATAACTTATTGAGAGACAACTCTTCAGTACCACTCTATATCTTATTCGTACCCTTAAATGACAACTTTGTTTTGTAACTGTTTTTATAAGAAGCGTACCCTTTTTATATGTGTACACTCTTTTATGTTAATCGTACCTACTTCTATTAGTTTTGGTACTACTATTACTTTAACTTGTACTTAGTCTCTCACTCAGTAAAGTTAACGAGAGACTGTCTCTCAGGATACCTACTCTCGGTAGAGTTGCAGGCAATGAGTAGATTATTACAACCAGTTGTACGTATTTCTATATATAACTTGTTTTATGATTTTGAGTATTATCACGTAGTTTTCAAGTTTTGTTGTAAACTTTCTAAGTTTTAGTGTAAAATTGTCAGATTAAATTACATAAATATTTAAACTCAGAAACATACAACTTAATTAATTCAGAAACTTATATACTCCGTAATTTCAATACGTATACAGCAAAGAATAAATTAAAGCTCGACAACTCCCAATCATTAATATAGGAAGTTGAATTATCCACCTTTTACACGTTTGTGTGCCTCACCCTTCAAATAACGAAGCAAGCCTACGAGGCCGCAACTCCCAATCTTGGCATGCACTATCATATCAATTATCAACATGCAAATCAATCATATGATTGCGATAATTATCGAATAACACCATTGTACATTAGGACTCTTTTAAATATCGCTAATTGATAAAAAAAATAAGTGAACATTTAGCCATCAAAATAGACCGATCCCAAAATGATAACGTGCGTGTTTTTTTTAGTTCGAAACAACAAAGTCATTTGATGTACTCCCTACATTCAACTCCACTCTTCATATTTCTTTTTTTTGACACTATTTACCCTTGAGGGAAATCTTCGATATTCTCGACAATCTATAAATGAGAATATAGTTACGTGGGATTTTGTTTGATTCGTCTTTATGAGTACGTTAAGAATAACAAATTTTTATAATGTAAAATGAAAGATATCGCTAGTATAAAATGCACCTCGGCAAATATGCGAAAAAGAATAGGGACAAATGGAGTTGAATGGAGAGAGTAATTCTCAACGTGAGTGATTATTATTTATGAACGAATATATAATTTGTTGCAAAATAAATACAGTATGGGATGAAGATGTACGTATATATATACCCCGTATATACGAGTATTATGTTAAAAGAGAAATATAGCTAGGTACGTCGTAATACGTCGAACTATAAACAAAGGCCGACTTCTCTTAGGTTAGATTGATTGATGGCTGCACCCTCAACGTAAGTAATTGAAGGAGTTATGTCCACTGTTCTACGGATTAACCCGCTTAAATCTATGTATTCGATATGCCTTGCTAGAGGTCGATGTCGGGTTGACATGTAAATAGGTTACATGTCTGGTAGTCTTAAGTGGGCCCATTGGGTCACACACAATATGTACGAGATATTATTAATATAACGATATTAAATATATCGGGTCAGTAGTAATACGGACCCAGCTGCGTTATCGGGTTATGGTAATTAGAGTTATACAATAATCTAATTATGGTAATTAGGGTTATAGTAATAACCTAATTCTAGTTTCTCATCTCCTATGAGGCTCATATGATGAACAAGATATGGAATTAAGAGTATTGACTCATAATATATTCGTCTTATAAAGAGTTATAAGAGAGATATAGAGAGAAGTTGTGAGACGGTCTCACGTACCTTTATACTAGCATATACGTCGCAATTCTGTACCCGTGTGGATACCAAAGGAGGCATCACGTTTGGGGTGCTTTATTCTGTCCGTGGAAATTATCTATTCTGTCCGTGGAAATTATTTATTCAGTCCGTGGAGATTATATATATTTCTGGGTTTATTATACTTCTTATTAATATGTTGTTCCGCTGCAAATAAGGTATAATTGTTATCCCTCTACTTTTGTCTTTTCGATTAATACTCGTAACAGGTCCTTGGGTTTAAGGGTTGTAACCCTTCAGTGGTATCAGAGCCTCTGTTATGTAGTATTAATCAAATCGACCTGAATCTTTGTCTCATAATAGGTTATGAGGGATTCTATCGCATATTATTTTGATTATTTATTTATTTATTTTATTTTTACGAGAATTGTTCTCGATTTGTTTGCATGCTATCCGTATATTTCGTCGATTGATATGTCTCGCATGATGGCTGATACTTATTATTGCATGGTTATTGTAAGAGAAATAATTGCATGCTGCGTTTCCATCCCCTCACTCACTTCGTATATGTTTTATTTTCCTGATTATTCAATTAATCATTGTAATCAATTATAATACAGTTTGATCAGCCACTTCATGATTATAATCTGAAAACTATAACTTCGTATACAATAAGTCTAGTAATTATCGATTATGTTTAGGGTATCTTAATTTACGAATTTAAATTATTAAATTATGAAATTAATCCTAAAATTTTAAAATATAATATAGATTATGTTTTAATTTTATTGACCCACCATAATCCTCAATTTTCTTGTTGACGATGAGACTAATTAGATTAGTCAAGACTCGATTGAAATTGGGAACGTAAAATTATTAGAATTTATTGTTGACGATGAGACCTAATAAGATTAGGACAAGATTCGTTTTAATTATAGTGGAGACGGAACGGAAAAGAAACCAACCCAGTTGGCACGAGTATGACTCGGTGGGCACGAGTGTGACTCGGTCGGCACGGGTATGTCCCGGTTGGAACGGGATGACCCGGGCGACAAATGTTTGACCAAGACGACTCAATATCTACTCGGACGACATGGTATCGGTTCGAGCGACGCTTTTAAGAAAAGTCGTTTTCTTGCGTTTGTGTGTTGATTATGAATTAAACATGGATTATACTTTTATTTTTCCGAATCAATGAAAAATTAGTTTTCTAACTCGGCTAAATAAATTTATGCATTTTAATTATCATGTTATCACAAGATAGATCGGAAAAAGAGTTTCTCGAGTCTTATTTGATTTTGATGAATTGTTCATCTATATGACAATTATAAGTTGCAAATCGATTGTGAATCGAGTTTTGTATATCCCTTCAATTTTTCCGGGTGGGAAATTGTTCCTCGTAGATGGAAAAATGAAAGATATTGGTAAAATTGTTCAAACCAAAAAGCAATTATGAATTGTGATATGATTACGAATCAAAATATGAGATCTTTTAACTTGTTTTATGCACAAATCACTAGTAACAATTGAATTATTATGTCATATGATGAATGATTTTTATTGCTTGAGACTTGTGACGTGTGTGCTTAGAACTAATAGGTCGCCTTGTAGGTTGACCTAGTGGCATGGTTAGGACCCATATGCATTTAATCCCTCACACAAATATTAAGTATTGTCTTTCCAGAATTGACCACTACAACAATTTCATATCATTGGTTGAAGTGACTGCCTAAGCGGTGCTTTGCTGATGTGTGTGGACTGAGTAGGTGGGTAACGGTTACCCACAGGTTCAATCTGGTTTGCTTAACATTGCTATCAAGTCGGACTTGGGCTTTGAGGCAAATAGTTGATGTCATATGATGACTAATTCCAACGAACCAAGAATTACATAGAGATGTAATTGACAAGTTTGTTGTCTACCTTTACTTTTGGAGCTTGAGCAGTGAGCCCAAGTTCACTTGAGCGACAAAAGATTTAGGATCTTGGAATATTATGCGAACTTGAGGGTAGTTTTCATGATTTTATTTTAAAATTGTTTAAGATTATTAATATTAATTATCGTTTTACTTTGCATATATATAATTGTAATTGTAATTTAGTCCCTTTATCACATTTATTAAATATGAGTTTGAATTGTTCAACCTTGTTGATTGGTATCTTGAGAATCGTTCTCAAAATTAGAGATACGGATTTTGTCCTTGTGAAGGATAATTCTGACAGATTATGACCAATGCTAATATACAATATGGACTGTATAATTAGAGTCATGGAGATGACTACTATAAGTACCAAAATCAATTGTTTCAATAAAGGGAACCTGTAACAGCCCCAAATTTCTCAACCAAAATAATAAACCAAAAACGGAAAACTCAAGACTGTTACTCCACACTTAGCTTACCGAGCTAAGTGCAAGGAAAAATGATAAGTAATAACTAAATAAAAATAGAAATTTGATAACTAATAAAATGGAAACGTTGCAGCGGAAGTCTTAAGTCTTACAAAATCCAAAATGGTTTAAAACAATAGCAAACCAATAATAATAAATCCAATAATAATATAAATAGTTTGGAGTCATTTTAAATAATAAAAATCCTTCCTCGCTCAGCATAACCCGATACCAGAATGCACCCATGCAGTAATCAAGTGTACCTATCAGCTGTACCCAAAACACAAATAGGTATAGGTTCCAGCGGGGGGAACGACCCAAAACAAAAGGACGTCAGCAAAGCTGAGTAAAAATATAATAATATAATAAATCGTGAAATAATAATAATAATAATAATAATAATAATAATAATAATAACAATAATAATAATAAATTGAAATCAGAATTTAAAACCATCGTTTAAATATCAAAATACCATAAAAATAATACTCCCTCTGTTTCTTTGATATCTTCCATATTTCCTTTTTCAACAATTTCTTTGATTTCTTCCACTTTCCTTTTTTCTGTCACACTTCTCTCTTACCTAGGTGGCTCACTTACTTTACTTCCTCTCTACTTTTACTTATTTTATTGTTTTTCTTAAGAAATGTGACACTTTTAAGGTGGAAGAAATCATAGAAACGGAGGGAGTAGTCAAAATCAAACCAACCAATATATATGTTTTTTGCAACCTGTGTGCTAAGGTCCTACCCTTGCACGGTCTAGAGGTAACCACCTGTGCTTAGCTAAACTCATAATAGTGCGCACCTCCCACATTTGGACAGCCAGTAGGATGAAACTGCCAAAGGAGAAAGTCTAACTCCCTAGCGAGTGAGGGCCGGACAATTCTCACTCAAAAACAGTTTCGGGACAAAGTCCCAGGAACGTCTTAGACGCACCTTAAAACCGTCTAGACCAACAGAACTCCCAGAGTCTGTTATAAGTTACTAAAATTTTTACCAAAATAGTACCAATATGTGAGTCGTGTCACAAAGTTCAATATCCAAACATTACAAGTATTATAAAAATATTAACGATCAACGAAATAATTTACAAAACCGTTATAAAAATATATTTTGATCCGAACATGCTCTTTACTTAAAAGTGAAAAGGGTAAAACGTCCTTACCTCTTAAGACGGAAAAAAAATTTCAGCTAGAATTACTTCAAGAATTCTCTCTCCTCGAACCCACAAGCTACAAATAATATAAATAGTTCAATATTCTAGTAAATATTAAAACGGTCTAAACTATATAGTACCCATCTATACTATCGAAATCGCTCACCCTCAAGACACTAACTATTCGCTCACTCGAAGATGTCAAAAGACAGTAAAATCCCGAGACTAATCCGAATATGACTCGATTTGAACTACTCGACCAAGGTCACAGACATCTCATTCCTTAAACTAGAACTCACTACCTACGGCCATCAAATGGAAGTCTGCATCCCTTAACATACTTAATTAGCAAAGTGAAGTTCCAACCAAAATCCAATATCATCACACCTCCACGCACCTCCTGCACTTTAATACTCCTGCCAACACTGCGCGCATCATCACTACATCACACAAAAACACCTTCACTTCTCTTCCCAGCCTACGCCTCACTCCAATATACCCAAATTACTAATTACTAATCCACGGCAAGAATGATACAATCGGAATAACCCCAATACCAACACCTATAAACAAATTGTTTGATACAAATCTCTCAACTCCGACCCATGATATTTAAAACTTAAATCGGTTTATAAAATAGCACAAAACAATAAATTGAAATGAGTCAAAGTGGAAAACTTACAATTAGTGTGATATCGAAAGAGGGGAAAGAGGCAATCGAGCAGTGATTGAATGGTGAAACCCAGAAGTATGAAAACAGGGGAAGATGGAGGAAGAAGCCCTTGCGCGGCAGGAAGGAAGAACGAAAGAAAAAGTGTGTTTGTGAATTGTGAGAATTAGGAATTGAAATCGTTTCAATTAGTCCTAAGTTTAGGTCACTTTATTATGAATAAACATGTGACTTAATAAGGTTTCTCACCTTTTAGCATGAGATGTTAAAAGACGATTGAGCATTGTATCAAGAAGGCAAATATTACTAATGTTCTATGAGTTCATTAAGAAAATTGCCTGAGATAATGATTAATGAATCTAATACGTTGGTTAAAGTAAGGGAAGGATAATTGTTGTCGTACCCAAACTTGTTCCCAAGTTTAGATTAGGTACAAAATTATTTATCATTAATGTAATGACAAATATATGGCATTGGTAGATAGCTTTCTAGAAGTGTCTAGAAAATCTGCAAATCAATTATTGAAGTATGACTTCTGGTGTGTATGTTACTAGAGTAATTGTTACTTTCATTCTACTGTTTTGGTATATGATACCAAATGCAACTATTACATTGTGGATGTGATAGCTCAAAGAGGGTGGAATAATGGCATATAAGTGAAGTGTTTTATGATGAAATGGACAAACGTTGTTGTTTCATATATAAAAGGAAAATCACTTAACTTTACCATAAAGTTAAATACTGGAATTGAATAATTGTTATTCTTGTACTAGTCATAAGCAAGGACATTGATTCTGTTTCATGTATGGGCATGAAAAGTTTTGATAAAAGTAGAACAATTGTTGCTCTATACCTTGCAAGAATATGAGGTACAATAAGGCTAACATGATTGTTGAGCTCTTCATTCCTAGTAGTGAATACTTTTATTTGTAACATAACAACCAAAATATTCAAGTCCCTCGACTCAAGTTTTACCTATTATGGCATTGTCCTTAATCCATGAGACAAGAAACATAAGAATAAGTTTCATAATGATGAAATTATAAACCTTATTGATAAGGATCAACTGAGGTAAATTGATCTTTTTTAGATGGATAAAGGACATTACAAGTGACTTCTATTAATTGTAGTGGGAGAGTACTTAGACTTGTTAAATCACACATATACAGATACGTGTGGGTTTAACTAGTGATGTTGCAAAAATGGGTAACACGTATTGTTTTGTTCATTTGATGAAATTTGAAACTAAATGCTTTGAATTATTCAAGAAAATTCAGATGAAAGTACAAGATCAACTTGATAAGTTGATACGAGTCGTTCGATATGATTGAAACAGGGAGGAATTGAACTAAAAGATTGTGATCATCTTAGAAGTAGTGAAAGTGTTTCAAACTACATCGAACCATATTTGATATGATTTGATCTATGATGAGTAATATGCAGATATTATTGACGCTTTAGAAAGTTATGCACTATAAAAGTCTTTGTACAATGTTGATGAGATTGTCCATGAAAGTCAAAGAATAGACACCATATGAGATATGGATTGAAAATGTTCTAAAATAGTCTTTTCTTAATTATCAAGTCTTAAAGTTTAGAGAAAATCATTTTCTAGAACTTAGACTCAATTAAAACATTTGTTTTATTAGGGATATTATGTTAATTCTACAAATCATCCAAAGAACAAAATTGTTTTGTTGCATGGAGTGGTATGTTTCTTTTAAAAATATGTGATTTCTAATAGAAACAGTGGGAGTAGAATCGACCTTGAATTGTTCAAGATTAACAGGAATTCTCTACAACTGTTGAAGAGGATAATATTGATGCATCCATGAAAAGTCATGATCATCTTACCTGTAAAATATTACCCTACATAGGTTTGACCTATGATGAAACAATAAATGGGCAAAGACTCCAAAATTCACATAAAATCTAATAGATTATATATACCATAACTACCAAGTATAGACTTTGGTTAAATGGGTCTTATAGTGAAGAACCGTCTTCAATATAAAGACGATATAGGTTGATATAAGAGTATCTATGAAGCATAGTTGGTAGTTAAGGATTGATCTCATAGTAGTGACTACGGAAAAATTCTTTTTACAACATTATGCTTAAGTCAATTAGGATTGATTTAGCATTTTGAATGTCATCACTCGTATGATGAGTATTGGACATATATATGTGAAATACATTTCTTGAAAGAGATGTAATATGATGTGTGTGCGACTCATCGTATGAATTTCATATTATTAAAAATTGCTAGGCAAATGTGAATATTCCAATTTGATTGGAGTATGGAGTAATATCTTCGTTCTCAATGTGGTAATTCAAAGATGTTTGTTTTCCTTTGAGACGAAGAAAGACAATGTGTACAAGAGGCTAGTGGAAGTGCATTTATCGTTATGATTTGGTATGTATGTGACATATTTCTCTAACTAAACGACATTTGATTGCTTTAGTCCATGAGACTTTGCAAGAAATGTGTTTATTATGTGCTCGTGTGACGAGTAGATACTAATCTGGTGAGTGTCACCAGAAAGCTATCTAAGAATTGTTCCTTTGCGCTTAAGAAGCAAAAATGAGAATTATTTAAGAGATGCACATGATGTGATTAGCGAATTGTTATAAACAAGTTATAACGATTTATATTTCCAAATAGACAAAGATGACATGAGATTGTAATCTCGGTATATTTTGTTTTGGATGAGAAGTTGTGTGTTGGAACGGTTCCAAAGAACAACTTTGTGACTAGTATTATAACTAAGGTTAGTGTTCTATTACTTTTGAAGCAAATAGACGTTTGATTACGAATCAAGCACACACTCAACTTTAAAGTTTATGAAGCAATATGTTGTTTATGAAACTAACAGTTTGCCTTAATTTTGAGAGAAGGTAGATTGATCATATGCTTGTAAATAACCGATACAAATGTTGTATGTCCCGAGACTTCCTCTACATAAAGATCATATTATTATGATTTGTATAAGACGCATGAGCGAGTGGTCTTAGTACTTTTAGAGGTGTTTGGTTTAGTGGGAGTTATTTCGATAATTGATATATGTATGACATATTGTCATTTAGTTAATGTAACCGAGTTTTGTCCCTGAATAATTTACATTGATGAAATAGATCACTAAGTACGTGACTTAGTCTTGGAACTCTATTTGGATGATGTAATTATTTTGTCTCTAGTCAGGGTATTGTGTTGGGACATTTGAATACCCTTAAATGACTAGTGTGTGAGCTGGTTGATGACTAAGTTCCTTGAGTCATAAGTATTGAGATACTAAACCAGGCACACATGTGTATGTTAAGAACATGCATTAGACAGACCCGCCAAAAAGGATTTTACTAAGATTTCGCTTAGTGTTAGTTAAGTTCTTTGCAAGTTATGAACTTGTACGGTCTTTAGACCTGAGTCTTTGACTATTCTGTACATGTGATGTGTATACTTTGATACTATTCCTCGTCAGCTGTGAAAGGGGGCTATGGATGGTTATTGGGCATGCATGAATCATGTGATAGTATGTGGTTAGACAAGAGGGGATTTGCTCTTTCTTTGTTGAAGGGAATTTATGTTTCTTGGCCACTCGAAGAGTGTGACTTGTGCAAATGCGTGGCCACGCTCAGATAGGATGATTGTCATCTATCTGCTCTTTTAACAAGTCAACTCAAAGATTCGAGTAAAAGATTGAGACATGTGAGGATGACACTTCTTCTTACCTCATTCACAATTGGAGACAATAGTAGCAAAGAGACTTAACGCCGTTCTCGGGAGGACATGTACAAGTGGGAGACTGAAGGAGTTATGTCCACTGTCCTACGGATTAACCCGCTTAAGTCTATGTATCCGATATGCCTTGCTAGAGGTCGATGTCGGGTTGACATGTAAATAGGTTACATGTCTGGTAGTCTTAAGTGGGTCCATTGGGTCACACACAATATGTACGGGATATTATTAATATAACGATATTAAATATATCGGGTCAGTAGTAATACGGACCCAGCTGCGTTGTCGGGTTATGGTAATTAGAGTTATACAATAATCTAATTATGGTAATTAGGGTTATAGTAATAACCTAATTCTAGTTTCTCATCTCCTATATAAGGAGGCTCATATGATGAACCAAGATATGGAATTAAGAGTATTGACTCATAATATATTCGTCTTATAAAGAGTTATAAGAGAGATATAGAGAGAAGTTGTGAGACGGTCTCACGTACCTTTATACTAGCATATACGTCGCAGTTCCGTACCCGTGTGGATACCAAAGGAGGCATCACGTTTGGGGTGCTTTATTCTGTCCGTGGAAATTATCTATTCTGTCCGTGGAAATTATTTATTCAGTCCGTGGAGATTATATATATTTCTGGGTTTATTATACTTCTTATTAATATGTTGTTCCGCTGCAAATAAGGTATAATTGTTATCCCTCTACTTTTGTCTTTTCGATTAATACTCGTAACAGGTCCTTGGGTTTAAGGGTTGTAACCCTTCAGTAATAACTAATCCTCCTCACCTCATCAGCTTTAATTTGCAGGTATGTAATCGTAATAATTGTTACATTCCTTAAAACACTTTTATAAACGTTCTTAATATACGGAGTATTATAAGACGGTAGTCTGAGTTAGTTCGATGTATTTAATATGGCTGCCTGTGCTTACTAAATATAGCTAAGACGGTAGTCTTAGCTAGTTCGATGGGTCTTTAAATATTTGGTTACTAGAGTCTTGGCCGAATAACTAAGATGATATAGATGGGAATTTAATTAAGATGACTGGTACGTACGTACAGGCGTACAACGTATTAATTAATTAATTAACTGACAGATTTAAAAATGGAAGAAGGAGAGAACAAAATCCCATTATTATCGGGAAAGGAGTACTATGAAGATTGTCCAGGGTGTTTGATTGAGAAGAACAAGGATACTAATGGTGTTGTTCCCTGGAAGACACTTGCTGCTGTTTGGGTCATTGTTCTTCCCAATGGTATCTCTCTCTAATTAACCTCCACGCTTTGCAAACGGATCATTCAGGTCGGGTCTGCTAATTCACTTTACAATTATGAAGTTGTTACGTGCTAGTGATCTTCATATGTTGTAATGAGAGTCATCATCGCAAGAGCATTTTTGAATTTTGATGCTGACGAGTTTCAGATATGAGCATGCATGCTAGCTGCTCCATCCATAACTTTAACGCCTAAACTAGTTAACTTATATCTGTTTTGATATCTTTTTTGATATCTTTGCAGCTATACCAATATCTTCACTCTTCCCCTTCCTCTATTTCATGGTAACCGAATCAACAAGTAACATTGAGTACTAGTCTAATTAAGTACTACGGAGTATTACATGTTAAACTGATTCTATATACATGATGCGCACAGGTCAAAGACTTTCATATAGCCGAAGAAGATGCAGATGTCGGGTATTATGCTGGTTTTATAGGTCAGTATACTTCTTTCTTCTTTCTCATCTCGCTTTCACACAAGCATTATACTTGCATTTTTCGACTGAAGTTCAAGTGTAGGAGCTTATTATTTTGCTGACATTGAACATGCATGTTAAAAGGATGTTCTTTTATGCTTAGAAGGGCGCTGACATCTGTTTTATGGGGGATGATTGCTGATCGTTATGGTCGAAAGCCTGTTATTATCTTCGGAACATCAGCTGTGTTAGTAATACTATCCTTTCTCTTCTCAATTCTCAACATCCCATATTGTCTTTTGGTTATCAAATAATAGACACTCATCATTTCGTGTTGTTATCATTATCGTTTTCCAATTTCGGGGTCGTTTTCAACACTCTTTTTGGTCTAAGTACAAACTTTTGGATGGCAATCACATCAAGATTTCTTTTGGGATGCTTCAACGGATTACTCGGCCCTGTCAAGGTACGTATATATTATGAAATCTCGTATGGTTGGAAATTGAAATGAATGAAGATTAACTGTTTTTGCACTTTCATTTTTATCAGGCATATATATCTGAAATTTGCCGAGAAGAGCATCAAGCTATAGGCATGTCTGTGGTAAGCTTACTCAAACAACTACCTTAGCTTACTTTCACTTGATATTCTGAGTTTCACACTTGAGTGCCACATTTAAAGCCAAAAACACGAGTACACACTGCTCATAAATAGTCGAGTATGACTCTTGGACCAGCATTTAAATACCCTGTCACATACTTAACATCTAACTGTAATTGCATTAATATTGTCGTATAGATTACTACAGCTTGGGGAATCGGACTGATCGTTGGGCCGGCACTTGGGGGTTTACTTGCTCAGGTGACCTCTCTTAATCCGATCTTCATGTTTTTTGTGATCTATGTAAATCCAACAGTATCGTATTACTGATTTTCTAAGCAATACAGCCTGCAGAAAAGTACCCTCAGCTATTCTCCGAAGGATCTTTGTTTCGAACGTTAGTCTTCAGATCTTGCGATCTTTATTAGATTAATAATGTGATGTCCTTCTTGTCTACAACACATGTTCATGTTCTGACTTATGCAAATGTTTAATTTTGCTGCGTGCAGATTTCCGTATTTTTTGCCCTGCCTCATTACATCCATTTTTGCAGCTATAGTGACTGTCAGTGCATTTTGGCTTCCAGTTAGTCCCTTAATCATCTTGCTTCATTCTTTTTTTCAGAAATTCAAATGCTAAAGTCTCTTTCTCTAGCGTTTTCATAAAATGGTTTGTATATATACTGTAAGTAACACGTAAAAATGATTGCTCGTAATTTCTCTTTACATCCATTTTATCTTCCGTTTTTACATAATCATCATCTATTTACTTTATAATCCAGGAATCTTTACATAATAAGCATAAACCAACACATTCATCTGAGCACGATTCATATGAAGATACAGAAGCTGCAACTCACGCATCGGATGACAAGCTTACAAACACAGGAATCGATGAAAGCACATTGCTTCCAAGAAAAAGCATATATAAGAACTGGCGACTTATTTCCTCTATCCTCATCTATTGTGTTTTCTCCCTTCATGACATTGCTTACACAGAGGTAGGTTCACCCGTCACACGTCATATGCTTCCTTTCGTCATAAAACCTACCGTGGAAAAACTTGTTATCCCTCAGAAATTTCATTGCGGCCTTACACTCTAGCTCTTGTACTACTCTATATATAAAAAAACAGACCTGTAGCTGAATAGTTTGCGTTATTCTTCTAGATATTCTCGTTATGGGCAGTTAGTCCTAGAAAACTTGGCGGATTAAGTTATTCAACTCAAGATGTTGGAACAATTCTTTCTATCACAGGTATCAACTCCCTTACACTTCATAAAGTACTTCAAACTCTGTCGTCTTTCATTCTGATTCTGCCCCTTGATCGTGTTCATTCCAATGTTCAGGTCTTGGAATGTTGGTATTTCAGCTATTATTGTATCCGCAAATTAACAAAAACTTTGGACCAATTATGGTGGCTCGTTTATGCGGGGTATGCTTTTCCTTTTCGAACCTTGTATGTGTTGATAACACGGGTCTGCAACTGAGAAAATATGACTGACTGACATCACTCTTTCAGATGCTATCCATACCTGTGCTACAATGTTACCCTTTCATAGCATTGCTGTCAGGGTTCAGTCTCGCTCTGGTGTTAAATTGCGCCTCTGTGTTCAAGAGTATCATGTTTGTAAGTAAAAATGAAATCATTCTAATGTGACAACCAGCCAAAATGCTTATTACTTATATCTTTTACTCACTGTGTTCTTTCTTTATTGTTGATAATAATATGACAGATATATATGCATCATAACCAGTACTTTTATTCTTCAAAACCGAGCTGTGGTAAGTTTTGCTTTTGGCTAACTTTTCAATCATTTTGATCTCTAGAATCAACAGTCCAATTAGTTTTCATGTCTAACGTAGATGAACGAATGACATACAGGATCAAGATCAACGAGGAGTTGCTAACGACATCTTCATGACTACTATGTCTCTTTTTAAGGCCATTGGCCCAGCCTGCGGAGGTGCACTGTAAGTGTCTAAGCATCACATGAGATATGAATTATTGTTGTATTCCGTTTTCTTCCCTTCTCTTTTTGGTATTGGAGTGGTTCATATGAATTGATGCATATATTTGTATTACGTCTCAGGCTTTCTTGGTCGGAAAAGCGTCAAGATACGTCCTTTCTCCCAGGTATTCTACCCCGTCTTTGGAGTCTCCCGCTTCTTATCTCCTGTTATAGTGGTCGTCTGTAAATACGAGTATAAAATTAGTAACAATGCGAATAATGTGGTGGTTGGTTTGATTGATGCAGGCACAAACATGATATTTTTCCTGTTGAACATGGTATCGCTTCTAGGAGTAGTATTGACATTCAAACCATTCCTTGTGGAACGTGAAGGAGATCACAGCAAGTTTCCGAGCGATTTGTAGCTTCAAGTGAAAGCTTGTGAATGTAATTGTATTGATGTAATGTTAGTGTATCTTCTACATGTTCCTACCCTTTCGCCATCTTCTCTTGCAATATGTATACAGCGAATATACATTTACTTAGGCTAGTCTCTAGTCAAATACCTGGCCTAGCTACAATTACGGATAAAATCCCTTCTCTTTGCAGGGAGTCTCTTTGGCTAGAGAGTCACCCCACATGATTAAGGATCGATGAATGTATTTTGCAATAATAATACAATAAAAAAGTAAACATTCAAATAAAATATGTGTAGACACCCGCATTTTGACCGCCAGGTGTCTATGGCAGTTTCCAAAAAAACACCCGATGATGATCGGACGCTAACGTGTTTCTATGCGCTCGGATACGGGCTCAAATCCATTAATCGTTGGCTAACACACTTACGGAGTACAAATCTCACCAAACGGACCTCAAATCCAGGCCCAGTGGATCATTCCGAGTCAAACAAGACTATATTGGGCCGAAACCGACACCGGAAATAAAACCGACTTTTCACGATTGGGCCAACCCCGGTCAAAGTCGTTTCCGAGACACACAAAACAACCCATACAACCATCAAAAGTCCAAGTCAAATGCAAAACCCATCAAGCAATCAAAGTCAAGGTCCAAAACAAAGGACCCGTGCACCCCGACTGGGCCACTCGATCGAGTGACCCACCTACTCGATCGAGTGGGCTTGTTTTGAGCCCAACGCCTGGCTTCACGGGCCACTCGACCGAGTTAGCCCTATACTCGGTCGAGTAACCCTAAATCGGGTGCTTTAGCTCTCCCTATATAAGCAACCCCCATGCAACACAATTAGACACATCTCTACAACCCTAATCTTTCACACATCTCTACAACTTTCACAACCTTGAACAACCCTAATACATCCTTTAGCAATCTTAAAAAACCCTAGTACACTCTAGGACAACCCTAACACATCTACACACACTTCAAAATCCTAGCAATTCTACACTAGCAAAAACCCTAAACCTAGTTTTAGGAATCAAACCCGAGCCACCATAACTTAGCCTCCAATCCTCCCTACACCTCGAAGACTCTTGTGTTAAAGCCACGGTTACGAGTCCGCACCGAGACAAGAACATGTAGGTTGAGGGTGACAAACCTCGTTCTCCTTTCCCTTTTCTTCTCGTCGTCCATCTCTTTTTTTTATTCCTTTTTTCGTTTATTATTATTATTATTATTATTATTATTATTTACGCATTTTAATATCGCATATTCATCTTGTTCTAATCAATTATTTTTTAAGGGTCGAAACCCGTTGACGCTGATCCGACATCACAATCCCTAGGGATTTATTCGATGTCGGAAAAGCCGAGGGAATCAAGTTTTATTATTATTTAAAACACGGATTTCCTAAATCACATAAAATTAATTCAAAACGCTATTTTCGTTGATGCTAAATAATTGTCAAAACAATTCTTCGGAATTATGACATTATTAACGCGGAGAAAATTTAATCACATCTCAATAATTAATTTAAAACGATTTTCGGCATAAACACGATTTTTGCAAACAAACCGGGTTCGTACAGGTGCCACTCGACCGAGTGCCTTAGTCACTCGATCGAGTGACACCCTAAAATCGAGTCAGAATGCATGTCACGACCACCACTCGGTCGAGTCTCACAGTGACTCGATCGAGTGGCCACGTACTCGACCGAGTTGGCCAATAACTCGGCCGAGTACGGTCCGTAATGCAAAACAGAAACATCTTTTAGGGGTTCACTCGATCGAGTCTATCGACCACTCGATCAAGTGACCCTATAACGACTAAAATGCAAGTCGTACATTATTTTATTTTCAAAACTCGATAGTATTTTACGACTTAGGTCAACATGTGCTTAATCAATCACGTGTATACTATCTTTCCAAACCATGCATCATCGTATATCTCATCTCATATTTTGCACAAACCGTTATTATTCGTTATTTTATTATATCGTTACTAACGTGTTTGTTATTTCTTTTGTCAATTTAATTATTGTTCGTTTATTGTACTAAATGAACCCACATGCTAAAATTCCACTTTGACATAGAATTAATTGCATTAAATTGACTTAGAAACCCTTTTCAATTCCATTCACATATTTAGGGAAAATAAATCTTTGCATATCATTTTCCCGTTTTACTAGCACGCGTATTAGAAAGTCATTCGAGTTCTTATTAGAGGCCGCTAATGTGCGGGCGGGGTTGGGTGTCCTTTGTGGGCTTCCCAACACGTACCCTCACCCCTTACTCAGAACCTCGGTTTCCGGATGCCCGAAACCGTTGGCGAACGAGAGTCATTCAATACACAATATCCGATAACGTCGGTATTGGTATCAAATGCAAAGGGACGAGCCCAATAAACTCTGACATCGGAAATGGGCCGTATTTTGTATACGGCCCACTACGACATAGAGTGGGCTCGAACGGTTCCGAATAACCATAAAATTCGGTGGCGACTCCACAAAGACCTAAATTTCAATTCGATCCTTCTCATATGGAGATTCATTTGCCTACCCAAACCCGCGCGTGGCCGCATCGGGGTGGACCTATGTCATGTCCACAATTTGGCGACTCTGCTGGGGATTAACTGATGCGTGACTTACCATCGGCATCCTCAGGGTGAGACTCGAATAGAAATCGTTTGACAAATACAATACGCGTGTTAGTTCTACGGTTCATGCATAACCCATATTTTCCCTGGCCGGTACTCGCGACCGACGTCCCACTATACCGTTGATGTACTCCAATATGGATATGTCAAAAGGTGTCCATAGTCGATTCGAGTGGGTTTCGCGGCATGTTCTAAGATCAACTCGACTTAGGAAGTCCGTCCCGATCAACGTCTAGACTATGTACACTGGTATAGACCCTTTATAGACCGACCGAGACTTAGTATAGAGCATACATGGCGTCGTTATAATGCTTGTGTGACTACGTGCTACTTGGTTTCCGAGTCGTTTTCAAAAACCGTCTTTTTTCAAAGATTGCATCTTTTTCAAACTATTCGATTTCAAAATCCGGGACACATACCGAATTTAGGACTTATGATTTTACTCAAAATAGCCTATTTTCTAGACGGTATGCTGCCCAATTCAAAACTCGAAAATACTTTCGAATTTTCAAAACTAGTGGCCCAATAACTTTTCGTTTTTTTCGGAAATTGGGTCCTCAAACCGAGTTTACTCGGTCCATTTTTCAAAAACAAAACATCAATTTTGAAAACCTTCCTCTTCTAGGACTTCCCGTATTTAGCAGTGTCGGGTCGTGTTTTAAGATGTCAAGGTCCGTAGCGTCGAAACTCTGTCGATCTTACATCACGAGTTTCTTCCCCTTCCTAGTCCGCCTTATTAGACTAAGGCAAGGCCCACCTACGTAGGACAAACCCCTACAAAGGAGGGCCCGTCAACACGATCGAGTCTAAAGTCTGGGGATGTCTCACGTGGACCTTCCTTCGAACAGGACTCGGCCCACATGCCGAATTCTAAGGGAGGCCCACCTTTCACAAGTCACCCATCCAGGTGTTTTTTCCGAGTCAACCTTTTACAAGGCATAGCCCTATAACAAAAGGTTCACGGCCCTTACGTCTAAGGGTCACTCGTCCCACACTCGAGTCTTAACAAAACCTTTGATCCCACTCGGGGGCTACCCCTTAGCAGGGCGATCAATCACGATTGCCCTAAGGGTCATGTCTTACACGTGTCGCACGTACTCCACCTTCAAGTCACTTAGATGCCACACCATCTGAGTCCTTAGTCTCACTTGGGGGCTATTCTCCGACGGAATGACTAATCACAGTCACTCCGAGAATCGTACCCTACGCATTTGTCTTAGGAGGGTAATCCCGAGTCAAACATGGTCGCCCCATTTTCGAACTCATCCTTCTGCAGTTCGAGTCTAATTTACGGTCGTTACCTCGTCTAGGTCAACATTCAAGTATCCCGGTCCGAGAGTCTTTGTCGACTCGTCACCCCGGGCCATGTCTAGTTTGACTCTGTCTCTTGCGCAAAGCCGAGCTTAGGCGAGTTCTAACACCTGTCGTTTTTTTCCGATCAGGGACCCTATGAACGAGACACTACCAAACCACAACAAATCCCACGCCGTCATGAAAGGGGATATCCAGGGGAGTATGCTTATGCTATCTTGCTCCATTAACAACATCTTTTCGAAAATCAATACTGCCCTAGATAACCTAAATTCCAGGGTAACCATCATCGAAGAAGATCTTGTAAGAACCCGATCCCGCCTAACACAACTAGAGCGGGTAAGGCAGCCAATCACCCAACCGAGCCATTTGAAGGGTGAGCACTCTTACAAAACTGTCCGATACCCTCAAGATGGCAAGGCCGAGAGAGATAACCCTCAAGTCACCTCTCCAAAAATCAAGAACCAGTCAAAGGAAAGGACATTTACCCACTTGGATATGTCCTACACCGTCGCTTTCCAGAGGTTAGTCTCAAAGGGCCTAGTGCTACCTATAGGCCCAACAGCCGACCCATTTGTGGAGAAACGTTCCAAAGCATGGAACGCCGAGCATTACTGCAAATTCCACAGAGGGAGGGGACACGATACAGAACAATGTTGGAAGCTGAAACACCTCATTCAAGGCTTCCTCGATGCCGGGAAGACTTCCGTTTTGGAAACATTGTCACTTGTGAAGCCCCTCGTGGACTACACAGGGCCCAATGACCGAAGCATCCAATCTACCTCCCATGCACCCAAGAGTTCGGATTTGATTTAAGTCCGAGTCTGAGTCTGAGTCTAGGATGTTCTATTCCAAAGTCAAAGTCAAACTCAAAGTCAGAGTCAGAGTCAACTGTATTCTGTCCTCTTTTCAAATTCAATAAAATCAGCTTTCAATATTCTTTCTCATATACACTTTCCTTATGTGTTTCCGAGAACATGATGAACACCATCATACACTGTGAGCACACGCACGTGACTATTATAGGCACATCTATAATGACTGCAGGAAACCGAGCCCGTGTTTTCTTTTTACCTATTCCATGTCTGGTATAGAAAAAACCACACAACTACCCGTAGCAGGAGCGGTATCGAATCCTATGACAAATCTAGGTAATCTCCTAGTTTGGGTTCAAGACGGGAGGCAAGCCCATTTCCCACAATAAAACACCCCTCCAATAAGACTGACCAATCCCTACCTTAGGTGTTAGTCTGACCGGCAAAAAAAAAAGCAAAAGAACACTAGACAAAAAAAATCAAAAGTCAAAAAAAAAAAAAAAAGAGAAAGGGCCAAAGCAAAAAGAAGGCCATCAAAAAAAGAAAACTGGACACAAAAAAAAATCGAAAGTCCATGAAAAAAAAAAAGAAGCAAAAGGCCAAAACAAAAAAGCAAGTCATCATCAAAAAATTCAGAATACCCATGACCGTGGTCAACGGTCAATTCAAGTGAAAGCCCCACGACCAGGGTACAGTCAAAATTATCAAAACCCCATGACCGCAAGGTCAATCAAAAAATCAAATAATCAAATACTCAAGTGAAAATCCTTTGACCGGGGTACGGTCAAATTCAAAATTATCCATGTCATCCAAAAGGGGAGTGACAATCAAGCTGGTCAGATAACACCACACTCAGCCTTCCCACATTACAACCCTCAAGACCTCCCCGAGACCCAGGCTAGAGACAGCCCGGAATTTTGAGGATTCAAGCCCCATAGGATACCCCTAACCACTAGGGCCAGACATGGAAACCAGATCCCGCATTATCAAACCGGCTCTCGAAGCCTTAGCTCCACAGAACCGAGCTCTAGATTTCGAGTCATCAAGGCCATTTACTTCATTATCAAACCGGCTCTCGAAGCCTTAGCTCCACAGAACTGAGCTTCAGATTTCGAGTCATCAAGGCCATTTACCTCTATCAAACCGGCTCTCGAAGCCTTAGCTCCACAGAACCGAGCTCCAGATTTCGAGTCATCAAGGCCATTTACTTCATTATCAAACCGGCTCTCGAAGTCTTAGCTCCACAAAACCGAGCTCCAGATTTCGAGTTATCAAGGTCATTTACTTCCTAGCACCACATTCCCAAATACATCAAATCCCGAGAACAAAACTCGTTAAAATCCCGAGAACAAAACTCGTTAAAATTCCCCGAGAGCAAAACTCGTTAAAATCCCATCCAAACCAGTTACCAACCCCGAACACGGGAACTCAACTTGCAGTCGGCATAGAACATGCCCAAATAGTCCACACCATCTCTGGGGGCTACCCCGGAGAATGCTCACAGTCACAGGATTAATATCCTAATCATTCAAGCCCTTTGATCAAGACATCACTGGGAATGCACCTAGCCTACACCATCGCTATGGCTAGTTACACACAAAGTCCTATTAGCTTAGGCACCATAATATATCTCTCAAGCCACTGAACTACGGCTTGGTTTGATTTCACCACATGTGAATACGTAGGCAGCCTTTCAACAGAGGCACAACCACCCACTTTGACACACATTCAAAAAGCGTCATTATTCCGGTCACGACACCATCGTGTTCTCAATAGCTAGCTTTGTCGTCCCGGGGGCTTCTCTTAGACAGAAGACCTCCATCCACTCACAAAATCCAGATGAATCCAACAAAAAATCTAGCCTCCTTTCTGTAGTGTGTCCTAGTACTCGGCTCAGTCGAAGACAAGAATCTGTCAAGACTCGAGGCAATACCCACTTTGGAAATGTATCCTAAAATAGGAAATCCAGAAGGGCACCAGACTAAAACAGTCTCATTACAGGCTACTGCAATTCCCCCATAGCATATCTATCCCATTTCGATGTGCGACCGTGTTGCCACTCGCCTAAGCTACGGGATAGCGCAACTTAAGAGTCTTGTTAGGCGGCCCACACCCCTACCAAGTTGCGGTCCAACCTTTAGAGAGTCCAGTCCGTGTCAGTCAACTCGTCCTGTCGTGTCCAGAGTCGAGTCTGTCGATAGGCCCCTCTCTTCAAATTCCACTTTGAAATTTGCAAAATTTAGCCATTTGAAAAAAGATCTTTTTCGACAAGGTCAGATTTCAGTCTATTTAAACTGCGAATTTCTTTTATATCAATTTTGAAAACCTAGCTCGTGATTGCTTTCAGGATTTCAAATTCAAAATTTCAAAAACTTCAAAAATCATTTTCCCCAGCACGAGTCATTTTACTACCTACGTGTTGCATACATTTTTATGTGACTTATACAGGTACGACTCAAGCGAAGACGTGCAAGTCATCAAATCTCCCCAGCAGCATTTTCCGGGATAGCACGGGATGGGCCAACACACAGGCACACCCAAAGCTTACGCGACAAGCCCAAATTCCCCACGGAGTACAATCATCAAGCTCAGGTATGATTTCTGTCTTGCGGCTGGCGAGCCCTCCACGCGAGTCTAACGGACTATAAACGACCCGACCGGAAGTCTACCAGGTCTTAACGGGCTTGGTAGCTACTCTGACTTTCGCCTTGTCCAAGCCTCAGTCAGAGTGGGGGCTCTGTAGACACCCGCATTTTGACCGCCAGGTGTCTATGGCAGTTTCCAAAAAAATACCCGATGATGATCGGACGCTAACGTGTTTCTATGCGCTCGGATACGGGCTCAAATCCATTAATCGTTGGCTAACACACTTACGGAGTACAAATCTCACCAAACGGACCTCAAATCCAGGCCCAGTGGATCATTCCGAGTCAAACAAGACTATATTGAGCCGAAATCGACACCGGAAATAAAACCGACTTTTCACGATTGGGTCAACCCCGGTCAAAGTCGTTTCCGAGACACACAAAACAACCCATACAACCATCAAAAGTCCAAGTCAAATGCAAAACCCATCAAGCAATCAAAGTCAAGGTCCAAAACAAAGGACCCGTGCACCCCGACTGGGCCACTCGATCGAGTGACCCACCTACTCGATCGAGTGGGCTTGTTTTGAGCCCAACGCCTGGCTTCACGGGCCACTCGACCGAGTTAGCCCTATACTCGGTCGAGTAACCCTAAATCGGGTGCTTTAGCTCTCCCTATATAAGCAACCCCCATGCAACACAATTAGACACATCTCTACAACCCTAATCTTTCACACATCTCTACAACTTTCACAACCTTGAACAACCCTAATACATCCTTTAGCAATCTTAAAAAACCCTAGTACACTCTAGGACAACCCTAACACATCTACACACACTTCAAAATCCTAGCAATTCTACACTAGCAAAAACCCTAAACCTAGTTTTAGGAATCAAACCCGAGCCACCATAACTTAGCCTCCAATCCTCCCTACACCTCGAAGACTCTTGTGTTAAAGCCACGGTTACGAGTCCGCACCGAGACAAGAACATGTAGGTTGAGGGTGACAAACCTCGTTCTCCTTTCCCTTTTCTTCTCGTCGTCCATCTCTTTTTTTTATTCCTTTTTTCGTTTATTATTATTATTATTATTATTATTATTATTATTTACGCATTTTAATATCGCATATTCATCTTGTTCTAATCAATTATTTTTTAAGGGTCGAAACCCGTTGACGCTGATCCGACATCACAATCCCTAGGGATTTATTCGATGTCGGAAAAGCCGAGGGAATCAAGTTTTATTATTATTTAAAACACGGATTTCCTAAATCACATAAAATTAATTCAAAACGCTATTTTCGTTGATGCTAAATAATTGTCAAAACAATTCTTCGGAATTATGACATTATTAACGCGGAGAAAATTTAATCACATCTCAATAATTAATTTAAAACGATTTTCGGCATAAACACGATTTTTGCAAACAAACCGGGTTCGTACAGGTGCCACTCGACCGAGTGCCTTAGTCACTCGATCGAGTGACACCCTAAAATCGAGTCAGAATGCATGTCACGACCACCACTCGGTCGAGTCTCACAGTGACTCGATCGAGTGGCCACGTACTCGACCGAGTTGGCCAATAACTCGGCCGAGTACGGTCCGTAATGCAAAACAGAAACATCTTTTAGGGGTTCACTCGATCGAGTCTATCGACCACTCGATCAAGTGACCCTATAACGACTAAAATGCAAGTCGTACATTATTTTATTTTCAAAACTCGATAGTATTTTACGACTTAGGTCAACATGTGCTTAATCAATCACGTGTATACTATCTTTCCAAACCATGCATCATCGTATATCTCATCTCATATTTTGCACAAACCGTTATTATTCGTTATTTTATTATATCGTTACTAACGTGTTTGTTATTTCTTTTGTCAATTTAATTATTGTTCGTTTATTGTACTAAATGAACCCACATGCTAAAATTCCACTTTGACATAGAATTAATTGCATTAAATTGACTTAGAAACCCTTTTCAATTCCATTCACATATTTAGGGAAAATAAATCTTTGCATATCATTTTCCCGTTTTACTAGCACGCGTATTAGAAAGTCATTCGAGTTCTTATTAGAGGCCGCTAATGTGCGGGCGGGGTTGGGTGTCCTTTGTGGGCTTCCCAACACGTACCCTCACCCCTTACTCAGAACCTCGGTTTCCGGATGCCCGAAACCGTTGGCGAACGAGAGTCATTCAATACACAATATCCGATAACGTCGGTATTGGTATCAAATGCAAAGGGACGAGCCCAATAAACTCTGACATCGGAAATGGGCCGTATTTTGTATACGGCCCACTACGACATAGAGTGGGCTCGAACGGTTCCGAATAACCATAAAATTCGGTGGCGACTCCACAAAGACCTAAATTTCAATTCGATCCTTCTCATATGGAGATTCATTTGCCTACCCAAACCCGCGCGTGGCCGCGTCGGGGTGGACCTATGTCATGTCCACAATATGCCTAATAGTAGCATCGATGGGAGAGAACCAAGTTTAGTGGAACACTCTCGAACATATTGATATATACTCCTATATACTCCTACAAGACATAAATCCAAATGGGAGTAACAACGGGAAATAGAGGGAGTATTTTTCTTCATTGATTATTTATGACATAAGAGTACGAAGACATGGAAACTTGACCGATGCAAGTCGGGCCGGTCACGTGGAAGGCAACCTGAAGAGGGGTGAGGTCGGGCCGGCCCAGCAGCCCAGGATAGATAGGACGAAATGTGGAAATCTTGCCCAAGAGTGATGACCGAGTAGGCCCGGGTTGGTCCACATTTTTGACCATCCCAGTTACGTAGGACTGTAGGAGTAGTTGAGAGTTGAGATGCAATACAGAAGAGAAGGTATACGCCTACAATTTTGCTTCAAAGTTGCCAAATTACGTTTCCGCAAGGACAAAGATCAGTATGCCAGAATGTCCCACCACACTTACCCTTTTATTTTATTTTATTTTTTTTTTGCCAACGAGTCAACAGATATACAAACTAATACACTATCTCCTTAGCGCAATAGAAACTTGTCTATGTGCTTTAGAGTTTCTAACCCCATGAATAAATTGAAAAGCACAACAATAAAAAAAAAAAGAGCATTCACACTTACCCATTGAGACATCTAGTCATCATATTCCAATCATTATTATATTTATCGATTTTTTAAAATTAATTAAAATTATATTTTCTACGGAGTAATTTCCTTTGTATGATAGGTAAATGCTAGGTTGCACCAATACGGTCATACGGACACGGATACCACGGGACACAGACACGTATCGAACACGTGACACGGCATTCGAAATTTTGTAGGACACGGACACGACAGGAAAAAAATCAATATACATATTTAAACAAAGAGAATTTGAAAATTTTTATACCTAAGATATACGTTTGGTTACTTGCACTATCACAATTATCATAAAATAATAAAACAAAGATTAAAGTCTTATAAAATTGAAGTTAAAAGTCAAATCTTACAAAAATTCAAACAATTGTACTACTATAATATAATTATTAGTTAGTTATTTTTACTCTTATACGGAGTAATAAGTATTTACGGTATCAAGTAATAACCACCATAAGCCTACAATATTGTCATTTATTAAATCCGGAACCCGATAAACAACATTAGGTATGTCCGACGAGTCTTTAAATATTACGAACCGGGCCGGACACGTCTCCAAATATGACGAACCGTGTCCGATACGTGTCCAAATAAATAAATAAAACCGGACACGATTTTACAGGTATCCGACACGTATCGTCGTGTGTCCGACACGACACGTTGGTTTGGAGGAGTGTCCGTGTAACCTAGAGTAAATGTTTATCATTTTGCACGCGGTATTTAGTATTGTATCGACTAAAAATATACTCCGTACAATATAGTTTTAATATACTGGTATAATAAAGGTATATAGTTTCAATTACACGAATTTTCCGTATGCCATACGCTTTTATTTAAATCGTGTTGGGTCTGGGTGAGGAAAAACAAAATTGACTATAGGATTTTTGACGCGACTTTAAATAAATGAATTTAAAAAAATCACTATATCATGACCTCGTAACCTATATAAACTAGTGATAAAGATACGTAATTGCTAAATCATACCCAGGTTTTACTGATTCATGCCCAATTTTTCATTATTTTTCCATTCGCTACCCTTTTCTCATCTCTCAAAACCCAACCCTTTGCTTCTTTTCTTCACCTCTCAAAAACTAACTAAATTCTTCCCTAACTTTACGATTATGGATCACAATTTACACGTAAGACAAGTATTTTGTTGTTTTTATTAATAGTTTTGTATTCGATAAAACCTAATTTTGTTATTATTAATAAACTTTGTTTTTATTGATTAATTTTGTATTCAATTTGTTTTTGAAACCCTAATTTCTTATTCAATTTCTAATTAAGCCCCGATTAAATTAAGTCATAATAAATCATAATTTATATTTGAGACAATTAAGTTTATTGTTTTTATTAATAATTTACTTTTTAATATAGTCATTGAATTGAATGTTATATTATAGATTTTTTTTTTCTATTTAAACCCTAATTAGGGGTGATTGGAGGTAAGGTGGTAGAAATGGTGGTTAGAGATAAGACCGACGATGATAGGTGGTTAATGATCTTGTGGGGGTGAATTAATCAAGAAAAAGAAAGATGTTGGTGGTGAATTGATGGAGGAATGAGAGAAAGAGGGAAAAAAGAAAGTGATGAGGAGTTGATTGAGAAAAAATAAGGAGGGTAGTTTGGGAAAGCTGGGTATAAAACAGTAAAAAGTTGAGTATGATTTAGCATCTCCCTAAAGATAATAAGAAATTATTTCCAAACTTATTTTCAATCCGATTCTTCACTCCAGAATTTTTTTTTTTTTTTTTTTGAGTTCAGTACAATTCCGGTTCCGTTCAATACTGGAATACTACTACTTTCACTTCAACTTCATTATTTTTTTTATTTTTTTTGGTTAATAACTCATCAACTGGGCTCACTTCGATCAGTCAACCTTGTCCAATTCAGGTGAGTTCGACCGGCCAGAATAGAAGATTCTGTACGTCAAAGATTAATACTAATGACGCACGCAATGATGATGATTTCCCCAAAAATTGTTGGTCCATACGTCTAAATATTCTCTCCGATTTTAAATTATCGTCCCGTTCAATAAATATTCAGAGACAATAATTTAAACTAGAGGGAGTAATTAATTAGGTGACAGCAGCAGTTAAATACTACTCCAGTAAGCAACAGCATAGAATGGTATGCAATGGCAGGTTGATTCATTAATCTCTTCTCACTTCTCATCTCAGCTTTTCCAGGTAATAATAATACTACTACTTACACTCCATTAAAGAGGGATTAAGGTTTTGGTTGAGGTCCGTTTAAATTTTATTATGTCCCTCGCTTAGCTTGAATGTCCTTTGGGCTTGAAGAGCGATTGATTCAACTTGAGAGTTCAAGATAATGGGCGTGGTTAGGGTGTTAACGAACCATCTCAACCAAAAACTTCAAGCTGAGATTGTTCGTTAAATAGTAATCCGTCTGCTCTCCCTTCTATTATGATGCGACTAAATATGCGAAAATGAGAATGAAGAGAATTTAAGTTGGAAGGGCAGGGCTAGCTCATGCTCAAGAATTCATTAAATGACGACAGAGTATTGATCAGGAAAGTAAACGTAAACCAAAATGGAAGAAGAGAAAGAGATGGCAGTATTGCTGGATAAGGAGTACTATGAGGAGGAATGTCCAGGATGTAAGATTGAGAAGATGAAAGATGCTCAACCTCAACGTGGTGCTCCTTGGAAAATTCTTGTTGCTGTTTGGGTCATTGCTCTTTGCAATGGTATGTAACTATCATTTTTGTAACGAGAGACTCGGTTTGGATTTGAACGGAGGGAGCACGATTCCTCGAAAATAAAATGGTTGAATAGCTAAACTACTTAGTGAGTACTTGATGAATAGAATTCCTAGTGGCCTGGTTGCTATTTTGAGCAGCCTGCTAGAAACTACTGCTCCTGAAAACTCTGTCCTGTCCACCTTCATTCGTTTTTAGTACAATTCAATCTTTGTGTTCGTAATCTTCTTCTCACGACCTTTCTTTACTTAATCTTTGCAGCTCTGCCGATATCTTCACTCTTCCCATTTCTCTATTTCATGGTACGTACGAGAAGACTATCCTCAGCCTTCTTTATTATCGTCATTCCGTTGAGTATTCAAGCTTTCATTGTCGTCATGATTAAGTACTACTCCACTGTGATATATTTATAGTACGTCAGTACTCGCATATAAACTAGTGCGTATAAATACAGGTAAGAGACTTTCATATAGCTCGAGAAGAGGCAGATGTCGGGTATTATGCTGGTTTTATAGGTCACTACTGTTTTCACTCTTCCACCTTTTACAAAAGGATTTTATATACATTTTCCGAGTGAATTGAAGTATACGTGTAAGTACATGTTCACCTTACTAGTTTGCTCACTGAAACATGTCAAAAGGATGTTCTTTTATGCTTGGAAGGGCATTGACATCTGTTTTATGGGGAATGCTTGCTGATCGATATGGCCGAAAGCCTGTTATTATCTTCGGAACATCAGCTGTGTTAGTACTCAACTATATATTTTCTGAATTCTCAACATCCATTTCCGAAAGTTAGCCTTGGTTTATTTATTTATTTAGATATACAAAGCAATGTCTCTTAGCTATTAATATCGTTTTCCAATTTCAGGGTCGTTTTCAACACTCTTTTGGTCTAAGTACAAACTTTTGGATGGCAATCACAACAAGATTTCTTATGGGATGCTTCAATGGGTTACTTGGGCCTGTCAAGGTGTATAAGCAATCTCATATTTACTGAAATAACATGATTGGAATGAAGATTCACTGTTTTATAATGGAATTTCTTCTTTTACTCATACTGTCATACATTGCTTTGTAAGGCATATGTATCTGAGATTTGCCGGCAAGAACATCAAGCTATAGGCATGTCTGTGGTAAGCTTACTCAAACAGCTATCTTACTTTCACTTGACACCTGAGTGCTGCATTTAAGCCAAAACATGACGACTTTTCATAAATAGTCGAGTCTGACAATCTGAATCGTGGACATATATACATCCAATTACCCTATCTCATATTTCTAACCGAATTTGCATTAACATTATTATTATACTCGTAGTAATTAGTATGAACTATGAAGTGATTTAGTAAACAATAATCTATGTTCATGTTCATCACCACCTTGTATAGATTACTACTGCTCGGGGAATTGGACTGATCATTGGGCCGGCTATTGGGGGTTTACTTGCTCAGGTGAGCTCTCTTAATCACATCTTCATGTTTTTCTGGATCTATGTAAATTCAGTATCGTGTTACTGGTTTTCTAAGCTAATGCTTTGCAATACAGCCTGCAGAAAAGTACCCAGAGTTATTCTCCAAAGATTCTTTGTTTCGAACGTTAGTCTTCAGATATCTCTTCATCATTTTTAGCTTAATACTGTGATGTGTACGACTTCTGCAAATGTCTAATTTATGCTGCAGGTTTCCATACTTCTTGCCCTGCCTCATTATATCCATTTTCTCACTTATCGTGACTGTCGGTGCATTTTGGCTTCCGGTTAGTCCCTTAATAATCTTGCATTATTAGAAAATTTAAATGCTAAAGTCTCTTCTTCTAACGTCTTCATACAATGGTTTTTTATATTGTAAGTACTACGGAGTGATGCACAAACTGATTGCTCGAATCGTCTCTTTAAATTTATTTCCTTATGATCTCTTGCTGTACACTTCTATAGTTCAGCTGTTCGTTCGGATGTGAAATGAGAGTCTGTTATGTACTAAATGAATGAATTAAACAATCCTACTGTTTACTGTACAATCCAGGAAACTTTACATAAGCACAAACCAAAGCATTCATCTGGGTTCGATGCATATGAAGCTTCGGAAGCTGCAATTACAAATGCAGAAATCGATGAAAGCACATTGCTTCCAAGAAAAAGTTTATACAAGAACTGGCCACTTATTTCGTCTATCATCGTCTATTGCATTTTCTCCCTTCATAACATGGCTTACTCAGAGGTAAATAATATGTAGTTGATGTGAGTATGTCTTTGTACTTGATTTCTATTGCTATTGCAGAATTATTCTTTGTTTCGTATCGTATGAGTAGCTCCTGTGGAGATCTTAAGTTTCAGGTTTCTCTGTATCAGACCTGTAGCTGAATGCCTGAATAGTTTGCATTATTTTTCCAGATATTCTCGTTATGGGCAGTTAGTCCTAGAAATCTCGGCGGATTAAGCTATTCAACTCAAGATGTTGGAACAATTCTTTCTATCACAGGTATTAAAATGTAACTCGCAAACTTCTTTCAAATTCTTCTTTCTTTTCCTCTATGATGAAAATGTGGTGTTCGTTCCGATGTTCAGGTGTTGGAATGTTGGTATTTCAGCTATTCTTGTATCCACAAATTGACAAAATCTTTGGACCAATTATGGTGGTTCGTCTATGCGGGGTATGCTTTTTGGTTGAAGTGACTGAACTTAAGTGAAGTGAGTAGAAAATAAGCTAGAAAGAACAGGTCTGTTGTATTCTTATGGTAGGTTTGCAACCGAGAAAATATGACTGACACCGCTTCAACTTCTTCCAGATGTTGTCCATACCTGTGCTACAATGTTACCCTTTCATAGCATTACTGTCAGGGTTCAGTCTCGCTCTGGCGTTAAGTTCCGTCTCCATATTCAAGAATGTTTTGTCTGTAAGTATGAATGAAATGATTATTATAAATGCGTAAATTGTCAAAATTGCATAATAATATAGCTTACTTATTGATCTTTCTTTATTGTTGTTAATAATACATGGCAGGCATGCATCATAACCAGCTCATTTATTCTTCAAAACAGAGCTGTGGTAAGTTTTGTATTTTTCTTTCAGATATATTCATCTTTGGTGGTATCAATATCTAATTTTCGAGAGTAACATAGCTGAACAAATGAAAAACAGGATCAAGATCAGCGAGGAGCTGCAAATGGCATCTCCATGACTACAATGTCTCTTTTCAAAGCGGTTGGCCCAGCCTGCGGAGGTGCACTGTAAGTGTCTAAGCATGAAGCATCACATGATGAGATATGACATGCTGTATTTCTGTTTTTGATATCGGAGTGGTTCATAACTTCATATGAATTGATGCATATATCTGGACTGTGTCTTAGGCTTTCTTGGTCGGAGAAGCGTCAAGACACGTCTTTTCTTCCAGGTATACTCGTCTCTCAAGCCTCCTGCCTCTTTTATGCTACGACAGTGGATCGCATCAATGCATCATCATTTTGACAATGTTTTCATCCAAGCACACCAAGTTACTAACATTGCGAATAATGTGTCATTTTTCGCAGGCACAAACATGTTATTTTTCCTACTGAACATGGTATCTCTTTTAGGAGTTGTATTGACATTCAAACCGTTCCTTGTTGAACGCCAAGGAGATCACCGCAAGTTTCCTAGCCAAATGTAAACAATTTCTAATAATCCTATATTCCCATTGGGGTGGAAGTTGTCAAAGAGGGCCTTCGTACAAAACTTTTGCTATTACCGATACATTTGAATTTTGTCATATCTGAGTGATACTCCGATTTATTTTGTTCAACAAAGAGTACACTTAGTCGCATTATAGTAACTTGAATCGAACCTGAGACTTATCGTTCAGGGATAAGTAGTTAACCACTAGGTTAATACATTTACGATACTTGAGATATTGTGGGTGGTATACTCGTATCGTGTCAACGATTTCAAATGAATAGGATTGGATAATGACAATCGATCCGTTTCAATCTGTGAAGAAACCGCCATCTAAACAATTAACCCTTCATCACACGCACACTCACTCAAATCTTAAATCCCTCATTTTCATTTCAAATCACCCCAATTTTTGTTTAGGGTTTCTTTCTCAAATCAAAATCATTATTCAATTACTCAATTCATCAACATCCTCTTCAAATCCCATCTCAATTTCGGTCAATTCCGTCGGCCGTCATGTCCGCGTCGACGCTTTCCGCCAGTGCCAACACCCGCCGCCGCACAACTTCCACAGTCAACGACGTCAAACATTCAATCGACATAGTCAACGCCACTACTATCGACTCCGCCGCGGTGGGCACCGCCAATAACGCCGCCGATGACGCAACTGCCGCCACGAACAAAGATCTGAGCCACTCGATTAAAGGCGAAGCGGTTCTAGATAGATCATCCAAGGAAAACGCTACCGCTAAAAAACCTAGTTCGCAAGTTCCGTCGGGTGGTAATCGTAATCGCACCCGCAAAACGACGACGTCAACGGCGACGAAAAACGTGAAGCCGCGGTGGAAGACGGTGCTTAGAGTGGTGGTGAAGAATTTGTTGTTGGTGGCCGTGTTAGCAGGATTGGTGCAGATGGTGAGGAAATTGGCGGTGAAGGAAGGTAGTGATTTAGGGGGGAATGTGTTAGGGTTTTCGGATATGGAATCGCAGATTTCATCGATCGATAATTTGGTTAAGACGACGACAAGAATGCTGCAGATGCAAATGGAGGTGTTGGACAAGAAGATTGGCAGCGAGGTTGGAAATTTAAGGGGGGAAGTGCAACGGAGGGTGAAGGATAAGGGGGTTGAGATTGAGGCGCAATTGAGTGAATTAAGGGCGAAAAACGAGGAATTGGAGGCCGGGTTTAAGGATTTGAGGGAAGTTTCGAATGGGTTTGTGTCGAAAGAGGATGTTATTAGGGTTTATGAGGAATGGAGGAGTGGGAAGGAGGAAGAAGGTGGGAGTCAAATGAGCTTGGATGAGATTCGGGCATTAGCAAAGGAGGTTGTGGAGAGGGAGATTGAGAAGCATGCTGCTGACGGGCTTGGGCGGGTGGATTACGCTTTGGCGAGTGGTGGGGCAAGGGTTGTTGTGCATTCTGATCCTCTGATGGCTGGAAAGGGTGTTTGGTTTTCTCCACATAGGTCTGGGGTTCATGAAAACGCGGTTAAGATGTTGAGTCCTAGTTTTGGGGAGCCTGGGATGTGTTTCGCGCTTAAGGGTAGTAGTGGGTTTGTTCAAATCCGTCTTAGGACTGCTGTTGTTCCTGAGGCTGTCACTCTAGAACATGTTGCCAGGGTACGTTTTGTTGCTTTCATCTCTCGAATGGTTTTGTGTTTTTTTTGTTGCATTGTTGATTTGATGCTTGTTGCTTTGTTGGTTATCGTCTGTTGTGATTGTGGAATGCTAGCATATTCACGTTTCGAAACCTTACTATCAGCAAGATCAAATCTAACTCTTAGATGCTGGGAGTAGCCTTTCTGTTGACTTTCCTTTGTAGCTTAAATTCCCTTAGTGACCAGGACTTCCAGTGTATGATTATTGGTCTATCGAAAATGATTTAGCAGAGCAATTTTTATCAATATTGCATCTGATTTGGTTAAATAACTATGTGTTAGATGTGTGGCTCTGCTATACGGGTGAGAAAGTTTTGCTTTGAGGGTAACATATGTTGACATCAAAATTGTTATTAACAAATGGGAAAGTTATCGGCTGGTTTTGCTTCGTTAATCAATAGGTGTTTATCTTGATTTGAAACTATAGAACTTGCTATCAGCTTTGTGTCTACTACACGGGTAATGTGTTACCTCCATATGGATGTAATGATTTCTCTCTCACCACCTCTTTTCATCTTCTATCCGCACTAATCAGTACCACCAATCCCGTCCAATTGTTTATCTTTTGAAGGTCTATTACTCTCCTAATGATCACCCCTATTTTCAAGCAAGCTTTTATTAATAATCCTTGGAGAGTTGTGACCTGTGCTTGGGTAGCTTACTAGTATTTGCATGCGCTCAACTCATCTTGCCAGATATGTCAATGTTCACTTTTATGCCAAGCTCTTTCCGAGTATTCAGTACTTTTGTGCTGAAGGAAGTAACGTTTTCAAAGCATGTCACATGTCTGTATATGCGCCTCTTGTCCCACGATAAATCTTCTGAGCCTTTAAAAATTCCCTTCACAGATTTTGAGAAGAAGATTATTGTGGGACGGATAGAGTAAATAAATTGTTTTTTGCTCATCATATCTCACTAAAAGGATTCTTTTATCATTTTAACTGATTGCAATTGTTAATGGAACAAGACTGTGATGTTGTTGTTACTCATATTTCAAATTTTGATGATGCTCTGTTATCATGTTGATTTTGCTCCCTGCCTTGGAGCCTTTTAAGTGATGGTATATTTGTGGGGGGGAAAAAATCATGTGCATAATAGGCACACGGTCCACTGTATTTTTAATTTTTTGTTGTGCTATATGACTATTTGATTTTTCAATGTGTGTTCTAAGTTCTACTAGTTCTCCATGGCCTGCAATATGGAATTTAGCTTCAACTTTGACAACCATTTTCTCCTGAATATGTAAAGATGGAATTGATCCCGGATTTAGGCTGAATTACTAACTTTCGTTGACTGGGTTCATGTGCTTTATACAAGTTCCTTGGGAATGGGGTTGCTGTGAATATTGGCTTCAGACCATATACTCCACTTTGCCTCCAGCCATCAAGGGTGGATAGTGGATACCATTTTGGGATTTTTTTTTTCATTTAATAGCTCTGTCTGACCCTCGCACGGCTGCACTTGCTCCCAAGTAGGAGTCTGTGTGACAAATCATAGTTGAGTCTTGGTTAAATGTTTGGATTCTTTGTCTTTTGAGGTGCTCCATTTTCGTAAAACGGTTGGGATTTGGATTTGAAGTAAGCCTTCGTTCCTTTCATTTATCATGCTGAAATGGGGATGAATCTGGTTGAATCATGTCTCTTGACCTTGATGGTAGAAGTATTTTATTGTTAAAGTAGCTGTGTTTTATTTTGATGATGTAATACGGACTATTGTAAATTGTAATGAGTCATTATGCTTTGACTTTAGAGTAATGTGGGGGGAGATATAATGTGTTCGTTTAAACTCGAGGCCTCCATATTTTCTTGCTTTGAAGATTGCTGAGATTTGGAAATCCTGAACATTCAATATTACAGTAGTAGTACTCGTATTATTTTTGTGTCAGAATTGTCTTACTTTGAGGCTTTGAGCTAAGTGACTGTAAATCCTGTAATAGTTCACTTCCCAGCTCTTTTGTTTAGATCTTTGTATCAGAGGATGTCAATGTCAATTTTGCTAATATATGATATTTGTTTCACTTTCACCATGAGCAGAGTGTAGCATATGATCAGTCGAGCGCTCCAAAAAATTGTCGGGTTTATGGTTGGCTAGATGGCTCACAAAGCCATGAAAGTGAGTTGAATATGGAGGATGAGAAGGTGTTGCTTGCAGAATTCACATATGATCTGGAGAAGAGCAATGCTCAGACACACACTGTAGTGGAGTCGGCTGCATCTGCTGTGATCGACACAGTTAGATTCGAGTTCAGTTCTAATCATGGAAGTCTGACACATACGTGCATATATCGGGTCAGGGTTCATGGTCACGATCCTAATCCCGTCCCAAAAATTGCTTGATTATTTATTTATGCAATCTGTAGAATGGTCGCTTTCTTCAACCGTTTAATTGTTGTCTGCCTCTTCACTTCATTTGTTCAGTGGTTAGTTTCTTTTATGGTGTGATAGTTGCTAAGCATTCGATCAACAACATTAAGTTAGACTGAATTGATATTTTTGTGTGCCTTTACTCGTGTCGTCGTATGTACTGTAGGAGATATTTAGTGTGAAACTCGGTCTTCTGTATTCATATTTTCTCGCGTCGACAATCTATTTACTTGGGACTGTATCTTGTACTCCTATAACACAGTTTTTTTTTTTTGTATATGCCTCAGGTTACTTTTAAGTTTAAAACTCTGAACTCTGTTTCATCTCTTTTAACAAAAACAAATCGTCTTGTTGTTTCATTCCTGAAATCCTGCTCTCTATCGTTTTTCTAGACGGTGCCAAATTTGATTGATATTCAAACTCATAATCGTTGCTCTGTATATCATGAGTGGCATTACAAAAGAGTATAATTACATAATACTAGTATTAACTACGGAGTACATCTTAGAACCTAAAATGTTAGGTTGCACAGAAACGGACATGGACATGAGAGACATGTCGGACACGAACATGACAGAAAAAAAAAAAATCAATATACAAATTTAAACAATCAATGCGCCAGAGATCGTTTACATTTCCTAATTCATGTGTAATCAATAACCTTATACGGAGTACATTATATTTTAGTCTAGTGATTAAGACGGAGGTACTCGGGATAATAGGTCTCAAATTCGATTTTCCCTCCCCGTTATAATGCGATTGAGTTCGCTATTCGTTGAACCACAAACAAAAGGGAGTTAGTATTCAGTTAAGGGATGACTTTAGATACTACATAGATTGAACATTTGATGTATCAATCTATAGATTAGTTTATCGAGCTAGTCTCACGGTGCACATTTGTATACTTATAACATTTTGCTAAAATTCTATTCGACCAAGTTTAAATTCATAAATTCGCAACAGAGATCCGTCATCTTTTATGACGGGAAAAAGACAAGAGGAGACAACCTTGAAAATAATGATATTTTATCGTAATTAATACGGAGTAAGTGCTTAACCTATTTTAACAATATGACGAACTAGGTTGCACGGACATGCCTGAAATCTGTCGTCTTATGTCGAACACGGATGGGACGCGCGTGAAAACGTTCCGGACACCTAAAAAACCGTGTCTCAGTTTTATTTTTAAAACGAAAACGTTTTGGACACGGGCCGGTGATATTTTGGGAACAGCCCCTTTTCAATTTCAGATCTCAGTTTCTCAACCAAATTCACCCTTCTTCTCCCCATGCTCTCAAGTCTCAACCACCAGGCCCACCGCCATTCTCCGACGCCACAGCCAATCCCCGACGCCGCCAGCCGGTAATTCCGTTATTTATTTGGATCATGTCACTCTTTGTTGGCGGTAACTAAAAGAGGTTCATTTTTCACTTTGTCAAAGTTCACATGTATGTATGTACTCCCTATCTATTTAATTTAGAAGAATTAAAGCACACCGGAATATTCCTACCCTTCAATTTCGTCAATTTCCTGTAAGTTTGTTTTACTCGATACTCCTTATCCTTGTTCATGTTTAATCTTGTATGATTGCATCATTTCTGTTCTATAAATTTCATTTTTCTATGGGGAAACACTTGCCTTGTCTGATATTCCCGGAGATGTAGATATATATGCAGGAGATTTCGTGAATTGTGGATTGTTGATATTCTTAATTAAGTACTTTCTCCGAGTTTCTAACCTTGTCCCATTTGTGTTTTGGGTGGAAAATAGAGAGAAATTGATGGATAAATGTAGAAAATGGGTAAAAGATCAAACTCAGTCCAAAAATAAAAATGGGGCAAGGTTAGAAACTCGGAGGGGGTGGTATCTATTTTAATATTTTATTATGCAACTGAGAGGAATTTTGAGGGAAAATTTCTTAGCACCCAGATGCTAAAATTAAGTACGATTACTTGATTAACAAGATGGATTTGGAAATAATTCTTTGCTTGTTGAGCGAGTGATTCTCAGCTATCACACCCTAATCTACAAGAACAGATAAAGCAACATTACTTATTGAATTTTAATAACATAGCATAACAATTACTGATGTAGAAGTTGTTGACGTAATGCCAGGGATAATGGGGGAGACAAAGGTTGGTTCAACAAACCAAGGTATTGATAGGAATCAAAGACATAATCTTATTGATCCTGCATTTTCAAAGTTTATCACCCAGACCCCTCAGAAACTGCAATTTTTTTTAAAGGTTGGTGATTTTTGTGAGGTTGAAAGTTATTGTCATCGTCTGATTTTTCTGTAATATAATGTAGGGTTGGTGTTTGATTTGTGTACTACGTTGGTTTTGACAGTCACATTTGAAGGCATTGGAGAAAGGAGTGGCGAGAAAGGATGCCGTTCACCAAGTTGTCGGAAAGGAGCACAAGTCTTCAGTTGATTGGGAAGCTGATTTGAAGAAGCAGATGCATCTGTGGCGTGAGAATCCTGCTTGGGTTAATCAACCACCCAAAATAGATGTAAGTGTCACTTCGCGCATTTTGGTGCTTTTGAAGGATGCCAAATCCGGAAACTTAGGGATTTGTATGACAATAGCCAATCAGCCAAGAAAATCCTAGAGAGTTGAGGTCTCAAATGGTAAAAGCTCTTACACGCTGGGGTGAATCCGGAAATCAGAGTATGGGGTAGCAAATTTTTTTCGTCGTTGTCTTAAGAATTTAAAATCGTAATTTAACGAAACTTAACTATCACAAATTAAAAATAAATATTTCAATAAAACGTAGCACAAATAAAAATAAAAATATTATTTTTACTTTCATTACATAATTTACTGAAAAATCAAATCATTTAAATAAATAATTCATTATGTAAAATTAATTTAATTTTGAAAACCAATAAGTAATAAGAAAATATGGCTACTTATTTGACTAATTCCCATTAGAAGCAGAATTAATAAGTTTGTAGCAATTAGTGATGATCGTACGAGGTAGCTCTTGTACATCTGTTGGGCCAAATTGTAAGGTTAAACGCATAACCTAAGAATTGACTGTTTTCCTGTAGGTTACAGTGCCCAAAGGATCTCTCTGCAATCTGTATGCGGAAGTTGACGTTGGGTTGCCACCAGATGCCATCTACAACATTGTCACTGACCCTGATAACAAGAGGGTCTTTAAAAACATTAAGGTTGGTAGTAACTATCAAAATTGTTTCTTATATTATACTCCGTAACTTGTAATTACTTCTGTACGATGTGATTCATCATAATTCATAAGGCTAATATTAATACTTCGTATCTTGAACGTATAAACTTCGGTTTTCCGGATAGTTTACAAAGTTTCCTATCAACCTTTGTTTTACAAATGCAAACATCTGAAATTATTGAGTGGATGCAAAAGATAATACGAGCAATTGACTACATAATAGTTTGTGTATTACATGCACTCACACAACAACAATATTAGAGCCTTAGTCCCAAAAAGATTTCTGAGGTCGTTAAGTCAGCATCCAAAAAGAAAGGCGGACAATGAAATAGAATAATAATAAAAATATAGTTTCAAACGTCAAATTAAGTTGAAAGCATTAATAATAATTTTAAAGACTTACAAACCCAAGTTTAAAAAAATACTTGTATGAAAATAATTTTTGAAAAATAAAATAAAGGAATTAAGGATAAATAAAAAGAGCAAAAGGATAGTCCTCAGATATCTTCCGTCACCTGAATCCTCTCCCTCCACATTGTCCTATCCAACGCCATAGCTTATCCAATCCCAAGAAATTTCATATCGTTCTCAAATCACTTTTATCTAAGTATGTTTAAGTCCTCCTCGACCCCGCACTAACCCATGCTCACTCCATTCTAAGTTTTCGTAGTGGTGCATCAATCGGCCTCTGTCTCACATGCCCAAACCATCTTAACCTATTCTTCCTTAATTATCCTCTAAAGGTGCCACTCTAACTTTCTTCCTAATCACTTCATTTCTAGGCTGATCCTTTCGTGTATGGCCACACATGACTATTCTTGACTGCCCAACATTTCGTGCCATATAAAAGTGCATGCCTAATTGCCGTCCGGTAGAATTTGTCGTTTAATCTTTGAGGTACTTCTTGATCATATAATAACCCCGTTGCACTCTTGCATTTCAACTATCCCACTTTAATCCTATGGGCCACATCGCCGTCTAATTCCTCATCCTTTTGGAGAATAATAGAACCAAGATAATGGAAAAACTCTGATGCACGTATAACATTCCCATCAAACGTGATAGTATTTGTCTCTCCACTCTCACCTTCGCTAAAACTGCACTTTAAGTATTCAGTCGTATTTCGACTCAACCTAAATCCACGAGATTTTAGTGTATGTCTCTAGAGTTCCAACTTCCTTTCAACTTCGTCCTTCGTCTCATCAATTAATACTATATCATCGACAAACATCATGCACGAAGGGATGTCATCTTGAATTGACCTTGCTAATTCATCCATGACTATGGCAAAAAAGAAGTTGGGCCTTATGCATATCAATCGTAATAGGGAATTCTTCGATCCTTCCTATTGTACTATGTATCCTTGTACTAGATCCTACCTGTCTTTAATGATGTCAATATACTTCTTTGACACACTCTTTTTGGTTAAAGCCCACCAAAGTATCTCTCTGGATACCTTGTCATAAGCTTTCTCTAAATCAAGAAAAACCAAATGCAAGTCTGTTTCCTTATCACGATATTGTTCTATCATTTGTCTCATCAAAAATATTGCTTCCATAGTCAATCTCCCGGATACCTCCACACACTTCCGCAGTCGTTGCTCTATCACTTGTTCCCATAATTTCATAGTATGACTCGTCAACTTAATTCCCCGATAGTTTGAGAACTCTTGGACATCGTCTTTATTCTAATATAATGGTCTTACTTGTTCTCCATGCCATTGACATCTTATTGTGTTTCCAAATCTGGTTGAAAAGCCGTAACCATTTGATTCCCCTCTTTCCCAAACACCTTCATACTTCAATATGGTTGTCATCTGAACTTTTTGCTTTTTTTGAACCCATTTTCTAACCCATTATCTTTAACTTCAGTCGTGCTTCATCTTTTTGAACACGCCGTCTCGATTAACTAAATTTGGTGCAATACTCACATCCTCAATATCTTTCTCATGCTAGCTATTAAATAAGTTGTCAAAATATGACATCCATCCTTCCCTTATTTCTTGATCTTGAATCACCATCTTATTATCCACATTCTTCACACATCTAACTCTCCCCACATCATATTCCCCATATCTCTAATACGAACAATTTTATAGATATATCTTTTTCCTTGGTATATAATTTTGCATACTCTCTTGATTAACCTTTGCTCGAGCCTCGCGAACAGTTTTCTTGGCTTCTCTTTTAGTCTCCTTATATTTCCCGAAATTCTCCTCACACGGTCATTTTCCTAATGCCTTATATCATTCACGTTTAGTTTTTATCGTTTGACGTGCCTCATCATTCCACCAGGATGTGTCCTTACCCAATAGCTTGAATTCTTATTCCCCTAAAACTTATTTTGCCACGTCCTTAATGTTATGGTCCAACAAAGCCCAAGTTGAATCTATATCCATCTGAACCTTGCACGTCTTTGTCCACACCGTGATGAACCTTCCATATTTGACACCACACCCATACTTCTAACTGGCGCTTCGCTTCCGTCGATGACTTAGTAACCCTTGCAAATTTATCACCACACCCGAGTCTGGGAAGTGTAGCGCACCCTTGCTTATTTGACACCATCGCCAGGCATAGAGATGGCACACCGCTTCAGGGCTACGACCTAGCAACCCTCGAAAATTTATCACTTCCGAGGAGACGCCTCAACGATATTTAAATTATGATTCATGTCCATCCTATGTGATCAAGTTCTACGTTGGTTGTCACCGACCTACCGCAACCCTTCTTTGTCCAGGCTTGGGACCGGCAATGAATATCAAAACAACACTCACCGCATGCAGTCATGCAATATGAAAAAAATTCTGGTAAGCATATGTGTGGATGCAAGAACAAAGATACCTAGAGCATCAAAAGTGGGTAGTATCAGTCATTTGGTGTTAAATATCTTAAACATTTGAAGTTTGGTTTTCTGGATTCACTGTCATATCTGAAAAGAAAAAACACATAAGAGGATCAACCTTAATTACGTTACATTTATGATAATTTAATCTCTATGTGAGCATATAAATATTTGGGCATTGTTCAGAATACCTTCTAACTTTTATAAGCAAACAGTTGATATATTTTCCTCCACCAGGACGTCATATCAAGGAAGGTATTGGTTGACGAGGGTTCTAAACAGGTCGTTGAGTTGGAACAAGCAGCGATATGGAAGTTCCTTTGGTGGTCAGGAACAATTTCTGTACATGTCGTAGTAGATCAAAACCGAGAGGATCACTCAGTAAGTTGAACTTGGTATTTTAATAATGTGTGAAACCCAGATGAACATATGATGTTTCTTGACTGACAAATAACCCGTAATCTAACTTTTTTCTTCCCTCAGATGAGGTTTACGCAAGTAAAATCTGGATTTATGAAAAAGTTTGAAGGGTGTTGGAGAGTAGAACCTCTATTCGTTGATGAGAAGATATGCTATCCTTTTCGACCCAAAACTTTGTCCGAATATCAGTCTTGCACAGGCGGCAGAGGAAGAATTGGATCACGGGTGAGTTTAGAGCAACTTCTGGAGCCGGCTATAATCCCACCGCCTCCCATTTCATGGTATCTTCGAGGAATTACCTCAAAGACCACAGAAACACTGATAAACTATATGACTGAAGAAGTTGGCAGGATCAAGGGTTTTTCTGAAGGAATGGACGCAAGCAAAGAGCCGAAATCATTTGAAGAACCGTCCAATAATATAAGCGTTGATCAACTACGAGACATTAAAAAGCGGTGGGCCTTACGTAGGAAAAATGCTTTGCAGTTTCGGAAGAAATAGTTGGCGTGTATTCATGTGCTCTAAAAAATGTACTCCGTATTGTACAAAGTGTCTTGCTTTGTAATTATAAATCAAGAAATCTTGCGGCTAATTTAACTTTAAAACTTGGTGGTGTTCGCTGAGAGAATCGAATGTGGGAGTAACTGATTCTGGTAGTACAGCTCAAAATATAACATTAGAGTATTTCCTGAAAGCTCAATACCAGCCATTTTGTCTTCGGAAATGTAAATATTATACGTGGAAGCTTGAGTAATTTTTTTCGACAGCGGAAGCTTGATTTTTTTTTTTAGAAAACGGAAGCTGCTACTTCTGTGGGACTACAAGAGGAGAATCAGCGTCGTATATACTTTGATTCGATTGTTTGTATACCAGGCAGATTCACTTGCTGCTGCAGGAGTGATTGGTGCAGGACATTCTGGCTCAGGATATGCTGCTGTTTTGTTCTCATTTAGAAGGACAAGTCAGGGTGTTGTAGGAAACAATGTGTGTTAGCTGCTGTGTTAGTGCTGTTATATGTGGAGTTTGGATGGAACGAAATAGATGCTGGAAAGAGGGGAGTGTGAAGCTGCCAAAAAATAAAATATTTGATACGGAGTACTTCTTAATCTTACAATGATGAATCTTGAATAAAGATTCGATCTTTGATTTTCTTACAATGAAAAGTAATGATTTTATAGAATTAGAAGAAGAGTATAATATTCCTACTATTTGGTGTCGAATCTGATGTAATGTAACCAAAATAGTTTGTATTATTGACCATGATATAATCAATATATATTTACATTTTACCAACAAAAAAATAAAGAATAATATTATATTTTCTAGTTAATTACTATTAAAAAAAATAAAATATTTGAATGTTTTTCCTTATACAAATTCTTACTCCTATATTAGGATTTTTTTTTCTATAAACGTTCTTAAATTATTTATTTAAATTAAAAATAAATTCTCTCCGTTCATTATCTTTTGCCCCATTTCATCAATATTTGTGAGTAGTATTTTAATGAAATGGGAAAAAAGATAGTAAACGAAGAGAGTATCATATACTCCCTCCGAGTTTTAGTGTTCTTCCCTATTTCCTTATTGGGCGGATTTCGATCATCTTCCCTATTTTCATTTATGGAAAACTTTTTCACACACTTTATCATCTTTAATTAATATAATATTCATCTCTCATACTTTTTCAATCAACTTTATCTCATTTAATTAATATAATATTTCAGGAACTCGGAGGAAGTAATATTTTAATTGTTGTTGAGAAAATATACCCTTCATTTTCTAATTCTATCAGTATAATTTTTTCATAAAATATACTCACTATCTACTTATATAGTTATATTAGGGCAATAGTTTTATTTTATTGCTATTACTTATCTTAAAAAAAATTCAAAATTCAACATTTTAATATTTTTATAGGACGAATAAATAAATATTTAAAAACTTATCGAACATAATTGACTACGCGTTCCACAAGGTCTCTATTCAATTTTTGTTGTATTTTAAGTTGATAATTAATTGTTTATATAATGGTTATTTTTTTAGTCTTAGGTGTAGTGTAATGGTTATTCGATATAACACGACCCATAATTAAACCGATTCGTATTTCGTATTTTCACCTAACATGTTTAAAGTTATTTTAAAAAATTATGTACATTAAAAAAAAAACTCTCTTGATTTTTTTAACCGTGTCTCAATTTTTTTTAAAACGAAAACGTTTTGCACACATAAAAACCGTGTCTTGATTTTTTTTTGTTTTAAAACAAAAACGTTTTGGACACGGGCCAAGCAAATTTTGGCGGAAAAATCCTGGCTCTTTTCAATTCAAGATCTCAGTTTCTCAACCAAATTCACCCTTCTTCTCCCGTGCTATCAAGTCTCAACCACTTTCCTCTGCACTTTCCCTCAACCACCAGTCTCCGACGCCACCGCCAATCCCGACGCCGACAGCCGCTGTATTTTTCTAGGGTTTGTTTTATTTTTGTTCTTCATTTCGATTTCTAGTGTTTATTTGTTCTTCATTTCGATTTCTAGGGTTTCGTCTTCTAGTCTTTAATCGACATTATTTGTTTGGCATTATCACTAATTCGATTTCTAGGGTTTGATAGCATTCGTAATTCGATTTATAGGGTTTGATAGCATTAGTAATTTGATTTCTAGGATTTTTTTTTTTTTTTTTTTTTTTTTTTTTTTTTTTTTTTTTATGTATAACATTATAACAAAGTATAAAAATAAAGGAGAATCTATGTGATTTAAGATGTACGAAAAATCAGATTTGGGTTGTTTATGGAAGAGCAGTTTATGGAAATACTTTTAGGCTCAAAAAATAAACTTCCAACTCAATGAAATTAAAAAGATAATGAATCATTTATTACACTGTTGCTGCTGGCTGATGTTCCGTTCGACAGGTGTTTCATTCATTCATTCAATGGCCACAACGGCCATCCGACTCCGAAGAATTGGAATCACAGCGGCAGGCGTAGCAACAGCCGCATCATTCACCCTCACCTTCAGCGCATCCTCGAATGAGAGGCCTGCTGCTGCGTTGGGGTCAGTTCAGTCCATGATCGCCGACCCCAAGGCAGTGGTCCCTCCTCGAAAGGCCCACACCTCCACCCTTATGGCCTCCACCAAGGACAATCCCCTTGATCTTCTCATTGTCGGTGGTGGCGCCACCGGTTGCGGAGCTGCTCTTGATGCCGTCACTCGCGGCCTCCGTGTCGCCCTCGTTGAACGCCAGGATTTCTCCTCTGGAACTTCTTCCAGGTCTACTAAGTTGGTCCATGGAGGTTTCTCCTTTCTCCCACTCCTCCTCCTTCATCTTTTTTATTTGATTTGATTCATTTTTTACTTGAAATGTATGCTAACTTACTTTACTTTTTATGAAGAAATGTGATAATGAAATTTTGTTAGTAGTACTTGTCGTGTTAGGTAATCCAGCATAGAAAGGAAGTCTGGCTTAAATGGGCATTCCGCGCTTTATGTTTTGTATCAGTTGTTATCAGCGGAGTGTGGTGCTCTTTTTTGGTGAAGAGATTCACACCTCAGCTCACTATATGTTCACTGATGCTAGTTGAATGCAAGTGCTGTTTGTTGTCATCTTATTGTGTCCAATGCAGTTCACCGAATCTGGTTGCATCCAATGCCGTTTATTTCACTTTTGTGTGTCCAATGCCACTCAGTTGGCCTAATGTGGGTCATAATAATGGGTGCAAACATTCTAAGTACATACAAATTCATTTAAATGAGGCAATCTTCTATTTTTAAATTTTACGGAAGATTTTTTTGTGTTGCCTACTCACTTTTGTGTGTTTCTTTGTTTGTAATTGCCTCCCTATTTTTTAATCATAATATTATCTTTTTTTAGCAAAAACAATTGAAGTAACTTGTTTTGACGTCATGTTCTTTACCATCTTTTTAATGGTTATTCACATTCTCGTTGCTTCTCTGTGGAGTATGGTAATCTTTTGCGGTGAAATAGATTCACACCTTAGCTCACTGTATGTTCATTGCTACTAGTTGAATGTAAGTGCTTTTTGTTGTCATCTTGTTGTGTCCAATGCAGTCACTTGATCGAATCTGGTTGTGTCCATTGCTGCTTCTTTCACTTTTGTGTGTCCACTGCAGCCTGACCTGATGTGGCTGATAACAATGGGTGCAAATCAAAGTACATACAAGTTCATTTAAATGTTAATTGTTTGCTTTTTGAATCTTTATGTCAACCAGGAGTCCGCTATCTGGAAAAGGCTGTGTTTAATGTCGATTATGGACAACTGAAGCTAGTCTTCCATGCACTCAAGGAACGTAAACAAGTGATTGATAATGCTCCTCACCTGTGCCACTCTTTGCCATGCATGACCCCATGTTTTGATTGGTTTGAAGTGGTGTACTACTGGGCGGGTTTGAAGCTATATGATCTGGTTGCAGGGTCGAGATTGCTACATTTATCAAGGTATTACTCAGCACAAGAGTCTATTGAGCTGTTTCCCACGCTGTCTAGAACTGGACAAGGAAAAGGCTTAAAAGGAACTGTAGTGTATTATGATGGGCAAATGAATGACTCGCGACTGAATGTTGACTTGGCATGTACCGCTGCGTTAGCTGGTGCCTCGGTGCTTAACTACGCTGAAGTGATTTCTCTACTTAAAGATGAAACTGGCCGCATAATTGGTGCGCGGATACGTGACAATTTGTCTGGTATGAGTAATATCCTTTTTGACACTATTTCAAAATGTTTTTCTTTTCGTATAATCGTGTTGGTAGTCAATATCATATAAAATCCAAGCATTGATTCCCACTATCAACATAAAATCTTTTCGTATAATGTTAGTATTAAAGTTACTCATTTGCTCTTTCAACAATTGGTCAAATTTTTGTGGATGCATTAAAGAGAGGGTAGTCTAGTCTTTTATAAAGCAATTGTGTGGACAATAGTGGAAATGTATACAGATGAATGCAACTGACCAAAATGGAATATGTATACAATTTATTGGAACGGAGGGATTAATAGATATTCGTTTGTAAGATATACTCATGTAATCTCTGTTTAAGCTTAATCAATTACGGAGTATATTGTTGCCAAAAAAAGAAGAGGAAGAGAGATGACATAAGAGTAAAAGAATCCTTCCTCTTTGTTGTGATTTTTTTAAAAGAAAATAAATAAAGAAGATGGAGATAATGAAAAATGAGGTTGATAAAAGAGGTGTAGAAATAAGAGAGGAAAAATTAGTGGATGAAAACATCCTTTTGGTTGCGGATACTTTCAAGTTGTGGTAGATGTTGCTTGGCCATTTTGTGACTTTGTTTGAAAATTAGTTGTATTGTTGATTAATAATGAATTCAGTTTTTTTTTTTTTTTTTTTTGTTTTTTTAACACTAGTTTACATTACATCATTGTTTACCAGGAGAAGAGTTTGATACATATGCTAAAGTTGTGGTAAATGCTGCTGGACCATTTTGTGACTTTATTCGGAAATTGGCTGATAAGACTACACCAGCCATGATATGTCCTAGCAGTGGAGTGCATATTGTTCTCCCTGATTATTACTCTCCAGAAGGAATGGGATTAATAGTTCCAAAAACAAAAGACGGGCGTGTCGTTTTTATGCTGCCATGGCTGGGAAGGACTCTCGCAGGGACCACCGATTCTAATACCATTCTTACAATGTTGCCAGAACCACATGAGGATGAGATTCAATTTATATTAGAAGCCATTTCTGATTATCTTAATGTCAAGGTTAGCACATGTTTTTTTCTCTCTAATTTGTTTACCGTAGCACCACTTTTTTGTCGACAATAGTCGAACCAAAACAAAATACTTTTTATTATTAGGGGTGATCTGGTAGCAATGCTTGTTTAAGGAGAGAGTAGCCCGCTTCTTTCGCTAAAGCTTCCCTATCCGATTCACTCGTCCCTTTTTGGGTCTCGTCGCTTCGGTAAATCACTTGAGCCAAAAATGAAGTATTTTACCTTTGTTCCAGTGGAATGGATGAGCGGACTAGCAAGTTCATTCTGCCTGAAAGAGAGAGTGAGAGGTCCATTAATAATTATTGTCATGATTTAGTATGTTATCCATTGTAAGGCATTATTTCCGCTTCATGTTTAAAACAAAACGTTAAGGCTTATTTTGAAACTGGGTTTTAGAAGGCATCAGGCGACTTTTTTCTAAATGTTGAGCTATGCTATTCTTTTCTTTTCTTTTGAGTCATACCCATGGGACTATGTCCAGCAAAACAATCGTGGATATAGGTTGAAAATATATACCTTACATTTACTAATCTGACACTTCCCCCAGGAGTGACAATGATGGGGGCTTGCACGTTAAATATAGAACAAATGGCTTGAATTTGAAGCACATAATATCCTTTTAAAAAATAAATAACTTTAAACAGTATGCTTCAAGCATCTTAGTTTAGGCGTACGGAATTTGTCATTTGGATAAGTACATGTATCGGACAATGGCAAAGTTCTAGTAACATAGGATATAAAAGTGCTATTGGCAAGGCAAATCTTGCTTTTTGTACCTGAGTATTGACCTAAACATTCATATATTGGATCCATTCAGGAAAGGGCAAAGATGTGTGCAGTCATGTTATAAAGGGTAGTTTTTCATGTGGTATTTTTAGTTTTTTACAGGTTTTAAGATGTATAAAGTTTTAATGCTACTCGTAATAATTTTTTCACCAAAGCATCTCTTTTCATTCACAAACGTGCTTTATGACTTCCATAAAACTCCAAAACAAAAGTTTTGTAACTGGGAATGTAATATTTTGCTATTAGTGTTTTTTTTCTATGGTTTGTATAATTCTATGATACGAGCCATTGAATAAAGGTTTACCTGTACTTGGTTTTACTTAGCTCAATTTGTCAGGTACGCCGGACGGATGTTCTTTCTGCATGGAGTGGCATTCGCCCGTTGGCGATGGATCCAAGAGCAAAAAACACCGAGAGCATATCCCGTGATCATGTTGTTTGTGAAGATTTTCCTGGGCTAGTCACTATCACAGGTGGAAAATGGACAACCTATAGAAGGTACTTTCATTGCTCCGGACTGCTCTCTCTTTTGAGCAGGGACAAAGAAAACAGTTGTAAGTAGACAAATTATTCTTACTTGAACCAACAACAGAAACATTACCCTCGTGCCTCGGAGGCCGGAGTTACTGCAAGTTGCCAAATTGAGATTTTTTTTTGGGGGGGGGGGGTTGTTGCATGGGAATCCCTTAAAAAGAAGACTGTTGGTGAAAGCATTGAAGAAGACATGGGAGGAATAAATGGGTGACACTCTAGCTCTGAGTTACATCCTTTCCATGTCTTCTTACCCTTGTGTTAGTGATACAGAGGTTGTTTTTTGCATAACTGCTGCTTCAAAATGATGAAAACCGCAACCAATTTAATAAGCCTTTATCTTTTATTCAATCAGAATAAAAAATGAAGAATAACGAGTCTTTGGCTCCATCTGAAATGAAAATCTTGTTTACACCTCCAAGACAATGTGTTAGACAAGCATGCCTAAGTTGAATTTCTATCTAACTCAATACTTGGAATGAACTCTAGTAGAATTTTGTAAATATAACTTCTCAGGCGTTGACGGAATCGCCATTAATGTCCCTTCCGTGTATTAAACATTAAGGTTTATTTTGCCCTATGTCCCTCATATTCTTTCTCAAAGACCCACTATTAGTAACTATTTTATCACCTTGTTTCGTTCTCTATCTAAAATATATTTGCATGATCTGGATCACAGACCATTTTATGTATCTTTTGCTTCGGTTTAATAAAGAGCGGTATTTTGACCTGCCAAGGTTCCCATAGTACTGATTGCTTATAACTAGACCTGTCAAAAACTGACCCGACCTGAAAACCCGACCCGAAACCGCCCGGAAAAAAACCCGAAAAAACCTGCCCGGAAATGACCGAAACCCGAAAGTGACCCGCCCGATAAAAACCCGAATATATTGGGTCAAAACCCGCCCGAACCCGTTACCCGCCCGAAAATAGATAAATTAAAAAAATATTGCTATTATACACTAAAATTTCTCAAAAACACTAAGAAATATTTGTTTATTTTCAAAATTTTAAGAAATAATATTTATATATATCTTTAAAATCATATTTTTATCACATTATTGTTATAATGATAGAAAAAAAATTAATAAATCGAGTCAAAGTTCGTCATATATATTCGTACCTCCTATAGAAATAAAATATCAATGTATACTAAAAAATATATTAAATAAAACATGTTTATTTTCACTAATATCTTATATTAAATGAGATGGTTAAGAAAATTAAGAATAAAATTGTATTTATGATAAAAAAAAAGTAGAGAAAATTAATGTTTTTAAAGTGCGTTAATGACCCGTATTTGACCCGAACCCGACCCGAAACCCGTATAAACCCGACCCGTATAAAACCCGTATTTTTCAAACCCGAAATACACCCGACCCGTATATTACCCGAACCCGAAGTGACCGAACCCGAAACCCGACCGCCCGACCTGTTTGACAGGTCTACTTATAATGGTTGGTGCAGCATGGCTGAGGATGCTGTTGATGCAGCGATCAAGTCTGGAAAACTGAGTCCAGCAAATAAATGTATAACGGACAACTTGATACTCTCTGGTGGTTATGGGTGGGATCCTGCTTATTTCACTATTATAGCTCAACAGTATGTCCGAATGAAGAAGACTTATGGCGGAGAAGTTGTTCCTGGTATCATGGACACCGCTGTTGCCAAGCATCTATCTCAAGCGTACGGCACATTGGCTGAGCGTGTGGCATCTATAGCTCAGGTTGAATTCTATTCTGTTGTAGTTTTATTAACTTTATATTTTTTAAATTTGTTTGCAGAGGGGATTGATGAGCTCATCATGTAAATTAATTCACGGAAATCTTATCTTAAGTTTGCTACTTTACCCTTTGTTTGGATACAATAACAGGAGAGGGATTGAAGGGAGGAGAGGGGAGGGAGCAGTTGAGCTGTGTCATTTTGTTTCTATATCTTTTCTAATTTTGTTCGTAAGACAGAAAATGTCCATGGACGGAGAAATGTTACGGAGTAAATGCTTCATTTGCTTTGTTAGCTGCCATAAACTGTATTGGATGAGTGTTTACTTTTGTATTGTGCCGTTTTTTGGACGAAGGGATCTATAGAACCAAGGAGGGAAGGAAAGGGAGCGGATGAATTTCATTATCGTAGACTTGTTGACCTGTTGCATTATGTCACACTGTATCTTTCTAGTGGATTTGCATGTGGTTATATGAAAAACGTAAATGTGTTAGAGAATCATACTGTATAAAATGATGTTTAAGTTATATAACATGATATTGTTTTCCTTGAATACAGAATGAAGGTTTAGGGAAGCGGCTTGCCCATGGGTACCCTTTCCTGGAAGCAGAAGTAGCATACTGTGCTCGATACGAGTATTGCGAGTGTGCAACTGATTTTATTGCTCGAAGATGTCGATTGGCTTTCCTAGACACAGATGCAGCAGGCCGGGCTCTACCTCGTGTCATTGACATCCTAGCATCTGAACACAAGTGGGACAAATCTAGAAAGGATGATGAGGTTAGGAAGGCTAAGGAATTTCTAAACACGTTCAAGTCATCAAAAAATGCCCAGTTTCATGACGGCAAGCACAAGTAGCAACTCAACGTCTTCGTCAGTTTAGGTGATTTAAAGCTCCGTTGAATCACTCGCTAATGCAGCATCCATATGGAGGCTGAAACTGACACAACTAGGGAAGCTTGTTTGTTTTGGTAACGGACGGGTTCATGCTCGATCCTCATTCAGGACAATACCCATCACTACTGCTTCTAAATAACAAGCCACCCACTTTCAGTATGTTGCGGTGGATGATTAGTTACAGTATACTACGACTACTACAGGAGACTCTCAGGCTGCTGCTGCTGCTGCTGCAGCTGCTGCGATTCTTTTATCAGTCAGGTACATGTATAACAGATTTACGGAGTGACCATAATTTGTGCCATCATACTTGACGTATATAGATATATAACATTCATTAATCGAAGGCGTAATTAATATTCCTTTAATAATATAAGTGTATGTTTTATACCATCACTTGAAACATTCATTATACAATCAATATTATATATTAATAAAATAGGAATTTTTCGAGCGATTGATTGGTCCAAGTTTTATAATATCCGTATATTTTTTTTAAGTTGAATAAATAACATAAAAATTTGTATATGAAAAAAAATCCTATACCACCCGAGACTTGATTTTTTAAAAATTTAAATAAAAAATATAAGAATTTGTATAGGAAAAAAATAATCAATATTTTATTTACGACTCAAAAAATTATCATTATATAAATCGATTATTATTCCAATATAAGGCAACATAAATTGGACAGGGACAATGTGAAATGCTTAGTAAATTTTGTTTTAAAAACAACCAAATTAAAGTTGTAATATATATTTTTGATTTAAATTAATAATATATAAATTTGAGTAAAAAAACAATCCTACTACAAGACTCAGGCGATATTATATTTGTATAAAAAATAATCTTACTACATCTCTAACTCAAAAAATTAACACGATATAAACCGCCAATGCATGCGTGGAATGCATACCGTAGTTAATTCAGTTTGATAATTTTTTTAATATTTTTTATTATTACTCCCTCCGGACACTATTTTTCGCCCCACTAGCCCAATATATGTGAGGAGTATTTTAATGAAGTGGGGCAAAAAATAGTGTCCGGAGGGAGTATTATTTAATCACCCTCTAAAAATTTAGAGGTCCACCTCATCATTCGAATAAGGTGGGGTGCCACTTGGAAAATCCAATAGTTGAGGTGTACCCATAGAATTTTTTTTTTTTGGTTCATCGAAGAGCGCACTTAGTCGCATTACAATATAGGGAAGGAGGATTCGAACCTGGAACCTACTGTCCCAGAGCACCTAGTCTTAACCACTAGGCTAAGACATCTTCGGTTGCACGGACACTCCTCCAAACCAACGTGTCGTGTCGGACAACGACACACGTCGGACACACGACGATACGTGTCGGACACCTGTAAACCATGTCCGGTTTTATTTATTTACTAGATGTAAAGCCCGTGCGATGCACGGGCCACTTTTTAGTGACGTCGATAAGAATACCAAGCTGAATGATAGCATAAATTTGTGAAACTGTACAACAATAGAGAGTCAGTCAAGGTTAGGAGTATGTCTAATAGTAAAGAAATATTATCCATATCCCTAAATGTGTTTCAAGGAATTAGAGATAATATATACGATAAAGATCAAATTAAATTATAGGCATTATATATGGTGCGTTGTAATTAGAATAAAAGACTAATTAAAGTTCCTCGCACATAAATAAATATACGTAGATATAAATATTCATTGGGTAAAATGGGAACCTATTACAGTTAACAACGATGAAATATGTGATAAAAAACTAATTTATCATCATCAACGCACGCACAAGTTATTATAATGAATGTTGAGCTTAAAGTAACGATGCATACTTTTGCTTATTTATAATAGTACAATTATAAATGCATTTGAAATGATAGTAAAGTTCAAAATTACGACTTTTTATATTTATAATTGTAGTCTTGTAGATAGTCTGTTCACCACGTTAGAGTCTTAAGACCATGCGATGTGGTTGATAATCTTACTTTCGTAAATTTTTTGTTGATATCTATGGACGAACCATTACTGTTATTTATAATATAATAGTCCATCACCTTCTTATAACTTTCTTCTTATAATTTTTCCGACGTGGGTTAATTTTTTGGTTGATATCTAAGGACGAACAATTACTCTTATTTATCATAATAAAATAAAGGAAAAGAAAATATATCTATCTGTATTAGGATGATAATAATAATAATAATAATAATAATAATAATAATAATAGTAATTTTATTTTTATTATTAATTATTTTAAAATTTTAATTTTATATTTTTAGAATTTCTAAAGAATTGGAGTATAAGATTTTTGGTTTATAGTCTTAAAAATTCTTTTTAACTTAAGTTTATATTCATAAGATCGTTTTTTAAGACTCAAATGATTTTTAGTTGATATCTAAGAACGAATAATTGCTCTTATTTATAATACAGAATTTCATTACCCATCATAATTTTTCGATGTGGATAATTTTTACTTAACTTTATAATCTGTAGACACTCACATTTTGACTGTCAGGTGTTTATAGCAGTTTCCGACAAACACCCGATGATGATCGGACGCAAACGTGCTTTAAATACTCAGAAACGGGCTCAAAATCATTGGCATTTGGCTTGGGCTCATTATGGAGTACATATCTCACAAAACCAACCTCAAAATCAGGCCCAGTGGCTCGTTTCGAGTCAAATAAGACTAATTTAGGTCGATTCCGACACCAGGGGTAAAACCGTCTTTTAGCGACCGAGTCAAAACCCGGTCAAGAATATTCTCGAGACACACGAGTCAGCCGTGACACCTCACACGGCTGATCCGGTCCCAAATACTACAAAAATCATCTTCAAAAATATTAAACAAATCCGTTTAAGGATGGAATTCGGTCTCAAGTAGGAATCCTATCCGAAAACCGATTCAAACACCCGACCGAGTGCAAACACTCGGCCGAGCAGCCCTCTTCCAGCCGGGTTCCCTTTCTTCCTTCACAAGAAAGCGGAATTCTCATTCCTCTCAAATTCTTACGTTTCCTATCTTAAACGGTAGTTCAAACTCTCCTAGCCAAGGTCGGGAACTCCCTATAAATAGCCCCTTGCACACAACACTTTTGACACATGAATTATCACTCATAATTATTCATATACACACATCAATTACACATACTTAGCATCGAGAAAATCGATATTATTCCCGAAGGAAACCGGCCCCGATACCCGACACCCTTCACACGTCTCACGTCCAAACCGAGCCACCGTAACTCACCGACATCCACTCGACGCTCTTGTGCCTAAGCCACGTCCCGACGAGCCCCGATCCGAGTAAACAGAAGCATGTAGGTTGAGGGTGTACCAAACCCGATTTCTCCTTCTCCCTCTCTTCTCCTTCTCGTCGTTTTTTCTTACGGGTCTCGTGTCGGTCCTTTTTATTACGGGTCGTTCATCGCTTTTATTTTATTTTCTAATATCAATATTATCAAAAACTATTTTCATATATCAAACATTCTTAACAATATGATATCAACTCTATAGTTGAGTATCGTATTAAAAGAATTAAATTAAACTTTGACGATGTTAAAAATCGTTACATCTTTTTTCGTTCAAACCTTTTTTTTTTTACAAAACTTTTTTTATTCATTCCGAATATTCGATATCGATTTCATAATCGAATATCGGATATGACGAATATCGAAAACATAAAATCGAGTATAAATTATTTCATATTTTGTACGCGATTTATCAAAATTAGCAATTTCGAACAAAAAAACGAAACCGGGACAGACCCGCACGCGAGTCGCGCCACACCCAGGCGACTCGCGCACGGGCCTGAAACCCGAGTCCTTTTTAGCTTTTTTTTTTTCGTTCGTTTTATTTTATTATTCTACGAAACGATTTCAAAATTTATATCTTTTCTAAAACTATTTGAAGTATTTGATATTGATTTCGTAGTCAATTATCGAATATAACGAATATCGAAAATATTAAGTCGAGTACGAATTATGCAATATTCGTACGCGGTTTAATAAAAGCATCGAGTTTTCAAAAAACCGATTCTGAAATCAGCCTGTCACGCGACCCGCCGGCATCCCGGGCGAGCCGCGCGGCCGGCTGAGAAACGCGGCTCGTTTCTCGCTTTTTATTATTTTTTCGAACTTCGTTTTGTTTATACAAAACCGCGTCTTTTAACGATATTTTTCAGATTTCGACTAATATTCTCTCGATCTCGTACATTTATTATTTTTTGCTATATTATTTTTCACAAATCGATACTAACTCGTTTGTTTATCCTTGTAGCAAATTCATCATCTTTTTTTTATTCATCATTTGTTTTATTATACTAAAACGAATCGCACATGCTAAATTCAACTTTGACGTTAATTTTTCATGCATTAAATCGACTTAGCAACCCATTCAATTCCTCGCATGTTTAGGAAAACAATGTTTGCATATCATTCATCGTATTACTAACGCGCGTATTAAAAAGTCATTCGATATCCTAGTAGAGGCCGCTAATGTGCGGGCGGGGTCGGGTGTTCTTAGTGAACTTCCCAACACGTACTCTCACCCCTTACTCAGAACCGTGGTTTCCGGATGTCCGAATCCATTGGCAACGACGAGAGTCATTCAATATACGATTAACCGATCAAGTCGGCATCGGTATCGAACTGCAAAGGGACGAGCCCCATAAACTCTGACATCGGAAATGGGCCGTATTTTGTATACGGCCCACTACGACATAGAGGGTTCGAACGGTTCCGAATAACCATAAAATTCGGTGGCGACTCCAACTTCGATTTAAATTTCAATTTGACCATCTCATATGGAGATTCATTCGCCTCCCCAAACCCGCGCGTGGCCGCGTCGGGGTGGACCTATGTCATGTCCACATAATCTTAGGAATTTTTTTTAAGATTCAAACGATTGTTTGTTAATATCTAAAAACAAATTTATTATTCTTATTTATAATGAAGTAATATAGAATTTATCGCCTTATTATAATTTTCGATGAGAGGATTGGTGATAGTCTTCGGTTGATATAGTGATAATTTTTTAATCTTAAATGGGGTAGGATTGTTTTTTATGTTTATAATCTTATGAGGTCCAACTTTTGTTGTCTTATGAGGCGATAATTGTCGGTTTATATAGTGATGATTTTTTAATCTTAAATGGAGTAGGACTGTTTTTTTCTATACAAATTCATATGTTTTTTTTATCTAAATTTAAAAAAAATTGAGTCTAAGTTGGAGTAGGATTTTTTTTCATATACAAATTTTTATATTCTTTATTAACATAAAAAATATATTAAAAAATTTCGACCAATCACATCGCTCGAAAAGTTCCTGCTTTATTAATATATATTGATGATTTGGACACGTATCGGACACGGTTCGTCATATTTGGAGACGTGTCTGGTTCGTAATATGTAGAGACTCGTCGGACATACCTAACGTTGTTTATTGGGTTCCGGATTTAATAAATGATAATATTTTAGGTTTATGGTGGTTACTTGATGCTATAAACACTTATTATAAGACTAAATAACTAACTAATAATTATATTTTAGTTGTACAATTGTTTGAATTTTTTAAAATTTGATTTTTAACTTCAATTTTATAAGACTTTAATTTTTGTTTTATTATTTTACGATAATTGTGATAGTGTAAGTAACCAAACGTATATCTTAGGTATAAAAATCTTCAAATTCTCTTTGTTTAAATATGTATATTGATTTTTTTCTGCCGTGTCCGTGTCCTACAAAATTTCGAATGCCGTATCACGTGTCCGATACGTGTCCGTGTCCGTATTGGTGCAACCTAGATTAGACATAGTTAAAATATAATTTTTACTATATACTCTGTATTAATTTTTTTTCCAATTCACTTAAATCAACTAACCTGTGTATAGCACGAACTTTAAACCCAATAATGATTCTAAAATTAAGACATCTAAGCATAATATATTTAAGTAACCTATTTCATAGGGCTTTTTTTAGTGAAACTATAGTTAGAAAAATATCTTAAAAATATAATTTAATACTTGTATACTCCCTCCCCCTAAGATTTTCTCATTTTCCTTGAAAGGAAACTTCATTACTCCGTATGATTTTTCTCACTTCAAAACTTTTCTTATTCATCCAACCTACTTTCTTCTTATTGGTTATTTTTGTGATTTGACTTCTTAAACCTCACCCACCAATTTATCACCTTTCTTTATACATTTCTTTATTATTCTTCTTCTTAATCACTGTGTCAAGTCAAAGTGGGAACATCAATGTGGGGAGGGAGTATAATATATACTTGCGGAAAGTGTATGTAAAACTAATTTAGGGTGATCAAAATAAGGGGTCAAGTCAAGTCTAAGTCTAAGTCATGGTCAAAGATATATGAGGGGATGTTATAAGTAAGCCAAGTGGGGTGTTGAATCTTTAGGATGGAGTTGCAATTTGCATGCATTCTTATTCTTATACAATAATCCCAGAACGGTTGGCTCTAACAATAAGTTACGTCGAAATTTGTAGCATGAAGAAGCGACCAACAAATAAAGTTCAAGGATAAAGGCCAAGGGAACATACACATTTAAATCTCCTCACTTTAGGATGGACCAGCTCATCAATGCGTCAAACATTGTTTACATTCCTAATTCATGTTCCCTAATTCATGTCTAATCAATAATCGTAGATGTTTTAGCCTAGTGTTCGGAGGTATTCTGGATAATAGGTCTCAGATTCGATCTTCCCTCCCCACTATAAGCGCTATTGTAATGCGATCAAGTTCGTTTTTCGTTTAACCACCAAAAAAATGGAGTTGGTATTTAGTTAAGGGATGACTTTAGATACTACATAGATTGAACATTTACTTTAACGTATCCGTCTATAAATTAGTTTATTGAGCTAGTCTTTTATTTTATGCAATAAATATCTAAAAATTATTAAATCCCGTCATGGTGCATATGTGTTCTCCATGTTCATAACGTTTTGCTCAAATTCTATTCGGCCAAGTTTAAATTCACAATTCTGATTTGTGGCGGAGATATCCGTCATTTTGTATGACAAAAAGAGACAAGAGAAGATCAGACACCCTTGAAAATAATGGTGTTTTGTCATTAATACTTAAACCTATTTTAACAATATGACGAATTTATCCGTTATAAGGATAGCCAACTGCATGCTTTAAATAAATTCTCTAGTAATCTTAATGTTAGTAATAGACTAGTAAATAGAAGGAACGAACTTAGTTGTTGTGGCATGACAAAGTCACTATCCTAAAGTCGAATTTGTTCCGTACACTACACACGACTTTTCTGACAATCGATCTCCAGTAGTAACCTTTATAGCTTCGGTATATACGGAAATGCAAACTGAACACCACCAAGAATGTTGTCGAGCAACTTCGAATATATTAGAACGGAAATATTGAAGAGAGAAAGTTAAAGAGATAAGAGAAGAGATGATTGGTGTGTTGTGACTGATTGTAGAAGGGATATATATACATGTGCATTGACGGAGAAAACAAAGCTCCATTCAATGAGGCAGCAAAAAATGAGAAGGGTAGGTACATACATAGAATGAATCATATGCATCCTCCCACATAGAATAAGAAAGGATCTAGAACTCCTTAATAAGGACTTGTGCCAGAAATTTGTTTTGAGCATTAAAAAATACTCCCTCCGTTTTTATGATTTCTTCCATCTTAAAAGTGGCACATTTCTTAAGAAAAACAATAAAATAAGTAAAAGTAGAGAGGGAGTAAAGTAAGTGGACCACCTAGGTAAGAGAGAAGTGTGATAGAAAAAAGGAAAGTGGAAGAAATCAAAGAAATGGTTGAAAAAAGAAATGTGGAAGATATCAAAGAAACAGAGGGAGTAAACGATAAGGGTAGGTGCATGGAATGAATTAGATGCATCCTCCTACATAGAATCAAGAAGGGTCTACAACTTCTTGCCTTCTTGGGACTTGTGCCAGAAATTTGATGACTTTATTTATAAAATCAATCAAGGAAGGATAAAACTTATAAACATAATGTCTTCTTCCTATTTTCTCAATGTGGGATAACATTCATAGTGGAAACTAAAAACAAACAAACTAAGTCATGGTGAGATATCTCAATTCCTTATTTTCTTAATATGGGATAACAAACAAAAGAATTTCTTTTGAAGTATATAACCAAGCCACTAAAATGACGATGTATGTGGGATAAATATTCAAAATTTCATGGATGGGAGGTTTATGGTCTTCGGTCTTCCACAATGAATGCATAAGTACATTAGGACCATAATTATGAGTAGTCAACACATGTTTGTCATCCAATTCTTCCATTTACGTGGAGCAATACAAGTAGTTTATGGAAATACTCCGTATATATATTAGACTCATGAAATAGATTTTCAACTCAATGAAATCAAAAAAGATAATGAATCATTATGTGTGGTTGGTGTTAATATCAATATCTGCGGGTCGCTCTCAATTCTCACCCATTTATGCAATAAATATATAAATAAATAATTATTAAAATTAATAGAATATAAACGTAATAGTTGGGCCTCAACTATCGTCATTTTGATTGAGATGATTCAACTAACCTGATATATTTTCATGGTTCATCTAACAAAAAGCTTAAAAACTTCGAGTACTGAGTAATTTAAATTACTCTCTTCGTCTCGTTCATTTATTTATCTTTGATTAAAATATTCATCACTTACAATAAATATAAAAGTAAATAAATGAATAAAACGGAGAGAATATTTGGTAAAACCATCCTGTAGCTACCTCATTTAAAGAATTAGCTTAACAACAAAAACAATAAAACAAATTCTTTAAATGTGTCCATCCCGGAATTTGAGAGTTATTTGAAGAATTTAAGAAGAAAGAAGCAAAATGTTGATGGTAACACAAACACACACACACCGGTGGCATGCATGCATGATCAACTGATTTTGTCAAACAAAACGTTGGTTTTTAGTTGAGGAAAAAAAGGAAGAATGAATGGATGATAAATTGACAGTACTACTACTGTAATTGGTATGGTACGTAAACAACAAGGTTGAAATACAAAGAGATAAAGATTTATTTAGATATTTCTTTATTGTGATGGATATTTCCGTCATAAATTAATGGAGTAACGTTTTAATAATCATGCACACGAGTAAACGAAAAATAAATTGGAATGTGTAGAGAATGAGAATAAATGATGTTATTATCCATCTACGTGAATTATTATTTAAAACATTACAGAGTACAATTTTTGTGAGATATATACTCCGTATAAGCTTATTCTGTACATTCAAATCCAAAGTATACATTTGCTTTTTCACATTTGTCGAGATTCGTTTTACACCATCAATATATTTCATTTTACCTCAGCAAAAATTATACAGAGTAATAATTTGATATTCTTAATCAGTTCATAAAGACGAATCAAATAAGATCCTACATGACTGTATATTCTCTTATATATTGTCAAGAATATCAAAGATTTCATTTACGAGTAGTTGTGAATAATGTCCAAAAGATAAATGTGTACTTTGAATTTGAACGAAAGACCCCAAAACGCAGCTCAATAAATATGCACTTTGGATTTGAATAAGGTGAATAGTAAGTAATCAATGAGTAGATTATACAACCAATTGTGCATAGCTCCACGTACAATTTTTTTTGTGATTTTGAGTGCTATTACAAAGTTTTTGAGTTTTGTTGTAAATTTTACTCATAAACTATAGGTCTTCAATGTAAATTTTCGAATTAAATCACATAGTAAATATTTTTCGAAAAAAAACTTACAATTCAACTTAGAAAATTGTATTAACTCAGAAAATATACATACAAGCTTAAATATTTTGGGACAATTGTAAATACAATTGGTGGTATAATACCATTACTTCTACTCCCTCCGTTCAAATCCAAAAAGTTATCTTCCCTTTTGAATACTATTCACAACTCAAAAGAATCGTTAGTATTCCCGACAATTTATAAGAGAAAATATAGTCACCTGAGATTTTGTTTGATTCGTGTTTATGAGTAGATGAAGAATATCAAATTTTTATAACTTTTGTTAATGTAAAACGAAAAATATTGACAGTATAAAACGTGTTTCGACAAGTATGAAAAAATAAACGTATCCTTTAAATTTGAACGGAGAGAATTATTTACTTGTGATTTGTTGGTATCAAAAGAATCGTTGGCCTCTCTTGCAACGCTTAAAACGAGTCAAGTAAATATCACTTGAGTGGAAAAGTACAAAGGCCAAGAAATGCAAGTCCACACGTGGGCTACACTTACTTTCATTCATTCCTAAAATCTCTGACATTTTTTTTTTTTTTTTACCAATGACTTTTCACCCAATGAAACAGTAACTTCAACTCTCAACGACAAAACAAAACAAACCAAACAAACAAACATTTATAACGATCTAGATGACTTCCTCATTCCATGTATTACCCTTATTAATTTATTGATTCACCTAAACCCCATTTATTTAATTTCATCCACTTTGTATATATATATATATGATACATGATTTCCAATTGTTCCATCTTCAATAAACAAACAAACAAACAAAAAATACCCAAAAAAAACTGTAGGATGTTATGAGATAGAATTTGATTTGATAATCCAAGTTTATTGTATTGAGTTTTTGACCCGGCCCGTTCCTGTTGATAGAAAAAGTCCCCCTATTTTTTCTCGTCTCGTGGGGTCTAATTAACTTGTTGTGTTTTACTCTATTTCCTTGACATATCTGATCTTTCCAACCCCAAGTTTTATTTCTGTAAGTTTTTCTGGGTAATATTCGATGATTTTTGTACTTTCATTAATGCATGTTATGTTGACTTTCTTTTTAACAAAATTAATGTTGTAATTAAATTAAATTAAATGCAACGGGTTCTAAAAAGGCCTTAATTAATTCTTCTTCTTGTATGTTATTAACAAGTAAATTGACCCATTTAATTTATTTGTTGATGAATTTTTGATGATTTTATGAAATATAGTTTATGGAATTTGGTCCCTTGGGCGATTCTGGGTCACACAAGTTTACCAAGTTATTGATGATCTTAACATGGCACTCAAATTTGATCAAGATAGGAAAAGTAAGGTATGAATGAATTATATCATCCCCCTTTTTTTTAAATTTAATTTCATGCAATTAATTATCGTAAAAAAGTTCACTTTTTTTTTTCCATCAATTGTGTAAAAGTGTTGACATACATTAATTCTTTTCTTTAATCTCTTTTGTTATTAGAATTGTCGCTTTACTTTTGTGCATGTTACCCTGTTGATATTGGATACACATTAGAAAAAACCGTTGAAACCGCCGATCTAATTAGTTGTGACATTATTATATAATGATGTTAGTTAATTAATTCCTGAATTCCTGGATATTTCTCTAAAAAATTCCGACCAACTTTGATTGTAAATTTCTTTTGACCTTGCTTGCATTGTTTGTTTGTTATTATTGCAGTCTTTGATTCATAAAATGTTTTCAGCTAAAGAAAGGAGTAGTAGAAGAGCAATTAAATATACTTCTGGTTAGTTCTTCATTCACTTCTTTTTAATATCATCTTTTTCTTTCTGCTTCAATGATGATTATATAACTTTTGCATTTATATATTCATGTTATATACCCGTCTTCGCCATCCAGTTTATTCCGGATTTGAGCAAGGTATGTACAACCCATAACTCCCTCCCCCTCCTTATTCAATTCGATTTTGTATGTTATTCTGATGTGATGTGATGGGGATCGATTGATCGAATATTTACGGTTTATTAGGTAGACTTTAAAGCTAGATTTCATCAATAAATCCCATATCTTCAAGTATATCTGAATAGTACCCATTTGGGAGAATAGAATAGTACATATTCTGAGGTGGGTCGTACGTTTTTGAGCAAAATATTTACTACTCCGTATATAACTCAACTCGAAAACTTTACATTAAAATTCAGAAAAATTAGTTGTATATAGAGTTATGTACGACTGGTTGTATAGTCTCTTACCAAATTGGGAGCGAAAAGGGTGTGGAAAGTGGTCCAAAAGGGAATGAGATTCATACAAATTTATTGGATTGGAAATCTTAACTGTATATGAAAGGAGGAGGAATACTGGTATATTGGTATATGCTCCCACTTTATTTCTCAGATTATTGTTCTCTCTTTTCTAAATGGGAAAATGTAGATCACAATTAACTAGATACTTCACTTACTTACTTGTCATGTTTTTGTTTGTGTTTGTGTTTCGACTCTCGTTTCTAAAGACGGTTTTTATGGATATGCAGAAGACGAGTCTTTGACAGGTTTAAACACCGAAATGGCGTCAAATCAAAATGTCAAGAACTTGAAGTACTCTTCCTAATTATATTATTCCCTCCACTTCCTTGATTTTATTTGCCATTTTTTTGTTTTTTGTTTATAATTTCCTGCTTTTTTTCGCGTGGGTTTTTAGGACTTTTGTAGCTACTTGGAACGTGGGAGGAAGGCCTCCTGAGAGCGGGCTTAATCTCAATGATTTTCTTCAGAGCGATTCTCCTTCCGATATCTATGTCTTGGGGTAAATCACACGAATTGTTTCTTCTTATTAAATGCAAATTTCGAGTCACCTTGAGTCTTGACGATGTTGTTGCTTGTATTCAGATTTCAGGAGATTGTGCCATTGAATGCTGGGAATGTGCTTGTGTTAGAAGACAACGAGCCAGCAGCGAAGTGGCTAGCTCTGATCAATCAATCGTTGAACGGACAAAAAAACCTCCAATTCTTGAGAAAAGCAGCTTCTTTGATAGAACCAAGACCCAATAATAATAATAATACAACAAAGAGTCCTAAGCTAACGTCCACCCAAAGCGGCTCCCTTTTCTTCCAAAAGTACTCCTTAAAAGCCGTGAGCAAGCAGTTCAGGACGGAAAGCAAGAAAAAGCTCAAGACTTGCAACTGCGTGTATGAACTTGAGCGAAGGTACGCCAAAGATTCTTGTTTCCGGTGTCAACCGGGAATCATTAGTGAGGACGATATGTCCTCGGAAGAAGATGACGGGCCTAATGGGCTTGTGATTCCGGAAGTTCCCAATTACTCGGGCCATAGCCAAAAGTACAGTCTAATAGTCAGCAAACAAATGGTTGGCATATTTTTGACTATTTGGGTGAAAAGGGAGCTTGTTCAACATATAAGCCATTTAAAAACCTGTCTCATAAGTCGCGGGATTATGGGATTAGGCAACAAGGTACCTAAATTTAATTTTTTTAAATCTTTATCAAAAAATATGTAGTATATAGTTTTAAAAAAATGCGACTTTTTTTTTTGTTCGTTGGCAGGGGTGCATATCAGTTAGTATGCTCCTGTACTCGACGAGCTTCTGCTTCATATGCAGTCATCTTGCATCAGGTGAGAAAGAAGGAGATGAACTTCGAAGAAACTTGGACGTTATTGAAATACTTAAACACACTCATTTTCCGAGGAGATGCAAAGTTCCTAATAGCAGAATTCCTGAGAAAATATTGGAGCATGAGTGAGTGTTTTTTTTTCCTCTTTACTTTTTACTATTGAGAGTTGTCTTTCATCATTTTATGTAATTTTATGATAGTTACTGACCCATTTTACTTGAAATCAAAAAAGGCGGATTATCTGGTTAGGAGACTTGAATTACAGGATTGCTTTGAGTCATACTGAAACCTTGAAGCTCTTGAAGAAGGGGGACTGGGATGCCCTGCTCAGCAAGGATCAGGTGACTTTTCATCCTTCGAAAAGACGCGTCTCTTTTTTTGGCTTGCACTATTTCTTGTTTGTCTGTTTCGGTACTATTGACTCTATTCTTTGGATTTGGAGTACGATGGTTCACGGTTAAAGCAAGACGACTCTCTAAACTCATTGCACTCCATGTATATTATGGATTAGTTGTTGCGTGTCATTAAGTCTTAATAATACGAATCATTTGGAAACTAGTGAGTTTTTGTCTTGTACGAGACGGTCTCTTTTGTGAGACAAACTCACTTATTGGATCTAATAGTCTGGTCTGAACCATCACCTTAAGGTTTTGGTTGAAATGATTCATCTAACCTAGCATTAGAGCTAGCGTGACCAAATGTCACAAATTCGAATCCTGGTAGTCTCGTCTCTGGGCACCATCATGGTACGGGGGGCCTCAACCATCACCTCGGTTAGATAGTGGCAATCAAGTAAGTTGGAAACAAGCCATTGGCCATTACCCATTACCCATTTGTGGTGGAGTAGTGGTGTACATTAGACTCACCTTATCAATCTACTCATAGTGAGGTAGGCCTTAGGCATTCATTCATCAGTATTAATGTCAGTCACAGTACCTTTTGTGTAAGGTCTTACTCACACACACTATTAACTAACTCGATTATTTGCAACAGTTGAAAATCGAAAGGGAGGTGGGGAGAGTTTTCAAAGGGTGGAGAGAAGGACTCATCAAATTTGCTCCCACCTACAAGTACTCATACAACTCGGACACTTATCTTGGAGAGACCGACATATCTCCAAGCAAAAGAAGAACGCCCGCTTGGTGTGACAGAATATTATGGAAAGGAGACGGAGTACACCAGATGTGCTACGAACGTAAGGACTCTAGCAAGTATCAGTTCTCCGACCACCGCCCTGTTTATGCCACTTTTTATATGGAAGTTTTAGTAGCATGTAGTATCAGCAACTTCATCAAAATTGGAGGCGCAGGCGCAGGAGGGGAAGAAGCCAGTTTCAGTTAGTAAATACTCCACTCCGATCTAGCGAGACAAGGTCGTTTAGGGGATTGCTAGTTCGAGAGATTATTCATTTGTTCGTTCAACCACTGCTGACATACTAATTTTTTTTGCGATGGAGCCATTTTTTCGCTCGTTCACATATGATCACCTAATTGTACATAGGATACCATATACCAAGTAATAATAATATTTTTTTTACGATTTCTTTGTATTTTGATACGACTACATGTTATTAGTGAAATTGTCGTATAGGATGACGATATTGGTTTTTTTTCATTTTCTTTCTGAGGGGATGTGTAAAGGAGTGAATTTGAGATGTTTTTCTTCCCCTTCTGAATGAAGTGTGTTAAAGTATGCATGGTTCTTCAGTTGATAGTAGTGTACTTTAATTAGGGTTTATATATGTTCCTAAGTTGTATACAGAATTTGATTCATTCTATTAAGTACTAGAGTTGATTTAGTATGCACTTTTATGTTGAAGATTCATGTATAATGATGTACTAATGAACACCCGGTAATTAAAAGGGTAGCGGGTGATTGAGTATGTTGAAAGTTTATGTAACGATGTAATGTACGTGTGGTAAAAATAAAGGTAACGGTTGCAGATTTTCTTTCAAAAAAACTCATTCAATTCAATTCAGTTCAGATTGTTAGAACCTTCTGACACGATAAAATATTGAGGATAAAACTTGTTTCGAGCAATTCCGACACGTTTTAAAAGAAAATCTTAAGGATTTTAAGTCTCTCTATTGAAGATAATATTAACCTTATAATTCACCGGGCATTTTGTTTGGTGTGATTTTGTAAGGGGGAAATATAAACCCATTTTATTTCAGAACCTAAAACGCCGAAAACGTGGATAATAACCTTCAAAATCGGTCGTTTTCGACAATTTTTGAAAGGGTAAAAGTTATTCTAAATCGCGGATGATTTTTGACGAAAACTTGTTGATAGCTTCATAATACTTATTAATGAATGTTAGAACCTTCTGACACGATCTAATATTCAGGATAGAACTTGCTTCGAGCGATTTCAACACGTTTTGAAAGACAATCTTATGTATTTGAAAAGTCTCTCTATTGAAGATAAAATGAGTCTCATAATACACCAGGACATTTTGTTTAATGTGGAGTTTGTTCAGGGGAAATATAGACCCATTTTATTTCGGGACCTAAAACGTCGAAAAAACGTGGATAATTACCTTCAAAATCGATAGTTTTCGACAATTTTCGAAAAGGGTGAAAATTATTCTAAATCGCGAATGTATTTTGACGAAAACTTGTTGATAGGATCATAGTACATATTAATAAATGTTAGAACCTTTTGACACGATCTAATATTGAGGATATAACTTGTTTCGAGTAATTTTAACACGTTTTGAAAGACAATCTTATGGATTTGTAAAGTCTTTCAATTAAAGATAAAATGAAGATAAATGAACTTCATAATACACCAGAATATTTTGTTTGGTGTGGATTTTGTTCGGGGGAAATATAGACCCATTTATTGGGGGACATAAAACGCCGAAAAAACATGGATAATAAATAACCTTTAAAATTGGACGTTTTCGGCAATTTTCGAAAAAGGTGAAAGTTATCTAAATCACGAATGTTTTTTGACGAAAACTTGTTGATAGGATTATAATACTTATTAACGAATGTTAGAACCTTTTGACACGATATAAAATGAAGAATATAACTTGTTTCGACACGTTTTAAAAAACAATCTTATGGATTTGAAAAGTCTCTCTCTATTGAAGATAAAATGACTCTCTTAATATACCGGGACATTTTGTTTGGGGTGGAGTTTGTTCAGGGGAAACATAGACCCATTTTATTTCGGGACCTAAAACGCCGAAAAACGTGGATAATAACCTTCAAAATCGATCCTTTTCGGCAATTTTCGAAAAGGGTGAAAGTTATTCTAAATCGCGAATGTTTTTTGACGAAAATTTGTCGATATGATCATAATACTTATTAATGAATGTTAGAACCTTCTGACACGATATAAAATGAAGAATAGAACTTGTTTCGAGCGATTTCGACATGTTTTAAAAGATAATTTATATAGATTTTAAAAGTCTCTATTGAAGATAAAATGAACCTCATAATAAATCGGGGTATTTTGTTTTCTTTGGAGTTTGTTCAGGGGAAATATACACCCATTTTATTTCGAGACCTAAAATGCAGAAAAAACGTGGATAATAATCTTCAAAATCGGTTGTTTTCGGCAATTTTCAAAAAGGGTGAAAGATTTTCTAAATCCCGAATGTTTTTTGACGAAAACTTGTCGATAACATCAAAGTACTTATTAATGAACATTAGAACCTTCTGACATGATATAAAATGACGAATAAAACTTGTTTCGACCGATTTCGATACGTCTTAAAAGACAATCTTATGGATTTGAAAAGTCTCTCAATTGAAGATAATATGAACCTCATAATTCACCGGAGTATTTTGTTTGGTGTAGAGTTTGTTAAGGGGAAATATAGACCCATTTTATTTCCAGACCTAAAACACCGAAAAAAACGTGGATAATAACCTTCAAAATCGGTCGTTTTCGGCAATTTTCGTAAAGGGTGAAAGTTATTCTAAATCGCGAATGTTTTTTTTGAAGAAAACTTATCGATAGGATCATATTACTTATTAATGAATGTTAGAACCTTCTGACACGATATAAAATGAAGAATAAAACTTATTTCAAGCGATTTCGACGTGTTTTAAAAGATAATTTTATAGATTTTAAAAGTCTCTCTATTGAAGATAAAATGAACCTCATAATACAACGAGGCATTTTGTTTTGTTTGGAGTTTGTTCAGGGAAAATATAGACCCATTTTTTTCCGGGACCTAAAATGCCAAAAAAACGTGGTTAATAATCTTCAAAATCGGTCGTTTTCGGCAATTTTCGAAAATATGTTGAGTGCGTGTGTGAGGAAACGCATACCAGGGAGTAGAGGTTTGACTTGGGCGATTGGCATGAGAGGAACGAAGCTTCAGTGTGTTGTGTGCTAAATTTAGAACGTTTTTCCTCCCATTTAGACCCGTTTTTCCCTCGTTTTGCGAGTCTTGAGTGCGATTATCGCCATATTTTGCGTACTTCTCGCATTAGCATCCCTCTTGTGCGTTTTACGTGTTTTTGGTAGTTTTTCTATCAATTTTGATAGGTTTTGCTACAAAAATCACGATTGAGCTTCCACGAGCACAAGAGAAGGGAAAACCGTCCAAAGAGCAAAGCACATAACTTAAAGTTTAAAGCCATCCGATCGAACAAACGAAGAATGAGAAAAGATTCGAGGCCAGAAAAAATGACCGGGCGAAATTTCACCCGGTGAGACACCACCGGGCGAAATTTCACCCGACGGTGAAATGCCTCCCGAAGAATTTCCGAGAACTCCCCACCGGGCGAAACTGACCGGGCGAAATTTCGCCCACCGGGTGAAATTTCGCCCGATGGAGAGATACGCCAAAAACGCGAAAAAAGAAGAAAATCTCACCGGGCGAAATTTTCACCCGGTGGGAATTAACGTCAAGTCCGCAAGGCGAAGTTTCACCCCATGGAGATGCTAAGAGAGATTGTCTCACTAACGGAGCATAAAGTTGGATTTGGGCTTTAGGTTAAAAAACACATCAAGAGATTACTATATATATGTTACCCTAATTCATTGCCTAAACCACCTCTCCATCGTGCTAAGGAGGGAAGACATTACACCCTTCCACCATTCTATTACACCATCCATTAGTAGTAGTAATCTAGAAAATCCCAAAAAATTCTAGTAGTTTACTTAGTAATTAATAGTAGATCTACAAGTTTCCATCAACAATTATTTAGATTTCAAGGTTGTAAGAAGATTATTCAACTTTTATTGAAGATTTGTTGGGTTTATTGGAGGATTAGTGACATGTTCTCCATTTTATTTATCAAAGATTCAATCTTTATCTATGATATCTTCTTATCTCTTATAGATCTACATAGTTGGTATAATTCTCTTCCACTCTCTAATCTCTAATTTAATTTTTGTGTTGTTTTCTCATCATCATCTTGTTTAGATCTAATTAATATGCATGTTGTGATGATTTCCATAATGATGTGTGAGCAGATTTCTTGTTGGGGAGTTTAGGGACGAGGGCTTGGATTATTTGAATATAGGGATGTTGGTGGGTTGCTTGCATGTTGGTTTATCTTATTTATGGTATTATGTCATTGTTGTTTTAGTCCGGCCAACTAGACCGACCTTGACTAATTTCTATCAATATGGGGAAACCCGGGGTAGAAATTACCATGACTAGGGACTTACCCTCATTCGCCGCGAAAGTGGGATTTTAGGTGAGTTTATCAATATTGCGACAAAAACTCGATTCCGACCTTCTTAGACTCCAAGTACCGAATCCCGACTTCTCCCCAACGCCTTTTCCCTAGATTGACCACCCTTAGCTATTTCTCTAGATATTCCCTCAGTTTAAGACTCGACCCCCAGAAAAACTCCCTCTAAGACATCGAACACGACACTTTAAACTTCACAAACACACACCGTTCCCTGTGGACCGACCTCGACTTACCACGATTACTCTAGTAGTTTTTGTGTTATTCCGAGTCTTACAAATATCGTTTGATCCCCCGTTCTTCGTTAACGACCGATCCGATTGGGAGGCGATCACAGTGCAACATTCTCCGAGCTATGATCAATGCCGTAATTTATCATGTTTGGAGACAGCGGAATTTGTGCATAATTGAGGGTGTAATCCAGCACCCGAATTATGTAGTTAAAATGGTTAAGATGGATGTGCGAAATCGAATAATGTGTAATATTAGATATCCTATTCCTGCTAAAGATGTTAGATGACTGCATAAATTGATGTAGTCATATCCCTGTAAATTGGTTACGTCACACACACACACACACACACACACACACACACACACACACACACACACACACACACACACACACACACACACACACACACATATATATATAATATAGAGGTAGGATCTGGTACATTTGTCATTTTTGGTACAATTTACCTCTTAATTGTGGCCATTAGATCTCACATGATCAAGAGCTGAGATTAATGCATGTTAGAACCTTCTGACACGATATAATATTAAGGACACGATATAATATTAAGGATAGAACTTGTTTCGAGCGATTTCGAAATGTTTTAAAAGACAATGTTATGAATTTTAAAAGTCTCTCTATTGAAGATAAAATGAACCTCGTAATACACCGAGGCATTTTGTTTGATGTGTATTTTGTTCAGGAAAAATATAGATCCATTTTATTTTCGGACCTAAAACGTCGAAAAAACGTGGATAATAACCTTCAAAATATAGATCCATTTTATCTCAGGTAAGCTTCTTAAACAGCTGAACTGTACTAATATTGTTCTTATTCCCAAGGTTCATAGACCCCAGTCTGTGAAAGAATTCAGGCCGATTGCTTGCTGCAATGTTTTGTATAAATGTATTGCTAAAATTATTTGTACAAGACTAGCGCGGGTTTTGACCCAGATAATTTCCCCAGTTCAAGGGGGATTTATCGAAGGTAGAAGTATTGTAGAGAATGTGCTGATTTGCCAGGATTTGGTCAGATTGTATGGGAGGAGACGGGTTTCGCCCAGATGCTTGTTCAAAGTGGATATCCATAAAGCTTATGATAGCATGGAATGAAACTTTGTGGATCAGATGCTTCATGCGTTAGATTTCCCAGACCATTTCAGAGCGTTGATTATGGAGTGTGTTCAATCGGTCTCTTATACTATTTGTGCTAATGGTGATAGTTTTGGATTCTTTCGTGGGAAGGGTGGACTGAGGCAGGGGGACCCGATGTCTCCTCTGCTGTTCACAATATGTATGGAGTATTTTTCTCGCATTATGACTTTTGGAATGATGGAGAGAAACTTCAAATATCATCCTAAATGTGGTCCCTTAAAGCTTAGTCATCTTCTCTTTGCAGATGATCTGCTTCTATTCTGTAAGGGTGAGACTGAATCTATGGAGCTGCTGTGGAAGGCCTTTGCTACTTTCAACAGAGCTTCGGGGCTTTGTATCAGTGTGGGTAAGTCTCATGCCTACTTTGCTGGTGTTGATAATGATAGGAAGGAGGCTATACTGCAATTCTCAGGATGTGTGGAAGGTACTATGCCTTTCAGATATTTAGGATTACCGATTCAGAGCACTCATTTGGGTAAGGTTGATTGTGAGAAATTAATTGCCCGGATTGTGTCGAGGATTTCTAGTATTGGGGCTCGGAAACTCTCTTATGCAGGCAGGTTGACTTTGGTACAGGCTGTCCTGTCTCAGCTGCACAACTACTGGGCCATGGTGTTTATCATCCCAAAATTCGTCATGGCTCGGATTGTGTCCCTTTGTCGCAATTTCCTATGGGATGGTGGTGTGGAAGGCACGAAAAGAGCTTTAGTAAGTTGGGATAATATCTGTCGGCCTAAACAAGAGGGGGGGTTGGGGTTGCGTGACCTTTACCTGTGGAACGAGATCGCTGTTGCTAAATTGGCTTCTTGGGTGTTTGATCAACCGGACCGCCTTTGGGTTCGGTGGGGCATTTACCTGAGGGGCTCGGCTTGGCGGGATTATCAGCCTCATGCTGATGTCACGTGGGCATGGAAGAAGATTTGTCAGGCTAAAGAGAAGATTAAGGATTTGTTGGTGGATGGTCTCTAGCATGGGGCTTCCGCCCAGTAATCGATTTCACAGGCTTATGAGGCATTACGGATTCATCATCCGAAGGTCTCATGGGGCAGCCTCGTTTGGAATGTTTGGAGTTTCCCGAGACACAGTTTCATATCTTGGCTTGTGTTCAGAGGGGCTCTAAATACTAGGGCGAAGCTTTTGAGGATTGGGGTCTCGGATTCCGACCTTTGTTTTTTCTGTGATTCGCAGGCTGAAACCATTGAACACCTATTTTTTGGGTGTTGTTGGAGCTCTCGAATTATTGACATTTTGAGTGATTGGGTTAAAAAGCGCATACCAAGTTCTGGAGGTTTGGAGTGGGCTACTAAGAAGAGAGGTACTAAGCTTCAGTGCAATATCCTCAGTGCTATGATTAATGCTACAATTTATCATATATGGAGACAACGGAACCTTTGCAGATTAGATGGAGCTGTTCGGCAGCCTGAATATGTTGCCAAATCGATTATGATGGATGTCAGAAGTAGAATCATTTGTAAGCTGAAATATCCGATCTGTGCTAGAGACAGACAATGGCTACATAATTTGATGTAGTCATCTTTTGTATATTGGACACACACATATTTATATATATACTTACCCTTTACCAAAAAAAAAACCTTCAAAATCAGTCGTTTTCGGCAATTTTTGAAAAGGGTGAAAATTATTCTAAAACGTGAATGTTTTTTGACGAAAACTTGTCGATGGGATCATAGGAGTAATATTTAGTCCCTCTATTCCATTCAAATGTTTGCCTTCTATATTCATTGTGAGAAATATTTTAATCAAATACAAACAACTGAATGGAACGGAGGGAGTATTAATGAATGTTAGAACATTTTGACACGATATAAAATGGATAATAGAACTTGTTTCTACCGATCTCGGCACGTTTTGAAAGACAATCTTATTGATTTTAAAACTCTCTATTGGAGATAAAATGACCCCCGTGGAGTTTATTAAGGGGGAAATATAGACCCATTTATTTAGGGACCTAAAACGCCGAAAAAACGTGGATAATAACCTTCAAAATCGGTCGTTTTCGGCAATTTTCAAAAAGGGTGAAAGTTATTCTAATTCGCGAATGTTTTTTTTTATGAAAACTTGTCGATAGGATCATAACACTTATTAATTAATGTTAGAACCCTCTGAAACGATATAATATTGAGGATAGAACTTGTTTCAAGCAATTTGGACACGTTTTAAAAGACAATCTTATGGATTTTAAGAGTCTCTCTATTGAAGATAATATGAACCTCATAATTCACCGGGGCATTTTGTTTGGTGTGGAGTTTGTTAAGGTGAAATATAGACCCATTTTATTTCGGGACCTAAAACGCCGAAAAAACATGGATAATAACCTTCAAAATCGGTCGTTTTTGACAAGTTTCGTAAAGGATGAAAGTTATTCTAAATCGCGAATGTTTTTTGAGGAAAATTTGTCGATAGGATCATAACACTTATTAGTTAATGTTAGAACCCTCTGACACGATATAATATTGAGGATAGAACTTGTTTCGAGCAATTTCGACACGTTTTAAAAGACAATCTTATGGATTTTAAAAGTCTCTCTATTGAAGATAATATGAACCTCATAATTCACCGGGGTATTTTGTTTGATGTGGAGTTTGTTAAGGAGAAATATAGACCCATTTTATTTCGGGACTTAAAACGCCGAAAAAAACGTGGATAATAACCTTCAAAATCGATCGTTTTCGCCAATTTTCGAAAAGGGTGAAAGTTATTCTAAATCGCGAATGTTTTTTGACGAAAACTTGTCGATTGGATCATAACACTTATTAGTTAATGTTAGAACTCTCTGACACGATATAATATTGAGGATAGAACTTGTTTCAAGTAATTTCGACACGTTTTAAAAGACAATCTTATGGATTTTAAAAGTCTTTCAATTGGAGATAATATGAACCTCGTAATTCACAGGGGCATTTTGTTTGGTGTGGAGTTTGTTATGTGGAAATATAGACGCATTTTATTTCGGGACCTAAAACGCCGAAAAAACGTGGATAATACCTTCAAAATCGGTCGTTTTCGGCAATCTTTGAAAAGGGTGAAAGTTATTCTAAATTGCAAATGTTTTTTGACGAAATTTTGTCGATAGGATCATAATATTCATTAATGAATGTTAGTGCCTACTAACACGATATAAACGGAGAACTGAACTTATTTCGACCGATTTCGACACGTTATAATGAAAATCTTATCGATTTTAAAAGTTTCTCTATTGATGATAAAATGACCCTCGTAATACAACGGGACATTTTGTTTTGTGTGGAGTTTGTTAAGGTAAAATATAGACCCATATTATTTCGGGACCTAAAACGCCGAAAAAACGTGGATAAATAATATACTTCAAAATCGATCATTTTCGGCAATTTTCGAAAATGGTGAAAGTTATTCTAAATTGCGAATGTGTTTTGACGAAAACTTGTCGATAGAATCATAATACTTATTAATGAATGTTAGAACATTTTGACACAATATAATACGGAGTATTGAGGATATAACTTGTTTCGAGCGATTTCGACTAGTTTTGAAAGACAATCCTATGGATTTGAAAAGTCATTCTATTGAAGATGAAATGAACCTCATAATACATCAGAGTATTTTGTTTGGTGTGGAATTTGTTCGGGGGAAATATAGACCTAATTTATTTCGGGACCTAAAACGTCGAAAAATCTTGGATAATAACCTTCATAATCGGTCGTTTTCGGCAATTTTTGAAAGGGTGAAAGTTATTCGAAATCGCGAATGGTTTTTGACGAAAACTAGTCGATATTATCATAATAATGAATGTTAGAACCTTTTGACACAATATAATATTGAGAATAGATGATAGATCTTGTTTCGAGCGATTTCAACACGTTTTGAAAGACAATCTTGTGGATTTGAAAAGTCTTTATATTGAAGATAAAATGAACCTCATAATACATCAGGGTATTTCGTTTGGTGTGGAGTTTGTTTGGGGGAAATGTAGACCCATTTTATTTTGGGACATAAAACGCCGAAAATACGTGGATAATAACCTTCAAAATCGATCGTTTTCGGCAATTTTCGAAAAGGCTGAAAGTTATTCTAAATCGCGAATGTTTTTTGACGAAAACTTGTCGATAGAATCATAATACTTACTAAATGAATGTTAGAACCTTCTTACACGATATAAAATGAAGAATAAAACTTGTTTCGACCGATTTCGACACGTTTTAAAAGATAATCTTATGGATTTTAAAAGTTTCCCTATTGAAAATAAAATGAACCTCATAATTCACTGGGGAATTTTGGTTGGTGTGGAGTTTGTTAAGGAGAAATATAGAGCCATTTCATTTCGGGACTTAAAATGTCGAAAAAATGTGGATTATAGTATTATACGCGATTTCTAGCTGAGAGTGGTGTAACATCTGTAACTCATATAGACACCGTCAAACGTTCTTTGTTCGTCATCATATTTTGCTTGGTATTTTACAATGACTCGATGAACACGCTGTCCAATTTTTAATAATTTTTATTTCAAAAACGGAATCTCTTAATATCGTGTACGGAGTATTACACTACAATTTGGATTGTTCTGGAGATCATACCACAACACGTTTCAATTTAACCCAATTTTCATGCCACGTATCTGGAATAACTTCAGAATGTAGCTACCTGATTTGATGCCAAACACTACAAGTATTATCACGAAATATACTCCGTAAGTTAAAAGAGAAAATTGGAAAAACTCTTAGAACAGACCAACCCCAACAATGGTAATATGTTGGTTCACCCTCGTGAAACCCTCTCGTGGCCTGGACATCCATTGTGGGTGCCCTAAATCGTTGTACCCATCTTCTTCTTCTCAGCTCTGAGCTCTCACCCATGCCTGCACTCTGACTCTATTCATTCTCAGTTCTGAGCTCACTTAGGTAAACACACACACACACACACACACTTACTTGCTCTCTCATCTCAAACATTTCACTCACATTCATTATTACGACTACATTTTTACTTCTACTTCCTGTATTTCGCTGCTTGTAAAAATGTTCAAGTTTCCATTCAAATCCATTGTTTGTATCCTTCAAATTCGTTCCTTAGGGACAACAACATCGTCTAACCTAATTGAACCAATTGCAGTACCAGTAGCAATTTCTCATTCTCAACAACTTAAACCAAAAACCCAGAAAAAGAGAGAAGAAAAGGAGGAATCTGTGATTGCCCTTTTCAAAAAATACAATTTTAGTGATACCCAGATTGCTACTCTTGGAAAAAAGAGACCCATGATTCTTAGAAGTAAAGTCGAATCAACTCTTGAGCCTAAATTGAAGTTCCTTACCCAAAATGGGTTTGTGGGTAATGATTTAACTGGGGTGCTTGTCAATAATCCCTTAATTTTGTGTCGAAGTTTGACTCGTTACTTGACTCCCAATTACGGGTATTTGAAAGATATAATGAAGGATGATCAGGCCGCGATTGTCGCTGTTGTTCAGAGGTCAACCTGGTTGTTGACATCTGATCTTAGGAAGATTTTGCAGCCCAATATTGATTACTTGTTAGAGCAAGGAGTCTCAATGGATAGTATTTTGAAACTGTTTAGATGGCAACCCAGAGTTCTTTGTTCCGTTGATAGGACTCATTATGGGGTTGCGACTGTTAGAAACTATGGATTTGACCCGACTGGAAAAATGTTCATTCATGGGATGCGGGCTGTTTTGTCGATGACTGAGCTGAATTTTAAGAAGAAAGTAGATTTTTTGAAGAGCTTAGGCTGGTCTGATGGAGATATCGCAACCACCATTGCACGCCAACCACTTTTTTTGTCACAATCGGAGGAAAAACTAAAGAGCGGCTTTGAGTTTTTTGTTAAAACGATGCATCTTAAACCAGAGGAGGTGATTAGTCATCCCTTGATGATTATGTATTCATTGCGCAAAAGGTCCATTCCTAGGTGTAAGGTGGTTATGGCATTGAAAGAGAAGAAATTGCTGAAACAATTTCATATACCTACATTTCTCAATATGAATGATGACAAATTCGGTCGAGAGTTCATACTGAAATATCCAACGATTTCTTCGAGTCTTCAGAGTCTACTTGGATGCTGTTGCTGTTTAATTAAGAAGTAAGTCCATCTAGGGTTGAATTCTTTCAGTTCTTTCGTATATACCTCAGAACATTGTTGCCCATGTTTTCATTTCCCCCATCCTTGTGATATTTATCAGAAGGAAATATGTAAGCTGTGTGCCATGGTTGCCCATGTTCTCAGCTTTGCACTATTGACATGATACATCATATGATTATACGAGACATGAGACGTATTGCATAATTTGGATTTTAGGTCGCTGTGCATATGTGTCTTTAGAGTTCTATCGATTTCATCCGATGATGCATATGTTTCCACTTGAATAAATGACTTGGCTCTGAAACTAATGTATCATTTGTTTCTTATCAAAAAAATATACTCCGTATATGCTTGTGTTGTTGTGTTATTCCCTGGCTTCCTGCTACCGTATTAATCTTGGCTCCAACCATAATATTAGAAAGAACTTCCATGTCTTCCGACATCTATCTAACTACCATTTTTTTGTTGCAGATCGAAGAGTCATGAAATGGGGTTGTTGAAAAACCTGAAGAATGCAATTGCAACTCAGGGAGGGTTGTTTCATTCATTTGACAGTACATATCCTAGAAGTTGGCTAATTGATACAGTTGTTTTTTTAGGAAAAAAATGTTTTCTGCTGTGTAATTTTGAGCTGAGCCCCCGAATACATCTCTTTCAGTTATTCTATACAGTGAAACATCCTTGAGAGTTGAGACTGCAATTTTCCCATAGCTTTGTTTGGCTCCTGACTTGGGCAGTTCAAAATGATGGACTAGTCAGTCGATTGGCAGCTGGTTACTCAACTGGGTCGATGTGTGAAACTTTTTTTTTTTTTTTTTCATTCTCGAGTTTTGTGATACGATAAATTAGGGTTAATTACATGTTTAATTAGATATTACGTTAAAATTCTTAATTAAGTTGGTAATTTTTCATAGCTTTGACTTTCTTATCATTTCTTGAATATCTCAAATCAAACGACCTCTTGAGATTGAAACAAGAATGCTGACTGATAAATCAGGAGCATATCTAGTGAGATTTTAGAAAGATCATATGCATCCTGAGAGTATGAGAGTAGACTATTGCAACTTGCTTTGTTCATGACAAGAGACGAGTCTTCAACATGTGTGCTAGATCCTATATATTCTATTCCCTTCAATTTTTTTGGAATTTCAACCTAATCCTTTTAGGATAGTTTTATTAGAATTGTATGGAGTAACATTTTAACAATACAAAGGGTATTAACATTACCCTCATTTTTTTTTGGGTAAAGTTTGATCTTTTACCCATTTTTCACTTTAGACCATAAATGTGTGGTTCACATTCAATCACCCATTTCTCATTCTTCCTCATTTTTTTTTAACCACTTATTTTTCCTTCCTTATTTTTTTACCAAAAAATAAATGGGACAATGTTAGAAACTCGGTCGATGTATTTTTGTTTAGTGGGGATGTTTTACTTCCATTAGTGAGATCAACTCCCACATTCACAAATTTATTCTTTGCGTAAAAAGTAAATGTTGCAATTCCAAAATTCTGTAGGTAAAAAGTAAATGTTACGATTCTAAAAAATGAGATAGTGTGGGATTAATCTCAAATGATGGGCCCACTTACCCTGCCCATGGTTCACCCATGGCCCACCTGTTAACCTGAGATGATTCAAGGTTAGAGTTTCTCAACCCAACCTATCGTATAACATGCCCTTCGACCTCCGCATAGCCCGGCCTGGCCACACCTGCTACCCAAACGATCAATTTCAATATCTACTAAGCCATAGTCCAACTCGAATCACTTCGTGACCAGGTCTGGTTCTTCCCAAGAATCTCTTGGGTAAGATTTAAAAACCGACCCATTATAATAAATGACCTCAAGGATCACTTTTGTGGTATCACCCTTTTAGTGCATCTTTTTTTCTACCCTTTAATCTTTAATAAAAAAAACAAAAAAAAAAGAGTTTAAACTCATGCTAAAATAGAGATAACCATAGTTAAGCCGCATCCATGTCCATGGACCATGGTGTAGAAGTGACAAAAGAAAGGTAAAAGGAAGAGTGAACAGTGAGCAGCAGCCCCCACAACACAAATACCACTCCACATTCCACCTCGTTCCGTCTTTTACCTTTCTTCCTGTTTTTATTCTTTCCTTCTTTTATTCAACCACTTTTACCTTTTTATCCTCATTGGATCGATCTTATTAGACAAAAATTATTTCATAAGATCCATCATTTTTTGCGGAGTACTCCTCCGTATCAGTATATATATATATATATATATATATATATATATATATATATATATATATATATATATATATATATGACGTTTTGATTTTTCAATGTGAGTTTTTGACTTTAATTTGAATGTAAATATATTAGTAGTTCAAAAAATTTAAAATTTTCAACGTAAAATTTTATACAAAAAGAGCTTTCAAATTAATATGCATTTCATACTCCCTCCATCCTTCAATTTTTTAGGTGAGACGTTTTTGTGAGGAAAAATGGTGGACCCAGTAAAGAATTGAATAGATCGAGTTTTTTCTTATATTAGAAGAGATATCGAAGAAAGAAGGAGATGTTTCGAAAAATGAGAATGATTTATAGAGTACTCGACAATTTTGTATTCATTTTATAATTTCATGTGCAAACATTACTAGTATATCTCTCTTCTCTTTCTATCTCTACCCATTTCATTTCATTTCCTTTCCTTTCTTTTCTATTTTGTCCTGCAGCCTCCAAAATAATCACACCTTTTTTAAGCACCCAATTGCATCTATTTCCACCTTCTCTCTCTCTCTCCAAATATTTTTGTCCTAAGACTTTTCCTCCTCCTCTTCTTCCATCATCTTCTTTGTTGCTCAATTCATTTCCAAAGGGGTATTCATTTTAACTTTTTTTTTAAACAAAAAAAACAATAATAATTACTTCTTAATCTTAATAATAATTATTTCAGCTCATTAATTACTTCTTCCTTCATTCATGTTTTTAGTGTACTAATCATTCCTTTCATGGATTTTTGTGTGTGTTTTCTTTTCTCAAATTTTTTGATGATCATATCATAAGAGTAATACTACCTCCGTCCCAAAAAGATCGTCTTGTTTCATTACTCATTACATGTAAGAAATATTTTAATAAAACGAGACAATCTTAGGAAGACGGACGTAGTACTACCGTGGAATTTGTTTGTTTGTTTGTTTTTCTGCTGAATTAATCATGAATGGTTTGTGCTTCAAGTTGGTTGCTTCTATTTGTTCATCTGATTTTTTGTTTAGTTTTGCTTTATTATGGTTGTGAAGTAAAAATGATTAAAGTTGCTTAAAATTATTGTTGAGAGATGTAGCTGGGAGTTGAATTTATAATTAATTGTAAATTGACCCTAAATTAATGGCGTATTAGCGTGCGTTTTAACTATCAGATCCATATTAATGGAGATCTGTTGCTTCAAACTCCAATCATATCCTCTGACTTCTACTATATGCTTTTTTCTTACACATCTTTCCCTTTAAAAAAAAATAAAAGCGATTTTTCTAACATATATCCACTGCGCACATCCTAATAAACTTATTAAGGAATAAATCACGATAAACCGAATTATAAAAAAAATTTACTTCTGAAGTAAAACCCTCTGTATTACGGTGGTACGTTTTTTGACTATTAAGGATGTGTATTTTTTTTTTTTTTTTTTTGTAATGAATCGCGCACTTAGTCATATCAGAGGAAAGTTTACGAGGGTATGTGGGCAAGTAAGTAAATATAGAAAGTAGTTTATGATTATGATTATGATTAAGGGGTGTAATGTGAAAAGTTTGTGGTGTTGAAGACGTGTTTTACTGTACAAACTCGGATTAATAAATTTTGGCTTTAATGGTAAGTGTGTGTATGCTATCTGGTGACATTTATTTGTTCCTTATCTTGTTCAATGAATCCTTTTTTTCTTAATTTAGTATTTATCTCTCACTTTCCCATCATTTCTTCTTATGCTTCTACATTTCTTTCTCTATTTGTATAGGTGACTTAAAACCATCATATATAAAATACCTTGTTTGGATTCCGGATCCGTTTCTGGTGACGGACGTGGAAGGACGACTCATGTGATTACTGTCGTCATCGATCTTTTGTTGAAAGTTGGTTGTTGTTTGTGTGTTTGTGTGAGATGGGTTTCTTTGAGGATATGGGTTACTGTCCTGATTTTGAGTACCCTCCTCCCTCGAGTGATGGGCCGCCGGTTCGTGAGGTGGATCATGACGGAAATGAGAATGAAAATGAGGATGATTATTCTGATGAGGATGTTGATGTTGATGAGCTTGAGCGAAGGATGTGGAGGGATAAGATGCTTTTGAAGAAACTCAAGGAACAAACCAAGGACAAGGGTAAGGACGGGGTTGACAGCGCGAAGCAGCGTCAGTCCCAAGAGCAGGCTCGCAGGAAGAAGATGTCGCGAGCCCAAGATGGGATTCTCAAGTACATGCTTAAGATGATGGAGGTCTGTAAGGCTCAGGGGTTTGTGTATGGGATCATTCCTGAGAAGGGGAAGCCTGTGAGTGGAGCCTCGGATAATCTCCGAGCCTGGTGGAAGGAGAAGGTCCGGTTTGACAGGAACGGCCCTGCTGCCATTGCTAAATACCAAGCTGATCATTCTATTCCTGGAATGACGGAAGATTGCAGCGCCATGGGGTCTACTCCGCACACCTTGCAGGAGCTGCAGGACACTACGCTTGGGTCTCTCTTGTCTGCTCTTATGCAACACTGTGACCCCCCTCAAAGGCGGTTTCCTTTGGAGAAGGGCCTTCCTCCTCCGTGGTGGCCCGTTGGTGACGAAGAGTGGTGGGCTCAGCTTGGTATTCCTAATGATCAGGGCCCACCTCCGTATAAGAAGCCTCATGATCTGAAGAAGGCCTGGAAGGTGAGTGTTCTCACCGCTGTCATCAAGCACATGTCTCCTGATATAGCCAAGATCCGTAAGCTGGTGCGCCAGTCAAAGTGCTTGCAGGATAAGATGACTGCCAAAGAAAGCGCAACATGGCTAGCCATTATAAATCAAGAGGAAGCTCTAGCTCGGAAGATGTATCCTGACCGGTGCCCACCTCCGCTGCCCGGAGGAGGCGGGTCGTTGGTTATTAGTGATACTAGTGACTATGATGTTGATGGGGTTGACCTAGATCAAAACAGCGAAGTTGAAGACTGCAAGCCGCAGAACATCAATATCTACCAATTTGGGATGGGGTCTGATCAACGTGAGAAATTTATGGGACATCATCCGATGAATATGATGACTCCAGTAATCAAGGGAGAGATTTTCGAGACTTCTTCCGATTTCAATGAGAAGAGGAAGCAGCCGTCGTCTGGCATGCCAACTATGATCGAGCAGAAAGTGTTTCTTTGTGAGTATCCTCAATGCCCTTACAGTGCTTCTCGCCTCGGATTCCCTGACAGGATCTCAAGGAATAATCACCAGGTGAGCTGCCCATTCAGGGTTCATTCGACTCATGGAGTTGGAGTCCCCAACTTTCAGACCCCTATCGAGAAACACCCTTCCCTTGAATCCACCACCAACTTCACATCGCCCTTCGCTCATCAAGAAAAGCCTGCTCTGCAATCGACAGCCCAATCACAGGTCACATTCAATGTTTCAAGACTTGGGCTTCCTGATGATGGTCATAAGCTGATTTCCAACCTCATGTCGATCTACGACACCAATGTTCAGCCAAATAAGAATGTCAGTATGGGTAACAACACCGTCGTGGAAACTAATTCAGGGTTTGGTGGCAGTATCTTCGGAAACAATGTTCCACAGGGAATGAAAGAACATAATCAGGCTAAACAAAAGCCACAACCACAACCACAACCACAACCTCAGTTTCAACTTGACAATGGCTTCTTTGCCCCGGCACAGCAGATGGATAACGGGTTTAGTGGCGGCTTTCAAGGTTCAAACATGATCCAAACCAGACAAAAGATCCAAATCCCGATGGATAATGGTTTTGCCAACCAGGGTATAATGCAAAAGCAACAGGCTCCTGTTAGTAACGGTTTTACCAACAATGTTCCGCAAGGATGCAACATGAACAATTCAGTTTTCACGCCAGGCGGAATGCAACAGCTTGATTTCGGGATGCCTCTGAACGACATGACAGAGTTTGGGTTCAACGGTCCATTTAACCTCGACTTTGAACCGCTCTTAAGGCCGGACAACCCAATATGGAACCTCTAAGGTACAGTCAAGACTCAGGACGACTTCGATTCAGACAGATACACAAAGCTGTACATTTCACTAAGGAGGAGATTGCTTTTACATCTCTTCTTTAAACAACTGGTGAAACTCTTCCCCCTCTGCTGAACTTTAGCTGTGTCTTTTAAATCTCCTTTGCTTCCTTAGATTTTTCTCAACAAGACACACAAATAGTCTTGCCATTTCTTTTTCTTCTTTTTTTCTCGCGCCGCACTCACACTAAACTAAAACTAGCGCTTAGTAGTTTAGTTCCCATCATCTAGCATTAGTGTGGTCAGGCCTTACGATGTTGGGAACCGTAAAGGCCTTATTGAACTATTTTTTTTTTTTATATTCTCATTTCGAGACTATTCTATGTAGCTAATTATTGGAAAAAAAAAACCACAGTAAATAGTATAAATATGTTTTGATCAATAATCGTGGTTACCCGTATGAATTTTATGTAGCTATATTGTCTGTAAGGGCCAGTGAAACGATTCGAAGTTGAGGAACCCCCCATCTTCATCAATTATCCTGCCATTTCTGTATGCTGTATCTTTTTACTGTTATTTTCTTCTATATAAAATCTATATAGTTAGTAAAGTCGGTCCATGATGAAGTAGTATATTCTCCATAGAATAAGCATCTTACAAAGCTGTACTTTTATGATTATTTTATCATGTAAAAAATTAGTGATATATTTTGCAATTGCTAGAATGCTAGGCTTAAGTTTGTAGTACTACCATGTGCTTATTCTTGATATAAGAACAAATTACTTCACAAGCATCCAATTCCATGGGGCATAGGGGTGGGCAAAGGTCACACTTTGGGGCATCAATTAGGGATGCCCATCCCTTGGTTTGGTAAATAACTAATCACTTTACTCACTCCACTCCATCGGATTGTACTATCCGTTTTAAACTTATAACGGATCAAATTTGGAAGATAAAGACGGGGGAGATGTGACGGGGCCTAACAAAACGATATTCCGTATGTTATTTGACCTGTTTTAGATGTTAAGTAGAATGGTAGTGTTGTAATGCCTTTTTTGATGTGTTGAAAAGTAGTAATCAGTCCCCTAAACAAACCTAATTAAGATTTCTTGTAAGACTAAGTGTAGTCAAAAGTTAGGCCAAAGGATGGATGGGACAAGTTTAGTTCAAGTTCTCATCTCCCTTACCTTCCTTCCTTCCTACCACCTTCTTCCTCTAATTGGAGTTGAAGGAAATTGATGGGGCCATATTTGTTTTTTTGGATCAACGAAGAACGCACTTAGTCGCATTACAATAGAAAGGTGGAGGAGATTTGAACCTAAGATCTACTGTCCTAAAGCACCTAATCTTAATCACTGGGTCAAGACATTTTCGGTTGACGCGACCATATTTGAAGGGCATTTAGAGGAGGATATAATTGAATGACGAGGATACAACTTGTGTATTGTCCTTACAAGAAAGGAAAGAGACATGTTTTCAATTATGGTAGGAGGAGGGGTCCCTTTTTTTTTATGGTGTGGCCTTATCTCGATTGGAATGCTACCAAATATTGAGTGTAGACATGAGCTGTGAAAACCCATGTGTTAGGGGGTTGGGGGTGGGTACCGTACCATATGTATTCCATGATATTTTTTTAGTTCTGGATAATGGATTGACCATGGTTCGATCTATTCTAACTTCTTTCTCCGTTTCGATAGATTCTTTACCTTTGTTTTTTTGGTATTATTCATAAGTAAATGAAATTATCGATATAATTTTTGATATATATATATATATATATATATATATATATATATATATATATAAAAGATAGAATATAATCATGCGAGATCTTGTTTAAATTATCTAATCGAATGCGTTATAAATATCGAAATTTTATCATTTTTAGAAAAATGTAGCTAAAGATATGGACAAAAGAATTAGTAAATGTGAAAATATAAACTTAAAGAATCAAATGGATCGGAGGAATATTCTTTTTACTATTACTAGTATAAAGAGAAAAGAGAAGTGAGTCACATGGACAATTTAATGTGCCTAAGATCGAGGTCATTTGAACCTATTTATGTGAATTGGTTTCAAATCGGAATTATATATGGACGAGTCTAAAACAATGTAAATTTAACTAGATAAGGTGTGATTATCATATTAAAAGCACGAGGAGAAATATCGGTATCAAGACATACTCGCAATACCCCTCAATGGAGCATGGGGTTCATCATGCCCAACTTACCTAATAGACGAAACTGGGCGCCTTGGGTAAAATATTTGCCAGTTGCGAATCAGAGGGAACGTACAAGGAGGAAATAAAGACATTGTGTATGTTTATTTCGAAAAAAATAAACATAATATTGTAAGTTAAATAGTGGGTTGCACGTTGCCCATTTATTTTAGCGGACCTAATTTCGTTGCTCGTTTTCCATTTATGTTTTAAAATTCCTTGACCAAGCCCACTTACTAAGCGGACCGAACGGGTAGCCCATTTACTTTTACGGGCCTAATTTCGTTGCTCATTGTTTCTTGATTTTTAAAATTTCTTGACCAGCCGCTTACTTAGAAGAAATCGTGTTCAAATAAGTATGCTGAACTCAACTGAATCGAAGTAGATTGAGATAGTTGGAAAAACAAGTGATGGAATGGTTTTGGTATATCTTGTCGGATATGAAGACAAAAAATGTGGTACTCCCTCCGTTCTTTATGTTTCTTCCCGTTTCAATATAATACTCCTCACAAATCTTAAATTGTGGGAAGAAACATAAAGGACGGAGGGAGTATTTGATTCATGGTGGTAGTGGTAGTGGTAGTGTATTATGGTCATTTGTAGAAGAAGAGATAACGGAGTCATTTATATAGTTGGGGCCTTGGGGGTCATACAATTGATGATGTTCTAGTATAGTAGGTTCCCCCATAAGGTGGTGTTGAATGTTCCATACATAAATCACAAAATCTTGTAAAATCTTGTAAATTGATGATGCCTATAGTTGAGTAAATGACTAATGCACCATTGGGTTTATCACTATTGCTATGGCCACCCATTTGTCCTTATTTTCTTTGGTACTAATCATCTTAAAAACTATTCGTAGACGGTTGGATCATAGAAAACTCTCATGAATTTCTATAATACGGAGTAATAATATTGGTATGCTGGTTGAACTGCAGAAGACTTTAATTAAAACATACAACTCGTATTTTCTAACAGCTTCAAAGCTCGTGGAAACTGGAAACACTGTATCGGAGAAACAATCCAGAAGAATCTACGTGTTAGGACCGGAGATCATCCTTCATCTCTAAAGCATAATGCTCGGATGGGAAATGAGACCAATCAAAAATCCAAATCAGAATTCGAATTCCAACCAGCTAAATCCTCCAGACCGTTGAAGATTTCATCATCGGAAATAATATGTTCAGCATGCTCTTCAGTGAAGAATGGTTCATTATCTGAAATATGTTTGCCGTTGTCTTCATTAAAGACTGTCAGCAACCTGTCAAGCTCATCTTGCTCGGATTCAGGGGATGGACGCCCTCCCACTGCAGCTGGATGCTGGACTGAGGGTGGCGTTGTAGGATCTATACAGGTTATGACAGGTCTATTCCCATCAACAATGTCACGCTCGTCAGCAGGAAGAACAAGTAGTCCATGGTCAGCCTCCAAGTTATCCCACTCCTCTTCCACAAACGGAGCACCGTAGTTTACTCCGTTTTTAGGGCCCAACCCACTCTTCTCATAGATTTTGCAAATAACATAAGATTCTATAGCAACGCCCTTCTCTAAGAGGGTCTTATCCTCTAGCTTATACTCATGCATTACCCAATCCGTTCTTTCTCCCTTAGGTGCTTTTCCCCGGTGAAAGATAAGGGTCTTAATTTTTCCGACATGCCTGTTGTTATAGTTAACCATTCTGTCTTTCCCAGTCGACTTCCAGTAGCCGTGTACAGCTACACGGGTCGATCTTCCTGGGTGTTTCATTGAGCGGGGGCATAGAAAGTACCAATTTAGATCCCCCGTCTTTAAGACAGCTTTGGCAGGAAGTTCCCATGGAGCAAACTTGTAGACATCAAGCTCAGGCATTATTTGAGGAGCAAGAGATTTGCCCGTCACCTTTCTTTTCAAATAATACATAAAAAGTTCCTCATCAGTTGGATGAAAACGAAAACCGGGAGGGACTGACTTGTTGGATAATAGGGCATCCATGTTGTATGCCCAACTTAAGCAGAAAAAGTTTCGAGTCTTTTTTATCAGACTGATTACGGAGAGGTAAATGGTCAAAGATGTAGTAGAGTCACGACAAGAATACAGATAAAAGGGGAAGAATGTACGAAAGTAATGCTCACACTAACCGGAGTGAGAAATTTACGGTCTCCACCAGCGCCCTCTTTTCATCAAACAGGTATCAAACACAAGGATCCACAACAATTGTTCCTTCTTCAGGTTGATAAAAGACATGGAATTCTGCAAACTATAGACACCATCATCAGCTTTCACAACAACAAAATTCCAAGTGTAGTTCAAGTATGATGCTCAAAGTGGGAACAAACTGCTAGTGATGGACTCGTAAATTGAACTCGACCAATCGTCACGAATCAGAACTACTATCACTTCTCAATTGTCAGCAACAATATCAGACGACGGATAATCAATATCTACATACAGTCGATGTGCACAAGTGAAAACGGTCTACCTGAGAAAATCCTCCACACAATCAAATCAATAAAGATCGAAACTTTGATCTCAATAACCACACCCAAAAACCCACAAAGAATCAAACGGAATCAGCAAGCCCAAACCCGTATTTAGTCACGAAAACAAGCAATGACAAAACCCTAACAACAATTTCTTAGGCACTATGAACAAATGATCAAACTCTCGAATTCTAGAGCACTGTTAAAAATAACACAAAATCAACGAAAGAACACAAAGCAAACCCTAATTACGAGCGTAAGTAGGAGAAATCCCAAACAACAAAAAACAGAGGAAAGTAGGGAAAACGGTATGAAAGCAAAAACAAAAGGGAAATTGAAAACAAATGGAGAAAACCGCAGAAGCAGAAAGGGCAGGGCAGGGCAGGAGGAAGACGAAGGCGGAGAATCACAGAGGCTGTGTACAAAGAGAATGCGTGTTTCGGTGAGTAGAGAGAGAGAGAGGGGGGGAGTATTGAAACGAACGAAGTGATGAAATAAAATGGCGGTCTACAGTTTATAAGGATGAGCATGGCGGGCAATGATCTAACGGCTCTTACAACCCTCTAATTAGCTCGACTCAAAATCGATCCAAACTGCTCAAATGAGGGCTCGGATCGGACACGGGTCGGACAAAAAATAAAAATGTCTTTAGCACCAAAGCGGGTGGACCGGACTTAACTAACGGGCCCAAATTACTTACCCTTACCCACTCGTTATTAAAAAATCGGGCCACCTGCGGGCTATCGGGCCAATTATTAAGTAAATGAAAAGGCTATCTGTATGCTATATCAGACTATTATCAACGGACAACTATGAAGTTGTATGCGTCTTGTTTGGAGCACGGAGTAATTAATTTCTAAGTTATAGAATTTATACGAAGTATAATATTTTTAGCGGGTCAGACGGGCTAGGCCGTTCTAAAATACTCCCTCTGTATCTATATATTCGGTCACTCTCAATATAATACTCCTCATATATACGAAGTATCAAACAAAGTGGACGAACATATAGATACGGAGGGAGTATTAGTGTCCATGCCCGGCCCGTTTTGTAAATTGGTCCGGGCTGTCCGGTCCATTTATTAATCGGACTATTTAGACGATACGGCCCATGATCACCTCTAATTGTAGCCAAGTCTTGCATTAAACTTGTGTGAGACGGTTTTACACGAGACTAACTAACTAACTAATGTCAAGTTGATTTGATCTCGATCAATTCCAAATTCAGTGAAGTTTTGATCCAAAGATAGGTTTTCGGTTTTTACAATTGGTGTTTTCCTTATTACTACTCGTACTAATCTATTTGTACTCCGCATTGAATTTCGGACACAACTCGAGTTAGGGGCAACAAAGTTTCGAATTTAACCCGCAAGGGGTACTGTTGCCTAGTGGTATGGCTTGAGACTATGTTTTGTAGACTGATTTACCAAGAGCACAACAAAAGTAGCGATTACGGGTTTCCTCGAATTTAAAATGTTGGAAAAAGAAAACCGTGCGATTTTCAATGGGTACTGTCAGATGGAAAATAGATACAGTCCTAAATTCCCAAATTGCATAATCTTGAGTCCGTAGCGTGGAGGTGAAAACACAGAGAGTAGCAAATGGTGTGTGTGTGTGTGTGTTACTGTGAGTATGCAGAAGAAGGTTGAGACGACGACGTCGTTGAGTGAGAATTTGGAGAAGAAAGTGAGGATCACTGATGAAATGGAAACCCTAGAACACGATGCAGCAGCACCTTCAATCCCCCAAACCCTAATTTTACTTCGCCGATTTCTCTCTCTTCAGCAACGTAGAGCTCAAGCCTACGCCAAATTGCGAGAGTATTCCCCTCCCATCTCTTCTTCACTCTTCATCTTGTTTTTTCATTTTATGTCGTTTTCTCTTTGATTAGTTATTGATTTCTGAGTAATTTCGGTTAATTTATGGATTCAAATTTCCGAATTTTTATGATGAGTAACCATGATGATGTTGTTCTTGTACTGTGATTTTTTGGTTTTGATGTACGATGATTGTATTCTACACAAATTCTCATATGAGACGGTCTCACGGTGGTGCTGTTTTGTGAATGATGCTGGGTATGTTTTCGGCGTTGGTTGGAGAAGATACAACTCTACAAGCACTGTTTAGTTCAGACTTAAGAGACAAGTTTTGTTGTGTTGGATTAGGTTGATACGACGTGATTGTGCGTCAAATGATGATGCTTTGAGTATGAAAATTGGTTTCAGTGATTTCCCGAGTGCTTTTTATGTGTATATTTGGGGAAAGTGTACCTGGATTGTGAAGTACTGTATGTTTGATCTCGTGCTAATTAAAGCTTCAGTAGTTCAATGACTTTTATGGAAGACGGAGGAAAACATATGATAGACTACTTAGTTTATTGACAAGGGTTGTGACTTGGGAGTGTTATGGTAAAATTCTCCGCATTGAAGGCTAGTTTTTCTGGTGTATGTGTTCCATCAAATGCTTTTTTATATGTATTGTAGTATTTAGATGACGGATTGGACCTTAGTTTTTATGAAATCTGCAACTACTGCGTGGTGTTGAATTCAGCATCAAGATCTTCTGGGGATGAGGAAAAGTAGGGTTACTTTCGAAGCTGTAATAAATACTACTCGTACAATGAAACATTAATCCACAAATGGTTGGGGTTGGCTAAAATGAACTCAGCGAATCTGTCTGTGATGTGGTAAAATAATGAATGCTACAAAGGGAAAATATTTCAAAATAATTTCCTACCAACTGTTCTTTTCATGTAAATTGTTGCATTGTAATTTTGAATTTCTTTGAACTGATAAACTTCTGCTTAGAATGCTGTCATCAACTCATTGCTAATTAAAAAGTTACAAAATGCTTTGTGAGAAGTTTTTTACAGGTCTGTTGTTGATGTTAGATTCAAGTATGTTTATGTCTTGTAGTATGTCTCTGATATCTTGCAAAATACAACAGTGGGTTTACCGAATACACGGCAACTAGAGCAGAGTCAATCTACCAGCAGCTATGTAATGAAATTACAGTGGAGTTCAGTGATTGCTCAAAGCAAGTAGGATCTCCTTTTGTTCTTTACCCTTTTGTATGGACAATTTTGGTTCAACCTTAGCTTTTAGCCTTTTCTTTTCATCCCTTATGCCCTTTCGTTACTACAGGTGCGTCAGATAGAATCTCAATTTTTGAAACCTGACTGCTTCAGAGAAGATCTAGCTCGGCTACTAAGGGCTGTTCAAGAGCAAGAAAAAGAGAAACTGCACTTGGTGAGTCGTCATATTTTGTGTAGCTGGTTTTTTCTGTGTTGATGCCGGACCAAAATTTTGTTGTTTGTCATGCCACTTTAAAGCGGTGAGGGAGACTTGAGTTGTGCGGACTATAATGATTCAGCATTGCCTTAACCAATCTATTTGCCATGTCGTAGACTGCAACACTTCAAGTGTTAAAGAAGGCAGGGAGACCATCAGATCGGTTGGTATCTCATGCAAATTGCACGTTTAAGCAGCCGATGGTGCACGAGTGTGTGCATGTCCACGAGTTAACAGACGCTGCTGGAACTGAAGACGCAGAGGCAGATGCCGAGTACGATAATGCTCTAAAGGAAGCCATTCAAGGGGTCCAGCAAGCTGTTACATCTATTAATGAACTCTTGGAAGAAGTTAGGTACGAAATAGCTGCCCTTGAGTCTGAATGAACACACCGTCTCTAGTCTACTGTATTTAGTTAGGTATTCGTACTACATTTGGTAGGAAATATTAATGTTTCGTTTGCCTCATCAAATTTACTGCTAGTTAACATATACGCGTATTTTTCTGTTGTAGAAACAGATGAATTTTCTTTGATTAAACGGTGTATTATTTCCGATCTATGTTCCTCTATTACTGATTTTCTTCCTATTTAATGCAATTTAAATTAGCTAGGAAACCGAGTTTATAATCCAAACATACACCTTTAGTTTAATGGAAGGATCGATCGTTTGTGTTAAACATACACAAACTGCATTGCAAAGTGAACAAACTGTAAACATACACAACGCAACTTGAACGGAACATCAATTTTCCATTTGTGAGCTTTGTTTTTTCTATGGTGCTTAAGAAAGAATTTGGGAAAGAAACCTGTTTCCGACACGGAATAATGGTTTTCAGCATTGTAAAGAGTTAGCAGCATAAACAAAGATAGATTTGAGAACGAGAAATGCAAGTTTCCGTAAGTGCGGCAACTCTTGTTAATGTTAGCAATTGCCTTTAACTTAGCGCAAGGAGAATCCAAATACTCGAACGGAATGTTTTTACATCACAAAATTGGGCTACAGACGTGAGATTTGCCCTCCGCAAGCCGTACAATGTGCAAACAATTACCAAAAGAAGTTCTAAAACCATAGTCGCTTAATTATGTACAGGCCCTACACATCTATGCAGATAAATGCTTAATACTTCAATTACTCAACAGCTTCATCAGACGCGCTTCCGGTGCTATCATCGTCACTCTCAGTTTCCGCTGCAGCAATCAATGATGCTGACTGGATTTTGCCGAGATGGTCCAGACGCATCAAAATGACCCCCCTGAAAATGGAGCACATCGATTTTTTTGTATTAGTTAATGATCAATTCATTCACTCCAATTCCACATGCTTTTTAGTATCAAAAAATAGGAAGAGATGATCTCTCGTCAATATTGACCTCTCACATAACGGTTGGTCCTACTTATTCTAATTCATCATCCAGCTATAATTAAAAGCGGAAACTGGTACTCTCTCTAACATAGGACAGAAGCCTTCATGGCACTAGAACTGTATTTGTTGCTATCTTATTGTTTTCAAGTGTAACATGAGATTATATTTACATGTCTAAGAAGACAATATGGATACAGAAAAAAGACAGTAACTAAAACATCTACAGCTAATACAAGACTATTTGACAGTTTATCTTCCCATTTTGTAACCTTCATTCTCATCAAGTATCACTATTATCACCCGACGCCTCCTTTTTATCGTTTTTGTTGTTAATTGTAATGTTGTTTTTATGTTAAGTAACGGATGTAGTATGGGTTCTGAGAACGTAACCATCATGTAATCTGATGCTCTTTCTTCGTTGGCAAAAAAAAAAAGTATCAGTGTGATTCACTTTTGTTTATCATCATTGACATATAAGCACTCCTCGAATAAAAGAAGAGACACAAGGATGACCAATGATAGATGATACTACAACTCCGATACAAATAATAGGCATCGGTGCATGTCGGAGTGTATGACATGTCTAAAAGAAAAAAAAAAACAAGTTTTCGCCTAGAAACATGTTTTGGAGCGGGGGGGTTTTAGGTGGGGCCCGAGGTGCATTGTGCAAGTGCCCTTCTGGACCCTTCAGAAATAAAATAGGAGTATTTTTTAAGCTTCTATATTATACATGAGTAACATGACGTTCAATTATCTCAGTTGGATTCAATTCCTGACAGTTACAGTATAATTTAGCAAATCTTATGTTTTAGTTTTGGGACTTGGCCCATATGAATCTATGATGTGCGAGTACATGTTATTTTATTTATTTACGTTTATTAATCTACAGACTCAAAAACAAGCGGCTAACAAGGTCGATCCCAAGACAGCTAGACCTCTTAATTAAATGTAAACTCCTTAACCATTGAAGCACTGATGTTTAATATACAATTAAGTACTCGAAAGTTTTATAACTTAATGCTAATCTCTCTGGTATGGAGGGAGTACACGATATTTTATTAGATTTACTTATAATGTTCGGAATAATATATTTAGATAAAATCCAAAGTAGAATAGAGGATATTTTTTTTTTTTCATTTTTAGCATCGGGTAACTTTATTTTTTGGCACCTTTTTTGAAAAAAATATAGACAAGTATTTAAGAAGGAATAAAATTTAGGTTATTGTGAAAAAAAAAGTGTGCCCTTGAGTGCTAAGATCATGTGTCTGCCACTGTTTTGGAGTGTCATGCCGGAAAGAGTGTTGAATTGACATGTGACACAACCATAACCAAGTGTCTGAGTTAGAAAGAGGGTGACAGAAGTCTATTCAAGTAAACCAACAACAACATCAGAGCCTTAATAAGATTTGGGTCAGCTAACATGAATCGAAATCTGAGGTCGTTCTATTCAAGTAAACCATAAAAGTAAAAACGAAGTATATCAGACAATATTGTCAAAATGTGATAATTACCTTGCAAATCGCGACTGTATTGAGATATCTTTAACCTTGATCCTATTGATTGTTCCACTGTGACTAACCAGAATGATATGCTCGTCACTTTCCCCATCTTCTGCTAACGCACGTAGACAGCATCAATACAGTATTAACAGTGAAAAAATAAAGGGAGAGAACCATTACAGCTGACATTACCTGATTGTGAAAATCCAACCACAAAAACAGCCGCTAGGCGATCTTCTGCTGCAAACTAAAATGGCAAATGAAATTATTGCACGAAGAGAAAAAGTTTCAAGCTCTTCACTAATCACAAATAATCATGATTTCCACTTACCTTGTAGCCAATCAGACCAACTCTGTTCAGGGGTGACAATCGGAACCTGCTGAGAGGGACACGCTTCCCATGACCAGTCTCAGATATAAAGAGCAGCCACGGACCTCTTGTTCCCTTGGTCCTGCACGACAATGTATGCTCAGAGATCTCAAACGAGATTTGACTGCTTAGTATGTCGTTAAAATTACGAGGACACGTTTAATACCTACAAGTTAGGGAAGAAACCCCTCACAAAATGATATGCAGGAGGGACATTGAGAAACAAAATATGAATACAGCTTCCTGAATTAATGTAATTTATTTATCAAGGAACCAGGGAGCATAATTGTTCTCTTTCTTCCCTAAGAAACAGGTGTAGAGAGGTTAGGTAGGCAACATGCTATAAAATAAAGCATGCATTTCTCTAGAGCTATATTTGATCATAATTTTGTCGCAGTTAGTAAATTAAAATAACAAGCATCCGTCAATCATAATGCGATTTTTTCTTTACCAAATTCCATGATCATCTACATTGTTGTCCAGATCTCTCCTGAGTGATGCAGGTATGATATCCATGCTTGCCATGTTGTCCTCATTTTTAAGTCTCATGGCTACTGTGCCTCTTGTTACTCTTCCAACAGACCGGATCTGGAATATTTATAGAGCATCAAAGAAATTCGACCCAAATGGTGTGTTAGCTTCATTGTTGCAAAAGCATCAGAGCAGAAAGATTATTCATTAAAAACAAGAAGATAATACAATGGTTCTGTAACACCAAAAACATCCCTGCACCAATTTTCAAAGGTATCCGAATCTTGCAGGAGCTACAAATAGAATCAATGACACTGGTAGTTTTATGAGCATTAGATTTGGGGGTTGGAGGGGTAAACCCATTCCTAAAAATGGGTAAAGAGAACGGACATATTTCATTCGTTTTCTCTTTCCCTTTACTGAAAGGCTGAAACCCCAAACCAAATGCCCCCTAAAAAGGAAATGAAAGAGGGAAGATGGTGCGAAATTAGTGTGAGGTCATTTCATCAGTGGATTTCTATAAGAAATGTGATGAGACAAGTTTGATAAACTGAAATTACAAGTTGGAAAATGTTGAGTCCTAGCCTTGCTAAAACTTCCAAGAATAATTTGACATAATCAAAGGCTCCGACACACGTCCACAATCACTAGTTATAAACTGTAGCCACAAGTAGGGATGGCAATGGGTCATGGACATGCACATATCCGTCGGGGTTTATCCTAATGGGAAGGGTATGGGTCCAAATTTTTTTGACCCTGCAAGAATGGGTCCCCAGACCCTATTCACCCTACCCTAGACCCCTAATAATTAAAAAAGAAGTCACAAATACCAAACATTTAATGAGTGTCTAATTTGTAAGCCTTCATACGTTTATTTTTTTGGTTTTGAAGGTTAGTTTTCACATTTTTTTATACAATTAGCGACATTTATTATAACAAAAAGTACATTTTACATTAAAAATATGGGACACATGAGTCTACAAATACCCATTAGGTCGGGTAAGGGTACAAATATTTTAGACCGATGGGTCCAACCTATGAGACATTGGGTCGGGCCCGGGTCCAGTAGGACTCTACCCAGACCCCACCCATTGTATTTGTAGCCACATGGTCCCTAGTTTATTTCACCCAATAAATCCACTGGTCATCAAGTATGCAATCACAACAAGACAGCGACAGATATCGATTACGACAACAGTGAAAAAAATCATGCTAGAAAGCCAAAGTCATAGTCAAACACTTACAATATCGCAGGAGCTAAGAATAACCATCCCATTTTGAGAAGCCATAGCAATAAGATCGTCATTGCTGCAAGATCTCACCCATTTCAACTCATCTCCAGAAACCTGTAAACATACAAGACACACTAGCACATTACTACAAGCCACAAAGTGAGCAGAAAATAAGTCTACAGCGGAAGGAGAACACTAACCAACTGTATAGCTATAATCCCAGATGATCTGATTGATGAGAAGAGACTCAATGACACTTTCTTAATATAACCATTTGCTGTAAGCATTACCAAAAACCGGTCTTCAACGAACTCACTAACAGGAATGATGGATGTTATTCTCTCACCGTCTGTTAAGGACAAGATCTGACATTGGCAGATATTGGATGAGACCACCAATTCTTATAAAGAGGAACAATGAACAATTTAATAAAACAGGAAACGCGTCACATACTTGAATCAAAGGTGTGCCAGCTGCAGCTCGCGTACATTCTGGAATTTTATACGCACGTGCTGAATATACTATTCCCTTGTCACTGCAAAACAAGTTATGCAGGTCAAGTCATTTTTGCAAATAGCTAACTAACCAAGTGTAGAAAAAAAAAAGGAAAGAGGGATAACATGAAGAACATCTAAAAACTAAGAGCACCAACACGTTGGATGTGCCTAGATGCAAAGTGAAAAAGATGAATTTGCCAAAGGGCAAAGATTATCTGAGGCATGCCTTATGCTTAGGCTGGCTATCGAGGAACTACTATGTGATTTCCATGTTTTACTTTCAGTAATGCTAAAATACCCTTCCCATTGCTCCATCATGGAATGGAATGACGGTAGCCGGTGATGTTGTCGGCATGGATTGTGGTGTTTGTAGCTGGTGATGGTGATGGTGGGTAGAAGTGATGGATAGAAGGGGTGGGTGGCAATGGTGTGGGTGGTGTTTGCTCAGTGTCCCAGTGGAAACCCCAAATGTGTTACATCTTGCTCTATTTATTAATAATGTACACATGACCTTGTTGAAAGGATGTGATCGCACATATACATAACACAGATAAACTGGCAAGAACCGTATGTTCTTAATGTACACATATACACGGAAACCTTTTTAACTGAAAGTAGGTTTATCTCCTAATGTACATAAATATGAAGTCGAAACATGTGTGTGTCAGTGTGTGTGTGTGTGTGTGTGTACAAAGCACTGAAATCATCAGAAACAAATAAGAAATACCTGAAGTAGAGCACATGATCATGGGCACGGCAAACAATGAAGTCAGACATCATGTCATTAACCCTCATTTTACCAACAGATTTACCTATCGTACCACGCCTTTGAGCATGGAACGTGTCAGGGCTCATCCTCTTAACATAGCCTTTTTCACTGATCGCCTGTAGTTTTCAGAATAACATGTTTCTGAGACTGTACTAAGCACTTTACGACAAAACAGAAAAATGTAGTGATAAAACCAACAACGGATAGCTACCAAAATCATTTCTTCATTGGGAATCACATCGATGTCTTCAACCTGGCCGGTTTCAGATTCCTCTAACACGGAACGCCTAGGAGTAGAAAACTTGTTCCTCAACTCAATTGCTTCATGTTCAATCAGCTAAAACACACAATATTGACAAGTCAGTAACTTTACTGTGTACCTAATCCACACCCATATAACAAACTGGTAGAAGCGGAAGTATCAAAATAATTATAGCGACACCAATAGATGGTTCAAAAGAAAGTCGGGATTTAGGTTCTACTGATCAAAGCAACAATAAAAATCGTGCCAGAAGCTATCTATTATCCTGAAGGTGAAGAGGACAGAGCTTCCATACTTAGCAGAGCCACTATATCAAGTTAGTAGAGCAGAATGCTGGAAAGATTTCTGATTCCATTATGACGTCCCCTCTTCAGTCATCAAATGGTGGTAACCCGGGATAAACAAGTACTACTCCTAAGATCAACCGAGCTCAAGATAATTTACCAATAAAGTCCCTTTTTCCTTTTATTTGTACCTGAAGAATATGTTTCTTGCTAGACAGAAGTTCTTCCAGCCTTGAGATTTGTTCCATAAGCAATTTGTCCTCGTTGAGAAACTTGTTCCTCTGATATAGTCAGAAGGATAAGCTTAGATAACAAGATCCACGACACAAAGAAATATTACAATAGTAGGCCACAAATTTGTAACACACCTCAAGCATAGTGAGCTTCCTCAAATTAATATCCAATATAGCTTCAGCTTGTTTCTGAGACAAGCTATACTCTGCAGCAAACAATAAAGTTAGTATTTACCAATTTATATGTTCAGACAAACATCGGCAAACACTTGGGACTTGACCTGTCTAGAGCTTACTGGGGCCATGGTGTACTACACTGGAGGCCCTAACTTTCTCTTAATGTGTGTTATCGGTCATAAGCCTCATCTGGTGATCTTTCACCAGTAATATCTCACGCATGTCAGAATTTTTTTAGAAATCAGAGTTTACAACACAGATAACCTTGGGGAACAATGCACCTAATGATCCACAGCTAAAAGATTTACAAACCTTAACCTCAAATCCCTTTCTCAAGGCAAAAGTTTACTTAACAACGTATCTTAACAAATAGTTGATCGTTAATTTGCAAGACCTTTCGAGGTAGACAAACAGCATATTGGATTGGCAGTTGTCCACTCAGAATAACTGATATCTTTAGATAAAATGTATAGTGTATGGTACAGTGAGGCATTGAACCAAGGAAATTTAAACATTGTGCCATCAAAAGTTTAACATATTGTATATCCAAGAGATATAGCCAGGCATGTTAATAAAAAACATCAGCATAGATGATACTTAGATCTTACTTTTCATCAGGTCCCCTGAAGCCATTGCATTGCTTGATGCTTTCCTGATCACTTGAATTACGGCATCCAGATTATCAAGCCCCACAATGATACCCTGGTATAGGCATAGAAGAAGCAAATCAGAAAGAAACGGCAACAAATAAAAATAGTACAATAATGATATAAATCAATAAAGATCTCAGAAAGTATTTGAACATAGCCTACCTCAACAATATGCCTCCTATCCTTTGCATGAGAAAGCTTATATCGAGTCCGCCTTTCAATCACTGAGCACCTGAAGTCCAGAAATGCCTGCAAGATCAAAATACACAATAGCACCGTATAAGCAAAGCTGGAGTTGAAACAACAATCACTGAATCACTTATCATACAACGGAACAACTAATAAGCAGCATACAATGTGTTGTTATGCATTTAAAAGAAACAACACCTGACCGACACCTATGCTAAAATTTCTATATATTTGTTGAAATGGAAAAGGTACTATTTTTTCAAAGTTGAGGAACATATCTCCTTTATGTGAAACAAATTTTGATCGATAACCATTGAAGTTACAGTAGACTATCAAATCCTTTATGTGAAACAAATACCAATATGATGTATAGAAGGGTAAAAAACTATTGTTCGTATACAAGTGTAAATAAACTTGTGCAATAGTTTTGGATCTTTTGAGAGTTAAATGCAGCAGAATAATGGGCAAAGATTAGTTAATCTGGGTTGATTTTTTTAGAATGAATTACAACTCATTTGTAAAAGAAAACTAAACTCCTTGAAATGTGGGAACTAGGTTTTGTGCATAAATGACAACTTGGAAATTTTATGCTAGTCTTTCTAAAGTTACATGAAATCAATGATGAATAGCATAAAAATCCAATTTAATATTAATTTCTGATGGATGGCTATGCACCCTTACTTCGCGGAACTGTATCTTCCAATGATCTCAACTTATCCATTAATTACCGGGGAGTAATCATTGGAAACTAAAATCATAATGATTCCATCATCCTGAATGATGCTCATACACTAACCTACTAAGTAGCTCCATGGTATGACCCAGACAATCCAGTGTTCAAAAATCTCATCACCAGTGCTTGGCGGTTACCAATAATACACAAATCCGAACCCTCATGAAAAGAACAACATTACTGTGGTTAAATTACAGACTCAAATTCAAACCATGTAAGTATCAATATGCCATTGTGACTTCCTTTACGTCATTAAAAAAGAAAAAACCCATATTTCGTGGATCACTCCTTTAAGTCATTATAAAAAAAAATGTTTACAGTAATATTTTCCACTTCCAATTTATGTTCAATTACAAGACCAATGATGTCACTGAGGTCAGTAAAATCCTATATCGCACCAAACGGCCATGCCCATCTAGGAGGGTGGGGGAGCATGATTATCAACTATTGCACCCATCAATTTCCCAGCATGGATATCAGCTATTGCACCCAGCGATTTGGGATCATATATAACATCCTGACACACATAAAAGTAAGTTTTACCTGAAGCATTTCTTTCAGTCCCATCAGTTTTGGTTGCCCATTAAGGATCCTGCGAATATTACGATAAATTAAAATTAAAAGTGAAACCATTGAACGAAAGGATCATCAATTGAAACGGCAGCCTCCAAACAAATACAATGAAGTGAAACAATAGGGAGGAAGGGGATAAAAAAGAGCTCACCCGACCATGTTGCAGCTAAAGCTGGACTGGAGAGCAGTGTAACGGTAAAGATTATTTAAAACAACTGCCGGCTCTGCCCCACGTTTTAACTAAAATTAGGAGATAAATTAAAACAAATTCAGTGATAAGCCGACAGCTAAAAAAGTAGAAATCTATTTTGATATCTCACACAAAGAAAATAACCCACCTCTATTACTATGCGCATGCCAGAACGATCACTTTCATCTCGGATATCACTGATTCCTTCCAATACCTGCACGTATTTGGAAACGGAAGTAATAGGATAAATAAATAAATAATTAGCCAAAAACATCACTAACTGAGATTGAATCATGTATATAGCAAGAATCTAATCATGCTATCATCGCAAAAGCTGCTTCAACCAGCATTCCTTGATACACTTTCAAAAGACTTAAATGTTCGTATTGCTGAAGTTACAGTAGACTAACAAATCTTAATGAAATTTTGATCGATAACCATTGAAACAAATCTCACATTTTATGCATTAAAATTCCTAAGTTTTCCAAATACGAGTGGATTATGGACTTCAGATTCTAAAATTCCCCAGTCTTCTAAAAACAGCCGTTTCATTTGATAAACATAACTCCAGTTGTTGCATTTTTGAATCCAGAATTTAAAGCACTGTTCCCAAAGCCCATAAGACATTTATGACATCAAACCAGAACAAAGCTGGCATTCCCGAGAACAAAAAAAACTAACAATGACGGGGCTCAAATCAAATCATGAAGCAGAGAAGTATTTTGACTTCACAAAATCACGGTACAGTGGCGGCTACCAAGCTGTGTTCTCAAATCATCTGATAACTCAGATTAATATCAGTTACTTCACGGAACCAACATGCTAGTTCCCATCGCGTAACAAACAGTCACATGTAGCAATGGACACCAGTACCTTATTTTCAACTAGATCAGCTATCTTTTCAACCAGAGTGGCTTTATTTGTCTGGTAAGGAATCTGTTCCATTCACAAAGAGGCACAACATCCACTTCAATGAAAATGATAAAAATTTATGTTAATAAACAAGTAACATGGCAAGGAAACAAAGCTAAAACCTAGACTTGGCACCTCTTTTATGATTATTGCAGAGCGCTTAATCTTGGAATCAACAGATTCTACGTCCGTCTTTCCTCTCATGATAAGACGTCCTCGCCCTGTCCGATATGCCTCAAGGATTCTACAGCAATTATTCGCATTAAAAAGCTGACATTATTTATCTGATTGATACCCAATATACACAATGGTTTTGCAAGACAACATCTAAAGCATGAGTGAACAAAGAAATATACTAACAGCTACCAACTAAAAACAAAATGGATGTTTCTATTCATACACACACAGCATCCCAAGCATGCTCCATCTCAAAAGAAGTTACTATCTAGAATGCTTAACAAAAAGGTATGAGCTTATGATCAGACTTGACTGGCTAAGTGGCTAACATATTCATTCAATAAAAATGCTTCCCGCAGCAGTCTCCCAAATCTTAAAAAATAGATCAATGATTTGGAATAACAGCTTGCAGATCATAAACTGAAAAAAAAATCCCTCAAATGAGAGTTTCACAGAGTTGTGACTTGTGAGAACATAAAATAATAAAAAACAGAATTGAACTCTGCCATTTTAACAGATACATAGTAATTAGAAAACTCAGTAGTAGGTGGTGGGCAGTAAAACATAGACTAATGCATCAAGGATTGTGGCTGATGAAAGAATTAGCATATTCACGAGAGCAAGTTGACAACAAACAAGCCACGAAAGATGGTGACATCATAGAAAAGGCTAAAAACATTGGAATGGAAAGAGTAAAAATAGACAACATAATTATTCAAAAACAGAACACCGGGTCACAGGTAGAAAAAACAAAGTTGACACATAGGAGTACATTATTGGCATGGGTCACGTCAACAAACACAAACGAAAGGCTTTTTTTTAAGGTGTAATCAAATTGCTAATAAATTTCATCATTTAAAACTTTAACCAGCAGGCAAGATAAACAACTAATGATTGTTATTCTGCTAGAGCCCAAACTTCCCTTTGTATCCTTCACTTCGCTTTTTTTCCCATTATCTAATTTTTATAGGATACAAAAAAAGTGATGGGGCCTAGTAAAGTTAGGGTTTACCAATGTGTTTGTCAGCACACAGAAACTGTTTAGCAGGGTTCAGCAACCATAAAGAAAATACTGAATGTATTTTACATAATGAGTCTGCAAGTCTGAACTGTACAAACAACACATCCTTGCAGGTATCAACAATCTGTTCACTTGATATTGTTACTATTATTAAGGAAAAACTAACTTGAATCACACTGGCTGTGCAGAAAAGAAGGTAAAGAGATGGTAAATCAACAGCAAATGGCATCATGATATTTAACTAAACATGTTGTATAGCTTACAGAACAGACACACGGGAATCAAGGCGACAAATGTCAAAGTTTTAGCTGAGAAACTACGAATGCAATGCATTAACCATTTTTCTTATCGCCAACATATCACGAAATGAAGATAACAATAAACGTACCCAAGATTGCCCATGAGTATGCCTCCAGTTGGAAAGTCAGGAGCTGGCATGACTTCCATCAATTCTTGAAGCTAGTACATAGGAAGTACGAACATTTAATGCAGTCAGAAGAATGTAACATGTTTTGTTAGTTAATTTCCCACATATTAAGAACAAAACTTAGCCACACTGCTGGTATTCTTCGGAGTCATAATAATTACAAACATATACGTAGAGCATGTTTCTAAGGAAAAAAAAAGATGCTCATAGCTTTACTATAACATAAATGTTGTCCAATCATTTAGCCCTTTCCGAACTTCATCTCTTGTTATGCAGAAAGAATAAACAGAATATTATACAACAAAAGAGAAGGCATTAAAGTACAAGACGTCCTCCAAGATGTAAAAAAACAAGCAACGAAACACGAAGCAATAATTCCTTAGGTCCAGAGTAATTGGAATTCCTTGAAAGGCATCACCTACCTCCGCCACAATGAAACTAGAAAATCACTTGCCAGCAAACATCTTCCAATAAAAGACAAATCATGGAAAAGTACAAGAAACAACTCAAGCCAATCACACATAAAACAGCTCGCACTGCACAATTCTAAAACAGCTTTGACCTAACTATTCTACCCAGATCAGAAAATGATACCATGTAGATTTACCTACCATCAAAAGTGATTCATCAACTTGGGCCAAACAAACAGGGGGAATGAGTTTTGTAACAAGGGGACTACAAAAGCTATGTTTTAATCATACTGATACTAGTACAAAATACAAAATAAAAGTTAAGCAAGGGAAGATAATAAAACAATGTAAGAATGGCACTGCAATCCACATGGTAGAGAATGCCACAATGGATAGCCAAAAGGCAAGAGAAGGTAACAACATATAAAACACTGGAGTAACATTCAATCCACATGGTAGAGTGGGGCATGCACTGCATGGAAAGCCCAAAACTAAACATAATTGATAATCATATTTGAAGTGGAAAATAAAAGGCGAGTAGAATTCTCCAGTATGGCATGCAGACATGACGAATAGAACTTACTGTAGCTTCTGGATTATGAATTAACACAGAAAGTGCATCAACCACCTCTCCTAGATTATGTGGAGGGATATTTGTTGCCATCCCAACCTGAAATTATCGATACAGCAGCATTAGCTCAAAACCTGACACACTAAAGCCAGCCATATAATCCCGATAGAAAATTTAGATAACCAATAGTATATGATATTCCCTCCATTCAATTTGATTCTATACATTTGTGTTATATATGTGAGGTATATTTAAATCAAATGTATAAAATCAAATGGAATGGAGGGATTAAACATTACAATGTAGCATAAATCTTAACAGTACCGCAATCCCTGAAGAACCATTCAAAATTATGAGTGGTAGACGAGAAGGAAACACTGATGGTTCTTTCTGTGAGTTATCGAAATTAGGAACAAAATCTACCTGCATTAGAAGTCAAAAAATCATGAGAACAGTGGTCTATTATTTTGACATTCCTAACAAATGGCTTAAAGTGAAAATGAACTAACTGTATCCAGTTCCAGATCAGCCAACAACATCTCTTCAGTAAGTGCCTGCATAAATTCAGGGGGGGAAATCAGTTAAAACCTAAACATCTATTTCACAGTTCAATTAATAACAAGTGAGATAGATGATCAACTGCATCTTATAAATGATAAAACAAACAAATATTTGCCCATTGAGCTCTGGTTCAAACATCACAGATGTGACTTGCTCTTCAACGAAAAGAATATGTTCGCAAAATAAAAGGAAGGTTACCTCTAGTCTGCATTCAGTGTATCGCATAGCAGCAGCAGGGTCAGCATCAATTGAACCAAAGTTTCCATGCCCATGAATAAGTCGGGTCCTTAGAGAGAAATCCTGGAAGTAAGCACATGAATTTTCCAAACAACTATTATCCTTTTCAACATCAACAATAATTTTTAAAAGGAAATGATGCAAGCCATAAAAATTTGTGAACTCAGTGTCAGTCAAAGATATGAAGAAAATTCGAAGCATGTGACACTCCTTCATTTCAAGAGGTCTGAAAATGAGGTTGAAACTTGAAAGCAAGAAGGGGAAAAAAACCGCTGCAAAATAGTGCCAGTTACATTTACTCACGAGTCTTATACCACATACAGGATGAAATGTACAGTTAAACTCAAGAGCATAAAAACATCAGCATAGCTTTGACTGAGTGATTCTAAAGAGTAAACATGTTGTATCAGACATAGACCCTTAATTACGAACTTATGCAAATCATATAAAGCAGCAGGATATACAACTCGACATAATTCACATCAGAAAAAGACTCAAAATTAAACAATCAATTACCTGAGCCATTCTCACAAGAGCCTCATAGACCGCCGAATCTCCATGAGGATGAAACTTACCTAAAACCTCTCCAACCACTCTTGCACATTTTTTGAATGGTTTCTTTGATGAAAGTCCTAACTCATGCATTGCAAATCTGTGCCAGCAAAAATCCAGAAACGTCAATGGGGAAAAAAGAACACATGCTGTGATGAAACGAGTTGAATTTGAAACATAAAGGCGCAACAAACTACCTTCACAAACAAACTAATAGCAACATGTCAAAAGATCACTGCATAAAACAAGCAACTAAGCAAGCAAGACAAAATTATAACGTTACCCTCAGAAAACACATTCAGAGGTTTTTGTATCTTGAAAAGCAATGAATTTGACAAATTGCACCCAATGACCAGTATGAGTACATTATAAACAAGACTATTTCTGAGGTGGTTCTATTCACAGGCATTCTATAAAGATACGGAGTACTAACTTAGACCATAAATAGACTTCTTCCAGCCAAAAATACAAATGGTGAAAATTTGAATTAGCAAAGTGATACAACCAAGGTCGCAAAGACACAAATACCACCACATCTTCAAACGGACTTATTATGGAGTGATGAAGCCTCACGATATAAAACGATAACATTTTCAGATTAAAAACACTACGTACAGGTCAACATTGTGAATCAAACAAGTTATACAATCACAAGTACTTTTCAAGCCAAAATACGGCTAACACCACATCTTCAAGACAGACAACTTCCTCCACTCACCCAATTGTGTACATTTATCAAAGCCACTCTCACATATTTTGAGAAATGCATACAGCAGAACATTACGAATGAAGTGCCTATCGAAAAGGAACAACTATTACTAAAACGAGCGGAGTGATTATGAGACCATCAGTTCACATGCACTCCATGAAATACTTGCCTAACCCAGTAATTAACATTCTACAGCTAAAATCACAAACTAAAGGTTCGGGATTGGAATTAAACGCAACTGCCATCCAAATTAATTCGTCCCTTTCATCAAACGGATGAGGTAATCAGTAACAACATCACAGCCTTGGGGTCAGCTAGCATGAATCACTTTCAAATCGTTAAGTAAAATTAAGACTACAATACTACATTATCAGAATCAAGAGAAGTAGTTGAAGAAATAATGAGGGCGGAGAGAGTAAGGAATGAAGAAACATACAAAATGCGACGGTGAACAGGCTTCAAACCGTCGCGAACATCAGGAAGAGCACGGCCAAGCAAGACAGACATTGCATAAGACATATAAGCTTCAGTAGCTTCCTTATGAAGCTCAACAGCCACAATCCTCTCATCCTCAGCCAAAACAGCGCTGCCATTGTCGTTTGACGCCGCATTGACCACAACATCCTTTCGGCTGGCTTTAATCGAGCGAGAGCGGCGCGGCGAGGGCGAGGAGGAGGAGAAGCGGAGGGCGGCGGCGGAGGCGGGGCGGAGGAGGAGGGAGGTGGCGGTAGTGCGGGAGAGGGAGAGGCGGAGGAGGCGTGCTCCGGCGGTGGTGAACGACATTGGAGGGCGAGGAGAGAGGGAGGAGAGAAGGGGGGTGGTGGTGGTGGTGGTGGTGGAGTTCATTCCATTTCCATGGGTGGGAGGAATTGGAATTGGGGAAGTCTGTACTAGAGTGATAGTGTACTTTATTACCAACTTAAACCCTAACTTTTCCTACGCGCGCCAAGCACAATTTTTCATTTGAGTTTTTTTTTTTTTTTTTTTTTTTTTTGGTGTGGATATTCTACTTATACTGTTGTACCACTCGATTTTTTCATTTTCTACTTTCTATCCGTCATTTGGTCAAAATATCTTTGAGTTACGATATTTCTTACGGAATAGTTATGAATTTTGAAAGAAATGATTTTAATTTCAAACGGAAGATCTCTTACAAACGATTACAATTCGGAACTCGAGACAAAGAGTTATGGTCGGTCACAGTTAATTCGATTAAAAGCGTAACCATAACTCGTAGTACAAGTTTCGAAATTGCGGAAAAAAATAATCTCAAATCGAATCTTGTAAAAACAATGAGTTCAGAGAAAATATTATCATTTTTGGAATCCGTGTCCATAAGTTATCGCAAGTCAAGGTTATTTTGACTGAAAGAAAGAACACACTATAGAAATTGAAAAAATAAATGATACTCCCTCCGAGTTTCTAACCTTGCCCCATTTGTATTTTGGGTAGAAAATAAGGAAAGAAAAATGAATGGTTAAAAAGAACAGGTGGAAGAGAGAGAATTTGGTGAATAAATGTGAGCCACACAACCAAAAGTAAAAAATGGACAAAAAGAACAAACTCAACTCAAAAAGGAAAATAGGACAATATTAGAAAATATTTTTTTTAAGAAACGAATAGGGACTAACCCAACAAAATACAAATAAATGTAAACTGGAAAGCATAAAAGGAAATGTCTTTGCTGACCTTCACTATCCTTACACAAAACCACCTTACATTAACTTTACTAATAACAATTAATGGATACCGTCATCGACCCAACTTTGTCTGAACCTGATTTCCGATCCAAACTTATTTTGGATCGGTCGTAGAATTATTTGCAGCTTGGCGGCAGATCAGTATCCCTTTAATGAATGTTATAGATTCAGATTTCAGATCACCTATACAAAAGCCGGTTGTAGCAGCAAACACCACGGAATCTTATTCATTTACATTTACATGAGTGTTTGGCTAGAAGATTAATGAAGTACAGTATGGATCTCAGAATCTTATTCATTTACATTTACATTTACGAATCTTGGTACAAATAATGTTACAATCACGAGCTTCTCTCTGAATAATGAATATACATAGCCAAACACGAGTCTAACATACATGCACATCAAATCTGTGGTCGTAGCAGCAGCATATACATACGTACGGCTTCTAGTCTATCTAATATACGAGGAAAAATAACATCTTATTCTAATTTTGCTGTGCTAATAGATGCATCGACATTTGCAGTGTCAGAATAACACTGGGAGTTTAGAGTACTGCGGTTGGGATTAATTTGGCCCAAGTAAAGACGGGAAGAGGAAGACGCAATGGAGTCAGAAAGCATAGTCGAGTTTTGAGATTCAGTACCAGTACCACTGATACTCTGACCTTGTCTCTGATGTCGGGTATGTCCCCTGCTTTTAAATCTGAGGTCATCGGTGTAGGCTTCAATGTCCGGAATGACATCAGGAACGTGCATTTTACCTTCAAGCATGTTCACTACCTCTGACATGGTAGGCCTTTCCGACGGGGAAGCATTTGTGCAAAGGAGTGCCACTTTTACTATCATTTCCGCTTCTTCAATATTAAAATTACAGGCTAGTCTTTGATCAACAAGTTCCATGTAGTTGCCACTTTGTTGTAATTCACATACCTGTTACGTGCAAAATTAGGAAAATACGTACGTTATACTTCTTCCCGTTTATATTGTCCCAATTGTCTTTACAGCTCAAACAATAAAAATTTCAGCCCATTGGGAAGTTAGCATTTACAAAAAGACCAAGGAGTGTAACACAAAGGAAAACTGCATTATTGGGAAAGGTAGGTTTTGTAATCGCAAGAAGGAAAATCAGGCAGCAACTGGTTGTCAAAATCATAGACATTAACTATCCAACGAAATAGGCAAATTAATTAAGCTATATGGTGAGAGAGGTGGAAATGCGTACCCAATCTAAAAGACAGTAGCAGTCGCCACTTGGGACATAACTGCTGTTGCTCTTTCCGCTGACAATTTCCAAAGCCACGACTCCAAAGCTATAGACATCTACCTTGTAGGAGAGGTGACCCCATATGGCATATTCTGGTGCCATATACCCGCTAAAGATATACAGAAGAACATTGTCATTTTGATAGGTTTCATAAAAAAACACCGATTATTTTACTAGCCAATAACCCATACAATTAAATGGGGAATAAATTTCATGACAACTTTGTGTTTAAGCATCTATTTCAGATTTCATGCGACTTTATTTGCTCTTACAAAGAATCTTTTGCATATAGACAGATACTTAGCAGATGTGAAGGGAAAAATACACCTATGATTCATGTCGTACTTACATTGTTCCAGCCACTCGGGTGCTCACATGGGTGTTGCCATCATCATTATCATCAAGTCTAGCTAATCCAAAGTCCGAAATTTTAGGGGTCAGATTTCCGTCAAGTAACACATTTGAAGCTTTAATGTCCCGGTGAACGATCTTCAGCCGTGAGTTTTCGTGAAGAAAAGCTAAACCTTTAGCAATTCCGAGACATATATTGACTCTTGTTCCCCACTCCAGGAAAATGTGATTGTGTTCAGAACCTACAAAATCATGTTTAGATAGCCTTCATCAACAATGAGTAGAAAAAGGGATCAAACTTTTCACAAGCATACGTACAAGATCGTCTTACAGTGAGATAAAATTAATTACTCCTATAATTAAATAAGTGATATTAAATGTAAATTACTAACTTGACCAATCTCATTATCTCACTATGAGAAAATCTCCTATAGGTCTTACTCAAAAAATTGAACCTTTGTACTTGAATGAATGCCCTACCAAACAAGGCACGACCAAGACTATTGTTTTCCATGTATTCATATATTAGCAACAATTGATCCCCTTCGACGCAAAATCCATGAAGCTTGACAAGATTTGGATGTTGTAGACAAGATATCATGCCAATCTCATTCACAAATTCACGATTTCCCTGCTTTGACTTGGAGGAAAGCTGCTTCACTGCAATAAGACTGCCATCTGACAGAAAACCCTGCAATATGATGTATTATGTTCATAAGTCTTAGTTATATTTAGTTTACATTAAATCATGATTTATATACAAATCATATTCCACTGGAATACCTTGTAGACAGGTCCAAAACCGCCTTCACCTATCTTGTTTGTGGGATCAAAGTTATTCGTGGCTGCTTTAATCTGTTTTAAAGTATATCCACCCGCTTGTAACTCCCGAAGTTTAAAATCTGCCAAAGAGCATAATAAGACCATAAAGAAAAACATCTTGATTATGTAAAAGAATACATGTGAAGTACTTAACGTCACATAGATAGAAGTATAAGCATAAAAAATTACGAAGTCACGCTACGTGCTATAGTCAATTTTAGAGAGAGACAAAAAAAAGACCTATCAAAATAACAACTTTTTTTTTTGCTTTTTCTTTGGATTTGTGTAAGGAAAGCCCAAACACAGTCAGACACGCAATTTCGATGCCAGTAGGTTCTGAGCAAATGTGAACCTAGCCAGGTAAAGTCACGAATGGCTCATCTGTATGAGGCTATGAGCCCTTAATGAATTTACCGGATTAAGCTATCAAATGATCAAATACACACTCAGTACTCTTGGTTATTTATATAATAAAATTAATTGTGTAACTCAAAGAAATGAGGCAATAATCTAAGGATGCTGCAGAATATGATAATGCACACTCACCTTCCTCCCCTGTTCCGCCTTTTAAGCAGCCTTTCCACCAGAGAATAAACAGGGCTGCTACAATACATAAAAGGGATATGACCCCTATGATGATATAAACAGTTGTCTTCGTCTTGCCACTTGAGCAGTGTTTAAAATCTGAAGAAAAAGTCACACAGTATTACAAAATCAATAACTAACAAATTAGTAGTCGGGACTATATGCTATGAGCATGTACAAAATCTAGGCTTCTCATGGTTCAGGTTCGAAGGTTATCACAACTACATTTGTATGCAGTATCAGCTTCATTTATAACAGATTCAAAGTGAGATTAATTCTGATCGTTATGTGCACATAATTCGAACAACTTATTTGAATTTTTTTTGGGACTAACTGTGTATAGTAGGCATAGTGATCAAGATCAGGTTGTGATTTTGAGATCAAGTATCAAGTTGAGATGTATATCATACGGTAAGGGAAGCCATGCAAACAATTAATCATATGAAATGAAAAATGAGGCCTCATATCATAACCAACCTCAGTGAGTACTGTTTCCAATCTCTTGTCAATAAATCCCCGATTTCTTTTTCCCATTTTAAAAGGTGAAATATATGCAAGCTGACAAGGACTCATGTCATGACATCTATGCTAAAATGACGTAAAAGGAATTGTGCCAAAGGGTGACACACTTACAAGGATTCACGGAAATAGCTGAAATGAGAGGTCCATAAACTCCCCTGTATGGAATCCTTGTTGTCCCTTTACCAGCCCACTGAAACCGAATCACTAAAATATTATTCCTCACACTTGAATTAAACATTTTGATTATCGGTTTCTGATTACCATGAGCCTCATCTTCAATATTGAAATCCTTCTGCACTAACTTATCCTGTAGACAAACACATCATTAAAGCAACTGCTGCAAAAAAAAATGCATATATTATAACATGTGTACTGAAGAAGCACTCATCACCTGAATGTAAATATCAAAAATACGCCTCCCAAGACTGGTGTATGATATGTTGTTTGTGAATTGTATCTCAGCAAAATGAAGCTTTACAGAATAATTACCATCCTCCAAGCAATAGGCAAAATAAGTAAGAGAAATTGGGGAAACACGGGCTGTGGAATATAATTCAGATAAATTGCTTCCCAACAAACTCTTTGTATGACGTATAGTTTGAAAATCGTTATCATCCATGTAGTCTCCTGTGGCACTCAATCCCCATAAACTCTTGGTGCTCCTGAAATATGTGGCAATTCCTCCATTAACAGGACCATCTCCTTCATACAAGACTTTTTTGTCGTTATCACTAGCTACCAAATCATTGCCACCACAATTAATATGTAAAGAGCAGGCATCTGCATAGTGCATACCAAATCATTAGTTGTTAAATTTGTCCCTCCATCCATGTATATAGTCCTTGTCAACTTGAGTTGTTAAGCTATGTCAACTTTGACCAATATTTTCTTACAGACAATAGTCAAATATTTGAACATGATAAAAAATAGCTGTTTTGGTAAATGAAAGGCGAGCATGTTACATTCTATGTCAAAGTAGACACTAGTTAACCACCAAAGTCAAACGGAGACAATCAATTTGGATTATCTACAAACACATGCGGGATAATATAGTTACATTGCGGACAGTTGATAGTGTTTGAACATGGAAGCACTCCTTTTCTGTAGAGAAGACAAAGAGGGAAAACATATCAGTCTTTAATGGTGTATCTTAGCACAGTGGTACATAAAGCTCGTAATAATTCATTGAAAAGATATAAAGGAGGGGTATCTTACAAGGGGACACCAGTAGAGGAGCTCCTGAATAAGTTAATGTTGAAATTCCTAAAAAAAGGAATAGATAGATCAAATGTGGTATCTTCTGAACGACCCTGAAAATGGCTTAAAGAACAAATTACACTAAAAGGAAGAAGTCAAAGACTCACATGTTTTGCCTACAAGTCGGCTGCTCAGGGCCTTGCCACGAAAAGTTATTGTAAGAAAGATCACTGAGCAATACAGATATAATCGATTTTTAGGAATAGATTCAAAGTGAAACAAAGAATGTCCTACGTGTGCATGATTTAGTAATTTCAAGGAATGATGACAATAGATATGCTATAACAGATTAACAGGAAAGATAAAACCATATAAGTTCTGCAGACAAGAATTTTGCCAAAACTAAACTAAATGTTCTTTGTGGCTTAAGTCATACAACAGTTCTCAGAGAAATACGTTACTAAACCTAGAGTTCATTGTCAAAGAGTTACACTGAAATTGAGCTTCAAATGGAATTCGAAAGGAACTATGTTTCTTGAGCATTATTTAAATTACGAAGCAAAGTCATGTGAGACATATAAACAAAAGGGAGTCTATGTAACAAAGAGACTACAGATGTAGCATTCTAGTCTTTCAAAGGTACTCTGGTTCTGGATATGTTACAGACTTATAGTGTAGCACCAACACTTTATAGTTTTTTGGATGCTATTGATCATATGGGTTTTCTGCTACAGATTTTAAGCAACAATTTGCCAAAGATTTATAATACATGTCTACACAGATCCCAGACAACACTAGATATGGATAAGCTACCTGTGGTCATAAGACAAGACGATGAATGCAGCCTTATGTTCGAAAAGTGGCTTTGTTGTCATACAAGTAATTAAAAATCTACTACAAAATTCCTTAAAATTCGATGATGGACAAAACATAGATCATAAGTCCACAAAACCCGAAAGGTCAATTCCTGAGATGTCCACTTGACTAATGAGCCTTACATAGCTAACAATATATAGTTTTTCACTTTCATACTCGCATGCAAATTGATGCACAAACTCGATACAAGATATACGAGATGGTGAAGCATGTCTAGGATTCTAGGAATAATAAAGGTGACACTGTGACAAACGATAAAGGACAACCTTAAAACAAAATGGCAACTTACATATTTCTCCCATCTTTCAGCAATGAATTAGGTATATTGCCACTAAGCAAGTTGCTTGTCAAAAATCTGCGCATCGCACATACACCCATAAAACTTATGCCACTTATCAGACACTGCAGCAGTGACAGAATAGTTAATAGGACTATAAAAGTTGTTGAGTATAGTAAACGTAGCAATATTGTCACACAAAACACTGCCATATAAATCTACAAGTAATTATACTTTACATATCAATGGCCTAGAATAATGACTATACAGGAGGGGTGAGAGTCTTCTTGTAACTCTAACTGTATCCTGACTCCTCACTTTTTTTTCTCTCCATTTCTAATACAGACAAAAGCTCACTATTCTTTGGCATTGAAATACAATGAAAATAAAGCCAAATGGATCCCTAAAATGTGTGGTTCTTCTACCATGAAGTCAGGATCAGTTGGTGCAATTTTCATTCTAGGTTGTCCAAAAAAGGTTAAGGGTTTGTTCATTCGACAATGTTGTCATAGTGTAGTAGCTCCATTATGGATGCTTCAGATTACATCAAGCACATGCAAAAGTTTCTTAGGAGTGTCACACCCTACACTTGAACAAGTACACTTGTCTGATACTCTTCCCCAAGTGAACCGTGGGATACTCCGATAGATATCAATCGTCAATCGACCACATAGAGGACGAGAGTGTGAGTTGTCACCTAGATCAGGAGGATCAAAGATATTCTAAGTAACAAAAGAGGGCTAGGATATCAATGATAAGATACATTTAGGTCAGTTCAAGTACCAAATCCATGCTGAGAATCTGAAATAAAATGAAGTACCACAACATTACCCTAACGCCTCGATTAGCTCTCGAAAATTGTGGGTTAAGAAGACTCGGATGTACACGGCCATACCTTTGCATTAGAAACAAAGAGAGGCTATTTCCAAATGACCCAAAATGCAAAATACATTGTTAATTGCATAGGATGACTGCTACTTCTCAATAAACAAGAAGCACATCCATTTTAACGAGCCATTGTGCTTATTCCATCAATTGATTAAAGAAAACTACTGAGAGAATTTTATATTCTCATGTTCCATTGGTTACCAGGGCAGCATTTCCACTAACAACGTATTCATTTAAAATAATACTCACATATACTTCAGAACCTTGGCAGTTATGTCATCTGGAATTCTTCCGTATAACTTGTTGAAACTAACATCTCTGTGAAAATAGGTACAAATGCAGAATTAGGACATTAATTTGTGTATTCCTGTGAGAAGATCAACCAAAAATTCTGGGAAGTAGTTTATAAGACTGGGGTTATATCAAATCATGAGAAAGACGGATATATTGTGCTTCCGCAGATATGACTCAAAAACAAATTTCAGTATCAAGCACAAACGATCGTAAAATTTTTGAAGTACCAGCTTAATATCGTCACTTACAGCAGCTGCAAACTCTTCAGTCTCCAGATGTAAGCAGGAATTTCTCCAGAAATATTACAGTTCCTTAGAACACTAAGAATTCATTAACAACCTATTATAAGTTTATAACAGTATGGTGGCAGGCAGTATTAAATCATATAACAGCAGAAAATTTTAACATACAGTGTATCAAGGCTACCCATATTGCTCAGATCCGGAAAGCTCTGCGTAGTTCCAGTAATGTCACTTATTCTCCTATGTAAGATGAAAGGTTTGATGTTATGGGTAATTGCCATACTGAATCAGTTGCTAAGTATACTACCTTCATCCTACATATATATTGTCTGTGTTTGACTTTGGTGGGCACAACTATGACCGTTAATTTCTCCAAATATGTAGGAAGATAATGTGAAATTTATCTACTTTGATTCGTTAATACTACTTGAAGTTTTAGCTGGTATACAATGCGAGATCATATTGGCCAAAGTAAACATGTACTTTGGCCACCTAGGTCAAATAGGAACAACATAAATGGGATGATGAATTATAAGGTCAACTCACAATTCAGCTACTTCGTCCAAGAGGGATAAAACAAATGGAAAGGGTCCCGTCAACCCGCTGGCATGCATTTCTCTGTGAGTAGACATTGTACGGGGTGAGCGATTCAGATTCCAAACAGAATAAAGACAGCTGCTTCTAGTCAATGTGATAATCTTACAGTCTGGAAAGCTTCTTCCAACTTTGTATAAAGCTAGGTATCACTCCACTGAAGTTGTTATCATTAATCCGACTGTATATGTGAAAGAGGGAAACATAAGTATACGTGTATCAGCCTATATTGCTTCAATACTTTGGTTGCCTGACTCGATATTTACAATTACTTATCGGCCAGAGCAAGAATAAGTTTCACAAAAAAAGCCGTGCCTGCCACATCACAGAGTACATAGTTCATGCCAGTAATCGATGGTAAAGTAGTAGCAAACTTACAAATCTGTCAAGTTCTTCAGGCGAGCAAGTGTTACAGGAAGCATCCCAGTTAACTTATTTGAGGACAGAATTCTGAATTACATACCACGGTGCAGGTAAAAAGGTGAGAGCATGAGTTAATACCATTGAGCTCAGAAAAAAATCCAATGACAAATATATACTGCAAGAACAAATGCTTACAAATCCTCCAAGTTCACCAATTTTCCAAGGTCACCTGGAACTGTTCCAGTAAACTGGTTCGCCTCAAGATTCCTGCAAAAGAAGACACTGAAGCTGCTCACAATTTAAACAAACGAAAGTCACTCAAATACAGTATTGATTAAAAAAAATGCATGTAAGGTGATACAGATCTAGTTTGCCTAAGTCGATACGTATATGTGACATTCAGTTCACGATATGCTCTAGGGGAGAGTAAATAGACGAAGTATATAAATAAGTGACATGACAAACTACACTCAAACCGATTGTCGATTCATGATTCACGAAGTGGTTGAGCAAATTTGGTAAACCAAGACACACATATATAATGGTTATTTAGGTCTCACATATTGAGAATCCATGTGTAATTACAAACGGTCCACCAGTTTGGTGAAACATTTGGTTATGCATTTTGCCTAATGTTGATGGGGGAAGAGTTTAATGTATAATCGTACATAATAATGATCTACAAGTATCAGTTGGACACCGTGAACAAATTTCAAGAGGTCCATCACTACCCCTTAATATGTCGCCACTACATATATCTCCAGTTACACTTCTCTACTGGTAACTTTCAATGAATCTATGAATGATCACTGTTATTACTCTCTTCTTTGATTTATTTTCTTCATTAAGATAAAGATGGCAGGCACATTATTCACACACAGATTTACTAGTGCATAAATCAGGAATAAAGAAAAACTGCAGAGTTGATGTTAGGTATCAGTAGGAAACAATTTTTAAGCAGTCTTTCGATTTTCCAGATGTTAAGAAGAAGATGATTATAGATGAGAGACCTACAAGTAAGTGAGAGTTGTAATGTTCGCCAGCATCTTTGGGACTTCTCCAGATAATCGGTTCACAAGAAGCGAGCTACAAGAGTTTCAGCGACGTGAGTTTATGAAATATAATGTTTTTAAAACAACTAGAATCCCGAAACCATACGCTTACATCGATTCTAGTTGGATTGAAGCCCATTCTGCAGGTATTCCACCAGACAGATAATTGAAGGCGAAATCACTACATAAAGCAGCAAGAGAATTACAAATACGATTCATTTTATAAAAGGGAAATGAGTCAAAAAAAGAGACATTAGTTTCTACATTTTCCGTAAATAAGGAAGCTTCACGAGCTCTGGTGGGAGCACACCAGGAAGGCTGAAACCTTTGAGCGTTCTGAAATCAATACAACATCCTGTAATAGTAAGTCCCTCAGAAAACAGTTATATACGATTAATACGAAGGTGAACCAATCGACCAAATATACACATAGTAAAAGCATGAGATTAGTAACTTATAATAATAAGATGAGAACACAGTACATGCTTACAACGTGACAAGTGTTGTTCACAAGTTCACAATCACACTCAATCTTGCTTTCAGCATCTAATGGTGACACCATTGTTACTCCAACCATTTCAACTTCACATGAAACAGCATCAAATTTCCAGTATTTGGCACCCATTGTTCGGACTATTTGTCGAAGAACAACCACTGCATTGTAAATATAAATAACCAAATTAATTGCATTTGTGTTCAGTACCAGCACCGTATTTACAAGTGAAGCTTATAGTTTAGACATCCCGCTTTCATTAATTCCACTATCGTAACCTTACACAAATTGTTGTATAAGACAATCTTATACGTGAGGCCAACCCAACAAGTCAACAGACAAGCCCAATGAAATGACGTATTGCGTATAAATGTATAAATTATTTCCCATGAATTTGCACTTGCCGCATCAACCAAACAAGCCCTTAACCTTAACTTCCACATACCATATATGGCAAATAATCACACTTACAACAAGAAGAATTTGATCGAGAAACAGTTGGTAAATAGATCACATCATGAATCATCAAACAGTAAGAAGCTCACAAATTCACAATGAAGAACCCTCAAATCAAGTACGAGTAGTAGTCAATTTCAAAAATAAGCCCAAACCAAAACCCTACTTTCAATGTACCCAATGAGCACAAATTATAGTGTAAGACGGATTCAGAGTAGGATTAGAAGCCACAGACTACTACAGAGTGTAAGACGATCTCACGTGATAATTACTGCTTGGAGCGTAAATATCGGTCGCATTAATTAACTTGCTAAAAATAAATAAAATAGTAACCACCACCAATATAATAATAATAATTACAGTATTGGAGAGTTATTGCGATTGATTATAGCAAAGAAAGTAAAAAAAAAAAAAAGAAGGAAACCTTCAGACTGCAGTAGCTTGGAGGAAGTTGGAGAGAGAAAAGAAGAAAAGAGGAGGAGAGTGAGTAGAGGAAGATGAAGATGAAGGTTGTTCATTTTTGCGAGCTTCAAGTATAAATCATTTGCGTTTTGATTGGGATTGTGTTGTGTTGGTAAGTGGAGTATGATTATTAGTATTACAGTAGGATTTGGAAGGGATAGAGTAGATTTGATCCTAACTGCTAAAATGGTGGACTCTGTCTCTTGGAGAATGTTGCATGTGCCTCAGTTCTGAAGGAGCGTCACTGTGTTCTGTGTAGGGTGGAGCATATCACGAGAGTAATGATTCTGGAGATAATAATTTAAAAATAAATTAACAAATGATGGAGAGCCGTGATGATAAATAGAGCCTATTTGGAGGGGGGAGATTACTCCCCTCTCCCCAATGAGGTAATTGTTCCTTTTCAGGATAATCTAACCCCACCACTAAAATTTTCCCACTTTCCTTAAAAAGAAACTCTACTAAGATTTTCCCACTTCAAAACTTTCCTTATTCATCCATTATACTCTTCTTCTGTTGGTTACTTTTTGTGATTTGACATCTTGAACCCCACCCAACAATTTACCACCTTTCATTACCCATTTCTTAATCCATGTGCCATTATGAAATGGAAAGATCATTGTGGTGGGGAGGGAGTATCTCTTTTAGACCATAAAATGTCACAACCAAGCACCATTTTCATCCAATTATAATTCATTTTAGTTTTATACTTTTATTATCCCGAAATAATCACTCTCGGCCCAAGCGAATCTTTACTCTTGTCTCACCCCTTTTCACCTTATTTCCAAATTTATTCTTCGATTGTAGACCTGTAGTGTTATGACTTAGAGATGACTTGTGAGGTTATACATTCAACTAGTGTGATATTCGTGACATGTTACGGGAGTGTGAACTTTTTTTTTCCAAATAATTATAATTAAAAGTTAGTAATACTGAAACATGTCCTGTGTAGATCGGTAGTGATAACACAAATATTATTACCGACAATTGATAAAAGATTCACGTAATAAACGAATGTGCTTAACTTGTAACAGACATTATATTTGTAGTTTAAGATAACCCAACACACAACCTTGAAAAGGAAGATTAGTTTGTGTGACACGTCACCTTTTGTTTTATTCCTTTTTTGTCTAATTTCTATGGTTATCATTAGTTGTGAGTTGTGACCCCATATTTCTTTTAACTTTCATTTTTTTCACTACACATTTCTATCCGCCCCACCCAAATTTCTATTACATGGTGTAGACACCCGCATTTTGACCGTCAGGTGTCTATGGTAGTTTCCAAAAATCACCCGATGATGATCGGACGCTAACGTGTTTCTATGCGCTCGGATACGGGCTCAAATCCATTAATCGTTGGCTAACACACTTACGGAGTACAAATCTCACCAAACGAACCTCGAATCCAGACCCAGTGGATCATTCCGGGTCAAACAAGACTAATTTGGGTCAAAACCGACACCGGAAATAAAACCGACTTTTAGCGACCGGATTAAAACCCGGTCAAAGCCGTTTCCGAGTAGCTCACCCACGGTCCACCTCCAAACGGGCCATCAAATCAAGTCCGTCAAGGCACAAAACCCTAGACACCAAGGTGCCCTAGCCTTGCCTATATAAGCAACCCTCATGCAACAACTTTTGGGACAACTTTTTACACAACCTTTACAACTTCTCACAACCCTAAAAAACCCTAGTACACTCTAGGACATCATCTTTTTACAACCCAACCCTAATCCTACACATCTACAAGAACCCTAGACAAACCCTAGGAATTCGATATTAGCAAACCCTAAAACCTAGTTTTAGGAATCCAACCCAAGCCACCACAACTTAACCTCCATACACCTCGAAGACTCCCGTGCCATAGCCACGTTTACGAGCCTTAGTCCGAGACAGAAACATGTAGGTTGAGGGTGAAACCTCCTTCTTCTTTCTCTTCTCTTTTCTTCGTCTTTTTTTTTGTTTATACTAGTTGAAGACCGCGCGCGATGCGCGCGTATGGTTAGGTACGATCTGTTGATGCGATTTGACGGTGGTTGTTGTTTGTTTTGGGTATGCAGAATTGTTTGGCTAACTTTGTGGTCGGTGCCTGAGATTTTGTGGGAGCAGTCGGATGCACAATTTTATATATGTATTGCTTGTGATTAGCATTACATCTTGGAAGTTAGATATGGTTCACGGATTTTAAAACCGTTGTATGAGCGCTCTGTGAAAGGCCGTCTTCAGTCGCAAGTCCGAGATTAGCAAACTGTAATGGTGCTACAGTCAGGCATGCTGTCCATTTGCTCTAACGGGAGCATTAGGCCAGGATTTGTTTCGAATGTGCCAACGTAGGTGTTCAATTAGGTTTCTGTAATTGTCTGTAACGCGTTGGGTCTCCATATGTTTGTGTTCATATGCTAACCTACGTGAGTTAATTACATCCAGTCATTTACCTTTGACCTGTGTACGAGAAACTATAGTGTTTTATATTTTTGTTATTTCGGAGGCCCTAACTAACTTGTTATTAGTCAATGAACTGTACGTTTGCATGGCACTAACCGGACTACGCATGTAAATCTTCCATGAGGGTGAAGGTTGGATCTCGAAAATGACTGCTAATAACCACCATGGATTCCAAGGAGCCATAACGTGATCATGCCACAGTAAGTTGTAGACTAATGTGTGAGTGGTCTATTTCATTAATATTGAGCAATCTGTACGTCTTGAGTTTATCCTTTTATGGGGAGCGTCGTTGTATTGTGCGATAACTTCGACTTAGAAGTCAAGGCGTATGTTGACCAACGTATTAGAGTAATATAATTCAAAATAATAGCCTAATGACATGACAAAAGCAAAATGCGAATCTAGTCCTGCAAGTAAACTCATTGATTTTGCTCATGCTGTTGATGAGCAATTTAATTACAAAGCATGCCTAACTTCATCTGGAAGTCTAATTGACTACCCAAGCCAGCATTACATCCAAAAACCTCATCTCATGATCTGCTCCATGAATCAGTACCTTATTACTTCACACTATGAATAACAACCACCCAAATGAGTAAACAACCTGAAAAATCTCAAAAGGTCAACAAAAGATCAAATCTTGCAAAGTCAGAAAACAGCAAGGTCAACCCGGACCCGAATTTTTTGGGGAGGACCTAGACCCGACCCATGCCCATCGGGTCTGTCAAATTTAGACCCAGACCCAACCCATTCGGGTCCGACCCGCCGGATCTGGGTCGGGTCTTGGACCCATTGTCATCCCTACTCCCTCCTATCTCCTTTTCTCTTGCTCTCTCTCTTTCCCCTCTCTTCTTCTCTATCCCCTCTCTCTATCCCCTCTCTTTCCCTCTCTCTACCCATCTCCCCACCTCCTTTCTCCCCCCCTCCCCCTCTCCCTCTCCCTCCCCCACTCTTTCCTCTCCCTCTTTCTCTCCCATTCTCTTCCTTCCTCTCCTTCCCCCTCTCCCCCCTCTCCCTCCCTCTCTCCCTCTCATTCCCCCTCTCTCTCTCTCCCTATCCCTCCCTCTCTCCCTCTTCCTCTCCGTCTTTCTCTCTCTTCCTCCCTCTCCTTCCCCCGCCCCCCTCTCTCTCCCTCTCCTTTCCCCCCCTCTCTCTCCCTCTCCCTCCCTCCCTTTGCCTCTCCCCCTCTCTCCCTCTCCCCTTCTCTCCCTCCCCCCTCCCCTCTCTCTCTCTCTCCCCTTCTCTCCCTCTCTCTCTCCCCTTCTCTCCCTCTCTCTCTCTCCTTCTCTCCCCTCTCCCCTCTCCCCTCTCCCCTCTCCCTCTCCCCTTCTCTCCCCTCTCCCTCTCCTTCCCCTCTCCCCCCCTCCCCTTATCTTTCTCTCTCTCTCTTTCTCTTCCCTCCCTCTCTCTCTTCCCCGCTCTCCCTCCCCCCCTCTCCCAAGAGGTCAACAAAAGATCAAATCTTGCAAAGTAAAAAAACAGTAGAAAGCTCCCCCTCTCTCCCTATCTCCCCCTTTCTCTCCTCCTCTCCCTCTCCTCCCCCTCCCCCCATCCCTTTCTCCCTCCCCCTATCCCACTCTCCCTTTTCCTCTCCGTCTCTCTCTCTTCCCCCCTCTCTCTCTCTCCCTCTCTCTCTCTCTCCTCCTCTCCTTCTCTCTCTCTCTCTATCTTTTTCTCTCCCTCTCTTTTTCTCTCCCTCTCCCTCTCCTTCCCCCCTCTCCATATCTTCTCGTTTCTCTCCTCCTCTCCCTCTCCTCCCCCTCCCCCTATCCCTCTCTCCCTCTTTCTCTTCCCACCTCTTCCCCTCACTCTCCCTCTCTCCCTCTCCCTCCCTCCCCCTTTCTCTCCCTTTCTCCCAATCTTCCCGTTTCTCTCCTCCTCTCCCTCCCCCTCTCTCTTTCCCCCTTTCTCCCTCTCCCTTCCCATCCCCCTCTCCGTCTCCTTATCCTTCTCTCTCTTTCTCTCTCTCTCTCTCCCCCCTTCCCCTCTCCCTCTCCCTCTCCCTCTCCCTATCCCTCTCCTTCTTTGTCTTCCTCCACCTCTCTCTCTCTCTCCCTTTCTCTCCCCCTCCCCCTATCTCCGTCTCTCTCTCTCTCCCTCACTCTCCCTCTCTCTCCCTTTCTCCCCTTCTCTCCTTCTCGCTTTCTCTCTCTCCTTTTCTCCCCTCTCTTTCTCTTCCCCTCCTTCCTCCCTCTCTCTCCCAAAAGGTCAATAAAAGATCAAATCTTGCAAAGTCAGAAAACAGCAGAAAGCTCTCCCTCTCTCTCCCTCTCTCCCTCTTCCTCTCTGTCTCTCTCTCCTACCCCCTCTTCCCCTCCCTCTTCTTCTCCCTCTCTCTCCCTCTTCTTCTCCTTCTCTCTCTCTCTCTCCCTCCCCCCATCTCTCTCCCTCCCTCTCTCCCTCTCCCTCTCCCTCTCCCTCTCCTTCTCTGTCTCCCTCCACCTCTCTCTCTTTCCCCCTTTCTCTCTTCCTCCCCCTATCTCCCTCTCTACCTATCTCCCCCTTTCTCTCCTCCTCTCCCTCTCCTCCCCCTCCGCCTCTCTCTCTCCCTCCCCCTATCTCACTCTCCCTCTCTCCCTTTTCCTCTCCATCACTCTCTTTCTCTCTTCCCCCTTTCCATCTCTCCCCCTCTCCCTCTCTCTCCCTCCATTTTTCTCTCCCTCTCCCTCTCCTTCCCCCCTCTCCCTATCTTCCATTTTCTCTCCTCCTCTCCCTCTCCTCCCCCTCCCCCTCCCCCTATTCCTCTCTCCCTCTTTCTCTTCCCCCTTCTTCCCATCACTCTCCCTCTCTCCCTCTCCCTCTCCCTCTCTCTCTCCCTCCCCCTATCCCTCTCTCTCTCTCTCTCTCTTTCTTTTCCTCTCCGTCTCTCTCTCTCTTCCCTTCTCTTCCCCTCCCTCTCCCTCTCTCCCTCTCTCTCCCTTCCCCTATCCCACTCTCTCTCTCTCTTTCTTTTCCTCTCCGTCTCTCTCTCTCTTCCCTTCTCTTCCCCTCCCTCTCCCTCTCTCCCTCTCCCTCTCTCTCCCTCTTCCTCTCCCTCTCCATCTCCTTCCCTCCTCTCTCTATCTCCCCGTTTCTCTCCTCCCCCTCCCCCTATCCCTCTCTCCCTCCCCTTATCCCTCACTCCCTCTTTCTCTTCCCCTCCCTCTTCCTCTCACTCTCCCTCTATCCCTCTCTCTCCCTCTCCCTCTGTCTCCGTCCCCCTCCCTCCGTCCTCCTTTCTCTCCCTCTCTCCCAATCTCCTCATTTCTCTCCTCCTATCTCTTTCCCCCTTTCTCTCTCTCCCTTTCTCTCCTCCTCCCCCTCCCACTCTCCGTCTCCTTCTCTCCCCTCTCTCTCTCTTCCCCTCTCTCCCTCCCCCTCTCTCCCCCCTCTCTTCCATAAGGTCAACAAAAGATCAAATCTTGCAAAGTCAGAAAACAGCAGAAAGCTCTCCCTCTCTCCCTATCTCCCCCTTTCTCTCCTCCTCTCCCTCTCCTCCCCCTCCCCCCATCACTTTCTCCCTGCCCCTATCCCACTCTCCCTCTCTCCCTTTTCCTCCTCGTCTCTCTCTCTCTCTTCCTCCCTCTCCCTCTCCTTCTCTCTCTCTCTCTCTCTTCCCCTCTCTCTCTATCTTTTTCTCTCCCTCTCTTTTTCTCTCCCTCTCCCTCTCCCTCTCCATCCCCCCTCTCCTTATCTTCCTCTCCCTCTCTTCCTCTTCCTCTCTGTCTCTCTCTCCTGCCCCCTCTTCCCCTCTCTCTCCTTCTCCCTCTCTCTCTCCCTCCCTCTTCTTCTCCTTCTCTCTCTCTCTCCCTCCCCCCATCTCTCTCTCTCCCTCTTCCCCTCCCTCTCCCTCTATCCCTCTCTCTCCCTCTCCCTCTGTCTCCGTCCCCCTCCCTCCGTCCCCCTTTCTCTCCCTCTCCCCCAATCTCCTCATTTCTCTCCTCCTCTCTCTTTCCCCCTTTCTCCCTCTCCCTTTCTCTCCCCCTCCCACTCTCCGTCTCCTTCTCTCCCTCTCCCCATCTCCCTCTCCCTCTCCCTCTCCTTCTTTGTCTTCCTCCACCTCTCTCTCTCTCCCTTTCTCTCCCCCTCCCCCTATCTCCCTCTCCGTCTCTCTCTCTCTCTCTCTCTCTCTCTCTCTCTCTCTCTCTCTCTCTCTCTCTCTCTCTCTCCCTCTCTCTCCCTTTCTCCCCTTCTCTCCTTATCGCTTTCTCTCTCCCCTTCTCTCCCCTCTCTTTCTCTTCCCCTCCCTCCCTCCCTCTCTCTCCCAAAAGATCAATAAAAGATCAAACCCTCTCTCCCTCTCCCTCCCCCTCTCCCTCCCTCCTCCTTTCTCTCCCTTTCTCCCAATCTTCCCGTTTCTCTCCTCCTCTCCCTCCCCCACTCTCTTTCCCCCTTTCTCCCTCTCGTTTCCCCTCCCCCTCCCCCTCTTCTCTCTCCTTCTCCTTCTCTCTCCTTCTCTCTCTCTCTCTCTCCCCTCCCCCTCTCCCTCTCCTTCTTTGTCTTCCTCCACCTCTCTCTCTCCCTTTCTCTCCCCCTCCCCCTATCTCCGTCTCTCTCTCTCTCTCCCTTTCTCCCTTTCTCCCCTTCTCTCCTTATCGCTTTCTCTCTCCCCTTCTCTCCCCTCTCTTTCTCTTCTCCTCCCTCCCTCCCCCTCTCTCCCAAAAGGTCAATAAAAGATCAAATCTTGCAAAGTCAGAAAACAGCAGAAAGCTCTCCCTCTCTCCCTATCTCCCCCTTTCGCTCCTCCTCTCCCTCTCCTCCCCCTCCGCCTCTCTCTCTCCCTCCCCGTATCCCTCTCTCCCTCTCTCCCTCTTCCTCTCTGTCTCTCTCTCCTGCCCCCTCTTCCCCTCCCTCTCCTTCTCCTTCTCTCTCTCTCTCTCCCTCTTCTTCTCCTTCTCTCTCTCTCTCTCTCCCTCCCCCCATCTCTCTCTCTCCCTCTCTCCCTCTCCTTCTCCCTCTTCTTCTCTGTCTCCCTCCACCTCTCTCTCTTTCCCCCTTTCTCTCCTCCTCCCCCTATCTCCCTCTCTCCCTATCTCCCCCTTTCTCTCCTCCCCTCCCTCTCCTCCCCCTCCGTCTCTCTCTCCCTCTCCCTCCCCCTATCTCACTCTCCCTCTCTCCCTTTTCCTCTCCATCTCTCTCTCTCTCTTCCCCCATTTCCATCTCTCTCCCTCTCCCTCTCTCTCCCTCCATTTTTCTCTCCCTCTCCCTATCTTCCATTTTCTCTCCTCCTCTCCCTCTCCTCCTCCTCCCCCTATCCCTCTCTCCCTCTTTCTCTTCCCCCCCTCTTCCCTTCACTCTCCCTCTTTCCCTCTCGCTCTCCCTCTCTCTCCCTCTCTCTCCCTCCCCCTATCCCACTCTCTCTCTCTCTTCCTTTTCCTCTCCGTCTCTCTCTCTCTCTTCCCTCCTCTTCCCCTCCCTCTCCCTCTCTCCCTCTCCCTCTCTCTTCCTCTTCCTCTCCCTTTCTTTTTATCTCCCTCTCCCTCTCCTTCCCCCCTCTCTCTATCTCCCTGTTTCTCTCCTCCCCCTCCCCCTATCCCTCTCTCCCTCCCCTTATCCCTCACTCCCTCTTTCTCTTCCCCTCTTTCTTCCTCTCCCTCTCCCTCTATCCCTCTCTCTCCCTCTCCCTCTGTCTCCGTCCCCCTCCCTCCGTCCCCCTTTCTCTCCCTCTTTCCCAATCTCCTCATTTCTCTCCTCCTCTCTCTTTCCCCCTTTCTCCCTCTCCCTTTCTCTCCCCCCCTTCCACTCTCCGTCTCCTTCTCTCCCCTCTCTCTCTCTTCCCTTCTCTCCCTCCCCCTCTCTCCTATAAGGTCAAAAAAAGATCAAATCTTGCAAAGTCAGAAAACAGCAGAAAGCTCTCCCTCTCTCCCTATCTCCCCCTTTCTCTCCTCCTCTCCCTCTCCTCCCCCTCCCCCCATCCCTTTCTCCCTCCCCCTATCCCACTCTCCCTCTCTCCCTTTTCCTCCCCGTCTCTCTCTCTTCCCCCCTCTCCCTCTCTCCATCTCCTTCTCTCTCTCTCTCTCTCCCTCCCCCTCTCTCTCTCTATCTTTTTCTCTCCCTCTCTTTTTCTCTCCCTCTCCCTCTCCTTCCCCCCTCTCCCTATCTTCCCGTTTCTCTCCTCCTCTCCCTCTCCTCCCCCTCCCCCCATCGCTCTCTCCCTCCCTCTATCCCTCTCTCCCTCTTTCTCTTCCCCCCTCTTCCCCTCACTCTCCCTCTCTCCCTCTCTCCCTCTCTCCCTCTCTCCCTCTCCCTCTCTCTCTCCCTCTCCCTCTCCATCTCTCCCCCTTTCTCTCCCTTTCTCCCAATCTTCCCGTTTCTCTCCTCCTCTCCCCCCTCTCTCTTTCCCCCTTTCTCCCTCTCCCTTCCCCTCCCCCTCCCCTCTCCGTCTCCATCTCCTTCTCTCTCCTTCTCTCTCTCTCTCTCCCCCTTCCCCCTCTCCCTCTCCCTCTCACTCTCCCTCTCCTTCTTTGTCTTCCTCCACCTCTCTCTCTCTCCCTTTCTCTCCCCCTCACCCTATCTCCGTCTCTCTCACCCTCTCTCTCCCTTTCTCCCCTTCTCTCCTTATCGCTTTCTCTCTCCCCTTCTCTCCTCTCTCTTTCTCTTCCCCTCCCTCCCTCTCTCTCTCTCTCCTAAAAGGTCAATAAAAGATCAAACCCTCTCTCCCTCTCCCTCCCCCTCTCCCTCTCCCTCCCTCCCCCTTTCTCTCCCTTTCTCCCAATCTTCCCGCTTCTCTTCTCCTCTCCCTCCCTCTCTCTCTTTCCCCCTTTCTCCCTCCCCCTCCCCCTCTCCGTCTCCTTCTCCGTCTCCTTCTCCTTCTCTCTCTTTCTTTCTCTCTCTCTCTCTCTCCCCCCTCCCCCTCTCCCTCTCCCTCTCCTTCTCCCTCTCCTTCTTTGTCTTCCTCCACCTCTTTCTCTCTCCCTCCCTTTCTCTTCCCCTCCCCCTATCTCCGTCTCTCTCTCCCTCTCTACCCTTCTCTCCTTATCGCTTTCTCTCTCCCCTTCTCTCCCCTCTCTTTCTCTTCCCCTCCCTCCCTCCCTCGCTCTCCCAAAAGGTTAATAAAAGATCAAAACTTGCAAAGTCAGAAAACAGCAGAAAGATCTCCCTCTCTCCCTATCTCCCCCTTTCTCTCCTCCTCTCCCTCTCCTCCCCCTCCGCCTCTCTCTCCCTCCCTCCCCGTATCCCTCTCTCCCTCTCTCCTTCTTCCTCTCTGTCTCTCTCTCTTGCCCCCTCTTCCCCTCCCTCTCCTTCTCCCTCTCTCTCTCCCTCTTCTTCTCCTTCTCTCTCTCTCTCTCCCTCCCCCCATCACTCTCTCTCCCTCTCTCCCTCTCCCTCTCCTTCTCTGTTTCCCTCCACCTCTCTCTCTTTCCCCCTTTCTCTCCTCCTCCCCCTATCTCCCTCTCTCTCCCTGTCTCCCTATCTCCCCCTTTCTCTCCTCCTCTCCCTCTCCTCCTCCTCCGCCTCTCTCTCTCTCCCTCCCCCTATCTCACTCTCCCTCTCTCCCTTTTCCTCTCCATCTTTCTCTTCTTCCCGTTTCTCTCCTCCTCTCCCTCTCCCTCTCTCTCCCTCTTTTTTTCTCCCTCTCCCTCTCCTTCCCCCCTCTCCCTATCTTCCATTTTCTCTCCTCCCCCTCCCCCTATCCCTCTCTCCTTCTTTCTCTTCCCCCCCTCTTCCCTTTACTCTCCCTCTCTTCCTCTCCCTCTCTCTCCCTCCCCATATTCCACTCTCCCTCTCTTCCTTTTCCTCTCCGTCTCTCTCTCTCTCTTCCCTCCTTTTCCCCTCCCTCTTCCCCTCCCTCTCCCTCTCCCTCTCTTTTTATCTCCTTCTCCCTCTCCTTCCCCCCTCTCTATCTCCCCGTTTCTCTCCTCCCCCTCCCCCTATCCTTCTCTCCCTCCCCCTATCCCTCTCTCCCTCTTTCTCTTCCCCCCTCTTCCCCTCACTCTCCCACTCTCCCTCTCCCTCTCCCTCTCCCTCTCCTTCCCCCTCTCTCTCTCCATCCCTCCCCCTTTCTCTCCCTTTCTCCCAATCTTCCCGTTTCTCTCCTCCTCTCCCTCCCCCTATCTCTTTCCCCCTTTCTCCCTCTCCCTTCCCCTCCCCCTCCCCATCTCCGTCTCCTTCTCCTTCTCTCTCTTTCTCTCTCTCTCTCTCCCCCCTTCCCCTCTCTCCCTCTCCCCCTCTCCCTCTCCCTCTCCTTCTTTGTCTTCCTCCACCTCTCTCTCTCTCTCCCTTTCTCTCCCCCTCCCCCTATCTCCCTCTCCGTCTCTCTCTCTTTCCCTCTCCCTCTCTCTCCCTTTCTCCCCATCTCTCCTTATCGCTTTCTCTCTCCCCTTCTCCCCTTCTCTCCTCTCTCTTTCTCTTCCCCTCCCTTCCCCCCTCTCTCTCCCAAAAGGTCAATAAAAGATCAAACCCTCTCTCCCTCTCCCTCCCTCCCCCTTTCTCTCCCTTTCTCCCAATCTTCCCGTTTCTCTCCTCCTCTCCCTCCCCCTCTCTCTTTCCCCCTTTCTCCCTCTCCTTTCCCCTCCCCCCTCTCCGTCTCCTTCTCCTTCTCTCTCTCTCTCTCTCTCTCTCTCTCTCTCTCTCTCTCCCTCTCCCTCTCCCTCTCCCTCTCCTTCTTTGTCTTCCTCCACCTCTCTCTCTCTCCCTTTCTCTCCCCCTCCCCCAATCTCCGTCTCTCTCCCCCTCTCTCTCCCTTTCTCCCCTTCTCTCTCCTCTCTCTCTCTTTTCCCCTCTCTCCCTCCCCCTCTCTCCCAAAAGGTCAACAAAAGATCAAATCTTGCAAAGTCATAAAACAGCAGAAAGCTCTCCCTCTCTCCCTATCTCCCCCTTTTTCTCCTCTTCTCCCTCTCCTCCCCATCCCCCCATCCCTTTCTCCCTCCTTCTATCCCACTCTCCCTCTCTCCCTTTTCCTCTTCGTTTCTCTCTCTTCCTCCCTCTCCCTCTCTCTCTCTCCCTCCCCCCTCTCTCTCTCTATCTTTTTCTCTCCCTCTCCCTCTTCTTCCCCCCTCTCCCTATCTTCCCGTTTCTCTCCTCCTCTCCCTCTCCTCCCCCTCCCCCCATCGCTCTCTCCCTCCCCCTATCCCTCTCTCCCTCTTTCTCTTCCCCCCTCTTCCCCTCACTCTCCCTCTCTCCCTCTCCCTCCCCCACACCCTCTCCCTCCCTCCCCCTTTCTCTCCCTTTCTCCCAATCTTCCCGTTTCTCTCCTCCTCTCCCTCCCCCTCTCTCTTTCCCCCTTTTTCCCTCTCCTTTCCCCTCCCCCTCCCCCTCTCCGTCTCCTTCTCCTTCTCTCTCTCTCTCTCTCTCTCCCTCCCCTCTCTCTCTCTCTCTCTCTCTCTCTCCCCTCCCCCTCTCTCCCTCTCCCCCTCTCCCTCTCCCTCTCCGTCTTCCTCCACCTCTCTCTCTCCCTTTCTCTCCCCCTCCCCTTATCTCCCTCTCCGTCTCTCACTCTCTATCTTTCCCTCTCTCTCCCTTTCTCCCCTTCTCTTCTTATCGCTTTCTCTCTCCCCTTTTCTCCCCTCTCTTTCTCTTCCCCTCCCTCCCTCCCTCTCTCTCCCAAAAGGTCAATAAAAGGTCAAATCTTGCAAAGTCAGAAAACAGCAGAAAGCTCTTCCTCTCTCCCTATCTCCCCCTTTCTCTCCTCCTCTCCCTCCCCTCCTCCTCCGTCTCTCTCTCTCCCTCCCTGTATCCCTCTCTCTCCCTCTCTCCCTCTCTCCCTCTTCCCCTCCCTCTCCTTCTCCCTCTTCTTCTCCTTCTCTCTCTTTCTCCCTCCCCCCATCTCTCTCTCTCCCTCTCTCCTTCTCCCTCTCTCTCTCCTTCTCTGTCTCCCTCCACCTCTCTCTCTTTTCCCCTTTCTCTCCTCCTCCCCATATCTCCCTCTCTCTCCCTCTCTCCCTATCTCCCCCTTTCTCTCCTCCCCTCCCTCTCCTCCCCCTCCGCCTCCTCCGCCTCTCTCTCCCTCCCTCCCCCTATCTCACTCTCTCTCTCTCTCTCTCTCTCTCTCTCTCTCTCTCTCTCTTCCCCCCCTCTCCCTCTCTCTCCCTCTCTTTTTCTCTCCCTCTCTCCCTCTTTGTCTATTTTAATAGATAGTAGACCAAAATCTGATCGCCGACAACTGCGTTATCTTCGCCGGCCTCAATCATCCTCCATTGTTTGAATTTCTAATTGTTAAATCAGATTGCTTGTTCAAAATTAATATATACCGTTAAAAGAGAAGAGAGATGACATAACCATGATGAGGTCATCTTATTACTTAATACGCTTTAAGTCTAACAGAATACCTATCATATGAGATAGTTACCTATACGAGTAATATTTTTATGTAGTGTAGTTATATTACGTAGGAGCCACCGAATAGTACCACAGCAAACGAGGAAGTACGTGCAAAATACATTACATATGGATTGACGTCAATCTATTATTTTTTTGTTATTATTTTTACATCATCATCATTATTATTATTATTATTATTTACACAAATATAAGTAGTTTTTGGAAAATAGGGTAGAATAAAGTGTGTAACACAAAGTGATGAAAAGTATAAAGTTTAAACTCCAACTCTCTGTGGCTTCTTCTGATAATTTGACGTCAATTACTTATATGGAAACTACCTAAAGTTCTACTCACTCAAAACTAATGAGCGAGTGGACTTCTCAAAGCATGCCTAACTTCATCTGGAAGTCAGAGTGTCGAATTATTCAGCACATATCATGAGAAGCTGATCTATTCATGATTTGCTCGCTCAATACTCTATTGCACTCAAGGAATAATCTCCTGATTGTTTTCTCTTGGTAAATAATAGGCAGCTTCCTAGACTAATTTCTCGCCCTAAATGGTTAGACAAATTTTGAGTGGTGACATTTGCCATAACTTCCCAATTCGAGTCACCACGAATAACAATAGATGGAGTTAGGCTATCGAAATCAGGGGATTCCTTGAAATGGTTAACTGAGGATTCATCTTTGAAGAGTTCCACGACATTGGATCTCGACATTGTTGTACGACTAAGAGAAACAAATATACCAGGAAAGCCTTTTTCACGTCGAGAAGAAATCTCAGAATCCGGCAGAGGATTACCCTTCTGTTTCTTGCTCGTGTCAAGATCATCATATTCATCGTCATCGTACTTACGTTTTAAACTTCTAGAATCTTCGGCTTCTCCGACACCTTCATGGGGCAAACCAGGTGAAATGGACAGTTCCCCGGAAGAAACCAACGCCATCAATTGGTAAATATCACCACACTGAAAATCCAATGGTAGATCAATTGTGTCCTCCATCAAATTCTTCTCGTTTTCATGTACCCAGGTAGCTAACGTAGCCGCTCGTTTCCCAGTATTTATTGGAAACTGGGATGAGGAAAGACTCGTCAGAAACCTTTGAGAGAGAAAAAGTGAGGAATCGCTTCCAATCTGTAAATCCATGAATCGAAAGTTATCAGCACAAAAAAAAAAGTAAATCACCGTTACTTTCTAAGTTTCTAACATGTTTAAGGGTTTACCAAGATTTTTCTCTGGCTGAGGTAGTCAAAAGCTGAGTAAAGATCGTGTTGAGAATACCGGCGTAAAATTGCTTGCAGCACTTCAAGCATATCCGCCGAGTTTGAGTTGGTCAAGAAGTACGGCTTAAAAAGCTCGACTGCACTCGAAACAGCTAGTGACCGATGTACTCGTCTAGTAAGGGCTGGACTTATTATCTGTTGTTTTTCACCGTCATTCTCTGACTCACAAGGCGTGCCTGCAGCGGGTTCATGAACATCCTATACAAAAAACTATTAATCCTCCAGCAATAGAAAGCACAGGTTTCAACAATAACATAAGGACATAGTAGCAGCAGCAGCACGACCAACAACAACAACAACAACATCATAGCCTTAGTCCAAAAAAGATCTGGGGTCGGCTAACATGAATCAATATCTGAAGTCGTTATCCAAGTATAAGAGACTGTTATTCATATGAAAAACCAACATGGTTGGGGCTTAAAATATGAAGGGTCCACATTGTCATACAAGTGTCAAGTACTGGACACACATACACAAGGTAACATGAAGAGGCGGGATTAAAGGGTACCTGAAAAGCGGATCCAGTACTTTTGGGAGGGTCCGTTTTCGTCGTTTTCTTCATCATAAGAACCTCATCAAAGGCAGCCTTTACCATAGTATTCTCAAAGTCGTCCCAGCATTGCCCTGAAGAACCTAATTCTTCGAGTTTTAATACTCTTTTATTGTCCAGATACTGAGCGTATCTTTGGGAAAGCAAGTTACAGAGCTTCATCAAAGATTTTCTGAACTTATCATTCATATGCAGATTAGCTAATCTCCTGCGGCAAGTCCTTGGAGCTGCCGGAAGGTCACTAATAGAAGCCCAATCTGTGCCACTTCTTGCACCTCGAATCGCTTTTTGTCTTGCATATTGAGTTATTAGTTGTCTGAAAGTTTAACAAAGTGGAAATTCTGCAATTAGACGTCAAATTATAACCCGGGTACTCTGAAAGGAAAACATCATATAGCTTGATTCCCCGTCCTCCTACAATGGTATTGACCACATAGCCTAAATGAAAGACAACAGCAGCAGCGGCAGTCGCCGGCAGAGACTTAGTCCCAAAAAAAATTGGGGTCCGCTAACATGAATCACTAACGGAAGTTGTCAAGTCGTTACCAAAAAAAATCATAATAGTAGAAATATTAAGAGGGCGAACAGACACTGTATTATTCTCGTTCCCTACGGAAGGTTAATGTGAGGTACCTGTCCGCCTCCACAGTCCAAGAGAACTCTAGTTTACGTGATTGTTTCAATACCGACATGATACATGGTTCCGTAGTTGGATCTTGCTGTTCCTGCTCATCATCCTCGAATTCAAGAGAATCTAGAATGTGAAAAAGAGCGGTCAGAAAAACGCGAGGGTACTGGTAATTATATTTCTCAGCGAATGTAGAAGCATAGAAGCTCGAATAATTAAGGCGCACAAACCGGCAGGGTAGTTGTTCAAGACGTGCTTTGCACTTGCAGAGCTTCCTTCTAATTGTCTCTTTCGTTTTCGCTGAAATCGACGTCTAGCATTTCTAGCATCACTTCTAGCATTTGAACCCACTGCTCGAACATCAGAATCTTCCTGGAGTAGAGAAGGCGTGTAGAAGGAGAACGCAAATGAGATGAGAGAAGGAGGAACGAAGAGAGAAAGTAGAGGAGAGCAGTGAAGGGGAAAGAGATGGGGGGAACAGGGCAATCACTGTTCCTAAGAAGGAACACTATTCCTAAGGCTATTTTAGGGGGAGTCTTCGACATGACAATTATCTAGCACCCGACAGCCAAAGTGATGAAAACAGCAACACGTGTGATTGTCGTAGCTCAATACTACAATTGTATTTCTCTAACTCAGTTATTTGCGTACACAATTAAATAAAGAATATGCGACATATGAGACATCATATACCGTCTTCAAAGGCAATCTGTTTCCATGCATTCAACTTCAATGCTCGAGTATCCGACTGAAACAGGTTGGAAATTAGAGGAAACTTTTTTTTTGCCAACAAAATTAGAGGAAACTAAAGTGTTTAATAAACATACTTAATCAGTTAATTAGCAAATTAAGTTGAATATTAGAGGTCAGCATTAAGTTGAATATTAGAGAAGGCAACGTCATGATTCACACAAAAGGCATCGCATGTGAATAGAGAAGAAGGCTTTCAAATGAGTTTACCACTACATTGTCCCATGAGAAGATAAGTCCAAACGCTTCATCGGGTTTCATTGCATAGCGTATTCTTTGAAGAAATCCTTCTTGTAAACCATCATTTGCAGTGTAGGAATGCAATGTATCACTGGATCAACAAACTCGACAATGCAGGTCATCACTTACCTAATTTTCGGGTGTTGCAGACTCAATAGACGAGCTCGAGAGCCTGGCAAATGACTTGGCAGCCCATTTGTGGGTGTTGTATAGGACATGTTTGTCGAGAGGATGGCCGGGTTTACACACATAGTCCACCAAATAATCAACTGAAACACATGGAATTTCATGTCTTAGTACATCCTGAACCCATGCATCAGCCCGGTGTATGCCCTGACTAACAACGGCAAAATCAACTCCTGTGTCTAGGAATCGAGTGTATGGTGGTGTTGTTGCTAGGATTGTCCCCTCTCCGGCTTTTACAACACGCTTTAGTGTATCCTGTTTTTATACAGTAGTTAATAGTTAAGCATCTACCTACACAATAATCAACCTGAATCTAGGTCGCTGGAAACAACAATATAACACCGATCTCATCCTTAACCTCTTAATTATCGCTAATTCACAGCCAGCCGAATGCAATTAAGAAGCCAATTCAAAATCAAAACTCCTCAATCGTCCATTTCTTCTCCAATTTTCTAGCAACCTCAAAAAACGGCGATAATCATTCACTAAATCAATCATGAAACAACAAAAAACGCCATAAACATCAGTATATTCTCAAAATTATAATCACTTTACATGATAATCGTTACCTCAAAAATGAAGGAAAAGAAGAAATGAAAAAGAAACCTGAAAAGGAATAGAAGAAATAGAATCATCGCCGGTATCTCCAGAAGGCAAAAAGATCAAAACCGAAACCGCCTCCTCCATTCATATTTTTTTCGCCATTGCTCGATTCCAGTAATCTAGCCCTCAGACTCGCGTTCGCATAGTCCTACACATCATCAAATCACATTCTCATCCAAAATTACATCACCATCTCAAAACCCTGTTCCCCCATCTCTTTCCCCTTTACTGCTCTCCTCTACTTTCTCTCTTCGTTCCTCCTTCTCTCATCTCATTTGCGTTCTCCTTCTACACGCCTTCTCTACATACTCTCCCCCTTTGCTTCTCTCCTCTACTTTCCCCTTTTGTTCCTTCTTTTCTCATCTCATTTGCGTTTTCCTCTCTATTTTTTTCGTGTTGTGCTCTTTGCTTTTCGTTTTCGATACCTTCATTTTGCCGGTTCCAACTCCGTGTTCTCCGGTGCAAGTTCCTGTGAGAAATGTGGTTTAACTATGTTACTCCGACAGCTACACGTCACGACATTTCTATACTTCAATTTAGAAAAAAAAATTAAAAAAAATGAACAATCCAAAAATAGGCACGTCGGACACGAGAGCTCGTAAGTGGTTAGCATGAGTACACCCGTGTGATTAGACCTGGCCCGACCCGACCCGAACTATGACTCGTAACCCGAATCGACCCGGCCTAACCTGGAAGTGGCCAAATTTTTTTAATATTTTTTTAAAATAGGAAATAGTCGATATCCCTTTAAAAAAGGTCGAAAATAACAAATCCGAAATGATCCGGGCTGACCCGAAGTCAACCCGATTCCTTTGACCCAAAAGTGGCCAGACGCGTTTGCCAGGTGTACCTACGCGTGATCGGTTGCAAGGAGATTGATTGGGTGTGAATCGAATTATCATTATGCAATTAATTACCTTCCATTGATAAAGCGGTCTTGACCATGAACAGATTCAATCGTTCAGCTTCTCGTCTGTGCTCTTCATTGGCGGGATCAAACAAGATAACAGTATGGAAGTTTCCGTCACCAGCATGAGCAATAACCGCGCTGTTCAAGATTCCGAATTTCCCAAAAAAAAAAAAGAAAGGAAAATACTGAGATCAAAGTTACATCACTCGGAAAAGAAGTCGTCGTAAGTAAATAAAGAAATGCTACCATATTAATGGAGATGCATCCAGCACGTCTTTGGACGTTGAAATCAACTCTGCAAGACGAGAAAGCGGCACGCAAACATCCTGCAGGAAGAAGATCGATCATAACGATCATAGGAATGTGTGGCGTTTGAAGGGCGGGAATGGAAAAACTCCATAGCACGTAAATTGACTCACTGAAATCATGGCTTCGTACGAAGGTTCCATAGCAAAACATGCCCAAAGCGCTTCTTTCCTCATCTGCATAAAAAAAAAGTCGAAAATTATGGCATCATGTTTTGTTCAACTACGTGCTCTCGTGATTTAGGCCTTAGTTTGCTGAGTTTACCTTCCATAGCTCCTTCTTTGCTTCGGGTTCTTCAGCGAAGATAAAATCGGAACCATTATGCTCAGAAACAATCTTTTGCACTATCAATGTCTGCTCACGCGAATATGCTTCTGCCAAATTTTGACTTTTACGTAATTTTTACTTCGATTTAGACCAAAAAAAAAAGTGAAATTGTGCCCGAAATAGCTGTGTTGGACACGACAACTCGTAGAAGAGTATGCGTAACGCAGTTTACCTGTTCCGATGAATTCAAATAACAATGTAGGTTTTTCGGGTAAATTTGTCCCATTGGCAATATTTATCGCCCTCACTTGAACCTCATCTAGAAGTTCTACACGAGATACCTACACGAGTGGATACGATTAGCAAGCATTAGCATCAGTACAGTACGTCTGTACGTGTCATGTGTATTTTTAGTAAGCGACATGCTAGAATAATTGGCATTTTTCGTTACCTGTATTCCCGACATCATAGTGGCAATAGCTACATCAGCGACGTCCTTTACTGAAGTAAAATTACACCTAGCAACCTGTAAGCAAGTAAGTTCTCCGTCAGTCAAAACTCTGACGACCACGACACCTCGTAGAAGAGTCTAGGTAACACTGGCTAACGGTTTTCTTCGATAGATTGGTTTAGGGTTTAGTTTAGTTTTTTTTTTTTTCAAGTCATTTCGAATGTATATGTAAACATACCACCGAGTGTTGAGGAATTTTTTGAAGACGAAGAGTGACTTCTGTTATTACACCCAAGGTTCCTTCACTTTCGATCATTAGACGTAGCAAATCATACCTTGAGATTAACAGAATATTATATTGAACACACATATACGGAAAAGGAAAAAAAAAAATATTACGTACCCTGCAGAGCTCTTGCAAGCACGATTTGTTGTCTTAACGACATCCCCATTGGCTAGGACAACCTGTCATTGACATGAAATTGGTCATCGGCTGAGCATTGTTCGCTGTTTTTAAAATGTAAGGACTAAAACGGGCAGTCGGGCATACATACATACCTTCAGATTGATTACGTTTTCTCGCATTGTTCCATACCTGCACGCTAAGGGAAAAAAACATTAGCATTCGTTAAAGTGCAAAAAAAACACAAAAACGAAGCTAAAGAACCCGAGCATTGTTCCTATACCTCACAGCTAAAGAACCTGAGCACCGTGTGGCACACATGCCACCGATTGTAGCACCAGGACCTAGTCGACAAGGAAACCGACAATTTCTAATTAGAATTTATATCAACCTTTCATAAGACATGTTTTTTTTCAACGAAGCATGCATATAATCGCATTAAAATAGAAAAGACAAATTTTACCAGGATCGAGAGGGAAGAATAGTCCATACGGTTCCAAGTATTCATTCAATTCCATCCACCCGATCCCAGGCTCAACCACCACATCCATGTCCTTAACATGTAATGATTTAACACTCTGCAATTTTCATTTAAAAAGTACATCAACCCGTTAAGTTTATATGTGAAGAAACGAAGATTTAGTTATCATATTTTATTTTATTTTCGAAAAACTGTTTTTTTTTAAACGGAACCAAATTTAGTCCCTATATAAGACCTCCTCCTTGTGTCCATCACTCCATCCAATGTGATGGAGTTTTACGTTGGTTGCCCCTGACCTACCGCAACCCTCCTCCTTTGTCACTCACCGGGAAAAATTGAGAAAACTCTAATCGGCAACTACCTTGTCCGCCACAGATCCAGGGAATGCAAGTACAACAGCTTTCGGATGAGCTGTAGCATAGCAGTTCTCCAATGTCTGCCGGTAACTTTTTACGGCTTCAGTGGTTGGTAAAAGAAAGTCGTGTCTAAAATGCGGTCAAAGATCAATAGAAGTCGAGCATCCTGGCAGATGGTGAGAAGAGACGATTGGTGGTTCCTCTATGTATGGCCTAGGGTTTAAAGCATATACAAGTGTGGTGTGAGTTTGAGTTTCTTCGACTGCATCTTTTCGACTTCCATCAGCTAACAACCGGATGAACTGGATTCAAAAAAAACAATTACAAAAACAAATACGAAGTATAAGATTTTAAAATGTGTTATTCTCTTTTTAGTATATGATGACGTGAAAAGATTAGGGGTCGGGTGACGCGAATCAATATTTGAAATCCGAAATAGTTGACAACAAACTAAAATCTAAAGATTCAATCTTTTATCACAAAATCTAACCCTGACACCAAACACATCAAACACAGATTCCTTTGAGCATAATCATCCGGTTCCCGACAAAACTTCTTTGAGCATAATCATCCAGTTCCCGACAAAACTCAAACCCTAAACCTCGAAAGATGATAACTCCAACACAAACTCACAAAACCAAATCGACAAAAATAAAACTCAAATGAAACTGAATTCAGATAAACGTACCCGCATCGACTAAATCCATGACAAATATCATCCGAAATTCCATCTTCACAATCTACAAACAGGTGAATCGAACAATCAGTGTCAAACCCCACAAATATCCGACAATGAAAGCAAATACCGAACAGCGATCAACCGAAAAGGGCAAAAAACACTGCAAAAAATAGACCCTAAGCTCAAATGAAACCGAAATCAGACATCGACAAACATACCAGAATCGATTAGATCCATCCATCTCCTCAATCTACAACACATTCGGCGAGCCTTTCCGATGGAAACAACATCGGCGATCTGAATAATTGAAGTATCGCTTTCGTTGTATACGGTAAGGTTCTGTACGGTGGTTTCTACCATCTTTCATCTTCCTCCTCCTAATCAACCTAATAAAAATTGAAATCAACCTATTCCTCTTCCTAATATATCATCTTTATTTCCTCCTTGCTTATCATCATCCTCCTCATCTTCCTCGAAAAAAATGAAAACTTTTGTGGTGTTCGAAAGTCAAAACTCTGAAGATTTAGGGAAGGGGAAGAGGAGCGGAAAGGGAAAGTAGAGAGAAGAAGCCTGAGGAAGAACAGGAAAGCGTGAAGAAGTAGTAGAAGGACGGATGGGAAATGAATGGCTGAAAAGGAAGGAAGGAAGGAAGCAGGAAGAGGGATGGGGCAGCACTGTTCCTAAGAAATACAACTATTCATAAGAGCTATTTTTTCAAGTCTATTCTTTTTAATATGTAAGGATTATTATTATTATTATTATTATTATTATTATTATTATTATTATTATTATTATTATTATTATTATTATTATTACGGTATTATTATTATTATTATTATTATTATTATTATTACGTTTATTATTATTATTATTATTATTATTATTATTATTATTATTATTATTATTACGTTTATTGTTATTATTATTATTATTACTATTACGATCTTTATTATTTACCTCGTTATCATTATTGCATCATAACATCGATAATATTGTTAGCATCAAAACATTAAAATACTTATCGATTTGTGTCGAATAAGAGGGATATCGGGATAAGAAAACACGAACATACAAGTGTACTGCACACAACGTTGACGGTCGCTTATCCCGGTACCCCGATTATTTGATTATTGAGATGAGTCAACTTAAACAAGAATTCGTCATTATTTCTCGTCGTTATCATCATCAATTTTGCATCCATCAATTTCTTTAAACATCAATTTTAACAAGGGTCGAAACCCGTTGACACGGATCCGACATCACAATCCCTAGGGATTTATTTCGATGTCGGAGAAGTCGAGGGAATCAAGTTTTTTTATTTATTTATTCAAGTAAATCATCGATTTTGGATTCGATACCAATTCCGTAATTGGATATCGAATCTAACAATCAAGTCATATGAATTAATTAACGTGATTTACTCATATCACGATAATTAATTTAAAACGACTAAAATCAATTTATTTATTTTTTCTATTTCACTCTAATATTCCATATCGATTCAAATAATCGAATATGGGATACAGTGAGTACTCCAAATTTAGAATCGGGTATAAATTCAACAATATTTATATTCGGTTCAACAAAATTCGCGATTTATAAAAAAACCAAGTCGAACATAAATTATGCAATATTTATGTCCGATTCGGTAAAACCGTCGAATTATCATAAATCAAAAGCAATTTCAAAATCAATAATTAAATTGCAAACGAACAAAGTTCGCACAGGTGCCACTCGACCGAGTGCCTTAGTCACTCGATCGAGTGACACCCTAAAATCGAGTCAGAAAGCTAATTATGACACCCACTCGATCGAGTCTCACAGTGACTCGGTCGAGTGGCCATGTACTCGACCGAGTTAGTCAATAACTCGACCGAGTACGGTCTTTGACGCAAAACAGAATCATTTTTTTTGGTTCCACTCGATCGAGTCCATCGACCACTCGATCGAGTGGCCTCATAACGACCCAAACACGAGTCGTATATTATTCTATTTTTCAAACTCGATAGTATTTTACGACTTAGGTCAACATGTGCATAATTAATCACGTGTATACTATCTTTTCAAATCATGCATCCTCATATTTGCATCTTTTCAATTCAATTCAATATTTGCAAACCGTTATTATTCGTTATATCGCTATATCGTTACTAACGCGTTTTCTGTTTCTTTTGTCAATTTAATTATTATTCGTTTATTATACTAAATGAACCTGCATGCTAAAATACAACTTTGACGTTAATTTTAGTTGCATTAAATTGACTTAGAAACCCTTTCAATTACATTCGCATGTTTAGGGAAAATAAATCTTTGCATATCATTTTTCCCGTTTTACTAGCACGCGTATTAGAAAGTCATTCGAGTTCTTAGTAGAGGCCGCTAAAGTGCGGGCGGGGTTGGGTGTCCTTTGTGGGCTTCCCAACACGTACCCTCACCCCTTACTCAGAACCTCGGTTTCCGGATGCCCGAAACCGTTGGCGCACGAGAGTCATTCAATATACGATTAACCGCTCAAGTCGGCATCTATATCGATATGCAAAGGGACGAGCCCGATAAACTCTGACATCGGAAATGGGCCGTATTTTGTATACGGCCCACTACGACATAGAGTGGGCTCGAACGGTTCCGAATAACCATAAAATTCGGTGGCGACTCCACATAGACCTAAATTTCAATTCGATCCTTCTCATATGGAGATTCATTCGCCTACCCAAACCCGCGCGTGGCCGCGTCGGGGTGGACCTATGTCATGTCCACAATTTGGCGACTCCGCTGGGGATTAACTAATGCGTGACTTACCATCGGCATCCTCAGGGTGAGACTCGAATAGAAATCGTTTGACGAATACAATACGCGTGTTAGTTTTACGGTTCATGCATAACCCATATTTTCCCGGGCCGGTACTCGCGACCGACGTCCCACTATACCGTCGATGTACTCCAACACGGATATGTTGAAAGGTGTCCATAGTCGATTCGAGTGGGTTTCGCGGCATGTTCTAAGATCAACTCAATTTAGGAAGTCCGTCCCGATCAACGTCTAGACTATGTACACTGGTATAGACCCCTTATAGACCGACCGAGACTTAGTATAGAGCATACATGGCGTCGTTATAATGCTTGTGTGACTACGTGCTACTTGGTTTCCGAGTCGTTTTCAAAAAACCGTCAACTTTTCAAAATTGCATCCTTTTCAAACTATTCGATTTCAAAACCCGGGACACATACCGAATGTAGGACTTATGATTTTTACTCAAAATAGCCTATTTTCTAGCCGGTATGCTGCCCAAATCAAAACTCGAACTTTCAAAACTCGTGGCCCAATGACTTTTCGTCCTTTTTCGGAAATTTGGGCCATCCACCGAGTTTACTCAGTCCTTTTTTGCAAAAATCATCAATTTTCAAAACCTTCCACTTCTAGGACCTCCCGTATTTAGCAGTGTCGGGTCGCGTCTTAAGCTGTCAAGGTCTTTAGCGTCGAAACTCCGTCGATCTTACATCACGAGTTTCTTCCCTATCCCGGTCCGCCTTATTAGACTAAGGCAAGGCCCACCTACGTAGGACATACTCCTACAAAGGAAGGCCCGTTTACACAATCGAGTCAACCTTCCTTCGGACAGGACTAGGCCCACGTAGCCGAATCCTAAGGAAGGCCCATCTTGCACAAGTCACCCATCCAGGTGTTTTTTTTTTCCGAGTCAACCTTTTACAAGGCATAGCCCTATAACAAAAGGTTCGTGGTCCTTACGTCTAAGGGTCACTCGTCCGACACTTGAGTCTTAACAAAATTATCGATCCCACTCCGGGCTACCCCTTAACAGGGCGATCAATCACGGTTGCTCTAAGAGTCATGTCTTACACGTGTCTCACATAACCCACCTTTGAGTCACTTAGATGCCACACCATCTGAGTCCTTAGTTTCACATTGGGGGCTATTCTCCAACGGAGTGATTAATCACAGTCACTCCGAGAATCGTACCCTACATATTTGTCTTAGAAGGGTCTAACCCGAGTCGAACATGGTCGCCCCATTTTCGGACTCACCCTTCTGCAGCTCGAGTCTAATTTACGGTCGTTACTTCGTCTAGGTCAACATTCAAGTATCCCGGTCCAAGAGTCTTTGTCGACTCGTCACCCCGGGCCATGTCTAGTTTGACTCTTGTACTTGCGCAAAGCCGAGTTTAGGCGAGTCGTGGCACCCGTCGTTCTCTCCAATCAAAGACCTTACCAAAAAAAAAAACAACCAACCGAGCATCCAAATCCGGATTTGATTTAAGTCCGAGTCTGAGTCTGAGTCTAGGATGTTCTATTCCAAAGTCAAAGTCAAAGTCAAAGTCAGAGTCAGAGTCAACTGTATTCTGTCCTCTTTTCAAATTCAATAAAATCAGCTTTCAATATTCTTTCTTATATACACTTTCCTTATGTGTTTCCGAGAACATGATGAACACCATCATACACTGTGAGCACATGCACGTGACTATTATAGGCACATCTATAATGACTGCAGGAAACCGAGCCCGTGTTTTCCTTTTACCTATTCCATGTCTGGTATAGAAAAAACCACACAACTACCCGTAGCAGGAGCGGTATCGAATCCTATGACAAATCTAGGTAATCTCCTAGTTTGGGTTCAATACGGGAGGCAAGCCCATTTCCCACAATAAAACACCCCTCCGACAAGACTAACCAATCCCTACCTTAGGTGTTAGTCTGACCGGCAAAAAAAAAAACGAAAAAACACTGGACAAAAAAAAAAATCAAAAGTCAAAAAAAAAAAGGGCCAAAGTAAAAAGAAGGCCATCAAAAAAAAGAAAACTGGACACAAAAAAAAAAATCGAAAGTCCATGAAAAAAAAGCAAAAGGCCAAAACAAAAAAAGCAGGCCATCATCAAAAAAATTCAGAATACCCATGACCGTGGTCAACGGTCAATTCAAGTGAAAGCCCCACAACCAGGGTACGGTCAAAATTATCAAAACCCATGATCGCGAGGTCAATCAAAAATCAAATACCCATGACCGTGGTCAACGGTCAACTCAAGTGAAAATCCTTTGACCGTGGTACGGTCAAATTCAAAATTATCCATGTCATCCAATAGGGGAGTAACAATCAAGCTGGTTAGCTAACACCACACACTCAGCCTTCCCACATTACAACCCTCAAGACCTTCCCGAGACCCAGGCCAGAGACAGCCCGGAATTTTGAGGATTCAAGCTCCATAGCATACCCCTAACAATTAGGGCCAGACATCAAAACCAAATCCCGCATTATCAAACCGGCTCTCGAAGCCTTAGCTCCACAGAACCGAGCTCCAGATTTCGAGTTATCAAGGCCATTTACCTCATTATCAAACCGGCTCTCGAAACCTTAGCTCCACAGAACCGAGCTCCAGATTTCGAGTTATCAAGGCCATTTACCTCATTATCAAACCGGCTCTCGAAGGCTTAGCTCCACAGAACCGAGCTCCAGATTTCGAGTTATCAAGGCCATTTACCTCATTATCAAACCGGCTCTCGAAGCCTTAGCTCCACAGAACCGAGCTCCAGATTTCGAGTCATCAAGGCCACTTACTTCCTAGCACCACATTCCCAAATACATCAAATCTCGAGAACAAAACTCGTTAAAATCCCGAGAGCAAAACTCGTTAAAATCCCCGAGAGCAAAACTCGTTAAAATCCCCGAGAGCAAAACTCGTTAAAATCCCCGAGAGCAAAACTCGTTAAAATCCCATCCAAACCAGTTACCAACCCCGAACACGGGAACTCAACTTGCAGTCGGCATAGAGCATGCCCAAATAGTTCTCACCACCTCTGGGGGCTACCCCGGAGAATGCTCACAGTCACAGGATTAATATCCTAACCATTCAAGCCCTTTGATCAAGACATCATTGGGAATGCACCTAGCCTGCACCGTCAATATGGCTAGTTACGCACAAAGTCCTATTAGACTAGGCACCATAATATATCTTCCAATCCACTGAACTACGGCTTGGTTTGATTTCACCACACGTGAATACGTAGGCAGCCTTTCAACAGAGGCATAACCACCCACTTTGACACACATTCAAAAAGCGTCATTATTCCGGTCACGACACCATCGTGTTCTCAACAGCTAGCTTTGTTGTCCCGGGGGCTTCTCTTAGACAGAAGACCTCTTTCCACTCACAAATCCAGATGAATCCAACAAAAAATCTAGCCTTCTTTCTGTAGTGTGTCCTAGTACTCGGCTCAGTCGAAGACAAGAATCTGTCAGGACTCGAGGCAATACCCACTTTGGAAATATATCCTAAAATAGGAAATCCGGAAGGGCACCAGACTAAAACAGTCTCATTACGGACTACTGCCAGTCCCCTATAGCATATCTATCCCATTTCGATATACGACCGTGTTGCCACTTGCCTAGGTTACGGGATAGCACAACTTGAGAGTCTTGTTAGGCGGCCCACTACCCTACCGAGTCACGGTCCAACCCTTAGAGAGTCCAGTCTGTGTCAGTCAACTCGTCCTGTCCAGAGTCGAGTCTGTCGGTAGGTCCCTCTCTTCAAACTCCATTTTGAGATTTGCAAAATTTAGCCATTTGAAAAAAAGATCTTTTTCGACAAGGTCATATTTCAATCTATTTAAACTGCGAATTTCTTTTATATCCCTTTCCATTTTGAAAACCTAGCTCGTGATTGCTTTCAGGATTTCAAATCAAAATTTCAAAAACTTTAAAAATCATTTTCCCCAGCACGAGTCATTTTACTACCTACGTGTTGCATACATTTTTATGTGACTTATACAGGTACGACTCAAGCAAAGACATGCAAGTCATCAAATCTCCCCAGCAGCATTTTCCGGGATAGCACGGGATGGGCCAACACACAGGCACACGCAGGGCTTACAAGCCCAAATTCCCCACGGAGTACAATCATCAAGCTCAGGTATGATTTCTGTCTTATGGCTAGCGAGCCCTTCACGCGAGTCTAATGGACTATAAACGACCCGACCGGAAGTCTACCAGGTCTTAACAGGCTTGGTAGCTACTCTGACTTTCGCCTTGTCCAAGCCTCAGTCAGAGTGGGGGCTCTGTAGACACCCGCATTTTGACCGCCAGGTGTCTATGGCAGTTTCCAAAAATCACCCGATGATGATCGGACGCTAACGTGTTTCTATGCGCTCGGATACGGGCTCAAATCCATTAATCGTTGGCTAACACACTTACGGAGTACAAATCTCACCAAACGGACCTCGAATCCAGGCCCAGTGGATCATTCCGGGTCAAACAAGACTAATTTGGGTCAAAACCGACACCGGAAATAAAACCGACTTTTAGCGACCGGATTAAAACCCGGTCAAAGCCGTTTCCGAGTAGCTCACCCACGGTCCACCTCCAAACGGGCCATCAAATCAAGTCCGTCAAGGCACAAAACCCTAGACACCAAGGTGCCCTAGCCTTGCCTATATAAGCAACCCTCATGCAACAACTTTTGGGACAACTTTTTACACAACCTTTACAACTTCTCACAACCCTAAAAAACCCTAGTACACTCTAGGACATCATCTTTTTACAACCCAACCCTAATCCTACACATCTACAAGAACCCTAGACAAACCCTAGGAATTCGATATTAGCAAACCCTAAAACCTAGTTTTAGGAATCCAACCCAAGTCACCACAACTTAACCTCCATACACCTCGAAGACTCCCGTGCCATAGCCACGTTTACGAGCCTTAGTCCGAGACAGAAACATGTAGGTTGAGGGTGAAACCTCCTTCTTCTTTCTCTTCTCTTTTCTTCGTCTTTTTTTTTGTTTATATTATTATTATTATTATTATTATTATTATTATTATTATTATTATTATTACGGTATTATTATTATTATTATTATTATTACGTTTATTATTATTATTATTATTATTATTATTATTACGTTTATTGTTATTATTATTATTATTATTATTACTATTACGATCTTTATTATTTACCTCGTTATCATTATTGCATCATAACATCGATAATATTGTTAGCATCAAAACATTAAAATACTTATCGATTTGTGTCGAATAAGAGGGATATCGGGATAAGAAAACACGAACATACAAGTGTACTGCACACAGCGTTGACGGTCGCTTATCCCGGTACCCCGATTATTTGATTATTGAGATGAGTCAACTTAAACAAGAATTCGTCATTATTTCTCGTCGTTATCATCATCAATTTTGCATCCATCAATTTCTTTAAACATCAATTTTAACAAGGGTCGAAACCCGTTGACACGGATCCGACATCACAATCCCTAGGGATTTATTTCGATGTCGGAGAAGTCGAGGGAATCAAGTTTTTTTTATTTATTTATTCAAGTAAAGCATCGATTTTGGATTCGATACCAATTCCGTAATTGGATATCGAATCTAACAATCAAGTCATATGAATTAATTAACGTGATTTACTCATATCACGATAATTAATTTAAAACGACTAAAATCAATTTATTTATTTTTTCTATTTCACTCTAATATTCCATATCGATTCAAATAATCGAATATGGGATACAGCGAGTACTCCAAATTTAGAATCGGGTATAAATTCAACAATATTTATATTCGGTTCAACAAAATTCGCGATTTATAAAAAAACCAAGTCGAACATAAATTATGCAATATTTATGTCCGATTCGGTAAAACCGTCGAATTATCATAAATCAAAAGCAATTTCAAAATCAATAATTAAATTGCAAACGAACAAAGTTCGCACAGGTGCCACTCGACCGAGTCCTTAGTCACTCGATCGAGTGACACCCTAAAATCGAGTCAGAAAGCTAATTATGACACCCACTCGATCGAGTCTCACAGTGACTCGGTCGAGTGGCCATGTACTCGACCGAGTTAGTCAATAACTCGACCGAGTACGGTCTTTGACGCAAAACAGAATCATTTTTTTTGGTTCCACTCGATCGAGTCCATCGACCACTCGATCGAGTGGCCTCATAACGACCCAAACACGAGTCGTATATTATTCTATTTTTCAAACTCGATAGTATTTTACGACTTAGGTCAACATGTGCATAATTAATCACGTGTATACTATCTTTTCAAATCATGCATCCTCATATTTGCATCTTTTCAATTCAATTCAATATTTGCAAACCGTTATTATTCGTTATATCGCTATATCGTTACTAACGCGTTTTCTGTTTCTTTTGTCAATTTAATTATTATTCGTTTATTATACTAAATGAACCCGCATGCTAAAATACAACTTTGACGTTAATTTTAGTTGCATTAAATTGACTTAGAAACCCTTTCAATTACATTCGCATGTTTAGGGAAAATAAATCTTTGCATATCATTTTCCCCGTTTTACTAGCACGCGTATTAGAAAGTCATTCGAGTTCTTAGTAGAGGCCGCTAAAGTGCGGGCGGGGTTGGGTGTTCTTTGTGGGCTTCCCAACACGTACCCTCACCCCTTACTCAGAACCTCGGTTTCCGGATGCCCGAATCCGTTGGCGCACGAGAGTCATTCAATATACGATTAACCGCTCAAGTCGGCATCAGTATCGATATGCAAAGGGACGAGCCCGATAAACTCTGACATCGGAAATGGGCCGTATTTTGTATACGGCCCACTACGACATAGAGTGGGCTCGAACGGTTCCGAATAACCATAAAATTCGGTGGCGACTCCAACTTCGATTTAAATTTCAATTTGACCATCTCATATGGAGATTCATTCGCCTCCCCAAACCCGCGCGTGGCCGCGTTGGGGTGGACCTATGTCATGTCCATACAAGTACTTCAAATGACACGTTAATTTTAGGATCGAAACCCGACCTGGTCCATTGGATCCGTTGAATCAAACTGAATTTATTAAAATTAATAAAATATTTATATTTATATATATACTCTCACTGATTTTTTTTATGTTTGCCCCATTTCAAAAATATATATTTTTCACATATATTAAGGAAATAGGGTAAATATTTTAAAATGGGAGGAGTATTAATGTATTATATTTGGATTCAAAAACTAATACGAGTACTCCTTATGTTTTATTGATATCTTTTATTTTTTTCCCAATCATTTATTTGATTTCTTCCACCTACTTTTTTTGTCATCACACTTATCTCCTACCTAGTGACCCACTTACCTTTCTCTCTCCACAAGCACGACCTAGTGGCCAATGGCATCCTCAATAGCGAAGCAGAGTTTGCAACAAAAACTCTGGAAAAGTCTTCTAAAGCATTAACCGACAACGGGGGTGGCGGCTCGAAAGTCTTTAGAAAACTGGTGAAGATAAGAGAAGGATCGAGTGAGGGAGACGCAACGAATGGCTGAAGAGGGAGTATGGACCCGACTGTTAGAGTAGCTATTTTTGAAGTTTTAACATTTGAATTTCTCTATTATTCTACGTTCCCGAAACGAATTCTATCAAATATTTTGCATTTTCTATGATCATCTTTATTTCAGGTATTCGGGGAATTCTCCTTACTTTTATATATTTTATTATTATTCTTAAAAAATGTGCAAGTTTTAAAATGGAAGAAATTATTGAAACGAAGTAAGTACAACTCTTGATAATTTAAATTATAAATATAAACAAATATTCAATTTAGTACAAGTTTTTTTATCACTTAATATTGAACTAATTATTATTAAAAAAATTGATTTTAACAAAGTGAAAGAGTCCAATAAGTACTGTATATTACTCTTACAATCTTAACAATGACTATTAGAGTTTTCTAATGATAAAACTATTGTATTTTAGTGTGAAGGTTATGGGTTCAGTTCCTACCGGTGTTTATGGAATTATTTAGCTGTGAGATTACTTTATACTCCGTACTAAGTAAGTCGAATGGGGATGCTTTTAAATAGTGAATTCTCATTGTGCCACCTCATTGAGTATGGTCTCTTCGGATTATTAAGATGGATATCTCCATCGCATGTTTTCTCTCCAAATCTTACTCCGTTAGGTGGAGAAATGATTTGACTTTAAAGAGAATTTTTCTCCTCATCCTCCAAATCCATCTACCCCATTTTTCTAACCAAATAAAGGAAGTTGTTTCCTCCCTTTCCCTTCCCTCCATTTCCTTTTATCCAAACAGACGGTTTAATTTGTTTATTTTACGTGTGTCTTTTTGTTTTGGGTCGTGTTTTTTTACTAACGAACATTTACTCAATCATAAACAACATTTTACCGCTTTACCCCTGTCATTTCATCCCCTCTCATGAGTCCCATCAATTGTTTTTGTTTTTCTCTCTCTAAATAAACCTCAAAATTCAATCACTCATAATCAACCACAAACATCTGAACCAATGGCTAAGATCGACGGCCGGGGTTGGTTCGATCGGGGGCTGGGTCCAGCGGTTGGGGCAACAGTGTCTGGGATCGTCGGTTAGGGCGTCGGGGAAGCAGGGGCTGAGTCGGCTGTCGGGGTCGGTCTAGGTTAGGTGGTGGGACGGTGGATGGTTGGGGTCAGGTCGGAGCTGGGTGGGTGAGGGTTGTTGGGGGTGGGTCATGGGTAGGGTCAAGGCCTCAGGGGAAGGAGGGAGCAATAAGGTCATCAAGTTTTTTTCATTTCTTTTAAAATTTTAAATTTCCTTTTATTTATTTATTTTATGTTTTTCCTTTTGGTAAATTGGATTTAAGCTCATTAGTAATTGAATTAAAACACATAATCGAATTTGGAAGCGATCAATTATCTAAATCGATGGAATAAAACGAAAGAAGCGAGATTCAATTCAAATTAGACTCATTTAGTTCAGTACAGTTTAAACACTTCTAGGAGGTGTTTGGCCTAGCTTAAAAACTGCTTTTGTAAATAAAAAAAAAGTAGAAATTAGGCCAAACACTAGTTTTTAGGGAAATCTAAAACTACTTTTAGGAAGTTAGAAACTCTTAAAAGCTGTAAACTGACCCATAAAAGTAGAAGCACTAATTTAATGTTTCTCCTTCTGATTTAAGCGCCAATAACCAAAAACTTCTACTGTTATGCCGCTAATTTCTCAATCTCAACCCGCTAAAACCAAAATCCTCTGCTCACCCCCACTTCCTCCATTTCCCTGGTATATATCCACTATATTAGTAAAAAAATTGGCTCATACAGTGATATAATTCTTTCTCCACCATTTCTATCAAGATATCAAGTATGTTCCCTTTCTCTTCTTTTAGTCTAATAATCTTTCTACTCTTTTAGATGATACATGTTCATGTATTTTTCCATTTATTTATTTTTTTGTGATTTTTCATGTCTTCTTTTGTGAAATCGTAAGATTGAACTTCAAGCTCCAACAATGGAGGAAGTGAGAGACAAAGAGAATAGCAGACACGTAGATGTAAATATGAAATGTGTGTTATTATCATATAATTACTGTACAGGAAGTGTGTATATATACAAGAGTTTGTTATTATCTCTAACTAACTCATAGCAACTAAAAATATCTAGATATTATTTCCACATCCCCCCCTCAAGGTGGGATTCCAAATTGAGGATCAAATTGAATTCCCAACTTGGACGAAAGAAAATTATGTTGCTGATGACCCAAAGGTTTGGTCAGTACGTCCGCGAGTTGCTGACTTGACCTGATATGTTGTGTAGCAATAAATCCTTCTTGCACTTTCTCACGTACATAATGACAATCGATATTGAGATGCTTCGTACGCTCATGAAACACCGGATTAGCAGCAATGTGTTGGGCAGATTTATTGTCACAATGCATAGAAATAGGCAATGGAACATTTATTTGAAAGTCTGTCAATAGGCCTGCAAGCCAAACTACTTCACTGGCAGTATAAGACATTGCCCTATACTCAGATTCTGTGGTAGACTTAGAAACCGTCTTCTGCTTCTTGGTCTTCCATGAAATAAGAGAGGAGCCCAGAAATGTGCATTGACCTGTAACAGATCTGCAACTAAATTTGCAATTACCCCAATCCGCATCACAAAAAGTCTCCAGGCTGAGGTCATTCGTAGAAGAATAGAACAAAGCCGCATTCTTGGTACCCTGCAAATACCGAAGAACGTGTACTGCAGCATGAAGATGTGGTTCTCTAGGTAAGCTCAAGAATTGGCTTAAGTGTTGAGTAGAGAAGGACAAATCAGGTCTTGTGAGACTCAAATATAGCAACTTTCCAATTATCTTCCTGTAAATCTCAGGATCAGGAAGAATTTCACCCTCTTCAGTAGACAACTTAAGCCCTTGAGGCAAGGGAAAAAGAGCAGGCTCGCAATTAGACATGCCAGCATCCTTGAGCAGGTCATGGACATACTTTCTTTGATTCAATAAAATGCCTTCATGGGACCTCGTTACTTCAAGCCCCAAAAAATATCTGATTTCACCAAGGTCTTTAATGGTGAATGTGGTATGTAAAACTTGCTTCAATTGCTGAATCTGTGTAAGATCTGTACCAGTTACCAACAAGTCATCCACATATACAAGAACCATGATGAAGGAATCTCCCGTCTTCCTGAAAAACAAGGAGTAATCGTATTTGGATTGGGCAAATCCTTGAGAAATCAGCAATTTTGTTAACTCAAGATTCCATTGTCTCGAGGCTTGCTTTAGGCCGTACAAAGACCTCTTCAGTCTACAAACTTGATCTTTAGAAGCTTTAGAATAACCCTCAGGTGGTGCCATATATAATTCTTCATCTAGAAAACCATGTAAGAAAGCATTATTTATATCCAATTGATGAATATACCAGTCCTTCGCAGCTGCTACTGCCAAAAGCATCCTTACTGTGGTAAACTTTGCTACTGGGGAAAAGGTGTGTTTGTAGTCTTTTCCTTCAACTTGGTTATATCCTTTAGCCACCAATCTGGCTTTGTACCTTTCAACTGTCCCATCTTGTCTATATTTTACTTTATAGACCCATTTAGAACCAATAGGTTTATAACTAGTGGGCAATGTCGTCAATTCCCATGTACCATTTCTCTCCAGGGCATCCAATTCTAACTGCATAGCCTTAACCCAATGAGGATCTGTATGGGCTTGTTTATATGTAGATGGCTCAGGAATGGCCATGACATTATTAAGGGAGGAAATAAGCTCTGAAGGATATGTATTAATATCAAAGACAGTAAATGAAGAAGCCAAATGTGCAGTAGCATTGGACTGAAGAGTAGGACAATGAAAATCATGCAAAGAAACAGGTGGTTTAGTCACCCTTTGAGATCTTCTGGTCACTGTAGGGCCAGGAGGAACATACACTGTAGACATATTGTCAGGTGGGGGAGGAACCTCAACTGTATCGGCTGCATTATCAGGAGACTGAGTGAATGAGACCTGATCTGTATGATCGAGGTCTGGCAGAGCACTGGTGAATTCATCAGGAAATTCAGGAACAGGTGGAGTAGACGAGCATGGAGCAACAGACTTATAGGGGAAAGTAGTCTCATAAAAAACTACATCCCTACTAACAATAATTTTTCGTGCTTCTAAATCAAAGAGTTTGTATCCTTTTTGACCAAAAGGATACCCAAGGAATATACATCTACGACCTTTGGAATCAAGTTTATCTCTATGGTTTGCAGAAATCAAAGCAAAACAGAGACAACCGATAATTTTTAGCTCATCATAAGATGGTGGCTTCCCCATTAACACCTCATAAGGTGTGCTCCAAGACAAAATGGCTGTAGGTAGCTTATTAATGACATAAGTTGCGGCTAAAATGCATTCACCCCAGAAATGTTTAGGTAAATTGGCATATAATCTCATAGCTCTTGCTGTTTCAAGTAAATGGCGATGTTTTCTTTCCACACGGCCATTTTGTTGGGGAACCCCTGGAATGCTACGTTGATGAATAATGCCTTTCTTAGAAAAAAATTTAGCACATGATTCTTGGACAATCTCGGTCCCATTGTCACTCCTCACAACTTTAACTGAGACTTTATGTTGATTCTCAACTTGAGCAACAAATGATTCTATGGTGGAGAATACAAGAGTTTTCTCTTTTAAAAGAAATGTCCAAGTTACTCTAGAATGATCATCAACGATTGTAAGAAAGTAACGTGCTCCTGTCAAACTAGTAATCCTATATGGCCCCCAAAGATCAATATGTATTAAGGCAAATATTTCTGCAGATCTCGAAGTATCACGATCAAAAGATTGTCTATGAATTTTTGCCATAGTACAAGTTTCACAAGAGTAATTCTTTAAATCTGATTTATTGACCTCGGGAATGTACTGCATTTTTACAGTAGAGGTGTGTCCTAAACGAGCATGCATCAACTCAACTTGACTATGTACATGACATCTATTTGAATATGTACATGACAGACTGGTTTGCTCAGATGTGAGAACATTCATAGCAGGTACAGTACTATCATTACTATGCAAAACAGATTCAAGACTACTATGTTCCTTATCTCCAAAATGCTTGAGCTTATACAAGCCACCTTCCTTGGAACAAGTAGCAACCACCCTTTTAGAAAGGTCCTGTATAAGGCACTGATTTGTGTCAAAATGGACTCTCATTCCAGAAGTAGAAACAAGTTTGCCAATGGACAACAAATTATACTTAAACTCTGGCACATAGAACACATCTGCTAGCCTTATATCAGAATTCAGTTGGATATCACCAATATGTCTTACCACCTTAGTTGTTCCATCAGGTAACCCAATAAGGATAGGTTTAGGCAAAACTTTAAAAGAAATGAATAAAGATTTCTCTGAAGTCATATGATCTGTGGCCCCCGAATCCAAAATCCAATCAATACTAGTGCACAAACAGCTATTAACAGTAGCATGAGTTGCTAAGATAGTACCTGCGAAGTTCACTGATGCAGCAGAATGATTCACAGTTCCATTAGACTGGAAGTTCTGTATAATCTGCTGATATACCGCAGCAATAAGAGCCGGATCAACCTTAAGTTGATCAGAATTAACCGAGGCTTCCTTAATCCTCTCAGAAATTGCAGGCATTAAATCAAATGGAGTTTCTTCATTATAAGCATCCACTGCATTTGCTGCATACTTCTTGGACTTTGAGCCTTGATTGTTGAATTTCCTGGCTTGATAACTGGCTTTCAGCTCAGGATGAAGAACAAAACAAGTCTCTAGAGTGTGACCACCTTTTTTGCATTCATTACACCATCTGTCATCAGGTTTTGCTTGCTTTCAATCTCGCTTCCACACATTCCATGGCTGATTACTAGGTGCATTTTGAGCATTAGAATACCTGGCTGTGTTCAAGGCACTAGAATCCTGTTGAACATCATATACTTGAGAGACAGCCTTTTGACTTTCAGCTTGCTGAAATATAGAATACGCCTTATTGATATTAGGCATAGGATCCATGGCTAAGACATTAGTCCTGAGATGCTCATACTTATCGCTTAATCCCATAAGGAATGTGATAAGTTTATCCTTGGATGTCGCTTCAAGAATTTTCTTCAGAATGCTACATCTGCATTTATCCATCATGCCACAACTGCACTCAGGCAAGCTCTCAATCTCCTCAATATCGTCCCACCGACGCTTGAGATTGGTGTAATACACTGCGACAGAATCGTTATTCTGTGAAATATCCTTTAACTCCTTCCTCAGCTGAAATAGCAGCGGTCCATTGGATTGACCGTAACGCTCTTTGAGTTCCTCCCAAAGCAACTTTGCAGATTTCGCTGACATGAATGACTCTCTGAAACCTTTTGCTATGGTGTTAACAATCCAACACCTCACCATTGAATCACACCTCAGCCATTGATGCAATTTCGCAGAATCAGCAGCAGGTTTCAAAGTAATTCCAGTGACGAAGCCTTGCTTATTCTTCGTAGCGAGCGCCAGCAAAATCGCTCTACTCCAATGGATATAATTCTGGCCATTGAAATCAGTAGTAGTCAAGCTGATTCCTGGACCGTCAGCTGACGATAAGTAGAGCGGATCATCGTACGGATTGCTGTATGTAGGATCAACATTCGGCGCCATTATCGCAAAGTAAATGAACAGAAGATAGGAAATCTCTGGAGAATTCAATCGAATTTACGAAGAACACAGAACAAAAAAAAACCTAATTTTTTTTGATTTTAGGGCTTTTATGTGAAAACAAAGGAAGAACGAGCTTCTTGCGGAATTCTACAAGAAAAATGACGAATTATGTAACAGAACCGGTATTGGCTCTGATACCATGTGAAATCGTAAGATTGAACTTCAAGCTCCAACAATGGAGGAAGTGAGAGACAAAGAGAATAACAGACACGTAGATGTAAATATGAAATGTGTGTTATTATCATATAATTACTGTACAGGAAGTGTGTATATATACAAGAGTTTGTTATTATCTCTAACTAACTCATAGCAACTAAAAATATCTAGATATTATTTCCACATCTTTAATTAACGATGATGAAGATTTTTTTATAGGTGTTTGAATTAAATATGTCTTCATACTTCATACTCTTATAGAATTGATAGATAGATAGATAGATAGTGTAACTAATGGAAAAAAGAAGTGTATGTATTCCTACAAATTATGAAGACACATGACAGACCTGAAATCTCTGAAACTTTTTTACTTTGATGGATTGTTGATGAGTAACAACCTCTAATATTTTTTACTCATACGAGTGTTTTTTAATTTGAGTTTCTTGATAGGAGCTCGAGATGCGTCCGCAGTTTTCATCTCATATGTATTCTAGAGAGACCAATAATAATGACTCCAATATGCGAAATCCAGTCAGAGCATCGTCATCGTCCTTAGAAAGGGTATGTACTTCGATCATATTGGTTCCTAATTTTTCTATGTACCAATATAACTTGTTAATTGTTGTAAAAATGTGCAATTTAGGCTAAACCGGTTATTAATGGTCTTTGTGAATTTCTTGCACCCCAAATTTCGAAGGGTCCTCTAATGAGTCTCTTGACCGATGAGGTAACTAGTAATAGTTGAAATAATTTACTTGTACAGAAATGTGTACGTAATATATGCTGAAATTGTATTGTGAATGTGATTGTGCCCTTACACTGCTAGAGTTATCATCAAAAGATGGTTAAAGGTGGACAACGACGACCACCTATGACACCTTCAAACTTGGTCATGAAAAAAGAAAAGGCAAATTGGGATCCATTAACGACAAAGATATTTTGTGAAGTTTGTGCTGAAGAGGTTCACTCAGGAAATAGGCCCAATACACATTTCAATAAAATAGGATGGGATAATGTAGTTAACAAGTTTCATCAGAGGACTAGAAGAAATTACGACTACAAGCAGTTAAAAGAACAAATGAGAGTCTTTGAAAAATCAATATAAGGCGTGGAGACTGTTAATTGATACCGAGACTGGTTTAGGATGGGATCATGATAAAGGAACTGTGGACGCCTGCAGATGATTCGTGGTGGGATGAAAAGGAAAAGGTAAGCCTAATAATTAAATGACCTCAGATTCTCAATACCATGTTAGTATTTCATTAAAACATCTTATTCTAGAAATTTCATGTGCATCCTGAGGTAGCTATTTTTCGAAATGGTGGTATTGAGAATTTAACTGAGATGGAAATAATGTTTTCTAAGACAATTGCAACCGGTAGTGGTTCATTCAATCCATATGATGTGGATGAGTTTGAAGATGATGTGGGTTACGAAGCGATTAACGACGAGTTTAACCATGATGTGATTGATGATGAGAACAATTGTGATCTTGAGAAAATGGAGGTGGCTAGTGATTTTGTTGAGAATGACTCCTAAACCCAAGTAATCACATGTGTCCCACATGGAAATATGAGAGAAAGATGATCTACCTTATAAAGCAAGGAGTTACTCCCTCTATTGCCAATTGGTTTTAGAGTGGAACCCTCTTGTCTTGTGAGCGGACTCTTCCCGTCTCGGGTGTGGCCCAGGCCCGTTATGTAATTTCACATGGTATCAGAGCCCACGGTTATGAACTGGGTCTTGAATTAAACTGGGCCGTTTGCCGCTGGGAGGGGCTAATTCGCCCCAGTCGGGTTTATAAGTGGGTTCACATGTGAGGGGGGAGTGTTGAGAATGACTCCTAAACCCAAGTAATCAGGGTCTTGAATTAAACTGGGCCGTTTGCCGCTGGGAGGGGCTAATTCGCCCCAGTCGGGTTTATAAGTGGGTTCACATGTGAGGGGGGAGTGTTGAGAATGACTCTTAAACCCAAGTAATCACATGTGTCCCACATGGAAAGATGAGAGAAAGATGATCTACCTTATAAAGCAACAAGGGGTTACTCCCTCTATTGCCAATTGGTTTTAGAGTGCCCTCTTGTCTTGTGAGCGGACTCTTCCCGTCTCGGGTGTGGCCTAGGCCCGTTATGTAATTTCACATATTTGGGTATAAAACACGATCTTCAGCATGACAAAAAAAGAAAAGAGAATGTGTTAGCCGAAAAAAGAGTGGTCATGTGACTCGTAAGGGTAAGAAATCAAAACTGAGTACCGCTTTGCTTATGCAAAGTCAATTAGACCGAATTTGTAATGTGATGGAAAATATAGCTGCCAACACCTAGACCGAATTTGTAATGTGATGGAAAATATAGCTGCCAACACCAAAACAAGTGATCAGTCTGGTTATAGTATTAGTGAGTGCATAGCTGTGTTAAAAAAGATTCCGTCAATTGAGGCCAAAAGTGAGTTGTTCATGTTGGGTACACGTTTATTTGTCAAGCGTGAGTATAGAGAAATATTTATCGCCTTGGAGGAAGATGATCTCCGAGTGAATTGGTTGGAAGAAGAGCTCAAAAGAGAAAAAAATTACACTTCACGACGCTAGACTTCATTTGTAATAGATTATTATTCACTCCATATTATTTTATGTTGAACATTAGTTGAATGTTAAGTTTTATTTTTACGAAGATTACATTGAGTTTGCAATTTATTTATGCTAGACTTGTAGTTACTTCCTTCAATGTACGAAGTTAGGTGTTGCTTAATGGTATGAATGACATGCTTTTTCAACATGTGATAATCATCTTCGCAATTTGTTATTTATCGTGATTTTATTGCTTGGTTGTATTTTGTTCCAGTGTTTTTGGGTTTGTGACTGAGATGTTTATATTGTGTTTAAATTGTAATGAGTGTTAGATTGATTGATATTTAAAGTGCGGGATTACTTCTTATTTATTGAATAGTGCATTTCTTTTACCTATTTTTCTACTTCATTGCATGTCCGTAACGATTTTTGCGCTTGTAGGGGCTTGAACCTGAGACCCTTGAGCCGATGACCACAAGTTTTAACCACTAGGCAACACCCTTATGGGCAGGATTAATTGTTTGCATACAATATTACGTCAAATATATTTGTAAGCAAAAAGTGAGGACTTCGATATGCTCTGGATGGCAATTTGTGGTTGAAGTGTTAAGCACACCAGGTGAAAGCTATCGAACATTTAGAATGGAGTCGCATGTCTTTATAAGACTAGCCAACTTATTGGTGACTAATTACGGGTTGCATTCAACTAGAGAGATGCGTGCAGAGGAGGCACTTGCAATTTTTCTTTGGGTTTGTTCCCATAATCAGTCTAACTGTACTCTTCATACTAGATTCAAACATTCGGGGGAAACAATTAGTAGAAAGTTTAATGAGGTCTTGACGTCTTTGGTTGCATTTTCTAGAGATATAATACGACCTCCCGATTATGATTTCGAAGAAGTCCCTCAAAAGATTCTAGATGATTACAAGTTTTGGCCTCATTTTAGAGGGTGCATAGGTGCCATGGATGGTACTCATGTTCGAGCGGTAATTATTCCAAAAGAAGATGAGATCCCTTATATGTGTAGGAAAGGTTATGCAACGCAAAATATCATGGCAATTTGCGATTTTGACATGTTATTCACTTTTGTCGAAGCTGGATGGGAAGGGTCTGCACATGATTCTCGAATTCTGACCTCAACTTTAGCAAAATTAAAGGGAAAAATATATTCTCATATCCCCCGAAAGGTGAGCTAGTTATTTTTTCTCTTCTTATTTTACATTACTTACAATTTAAATTTGTGTTTTCATATTAACAATGTTTTTTTCTAGGTAAGTATTATCTCGTGGATGCAGGTTACGCAAATATGAAAGGGTATTTGGCACCTTTTAAGGGAAGAAATGCGCGTTATCATCTTGCCGATTTTAAGCGATCGAGCCGGCCCCCGTCTGGGTTTTTTGAAGTATTTAATTACGCACACTCTTCTCTAAGAAATGTGATAGAAAGATCGTTTGGTATTTGAAAAAATAGATGGAGAATATTGTTCAACATGCCCAACTATAAGTTCTCCACCCAGTGTAAAATAGTGGTTGTAACCATGGCTTTGCACAAATTTATTAGAAAAAATGCGTTTGAAGACGAAGAGTTTGACAAGTGCGATGCAGACCCAAACTATATGCCTTATGTAGAAGACGAAGATGATCTAGATGAGAGTGATGATGAAGGTAGTCAAACAAATGAAAATGACGAGGATGCATCGGATCAAAACATGGCTTCTGTCCGTAATTCTATCGCTAGATCTCTTATTGTGGACATGACATAGGTCCACCCCGACGCGGCCACGCGTGAGTTTGGGGAGGCGAATGAATCTCCATATGAGATGGTCAAATTGAAATTTAAATCGAAGTAGGAGTCGCCACCGAATTTTATGGTTATTCGGAACCGTTCGAGCCCACTCTATGTCGTAGTGGGCCGTATACAAAATACGACCCATTTCCGATGTCAGAGTTTATTGAGCTCGTCCCTTTGCATATCGATACCGATGCCGACTGGGCGGTTAATCGTATATTGAATGACTCTCGTAGCCAATGGATTCGGACATCCGGAAACCATGGTTCTGAGTAAGGGGTGAGGGTACGTGTTGGGAAGTTCACTAAGAACACCCAACCCCGCCCGCACTTAGCGGCCTTTACTAAGATATCGTTCGTTTTTGGTGTACACGGGTTAGTTCGACGGTTGAATGATATGCAAACATTATTTTCCTAAGCATGTGAGAAAAATAAATAAGTGGGTTGCTAAGTCGTTTAATGCATACTAAACTGATAACGTCAAAGTTATTTTAGCATGCGAGTTCGTTTTAGTCTAATAAAACGATAAAAACAAATAAAAAGCTACAAACACGAGAAAACGAGTTAGTAACGATGAATAAATTGAATAAAGATATGAATAAATAATATGCATGACTCGAAAAAGTTTTAATGTCACGTGATGGATTAACACGTGTTGACCGTGGTCGAAAAAAGAGTGTTTATTGAAATATGTCGTGAAAGTCGCATTTTAATGTAAAGGTTCGAAAAGAATAAAAAATAGAAAAGCGAAGAAACGAAAAAAAAGGGACCCGGCGGGTCAGGCCACCGCGCGAGCCGCCTGGAGGGCGCGCGACTCGCGTGGTGGTCTGTCGGTTTTTTTTATTTGTCGAAAACCGTCAATTCTTATAAATCGCGTACAAATATGGATTAATTTATACCCGATTTATGTTTTCGATATTCGTCGTATTCGATATTCGATTATGAAATCGATATCGAATAGTTAGAATGCTTTTAAAAAAAAGTTAAAAAAAAGGTTTGTTTTGAACGAAAAGTAAAAAAAAAAGAATTTTGAACGAAAAAGATGTTAATTCTCTCCGCGTTAAAGATCATCGAATTTTGTAAAAAAAAAAGGTAATGATTTTATTAGCATCAACGAGGATTAATTTAATTTTGTTCTTGTACATACGATATTCGATTAGAAAATCGGTATCGTATTTTAAGAACGTTACATAAAAATAGTTTTGTAATATCGATTACTAAAATAAATAGAAAATATGCGACAAACGACCCGCATTAAATATAAAACGACCGACGAAAATAATAATAAAAAAACGTGGAGGAGGAGAAGAGAGAAGAGAGAATCGGGTTTGATTTACACCCTCAACCTACATGCTTTATTTTCTCGGTATGGAGCTCGTCGGACAGTGGCTTAGGCACGGGAGCGTCGAGATGATGTGGGACGAGTTAAGGTGTCGGTTTTTTGGAGCGTTTTTGTGTGTGTGTGTGTGTGAGGCGTGGGTTCGGCCGGGTGACGGGACGGATTCGTCGGTTTTTGGACACTATTTCGGGATTCCTTCGGATGTGGATTTCGAGATTGTTTTTGCTATAATAATTGTGTATGAGTTGCTAAAATATTGTGTATCAAAACTGTTGTTTTTGTGTCGGATATAAGGTCCTATTTATAGGAATCGAGGTGGTCTTGTTTGTGTGACAAGAAACACCGGTTTGGATAGGAAATACGAGAGTTCGTAAGGGAATAAACTTCTCGTTTCTTGGTGAAGAAGCCAAAAGTCTCGGCTGGTGGGAAGGTATTTCGGCTGTCTTGGATGTCTTGGCCGAGTATTTTGATGCTCGGTCGATGTCTGATTCGGTTTCCGGATAGAATTCCTACTTGAGATCGAATTCTATCCTTAAACGGATTTGTTTAATATTATTCGAAGCTGATTTTTTTGGTGTTTGAGTCCGAATCAGCCGTGTAGTGTCACGGCCAGCTCGTGTGACTCGGGAAAAAATATCTTTGACCGGGTTTGACTCGGTCGCTAAAAGACGGTTCTACCCCCGGTGTCAGAATCGACTCAAATTAGTCTTATTTGACTCGAAACGACCCACTGGGCCTGGATTTGAGGTCCGTTCTGTGAGATTTGTACTCCCTAATAAGCCTAAACCAAATGTCCATGATTTTGAGCCCATATCCGAGTCCATTAAAGCATGTTTGCGTCCTATCATCATCGGGTGTTTGGCGGGACCTACTATAGACACCTGGCGGTCAAAATGTGGGTGTCTACAGAGCCCCTACTCTGACTGAGGCTTGGACAAGGCGAAAGTCAGAGTAGCTACCAGGCTAATCGAGGATTAAGACCTGGCAGACTTCCGATCGGGTCGTTTAGAGTCCATTAGACTTGCGTGAAGGGCTCGCCAGCCATAGGATAGAAATCATACCTGGATAGATGTTGATAACGGCTCGGGGACTTTCTACTAAAAAAGTCTTGGATTTGTCTGTTTACAGACAATCTCCATCTTGAAATTGCGTGGGAGCTTTTATTAGAAGCTGCGGATGTACTTCTTACTGATACATCTGATTCCTCAACGAAAATGTTGCTTGAATTTTCACTGAGAACTTTGAGAATTCTCCAGGAGTCTTGGGATACCTGTCTGTTTTGCATGCAACATACAGATAAAACATCGACTCGTGCTGGGGAAGAAAAATGATTTTTGGTCGATTTTTTTTTGGAAAAAAAAAAAAAAACCGAATTTTTTTTTTTTGAAAATGGCGAATTTTTTTTTTTGAAAAGTTTGGAAGAAAAGGAATGTTTGGGATGACTTGATTCCTGATCAGATTCTGACACGGATTCCTAAAAATTCTGGTTAGGCCTGTATGCCTAGGTGAAGTAGGGAATACTGCAAAAATCCCTATTCCAGGGGTGACTAGGAGAGGAGATTTCTCTATTATAAATAGAGAGTTCTTGCCCTTAATTTTCTCATATTCCAACCTGAAATATTTTCTTCTCATCTTAAAAAATCCCTTTAGACTTTTTAGATAAAAGAAAACCTTCTGCCATGGGTATTGAACATCTGACCGCGATGCTTCACGCGTGGGCCCAAAATTTTCGAGATGGAGATAAGGTCCAGTTAACTCAGATGGGAATTGTAGCTTCGTTCCCGCTTCAGCGACTTAAGGTGGATACCCATTTCCTGGATGCTTGCTTGACCTTTTGGGATACTACCCATCATGTTTTCGCCTTTCCCCGGGGAGAAATATGTCCCCTTCCCGAAGAGATTGCTGCTGTAGGGGGTTGGTGCCCCAATGCTCATCCTGCTATTCCTCCTTTTTATCCCGATCCAAGGAGGAGGCTGAGGGACTTTCTTGGGTTGTCCCATGCTGAGACTTCCCGTATGGTGAAGGGAAATTCCGTTTCCCTGTTTGACTTGGCTGATAAATTTATGGATCCCAATGGTCCCAGAATTTCTCCTATCCACAGGCGTAGGGCCTTTGCCTTCTGTATGCTGCATCGATACGCTTTCGAAGGTCGGATGGATGCTGACTCATGTTTAGGCGAGATCAGGCTAATCAGCATAGTGGATCAAATGGAGGCAGGTTATAGCCCAGCCTGGCTGATAACTGGAGAGATCATCATGGGCCTTGATGCAAGGAGACTTGATCCAGATCGGCAATTAATGGGCGGCATTCGTCTTCTGCAGGTATTTGACCTTTTTTTTCTTTTTTCTTCGAAAATTTTTCCGAAATTTTTTTTTTTAAAAAAAATTTCCGAATTTTTTTTTTAAAAATTTCCGAAATTTTTTTTTTTTGATTTTTTTCGAATTTCCGAAATTTTTGATTTTTTGAATTTCCGATTTTTTTTTTTTTCGGAATTTTTTTTTGATTTTTCGAAAGTTTTTGACTTTTCGAAATTTTTTGCAGATTTGGTTATCCGAGCGCCTGTCAATTATAGAGCCCCCGACGAGCATATCCAGGTATCGAAGCTGTCAGATAGGCTCACGGTCTCGACGAATCAGCTCCAATCATCATATAAATCGGAAGTATTGGGATGAAGAGTTAAAATTCCATGGCGGGCCCTTGATTAGGTGGAACGTGATCTGGTGGTTCCTTTCGAAGATGACGGGCCTAGCTAAAAGAGATAAAGCCCGTTACCTGGTGATTTTGTCCTTGGACTGGACCGTCCATATTTACCCAGATCGTATTCTAAGGCAGTTTGGTTCATTTCAGCAGATTCCCGAAACTGAAGCAATTATTAGCGTTTCGGTCCAATTGACGGACGCTATGTGTGACACGTGGTTACAACGCTGGTTTACCCGGGTCATGTGGACTATACCTCGCCCTTGTCAGACCGCTTGGGTTTCTGAATCATATCTTAAATGGGCTTCTGAAGAATCTAAAGAGGCCCGTGAAGCTTTAAAGACCGATGAGGCTTTTGAGTTAGCCCGTAGAGAATCGGTGAAGGATAATAGATGGTTCTTTGAAGAAGAAACTCCAACTACCTTTGTCGGGCCGGAGTCAGGTTCTAAGTCAAAGACTAAGACTCGAGCTAAAGAGACCGGTGCTAGTGACTTAGAGAGAAGGCTCGGACCTAAGCTAGCGGTCCGAGACAGGCTTGGGCCGCGGGAACGGATACCCGAGAGGGCACGGGTCCGGCTAGGACCGACCGAGGTGACCGGGGAATCAAGTTCGAAGAAACGAGCCCGGGTTAAGGAGATTCCCTTAGTGATTCGGGAGCGTTCACCTCCACGTCGACGTCGGTGGGCCGAAAAAGAGACTAAGGACAAGGAAAAGGGAAAAATGCCTTCGATTTTTTATTATTTAATATTAGTACTATTTGTGTATTGTTTTTTTTTTGGATTTTTTTGTAATTGAATTTTTTTGAGATAAATAAAGAAAGTTTATTAGAAACCGTTCCTGTTTTTTCGATTGCAATGGTTGTGCCCTTTTGAGAGGCTGCCTACGTATCCACAAATAGCGGAATCAAACCAAACGTAGTTCAGACTTTAAATTGCAATTTCGAAATACACCAAGACTATTGGTTCATGATGTTTATAACAGTAGAATAAGTAATTCTAGCTTTTCACTTGTCTTTAGAAAGTTTATTTTGAAAAGATGTTTTTTGATAAACTTTTGCAAATGACATTGCGAGAAACGGGTTTAAGGGTAATAACGTTTCAGCTGGTCCAGGTTAGTTGGGTTGACAAACTCATTCCCGTCCAGATCTGTTAGCATCACCGCTCCTCCCGATAGAATCTTCTTTACCAAATAAGGTCCGGCCCAGTTAGGTTTGAACTTTCCCCTTGGATCTACTGGTAATAAAGCTCGTACGGATTTGAGAACCAGATCTCCCTCTTTGATGTTCCTGGGCCTTACCCTTTTGTTGAAAGCCCGTTGGATTCTTTTCTGGTAGATTTGTATGTTATTGAGGGCGCGAGATCGTCGTTCCTCTAGAAGTACTAACGAGTCATATCGTGCTCGAACCCAATCGGCTTCTGGTACTTGACTTTCGAGTAGGATTCTGAGTGACGGTACCTCTAGCTCGACAGGTTGGACCGCTTCCATCCCGTATGTAAGGTAATACGGTGTTGCCCCGGTCACAGTACGAATCGAGGTTCGATATCCCCAAAGGGCAAATGGTATTTTATCGGGCCAGTCCCGATAATTGTCAGCCATCTTTTTGAGTGTGGTGACAATGGTTTTGTTAGCTGCTTCTACCGCTCCATTGGTTTGGGGTCGGTAGGGTGAAGACGTATGTCTTTGGATCTTGTATTTGGCTAACAAAGCTGCCGTCTCGGCCTGAAAGTGGGTCCCGTGGTCACTGATGAATTCATGAGGGATCCCATATCGGCATATTATCTTGTTTTGGATAAATTTGGCAACGTGGCTGGCGTTGAGAATACGGTAGGATTCCGCTTCGACCCATTTGGTGAAATAGTCGATTGCTACCAAAATGAAACAATGTCCTCCGGTTCCCGAGGGGTTTATCTTTCCGATTATATCGATTCCCCATGTTGAAAATGGCCAGGGTGATGTCATGGTATACAGCAGGGATGGTGGCATGTGCTGTACATTAGCGAAAATCTGGCAATTATGGCAATGTCTGACATATAGTTGGCAATCGGTTTCCATGCTGTTCCAGTAATATCCGAGTCTCATGATCTTCCGGACTAGCATCTGAGCGTTCATGTGAGGACCACACTCGCCGTCATGTACTTCGGCCATGACCTTTTCAGCATTACCCTTGTCGACACATAAAAGGAGAGCCCCCTGTGGTGTCTTTTTGTAAAGTTGCCCGTCGTCAGTACGGACGAACTGGGTTGCTAACCTACGCAAGGCCTTTTTGGCTCGATTGTCGGTCCTGGGTGGATACTCCCCGGTTGTCAAATATGTCTGGATCGCCTTATACCATGGCTCGGGATCGGGTATCTCGATATCCTCGATGTCATGGATATATGCTGGCTCGGATCGTCTTTCGACGCAAATCGGCATGCTGGTCATATGATCGGGAATATTTAGTAAGGATGCCAGTTTTGAAAGTGCGTCTGCGAACTGATTTTCTTCCCGAGGTAGTGTAGACACCCGCATTTTGACTGCCACGTGTCTATGGTAGTCTCCGAAAAACACCCGATGATGATCGGACGTCAACGTGACTTGGTATACTCGGACTTGGGCTCGGAATTCATAATATCCGACATGGACTTTTAGCGGAGTAAAAATCTCACAAAACAGACCTCAAATCCAGGCCCAGTGGGTCGTTCCGAGCAAAATGAGACTAATTTGGGCCAAAACCGACACCAAAGATAAATCCCGTCTTTTGGCGACCGGGTCAAAACCCGGTCAAAGACGAAACCGTCTCATAAATCAGCCACATTCGTCCCCGAAAGCTGGCGCAAAAATCAGAATTCAAAATAAAACAAACAAATCAATCAAGTCAAAACTTCCCTATTATATCTCACCTGTTTGACCCACTCGATCGAGTGGATTGACCCCACTCGATCGAGTGGAGCCTTTTGAACCCGGGTTTGGCCCGTTTGCGAAGGCACTCGATCGAGTCCCCTAGGGCCACTCGATCGAGTGCCCCTATGTCGAGGGGTGAAGTCTATAAATACCGCTTCACCCCCCCCCCATGCATTTGAGAATTTTTTTTACACATCTTCACCTACAATTTCAGCCACATCTTACCCTACTTCAACCCTACTGTGGACATGACGTAGGTCCACCCCGACGCGGCCACGCGCGGGTTTGGGTAGGCGAATGAACCTCCATATGAGAAGGATCGAATTGAAATTTAAGTCGAAATGGAGTCGCCACCGAATTTTATGGTTATTCGGAACCGTTCGAGCCCACTCTATATCGCCATGGTCCATACACAAAGTATGGCCCATTTCGGTTTGAGAGTTTATTGGGCTCGTCCCTTTGCATATCGATATAGATGCCGACTTGGGCGGTTAATCGTATATTGAATGACTCTCGTTGCCAATGGATTCGGACATCCGGAAACCACGGTTCTGAGTAAGGGGTGAGGGTACGTGTTGGGAAGCCCACTAAGGACACCCAACCCCGCCCGCTCTTAGCGGCCTCTACTAGGACATCGTTTGACTTTTTAATATGCCCGCTAGTAATTCGGTGAAATGTTATGCAAACAGCGTTTTAGCTAAGCATGCGAATTAAATGTGAGCTACGTCAATTTAATGCATCTAATTTATTGTCGAAGTGATTTAGCATGCGAGGGTTCATTTAAAAGCGGTAAAACGCAAATAAATAAAGCAAAGCAAAAATAAATCGATTACAAGTTACACGGGCGGAATACAACCCGGAATTCACAATACGGCGTACAATAAAATAGAATAACCGAAATATACAATTGAAATGACGAGCAATAATTATAAACGGACCCGTGTGTAAACTAGACCGTGATTTTGTGTGGGTGGACGAACCTTAATTAATTACACATTTTATTGCATGTTAATCAAGGGACGGAGGTTCGAGACCTAGACGTGGCGCTAGCCCGATCTCGAACCTCGATGCCTTGTCCCGATTTATCACCTCGAGAAATGGAGTCTAAATTAATTATACGTCGGATACGACTAAAGAGTCGTCGACATAAAATTAATAGTGTGAGACCGTCGATCAAAATCGTTTATGTGTCGTGATATGCATGAATTTTGGAAAAGCTACGTGATTGACTTTGCACGCGTCGACTAAGTCGCTTTTAAAAAGACGAGGCTCGAATGATATAAAAAGAGCTCTCGGTTTTCTGGGCTACAGGACCCACTCGGTCGAGTCATGGCCTGACTCGGTCGAGTGTGTCCTTAGACGTAGCTACTGCCCATGATTCAGGGTGCTACTCGATCGAGTAGCAGGTGTACTCGGTCGAGTGGCACCTGTACGAGTTGTGACTCGTTTGTTTTAATGTGCTTTAAATCGATGATTGGCCGAGTCAAATAAAAATATTGACGGATTTAAATTTAACTCGGTTTGTCGGTATTATAATCATGTCTTATATGATTATAATACCGTTATCGGAATTTTGTAAAAAAGGTTATTGTTAGATAAAAATTTGATTAGTGACGGAATTGCGCCCCTCTACGTCACGACGTCGATATTAATCCTTACGAATTGTGTGACGTTGGTTTTCGTGTCAACGGGTTCCGTACTAATCTTTGAAATGGATTCATACGCGTTCAACTACGAATGATCGGGATCGTGTTAATAAACGAACCTTAAAAAATGATCATCGTAGTCAAACGAGTTCGGATCCGAGCTTTTATATTATTATATATATACACGGTACATACGATATTATAGTAAAATACAATAACGATGATTAAATGCGAAAAGTAAAATGTTAGTGTTAGTAATCATGTCGTTACTATCGACTAAATAAAATACCATTAGCATAAATAAAAATGTACGAATATATTAATGCTAGTGTCACTACTATGAATACGATACGAAAATACGATAGATGAAAATGAGATTAGAAGAAAAGAGATCGAAATGGGGTTTAGGACACCCTCAACATACATGCTTAGTAAGGACCTCGGAAATGGACTCGTAATAGCGGCACGGGCTTGGGAGTATCGAGGATGTATGCGAGTTATGGTGTGTATATGTGTGTATGCTTCGCCGGTTCTCCGAGGGACGAGGGGCTCGTGTTTTGTGTGTCTTGCCTAGGGTCGCTAGGGTCGTAGTATTGTGTAGTTGCAAAGGGTGTGAAGGTGTCAAGAAGTGTAATTGCAAGGGTGTGCTTGAAGGAGAAGTTGTTGTTGTTTGTGCATGGGGTCATGGGGTATTTATAGGGAGCCCCGACCCCGGGTTACTCGACCGAGTGGCGCGGGTGCACTCGGTCGAGTGCTCCTGCGAATGAACCTGGACGGGTTCAAAGAGGCTCCACTCGATCGAGTGGCCAGTCCACTCGATCGAGTGGATCAATTAATCCGGGCTATTTTGGGCGTGATTGCCCTTGATTTGTGCTTAATTGATTGTGATTGATTTGGATAGGATTGGATTGAATTTTGGCTGATTTTGAATTGTGGCGCAAGTTTCGAGACGTACTTGGCTGATTTCTGAGACGGTTTCGTCTTTGACCGGGTTTTGACCCGGTCGCTAAAAGACGGGATTTATCTTTGGTGTCGGTTTTGTCCCAAATTAGTCTTGCTTGACTCGGAACGACCCACTGGGCCTGAATTTGAGGTCTGTTTTGTGAGATTTTTACTCCACTAAAAGTCCATGTCGGATATTATTGATTCCGAGCCCAAGTCCGAGTATACTAAGTCATGTTTGCGTCCGATCATCATCGGGTGTTTTTTGGAAACTGCTATAGACACCTGGCGGTCAAATTTTGGGTGTCTACAGAGCCCCCACTCTGACTGAGGCTTGGACAAGGCGAAAGTCAAAGTAGCTACCAAGTCAATTAAGACCTGGTAGGCTTCCGTTCGGGTCGTTTATAGTCCATTAGACTCGCGTGAAGGGCTCGCCAGCCATAAGTCAGAAATCATACCTGAGCTGCTGATGATACTTCGTGGGGAATCGGACTTGTCGCCTAAGTCCTGGGTGTGCCTATATGTGGGCTCATCCCGTACCATTCCGGGGAAAATGCCGCCTTGGGCTTCCGTTGGGGAGATTTTAGAGGGTTGCCTGTCCCTATTTGAGTCGTACCTGTAAAAGTCACATAAAACGTATGCAACACGTAGGTAGTAAAACGACTCGTGCTGGGGAAAATGATTTTTTTTTTTGAATTTTTTGAAATCTTCGAAAGTTTTGAATTTTTTTGAATTTTTTGTGAATTTTGACGGACTGCTCGGGATGACTAAATTCCTGTGTCTGTGAGGAAGAAACATGGGTCGGGCCTGTATGTTCTAGGCCCGCTTGGGCCAAGGAGGCACAGCTGCAGGGGATGCCCCAGGGTTTTGATATTATAAATACATCACCCTGGTTCCTCTTTTTGTCATAATTCTCAAAAAGCTTCCTCCTCTCTTTTAAGAAAACTTTTTATTCCTCTTAAGAACCTTAGCATGGGTATCGACCGTCTGATCAACATGCTGCAAGATTGGTCACACCGTTTTAGGGATGCGAGCAAGGTAGTTCTGAGGCAGTCGGGTATATTCCAACTGTTCACGTTTCGTCAGTTGCACGTGGACCGTCACTTCCTTGATGCCTGTCTGACCTTCTGGGATGACACCCATCACGTCTTCGCCTTTCCTCGGGGCGAAATCTGTCCCCTCCCCGAGGAAATTGCTGCTATAGGAGGGTGGAATCCGTTGCTCCGCCCTGCTGTCCCTTTCTCCGTTCGAGACCCTAGGAGGAAACTACGGGAATTTTTGGGGCTTTCTCACGCTGAAGTATCCCGCATGCTTGAGGGGGATACCGTTTCTCTGCTTGCCTTAGCTGAGAAGTTCATGAACCCGTATGACATCCAGGTTACGCCCATTCATAGCCGTAGGGCGTTTGCCTTCTGTATGCTGCACGTGTATGCCTTTGAAGGCCATATGGACCTGCTGTCTTGCATGGGGAGTGTTCGTCTTCTCGTTGTTGCTGATATCATGGAGACGGAGTGCAGTCCCGCGTCGTTCATTACGGGGGAGATCATTCAGGGTTTAGACAACCGGAAGAGGGATGAGTCAGCCCGTTTCACGGGTAGTACCCGTCTGTTGCAGGTATATCGCTTTTCCTTTTTTTTCGATTTTCGATTTTTTTTTTTTTTTTTTTTTTTCGCGATATACTGTTGCAGGGGACACCTGACCGAGTCACCCTGACACTCGATCGAGTGCTCTCGTAGAGGAGCGTTCTGCCACGTTTTAGGGGTGTCACTCGATCGAGTGACCCTGGCACTCGATTGAGTGCCCTTACGCGGACGCCTGAATTCGTTCGAAATCTCATAAGTGCTTCCTTTTTTGTTTTTGTTTTTTTGTTTTTAGCTTTGGCTACTTGAAAGGTTGTCCAAGATCGAGCCTCCCCCCAACCCGAGTGAGTATTGGTTCAACCAGGTGACGACGAGGAGACGGCCTACCGATTCATCTTGCCTCGTCACTCAGAAATATTGGGAAGAAGAGCTGACGTTCCATCGTGGTCCGCTGATACGATGGGTGGTTTTATGGTGGCCGATTTATTCCTGGACGGGTTTGGCACCTGACGACAAGGCACGCTACCAGGTGATTCTGTCCTTTAGCCACACAGTTCACCTTTATCCCGACCGCATACTCAGGCAGTATGGGCGGACACAGCGTATCCCTGAGAATGAGGCGGTCGTGAGTGCACCTACCCCACTGACCGATATTTTATGTGACACCTGGATTCAGAGATGGTATACTAGAGTTACTTGGTCCGTGCCCAAGTCGCTTCATTCTGCCTGGGTGTCTTATTCCTACGAAAAGTGGACCAAAGCCGAGACTGCCGAAGCTCGTGCTGCTTTGAAGATCGACGAGGCCTTCGACCTGCTTAGGCGAGAAAAAGTCAAAGACAACCGGGATTTCTTTGCTGAAGGGGAGACTCAAACTCCCATAGTCCGTCTGAGGCCAAGTCAGAGAAGAAGAACTAGGACTCGAGCTAGAGGGTCCAATGCTAGAGGTGTTCAGGGGGAGGTGAGCCCCCAGACCGATTTGGAGAGGAGACTAGGGCCGAGACTTTCAGCCCAGGACCGACTTGGTCCTAAGGATAGGTTGCCGGAGCACGTACGGGCTCGACTTGGGCCCGTGACTATAGCTGAAGATCCTCTGTCGAAGAAGAGGACTCGGGTTAAGGAAGTTCCCGTTGTCATTCGGGAACGCCCGCCGCCGCCCCGACGTCCCCGGGCCCCTCAAGACCCGAAAGACAAAGGCAAGGGCAAAATGCCCGGATATGACTAGTCTCTCTTTTATTATTATTTGAAATATTATTACTATTTTTGTAGTGTTTTTTGTGGCTTTTTGTAATTTTGAATTACCGAGTTTATCGGTGTTTTTTTTTTTGGAATAATAAAAATATTATTAGTGAAACCGTTTCTGTCTTTTTTTCGTTATTGCAGTGGTTGTGCCCTTTTAAGGGGCTGCCTACGTATCCACAGTTAGTGGAATCAAACCAAACGTAGTTCGGGCGTAAAATTTTTTGCAATTTTGAAATACACCAAGACTATGAGTTCAAGATGTGTGACAGTAGGATAAATAATCCTAACTTATTGACTTGCTTTATAAACTTTTGAAAAAGTGTTTAAATAAATTTTGCGAATGACATTGAGATAAGGTTTAGGGGTAGTAGCGTTTCAGCTGGTCTAGGTTGGTCGGGTTGACAAATTCATTTCCGTCCAGATCCGTCAGCATTACTGCTCCTCCTGATAGAACCTTCTTGACTAGGTATGGCCCAGCCCAATTGGGTTTGAATTTTCCCCTTGGGTCAACCGGTAGTAAGGCACGAACCGACTTTAGGACCAAATCGCCTTCTTTGATGTTCCTGGGCCTAACTCTTTTGTTAAAGGCCCGTTTGATTCTCTTTTGGTATATTTGGATGTTATTGAGAGCCCGGGACCGCCGTTCGTCTAAAAGAACCAACGAGTCATATCGAGCTTGAATCCAATCTGCTTCGGGTACCTGGCTTTCTAGCAGGATCCGGAGGGAAGGTACTTCTAATTCGATTGGTTGGACCGCCTCCATCCCATATGTCAAATAATATGGGGTTGCCCCGGTCGCAGTTCGGATCGATGTCCGGTACCCCCATAGGGCGAAGGGTATTTTGTCGGGCCAATCCCGATAATTATCAGCCATCTTTTTTAGTATGGTGACAATTGTTTTATTAGCAGCTTCTACCGCTCCGTTTGTTTGGGGACGGTAAGGCGAAGATGTGTGCCTCTGGATTTTGTATTTTGCTAGCAAAGTAGCGGTTTCTGCTTGGAAGTGGGTCCCGTGATCACTGATAAACTCGTGTGGGATCCCGTATCGGCATATGATTTTATTCTGGATAAATTTGGCCACGTGCTTGGCGTTCAAGACACGGTATGATTCAGCTTCGACCCATTTGGTGAAATAGTCGATCGCCACCAAAATAAAACAGTGGCCTCCCGTTCCGGAAGGATTCACCTTTCCAATTATGTCAATCCCCCATGTCGAAAATGGCCATGGTGATGTCATGGTGTATAGTAGGGATGATGGCATGTGTCGAACATTACCGAAAATTTGACAATTATGGCAGTGTTTGACATATGATTGACAGTCGGCCTCCATACTGTTCCAGTAGTATCCGAGCCTCATGATTTTTCGGGCCAGCATATGGGCGTTCATATGCGGGCCGTTTTCGCCGTCGTGTACTTCGGCCATTACCTTTTCGGCCTGTGTTTTGTCGATGCATAAGAGTAAAGCCCCTTGTGCCGTCTTCTTGTATAATTGACCGTCGTCCGTACGAATGAATTGGGTAGCCAGTCTTCGCAGGGCTTTCTTGGCCCGGTTTTCAGTTCCTGGTGGATATTCTCCCGTAGTCAAATAGGTTAGAACAGCCTGATACCAAGGTTCTGGATTGGTGATCTCAATATCTTGAATGGCGTTGACATACGCCGGCTCGGACCGTCTTTCGACACATATTTGCATACTGGGCATATGTTCCGGGATGTTTAGTAGGGACGCTAATTTGGAAAGTGCATCCGCGAACTGGTTTTCTTCACGTGGGAGGTAGATATATTCTACCCTATGGAATTGTTTCTCTAGAATCCTTACTCGTGCTTGGTAAGCCACGAGATTGGCATTCCGAGTTTTCTATTTTTGAAGAGCTTGATTGATGACTAAGGATGAGTCCCCGTGAACCCGGAGATTCGTAATGCCCAAGTCAGTTGCTGCTTGTAACCCGTGGATGCATGCTTCATATTCGGCCGCATTGTTGGTTACATCAAAGTCTAATTTGATGGACAACGGGGTGTGTTCCCCTTGGGGTGAGATTAGGAGAATACCGACCCCAAAGCCTCGAAAATTGGATGCTCCGTCGAAATACAAGTCCCATGTTTCGGTGTCAGTATGGAATATGTCTTCATCAGGAAAGGCCCAAGTGTCGGTATGGCCCTCTTCAGATATCGGACTATCAGCGAGGAGCTCGGCTACTACCCGACCTTTGATAGCTTTTAGCGGAACGAATTTGAGGTCAAACTCAGCTAGCATTAGAGTCCATCTGGATATTCTACCGTTGAGAATGGGCTTTTCGAACAGATATTTGATCGGGTCCATTTTGGACAGGACGTGTACCTCGTGACTGAGCATGTAGTGTCTGAGCTTTTTAGTGGCCCAAACCAGAGCTAGGCACGTTTTCTCGAGCATTGTATATTTGCACTCGTATTCTAGGAACTTTTTACTGATGTAGTAAATAGCCCTTTCTTCTGAATCGACTGTCTGGGCCAGCATAGCCCCCATGGCTGTCTCAGTCGTTGTTAGGTATAACGATAGAGGCAAACCGGGTTGAGGTGGCATTAGTACCGGCGGAGCAGACAGGATTTCCCTGATTTTGTCGAAGGCCGCTTGACATTTATCGTCCCATAGTACCCGTTCTCCTATCTTCAGTTTCTTGAAAATGGGCTCACATACCATGGTTAGCTTTGAAATGAACCGGCTGATGTATTGGACTTTCCCGAGAAATCCCCTTATTTCTTTTTCGGTCTTGGGAGGTTGCATCTCGGTGATGGCTTTGATTTTAGCTGGGTCAACCTCGATGCCACGTTGGCTAACGATATGACCCAGTAATTTGCCTGATGTTACCCCGAAACTGCATTTTTGAGGGTTTAACCTCATATTGTACTTACGCAAGCGGGCGAAGAATTTTCTTAGGGCAGCGACATGCCCATCTCTGTTTTTAGACTTGACGATCATGTCATCGACATAAACCTCCACTTCCCTATGCATCATGTCGTGTAATAAGGTCGTGGCTGTTCGTTGATAAGTGGCCCCGGCGTTAATGAGCCCAAACGGCATAACTGTATAACAATAAGTACCCCATGGTGTAGTGAAAGTGGTTTTACCCATGTCTTCTTCTGCCATTTTGATTTGGTTGTATCCGGCATACCCATCCATAAATGATAAAAGGGCGTGATCTGCCGTGTTGTCGACCAATATGTCGATGTGTGGCAACGGAAAATTGTCTTTTGGGCTGGCCTTGTTAAGGTCCCGGAAATCTACACATACCCGAACCTTGCCGTCCTTCTTGGGTACCGGCACGATGTTCGCCACCCAGTCTGGATATTCAGACACTTGTATAAAGCCTGCTTTGAATTGTTTGTCTACTTCTTCCTTGACTTTGAGAGACCACTCGGGCTTCATTCTTCGAAGCTTCTGTTTTACCGGTTTACACCCATCTTTGATGGGTATACGGTGTTCGGCTATTTCCCGGTCTATACCCGGCATGTCCTTGTAGGACCATGCAAAGACATCCTTGAATTCTTGGAGGAGGCTTGTGAGTTGTTGTCTCTCCTCGGGATCTAAGGATAACCCTATTTTAAGCATCTGGGGCTCTAAGGTAGTTCCCACATTGATAGACTCAGTTTCTTCGATTACCGGGTCTCGGGATTCCCTATGCTCTAACTGCTCGATCAGATGTGGGGGTAGAGACACCTGTTCATCGGGTTTCTCAATGTCATTGCAAAAAGTATTTTTGAAAGCATTTTGAAAATAAGCCAAGTCATAAGCGGAACGGTTTTCGTTATTATTGATAGAGAATTTGGAAAACAGCTCAAAGAGAGCGGCCATCTGATCATTGGTCAGAGGCGGGATTGGGAGTGCTCTCGGGACAGACCCCGAGGCTCCGGTGGCAGTGACTACAGGGAGAGGGGTTACAGTTTGGACTCTAGCATCAGACCCCTTAGACTCGAATACAGACTCGGACTCAGACTCAGACTCGGACTCAGACTCGGACTCAGAATTGGTGTCTGGCACGTCTCCTTCCCCGGTGGTCAGCTTGTAGACTCGGCCTTGACCGTCGGTCCACTTGACGGTCTTCTTCCAGCTGCTTTTCCCGGTATCAGTACCGACTTCCGAGATCAGCTTCGAAGGGTCGAACCTGTTGCTTCGAAGGATCTGGTTCACCAAGTCTTCTTTGGGGTTCGGGACAGCTTTGTCTTCCCCGAATAAGAGTCCCAGCACGGGCTCGGCATTGTCAGTACCCTCTTTGGATTCAGCTTGGAGGAGGGCAAATATGTCATCTGGAATGTAGTTGCATTCCCGAGCTAGTGCAGCTTCGGGATGCGTGACGGTTGGTTGATATAGGCCAACTTGAATAGCTCCAAATACGGGTGTGACGAAGTAATCACTCAGTCTTGGGCTATAAGGGCCCAAGTAGGTACCCTTGATGATGTTGCAGGCCTTCTCAATCCCTGCTCGGACCACATTTCCCGGGGTTATAGCATACCCTAAACCGAAGTGAGATTCCCCATCATTCAGGACCTCAATAATCTTCCCAGCTGGAAGATATGGCCTCGAAGTAGCCCCCGGTAAGTACCCCAAGTTTTGTAGCATCGTGTCGATGCTTGTGGTGAAGTAGGGCCTAAAAAGGATTTCTTCTTCAATCATCCCTACAAAATCGAACCCCCAAAGGTCGGTGCGGTCCGTAGTGTTACAGCTAGCCACGGTCATAGGGGTTGCTTCTAAGGTGATAATACCGTCTTGTAGGGGCATTTTGATCTTTCGGTGCAGAGTAGAAGATACCGCCTTCACAGCATGGAGCCATGGTCTTCCCAGGAGTAGATTGAAGGAAGAGGTGACATCGATCACCTGGAATTCTAGCTCTTTCTCGATTGGGCCGGTCACAATAGTCAGCTTGACGGCCCCGGAAACTGCTTTTGGGCTTCCATCGAAAGCCTGGATAGTGTGGGCAGTTGGTATGTAGTCGGCCTCGGTAATCCCGAGGGCTTTGGCAGTCCTTAGCGGGAGGACGTTCACCGCGGACCCATCGTCAACTAGGGTCATCGGAAGATACTTACCCCGGCAAATCACTGTGATGTATAGGGCCAGATTGTGAGAGGCCCCGAACGGTGGTAGGTCGGCATCTGAGAAGGTGATTGATGGGCCTTCTCCTTTGGGCCTGCTCTTGAGGTAGGGTAAGATAGTGGCTACCATTTCAGTAGGGGTAACTTGGGAATCGACCTTGATCTGATCGAGAGCCTTAGTAAGTGCCTCTCGATGTTCTTGTGAGCTAACCAAGAGTTGCCATATAGTGAGGTCAACTCGGGTCCTTTTCAATTGTTTAACAAGAGCCGTATCGGTGCTTGGTTCTTCAATGGCTTCTTCCGTCCTGGTAAGTTCAGTGACGGTTGCCTGGGCTGAGCCGTCTTTGGTGAGGGAATTACCGGCTAAAGCTTTGGATTTAGCCTTCCTGACTTCTTCGAGGGTAACGGGGACAGTTTCCCCTTTGGCGAGGTATACATCTTCTTCATCATCGAACCAGATCCCATTGATTTGTGGGAGGAAAGGAGAGATAAGATGAGAACAGTCTATCACCTCACCGGTGAAGATGGCATGAGAGCTAAAGGGGTTGTCCTTGTTGCTTGGCTTGTCCCCGGGTAGTGGTATTTTCCCGCTCTCAATTAAATCCTGAATTAGATGCTTCAGCTTCCAACACTTCTCGGTGTCGTGCCCATTGCCTCGGTGATATTGGCAGTAGGCTTGGGCGTTGTAGCTCTTGGAGCGTTTTTCGACTGGGACTTCGGGAGTTGGGCCTATCGGCTGGACCAGGCCTTTGGAAGATAGCCTTTGTAAGGCATATGTATAGGTAGTCCCTATATCAGTGAATACCCTATGAGGGACGTTTCTTTTGGATGAGGCATCCAAAAGGTTAACCGTGTCGAAGATGCTTCGGGTTGCGGCCGGAGGTTTAGTAGTGGATGAGGAAGCTCCTTGGTAACCCTTGTTAGAGGCCTTAGTCAGGCTCTCTTGCCTTAGATCATCTTCAATTCTCATGCCCATTTCAGTAAGAGTGGTGAAATTGGGTATGACAGCATACCGGAGGTGAACCCGGTAGGAAGGGAGGAGGTTCTTGACAAAGGCCTCCACTAAAGTCTTCTCACTGGGCTTATCGACCAGTTTGACACTCTCGGCCCTCCAGCGTTGGAGGTATTTAGTAAAGCCCTCCTTAGGTTCTTGGGCCATAACCTCTAGGGACCGCATAGTGGTTTGGATCTCGGTGTTATCAGCGTAGTTCCGAGCGAATTCCGTAGCCACATCGTCCCAGGTTGAGAACTTCTTTGGGTCTAGCCTGTAATACCAGGCCTTTGGGTGTTTCTCCAGAGATGCAGCAAAGAGGTTCTTAAACATAGAAGAGTCCACCCCCTTAATGGCCATGAACTCCTTGAAGGCCCGCACATGTAGTAGCGGGTCTTCAGTCCCTTCGAACATAGGTAGGCCCGTGAGATTCAGGTTTGCGGGCAGTTTGTCACTTACCGGGTTGTAATCCCGACTATTCTCTCGATGGATGTTGTTATTCCCGGTTAAGTAGACTTGTTCTTCCAATCGGCGGACCGAGCTAACTAGTTCAGTTAGGGGTTCCGTGACCCCGGTATTAGGAGTCCTTTGCTCCACTGTAGCTAAGCGAGCAACAATGGCCACTTGGCCGGCCCTCATTTCAGTCAGTTGGGCTTCGATGTCGGCTTGCTTCTCGATTATGGCATCTAGAGAGGTTTGAAGACTGTTCAAAGTGGCCATCCTTCGAGCGTGTCTGGTTGCCGGTGGCCTGTCTGTAAGAACACCACGTAATCAGGAACCGAGCCCAGACCTTGGAATTAAAACAAGTACATCCCGAGCGACCCAAAAGAAGAAAGGACTCGAGAAAGACATCTAGACGGATGACTCGTAGGTGATGTGACTTCCTTAAGATTTCGGCCTTGGTGAGCCTAGTCCCGTTCGAAGGAAGGTTCACGTGAGACTAATCCCCAGACTTTGGACTCGAGTGTGTAGACGGGCCCTCCCTTGTAGGAGTATGTCCTACGTAGGTGGGCTTTGCCTTAGTCTAATAAGGCAGACTGGGGGTGGGGAGGAAACTCGTGATATAAGATCAACAGAGTTTCGACGCTATAGACCTTAACGACTTACGACATGACCCGACACTGCTAAATACGGGAAGTCCTAAGAAGAGGAAGGTTTGGAAAATTGATAATTTTGGAAAACCCGAGAAAATCTCGGGGAAAGGCCCGATTTTTCGAAAAAAATCGGAAAGGGTACCGAGCCTTGATTTTGATGGTTTGAAAATATTTTCGGGTTTTGAATTGGGCAGCATACTGGCTAGAAATGGGCTATTTTGAGTAAAATCATAAATCCTAAATTCGGTATGTGTCCCGGGTTTTGAAAATTGGATATCTTGAAATTTGAAAATTCGAATGTTGGAAAAAAGGAATTTCCGATGATTTGAAAATTTGAAGATGAGATCCCGAAGATTTGAAAATCGAAAACGGCATCTCGAAGATTTGAAAGTTGAAAATGGCATCGCGAGGATTTGAAAATTGACTTTTGAAAATTCGAAAATCGAATGGTGGATCGGAAATTCGAATTTTGAAATGGGCAGCATGCCGGCTGAGAAAAATAGGCTTGTTTTGAGTCAAATCTTAAGTCTAAATTTCGGCAGCTTTCCGAGTTTTTGAAAATTTGAATATTTTTGGAAAGATGCATTTTTTGAAATGACGGTTTTTGAAAACGACACGGAAACCAAGTAGCACATAGTCACGTAGGCATTATAATGACACCATGTATGCTTTACACTAAGTCTCGGTCGGTCTGAATAGGGTCTATACCAGTGTTCATGGTCTAGTCGAGAAACGGGACGGTCTTCCTAACTCGAGTGGAATTTAGAACATGCCGCAAAGTCCATACGAGTCGACCATGAATACCTTTAACGTATCCAAGACTGAATACGTCGTGGTATAGTGGGACGTCGGTCACCAGTACCGGCCCGGGTAAATATGGGGTTATGCATGAACCGTAAAACTAAAACGCATATTGTACTCGTCAAACGATTTCTATTCGAGTCTCACCCTGAGAACTCCGATGGTAAGGCACACATCGGTTGATCCCCAGCGGAGTCGCCAAATTGTGGACATGACGTAGGTCCACCCCGACGCGGCCACGCGCGGGTTTGGGTAGGCGAATGAACCTCCATATGAGAAGGATCGAATTGAAATTTAAGTCGAAATGGAGTCGCCACCGAATTTTATGGTTATTCGGAACCGTTCGAGCCCACTCTATATCGCCATGGTCCATACACAAAGTATGGCCCATTTCGGTTTGAGAGTTTATTGGGCTCGTCCCTTTGCATATCGATATAGATGCCGACTTGGGCGGTTAATCGTATATTGAATGACTCTCGTTGCCAATGGATTCGGACATCCGGAAACCACGGTTCTGAGTAAGGGGTGAGGGTACGTGTTGGGAAGCCCACTAAGGACACCCAACCCCGCCCGCTCTTAGCGGCCTCTACTAGGACATCGTTTGACTTTTTAATATGCGCGCTAGTAATTCGGTGAAATGTTATGCAAACAGCGTTTTAGCTAAGCATGCGAATTAAATGTGAGCTACGTCAATTTAATGCATCTAATTTATTGTCGAAGTGATTTAGCATGCGAGGGTTCATTTAAAAGCGGTAAAACGCAAATAAATAAAGCAAAGCAAAAATAAATCGATTACAAGTTACACGGGCGGAATACAACCCGGAATTCACAATACGGCGTACAATAAAATAGAATAACCGAAATATACAATTGAAATGACGAGCAATAATTATAAACGGACCCGTGTGTAAACTAGACCGTGATTTTGTGTGGGTGGACGAACCTTAATTAATTACACATTTTATTGCATGTTAATCAAGGGACGGAGGTTCGAGACCTAGACGTGGCGCTAGCCCGATCTCGAACCTCGATGCCTTGTCCCGATTTATCACCTCGAGAAATGGAGTCTAAATTAATTATACGTCGGATACGACTAAAGAGTCGTCGACATAAAATTAATAGTGTGAGACCGTCGATCAAAATCGTTTATGTGTCGTGATATGCATGAATTTTGGAAAAGCTACGTGATTGACTTTGCACGCGTCGACTAAGTCGCTTTTAAAAAGACGATGCTCGAATGATATAAAAAGAGCTCTCGGTTTTCTAGGCTACAGGACCCACTCGGTCGAGTCATGGCCTGACTCGGTCGAGTGTGTCCTTAGACGTAGCTACTGCCCATGATTCAGGGTGCTACTCGATCGAGTAGCAGGTGTACTCGGTCGAGTGGCACCTGTACGAGTTGTGACTCGTTTGTTTTAATGTGCTTTAAATCGATGATTGGCCGAGTCAAATAAAAATATTGACGGATTTAAATTTAACTCGGTTTGTCGGTATTATAATCATGTCTTATATGATTATAATACCGTTATCGGAATTTTGTAAAAAAGGTTATTGTTAGATAAAAATTTGATTAGTGACGGAATTGCGCCCCTCTACGTCACGACGTCGATATTAATCCTTACGAATTGTGTGACGTCGGTTTTCGTGTCAACAGGTTCCGTACTAATCTTTGAAATGGATTCATACGCGTTCAACTACGAATGATCGGGATCGTGTTAATAAACGAACCTTAAAAAATGATCATCGTAGTCAAACGAGTTCGGATCCGAGCTTTGATATTATTATATATATACACGGTACATACGATATTATAGTAAAATACAATAACGATGATTAAATGCGAAAAGTAAAATGTTAGTGTTAGTAATCATGTCGTTACTATTGACTAAATAAAATACCATTAGCATAAATAAAAATGTACGAATATATTAATGCTAGTGTCAGAATATGAATACGATACGAAAATACGATAGATGAAAATGAGATTAGAAGAAAAGAGATCGAAATGGGGTTTAGGACACCCTCAACATACATGCTTAGTAAGGACCTCGGAAATGGACTCGTAATAGCGGCACGGGCTTGGGAGTATCGAGGATGTATGCGAGTTATGGTGTGTATATGTGTGTATGCTTCGCCGGTTCTCCGAGGGACGAGGGGCTCGTGTTTTGTGTGTCTTGCCTAGGGTCGCTAGGGTCGTAGTATTGTGTAGTTGCAAAGGGTGTGAAGGTGTCAAGAAGTGTAATTGCAAGGGTGTGCTTGAAGGAGAAGTTGTTGTTTGTGCATGGGGTCATGGGGTATTTATAGGGAGCCCCGACCCCGGGTTACTCGACCGAGTGGCGCGGGTGCACTCGGTCGAGTGCTCCTGCGAATGAACCTGGACGGGTTCAAAGAGGCTCCACTCGATCGAGTGGCCAGTCCACTCGATCGAGTGGATCAATTAATCCGGGCTATTTTGGGCGTGATTGCCTTTGATTTGTGCTTAATTGATTGTGATTGATTTGGATAGGATTGGATTGAATTTTGGCTGATTTTGAATTGTGGCGCAAGTTTCGAGACGTACTTGGCTGATTTCTGAGACGGTTTCGTCTTTGACCGGGTTTTGACCCGGTCGCTAAAAGATGGGATTTATCTTTGGTGTCGGTTTTGGCCCAAATTAGTCTTGCTTGACTCGGAACGACCCACTGGGCCTGAATTTGAGGTCTGTTTTGTGAGATTTTTACTCCACTAAAAGTCCATGTCGGATATTATTGATTCCGAGCCCAAGTCCGAGTATACTAAGTCATGTTTGCGTCCGATCATCATCGGGTGTTTTTTGGAAACTGCTATAGACACCTGGCGGTCAAATTTTGGGTGTCTACACCTACTTCATCACCTTACAAGCCTTAGAAATCCTAAGCCAAAAACACACAAAAACCGAGCTCTCGTCCCTCGATAAACCGACACATACACACACGCATCCATACACACCATAACTCGCGTACATCCTCGATACTCCCAAGCCGTGCCGCTATCCACGAGTCCATTTCCGAGGCCTATACCTAGCATGTATGTTGAGGGTGTCCTAAACCCCATTTTGATCCCTTTTATCTCGTTCTTTTGTCATTTATTCTATCGCATTTTGTATTATAGTTATATCAATCTAGTAACACTAACACTAACATTTGTGCATTTTTATATTTTCGTTTTATATCATTTTATCGTCATTAAAATTAATAATACCGTGTATACGTAAACTAGTATCAAATTCCGGTTTTAAATCCGTTTGACTACGATTTTTGCCTAAAATCCGTCTAATCCCTTTACGAGCAACAATGGAGGTGGAGCCCTTTCGAGGAGCCCCGCCCCAACGTACTCAAGGGCGTGACGCGATTGCAAACGATCGTAGTTGAACGCATTTAATCCCATTTCCATAATTGGTACGAAACCCGTTGACACGAAAACCGACATCACGTAACCCGAAAGGGTTAGTTCCGATGTCGTGACGTAGAGGGATGCATTTCGTCACTAATTCAAAATTTTCTAATCTAACGTAAACGTTTTCCTAAAACTCCGGTGATGGTATATTAATCGTTCATACACGGTTATAGTACCGGAGGCCGAATTAAATACAAATCGTGCAATATTTGTATTTGGTTTGGCCGTTCATCGATTTTAAGTCATAAAAACGAAACGAGCCATGCTTCGTACAGGGGGCACTCGATCGAGTGCCATGGGCCACTCGATCGAGTAGCACCCCGAAAAGTGGGCAGTAGCCACGTTAAAGGTGCACTCGACCGAGTCGCACCACAAATCGGTCGAGTGGGTCCTGTAACCCAAAAATCTGAGGGGTTTGACACACGTTTCAAGCTCCCGTCTATTATCGACTTTAGTCATCACGTGTAAAGACTATCACGTGACTATCCCATTTTCAAAACCATGCACATCATGACATGTAGAATGACTTTGACCACCTTTTGACGTGATAAGTCGGGACAAGACTACGAGATGTGAGATTAGGCTAGCAATATGCCACAGTCTCATGTTCCCGTCCTTCGTTTAATATGCGACATAATGCGTATTTAATCGGGGTTAGTCCATCTACATATTTCGCGGTCTAGTTTATATACGGGTCCGTTTCTATCTTTTTATTGCGTTATTTTTATTTCGCTTATCGTTTCTTTACGTAATGTTGTATTGTGAATTCTGGGTTGTATTTCCGTCCGTGTAATTTGTACGTTATTTCTATTTATTTTCAAGCTTTGTTTATTTACTTGCTTTTACGCTTTATAAATGAACCTCGCATGCTAAATCATTTTGACAAATAATAAGATGCATTAAATGACGTAGTTAACGCAAAATTCACATGCTTAGACAAAACGCTGTTTGCATATCATTTAATCAATTTACTAGCGCGCGTACACGAACACGAACGGTGTCTTAGTAGAGGCCGCCATGTGCGGGCGGGGTTGGGTGTCCTTAGTGGGCTTCCCAACACGTACCCTCACCCCTTACTCAGAACCTTTGGCTTCCGGATGTCCGAAACCCTTGGCACACGAGAGTCATTTTATATACGAAAGCCGGTGTAAACGGTATCGATATAACAATGCAAAGGGACGAGCCCCATGAACTCTGAAATCGGAGTGGGCTTACTTTGTGTAAAGCCCATGACGACATAGAGTGGGCTCGTATGGTTCCGAATAACCACAAAATTCAGTGGCGACTCCATTTTGACTTAAATTTCGAACCCGAGAACAATCTTACCACGAGATTCATTCGCCTACCCAAACCCGCGCTTCGCCGCGTCGGGGTGGACCTACGTCATGTCCACAATTTGGCGACTCCGCTGGGGATACCTGATGTACCACATGTCATCGGGGTTCCCAGGGTGAGACTCGAAGAGAAATCGTTCGTATATTAGTGTGCGCGCATTAGTTTAATGGTTCATGCATAACCCATTTTTGCCCGGGCCGGTTACTTGTGACCGACGTCCCACTATACCACGGTGCATTCCTACATGGGTGCGCTAAAGACATCGATGGTGGAACTCGTCTCGGTTTCGCGGCATGTCCTAAGACCAACTCGGCTTAGGGAGTCCGTCCATCACACGAGAAAGCCATCGTTGTTGGTATAGACCCTATTTTGACCGACCGAGACTTAGCGTAATGCATACATGAGCGTCGTTATAATGCTTGTTTGACTACATGCTACTTGGTTTCCGTGTCATTTTTCAAAAAGCCGTCATTTCAAAATTGCATCTTTCCAAAAATACCCACCTTTCGAAAAACCCGAAATACTGTCCATTTCGGGACCCGTCATTATAAAGCGCCCAATTTTGAAAAACCCGAAATGCTGCCCATTTCGGGACTCACCTTTTCAAAGTATCCAATTTTCAAAACTCGGAATGCCGCCGAAATTTAGGATCAACGATTTGACTCAAAATATCCTTTTCTGTAGTCGGCATGCTGTCCGTTTTAACTCCCGAATTTCCGCCCCCACCACCTTGATTTTCGGAATTTTCTTTTCCAAAATTCTAATCTCGGTTTTCGAAGTTCCGTTTTCAGTTTTCAAAACTCTCGGAAATTCGTTCATTTTAACCTCAACCTTTCCAAAACTTTCAACTTTCCTAAAATAAACCTTCCTTATTATAGGACCTATCGTTTATCCGTGTGTCGGGTCTTTACATAGTATGTAGAGGGTTTGTAGCGTCGAAACTCCGTCGATCTTATATCACGAGTTTCCCCCCTTTCCCGAGTCCGCCTTATCTGTCAAGGCACGACCAACCCGCGTGGGGCATACCCCTACAAAGGAAAGTTCGTCCATACACTCGAGTCGAAAGTCTGGGGAATAATCTCACGTGGACCTTCCTTCGAACGGGACTAGGCTCACAAAGCCGAAATCCTAAGGAAGTCATACCACCCACGAGTCATCCGTCTAGGTGTCTTTCTCGAGTCTTTTCCACTCAGTCCTTTCCTTTTGGGTCGCTCGGGATGTACTTTTTCCTTTGATTCCAAGACTGGGTTCGGTTTCTGATTACGTGGTGTTCTTACAGACAGGCCACCATCAACCAGACACACTCGCAGAATGGAAGCTGCTTTAGCTGATCTGAAAACCTCTGTGGACGCCATGGTCGACAAACAAGCCGACATCGACGCCCAACTGAATGAAATGAGGGCTGGACAAGTTGCCATCGTCACTCGATTGGCTGCGGTGGAGCACAGGACTCCAAATGCCGGGACTATTGGGCCTCTGGCTGATCTAGTTAGCTCAGTACGTCGACTAGAGGAACAAGTTCACTTGACTGGGAGTAATAATATCCATCGGGAGAATAGTCGTGAGTATAACCCACTGAGTGACAAGCTGCCTGCAAACCTGAACCTCACCGGTTTGCCCATGTTCGAAGGGACTGAAGACCCGTTACTACATGTACGGGCCTTCAAGGAGTTCATGGCCATCAAAGGGGTGGACTCTACCATGTTCAAGAACCTCTTTGCTGCGTCTCTTGAAAAGCACCCTCGGGCCTGGTATTACAGGCTAGACCCAAAGAAATACCCTACTTGGGATGATGTGGCCACCGAGTTCGCTCGGAACTATGCTGACAACACCGAGATCCAAACCACAATGAGATCTCTGGAAGTTATGGCCCAGGAGCCGAAGGAAGGTTTTATCAAATACCTTCAACGATGGAGGGCCGAGAGCGTGAAACTGGTCGATAAGCCCAGTGAGAAGACTTTGGTGGAGGCCTTTGTCAAGAACCTCCTCCCATCTTACCGGGTTCACCTCCGATATGCTGTCATACCCAATTTCACCACCCTTACTGAAATGGGTATGAGGATCGAAGATGACTTAAGATTGGAAGGCCTCACTAAGGCCGCTGCTAAGGGTTACCAAGGGGCTTCTTCCTCCACTACCAAGCCTCAAGCTGCAACCCGCAGTATTTTCGACGCGGTTAATCTACTAGATACCCCGTCCAAGAAGAACACCCCACCTCGGGTTTTCACTGACATAGGTACGACCTATACTTATGCCTTACAAATGCTATCCTCTAAAGGCCTAATCCAACCGATAGGCCCAACTCCTGAAGTTCCGGTCGAGCGACGCTCCAAGAACTACAATGCCCAAGCCTATTGCCAGTACCACCGAGGTAATGGGCATGATACCGAGAAGTGCTGGAAGCTGAAGCACTTGATTCAGGACCTGATTGAAAGCGGTAAAATCCCGCTACCCGGAGATAAGCCCAGCAACAAGGAGAACCCTTTCAGCTCCCACGCCATCTTTACCGGGGAGGTTACTGATTGCTCCCACCTTATCTCTCCATTTATCCCGCAAGTGAACGGGATCTGGTTCGACGACGAAGATGATGTCTACCTCGCAAAAGGGGAAGTTGTCCCCATCATCGCCGAGGAGATTCGAAAGACTAAATCCCGAGTCCTAACCAGTAACCACCTTGGTCGTCCCTACCAAGCCACTAGCTCTAGGGATGCCCCTATTCCGACAACCATCATTACGGAGGTCGCCCCTGAAGAGCCAACTGCTGAGACGGCTCTCGTGAAGCAATTGAAGAAAACCCGAATTGACCTCACTATATGGCAACTCCTGGTTAGTTCACAAGAGCATCGAGAAGCACTTACAAAGGCTCTCGATCAAATTAAGGTTGACTCTTTGGTTACCCCCGCTGAGATGGTAGCCACGGTCCTGCCCCACCTAAAGGGCAAAGCTAAGGAAGGAGGTCCGACGATCACTTTCTCCGAAGCCGACCTACCGCCATTCGGGGCCTCCCACAATCTGGCCCTCTACATTACGGTGGTTTGCCGAGGAAAATACCTCCCTATGACCCTGGTTGATGATGGGTCCGCTGTGAATGTCCTTCCTCTAAGGACCGCAAAAGCCCTCGGCATTACCGAGGCTGACTATATCCCGACTGCTCAGACCATCCAAGCTTTCGATGGGAGCCCAAAGTCGGTAGCTGGGGCCGTGAAACTGACCATCATAACCGGCCCAATAGAAAAGGAGCTCGAATTCCAGGTGATCGATGTCACCTCGTCATTCAACTTGCTCCTGGGTAGGCCTTGGATCCACGCGGTCAAGGCGGTGTCCTCCACCCTCCACCGAAAGATCAAGATGCCTCTGCTTAACGATGTCATCACTTTAGAGGCAACACCAATGACTGTGGCTAGCTGTAACGCCACGGGACGCACGAACCTCTGGGGGTTCGATTTTGTGGGGATGATCAAGGAAGAGTACCTCTTTAGGCCTTACTTCACTACGAGTATCGACACGATGCTCCAAAACCTATGGTACTTTCCGGGGGCAACCTCTCGACCCGATCTTCCAGCTGGGAAGATCATCGAGGTTCTCAAAGACGAAGAGTCTCACTTTGGTCTCGGGTATGCCATAACTCCCGACAATGTTGTCCGAGCAGGAATTGAGAAGGCCTGCAACATCCTTAAGGGTATCTACTTGAGCCCTTATAGCCCACGGTTGGCTGACTACTTTGTCACACCGGTGTTTGGGGCTATCCAGGTTGGTCTATACCGACCCAATGCTATGCAGCTCGGGACCCACTTGGCCCAGGACTGCAACTACATCCCGGATGACGTGTTCGCCCTTATCCAATCCAACGGAGCTGAAGATACTGAGCCCGCACTAGGGCTACTATTTGGGGAAGACACCATAGCCCCAACTCCAAAGGAAGACCTGGTCAACCTGATCCTCCGCAGCAACAGGTTTGACCCGACCAAGCTGATCTCGGATGTTGGTTCCGAGACTGGGAACAGGGCCTGGAGGAAGGCTGTCAAGTGGACTGACAGTCCGGGAAGGATCTACAAGCTGGTCACCGGAGAGGGAGACATGCCTGAGTCTGAGTCCGAGTCTGAGTCGGAGTCAGAGTCAGAGTCTGAGGTCGAGTCTAGGGAAGTCGGTGCTAGAGTCACTCCTGTAACCCCTCTCCCTTTTATCATTCCTGCTGCTGGCACTTCGGGGTCTGTCCCGAGTGCCCTACCTATCCCGCCACTGACCAATGATCAGATGGCTGCTCTCTTTGAGCTGTTTTCCAAATTTTCAATCAATAATAACAACCGTTCTGCTTACGACTTGTCTCTTTCAAATTCTGCTTTTAAAAATGTTTTATGCTATGACATTGAGAAACCAGACGAACAGGTACCCTTACCTCCACATCTGATCGAGCAACTAGAGCAAAGGGAGTCCCGAAACCCGGTGATCGAAGAGACCGAGTCCATAAATGTGGAAACAACCTTAGAACCTCAGACACTTAAGATAGGGTTATCCTTAGATCCCGAGGAGAAACAACAGTTCATAAGCCTCCTCCAAGGGTTCAAGGATGTCTTCGCATGGTCCTACAAGGACATGCCGGGGATAGACCGGGAAATAGCCGAGCACCACATACCAATCAAAGACGGGTGCAGACCGGTCAAACAGAAGCTTCGTCGGATGAGGCCCGAGTGGTCTCTCAAGGTAAAGGAAGAATTCGACAAACAATTCAAAGCCGGCTTCATACAAGTGTCCGAGTATCCGGACTGGGTGGCAAACATCGTGCCGGTTCCTAAAAAGGATGGTAAGGTGCGAGTCTGTGTAGATTTTCGGGATCTTAACAAGGCGAGTCCGAAAGATGATTTTCCGTTACCACACATCGACATACTGGTGGATAACACGGCCGATCATGCCCTTCTATCATTCATGGACGGGTATGCCGGGTATAATCAAATCAAGATGGCGGAAGAAGACATGAGTAAGACTACCTTCACCACACCTTGGGGTACTTACTGCTATACCGTCATGCCTTTCGGTCTCATTAATTTCGGGGCCACATACCAAAGGACCGCTACCACTTTATTACACGACATGATGCATAAAGAGGTAGAAGTTTATGTAGACGACATGATCGTCAAATCCAAAGAACGGGACGGTCACATCACCGCCCTAAGAAAATTCTTCACCCGACTGCGCAGGTACAACATGAGGTTAAACCCTCAAAAGTGCAGTTTTGGGGTAACATCAGGCAAATTACTGGGTCATATCGTTAGCCAACGAGGTATCGAAGTCGACCCAGCTAAAATCAAAGCCATTACCGAGATGCAACCTCCTAAAACCGAAAAAGAAATTAGGGGATTCCTCGGGAAAGTCCAGTACATCAGTCGGTTCATTTCCAAACTAACCATGGTGTGTGAACCAATTTTCAAGAAACTGAAAGTAGGAGAACGGGTACTATGGGATGACAAGTGCCAAACTGCTTTCGACAAGATCAAGGAAATTCTGTCTGCACCGCCAGTTTTAATGCCACCTCAACCCGGTTTGCCTCTGTCGTTATACCTAACGACGACCGAGACAACCATGGGGGCTATGCTGGCTCAGACAGTTGACTCCCGAAGAAAGAGCCATTTACTACATCAGCAAGAAGTTTTTAGAGTATGAGTGCAAATATACCATGCTCGAAAAGACGTGTTTGGCTCTAGTCTGGGCCACTAAGAAACTTCGGCATTATATGCTCAGTCACGAGGTCCATGTGCTATCCAAAATGGACCCAATCAAATACATCTTCGAAAAGCCCGTTCTCAACGGCCGAATCTCTAGATGGACCTTGATGCTGGCAGAGTTCGACCTAAAGTTCGTACCATTAAAAGCTATCAAGGGTCGAGTAGTAGCTGAATTTCTCGCCGATAGCCCGGTAACCGAGGAAGGACACACCGACACCTGGTCCTTCCCAGACGAAGATATTCTCCATACCGATACTGAAACTTGGGATTTATACTTCGATGGAGCATCCAACTTTCGAGGGTTCGGAGTCGGGATCCTCCTAATTTCACCAAAAGGGGAACATACTCCCGTCTCCATCAAGCTGGACTTTGACGTCACCAATAATGCAGCAGAGTATGAAGCATGCATTTACGGGCTACAAGCCGCCGCCAATCTGGGGATTACAAATCGCCGGGTTCATGGTGACTCATCCTTGGTCATTAACCAAGCACTTCAAAAATGGAAGACTCGAAATGCTAATCTCGTGGCCTACCAGGCACGAGTAAGGGATCTCGAGAAACAATTCCAAAAGGTAGAGTACATATATCTGCCTCGGGAAGAAAATCAATTCGTAGATGCACTCTCAAAATTGGCGTCTTTACTGAATATTCCCGACCACATGACCAGTATGCCAATTTGCGTCGAAAGACGGTCCGAGCCGGCATACATTTGCGACATCGAAGACATTGAGATAACTGATCCCGAACCGTGGTACCAAGCTGTGTTAAAATACCTAACAAACGGAGAATACCCTCCCGGGACGGAAGGTTGAGCCAAAAAAGCCTTACGAAGGCTAGCCACCCAGTTTATCCGCACCGACGACGGACAACTGTACAAAAAGACGGCACAGGGGGCTCTTCTCCTTTGTGTTGACAAGTATAAGGCTGAAAAGGTTATGGCAGAAGTACATGATGGTGAGAACGGCCCACATATGAATGCCCACATGCTGGTCCGGAAAGTCATGAGGCTCGGTTATTATTGGAATACCATGGAAGCCGATTGCCGGTCGTATGTCAAACATTGTCATAACTGTCAAATCTTTGGCAATGTGCAACATATGCCGTCATCGCTACTCTATACCATGACGTCACCCTGGCCATTCTCAACGTGGGGTATTGACATAATCGGGAAAATAAATCCCTCGGGTACCGGTGGACACTGCTTTATTTTGGTAGCTATCGACTATTTCACCAAATGGGTCGAAGCTGAATCATATCGCATTCTCAATGCTAAGCATGTCGCCAAGTTCATTCAGAACAAGATAATCTGCCGGTATGGGATTCCCTCTGAATTTATCAGTGATCACGGGACACATTTTCAAGCCGAGACTGCGGCCCTGCTGACGAAATATAAAATTCAAAGGCATACTTCCTCGCCTTACCGTCCCCAAACAAATGGAGCAGTAGAGGCGGCTAACAAAACAATTGTCACCATACTAAAAAAGATGGCTGATAATTACCGGGACTGGCCCGACAAAATACCTTTTGCCCTATGGGGATACCGAACGTCAATTCGCACCGCAACCGGGGCGACACCATATTACCTAACCTACGGGATGGAGGCAGTCCAACCAGTCGAGCTGGAGGTACCGTCCCTCAGAATTCTGCTAGAAAGTCAAGTACCCGAAGCTGACTGGGTTCGAGCACGATATGACTCGTTGGTTCTACTAGACGAACGACGGTCTCGTGCCCTCAATAATATCCAAATCTACCAGAAGAGGATCCAACGGGCCTTCAACAAGAGGGTAAGGCCCAGGAACATTAAGGAGGGCGATCTAGTCCTTAAGTCTATTCGAGCTCTACTACCAGTTGACCCGAGGGGAAAATTCAAACCCAATTGGGCTGGACCATATCTGGTGAAGAAAATCCTATCAGGGGGAGCAGTGATACTGACGGACCTAGAAGGGAATGAATTTGTCAACCCAACCAACCTGGACCAGCTGAAGCGTTACTACCCTTAGCCATTTCTCAATGTCATTAGCAAATTTTATCAAAATCATTTTTTTACAAAAAGCAAGTCAATGAGCTAGAATTACTTATTCTACTGTCATAAACATCTTGAACTAATAGTCTTGGTGTAATTCGAGATTGCAAATTTCCTATGCCTGAACTACGTTTGGTTTGATTCTGCTAATCGCGGATACGTAGGCAGCCCCTCAAAAGGGCACAACCAATGCAATCAAGAAAAGACAGGAGCCGTTTTAATAATAAACTTCTTTTATTAATTCAAAAAAAAGAAATCACGATAAACTCGGAAAGTTACAAAAGCGCAGGAATTCAAAAAATAAATACAAAAAGGGCACACAACAAACAATAATAATACTTAAATAATAATAAAATCTAAGGACTCGGCACTTAGGGCATCTTGCCCTTTCCTTTGTCCTTGGCCTCCTTAGCCGTCCACTGGCGACGACGCGGAGGGGAGCGTTCCCGAATCACCACAGGAACCTCTCTAGCTCGGGCTCGAGTGTTTGAGCCCGACTCCTCTATCACATCAATAGGCCCAAGTCGAGCCCTCACGGGCTCAGGGAGCCGGTCACGCGGACCAAGTCGGTCCCGGACCGCCAACCTCGGCCCAAGTCGTCGTTCCAAGTCGGTCTGCCCTCGAGTGCTGCTAGAACCGACATCCTTAGATCGAGTCTTAGTTTGTGACTTAAGACCCGATTCTCCCCGGACTGTAGCCTCAGGAATATATTCCCCGGTGAAAAAGTCCCTGTTGTCCTTCGTCGACTCGCGATGAACCAATTCAAAGGCCTCCTCAAGGGCCTTTCGAGCTTCCTCGGACTCCTCAGAAGTCCATTTCTGATAAGCCCGTGACACCCAAGCGGATTGGCAAGGGCTGGGTATAGTCCATGTAGGACGAGTGAACCATCGTTGCAACCAGGTGTCGCACATAGCGTCCGTCAATTGGAGCGAGACGGTGATAATGGCTTCAGTCTCAGGGATGCGCTGAGACAAACCGAACTGCCTTAGGAGACGGTCCAGATAAATGTGAACTGTCCAGTCTAAGGACAGGATCGTCAGATAACGGGCTTGGTCTCTCTTAGCCAGTCCGGTCAATTTCGAAAGGAACCACCAAGCGACGGTCCACCTGATCAAGGGACCTCCGTGGAATACCAGCTCTTCATCCCAGTAAGCTCGGGTTATCTGATGGTACGAGTTTATCTTTCGCCTCCTTGAACTAATTTGACTACTCCGATAATTGGGAATGCTCGGAGGAGTCTCTATGATTGACAGCCGTTCCGACAACCATATCTGAAAAGTATACACAAGCTTCGTAAGCCATTGAGTGGTCCGCTACAGCCAACTCGATCGAGTACAGCAGCTGACTCGATCGAGTAAGTCTGTCAAAAACAGGCAGTAGCCCGGTATGAGTGTCACTCGATCGAGTGACAGGTCCACTCGATCGAGTGACTTACGAAAATCAGGAAATTCGCGTGAAACGTGAACACAAAAAAAAAAATCGAGAGGTATACCTGCAGGAAACGGGTACTCCCCATCAACCGTCGGGTCGGGTCGAGCCGTCTAGCATCCAGACCCATGACGATCTCCCCAGTGGCTAGCCAAGCAGGGCTATGACCAGTCTCCATCTGGTCAACCACTCCGATCAGCCTAATTTGACCCATGCATGAGTCAAGTTCCATCAACCCTTCGAAGACATAGCAGTGCAGCATGCAAAAGGCGAATGCCCTACGCCTATGAGCAGGGGTGGCCCTTACATCTCGAGGGTTCATGAACTTATCGGCCAAGTCAAATAGGGAAACGTTATCTCCCTGCACCATTCGGTTTGTCTCAGCATGAGACAAACCCAAGAATTCCCTTAAACGCCTCCTTGGATCCGGGTAGAACGGAGGAATAGCTGGCTGAGCAGCAAGGCTTCAACCACCTATAGCCGCAACCTCCTCAGGTAAAGGACACATCTCTCCCCTCGGGAATGCAAACACGTGATGGGTGGTGTCCCAAAACGACAGACAGGCGTCCAGAAAATGCGAGTCAACTATCAGACGCTAAAAAGGGAATAAATTGACTATCCCCATCTGAGTCAGCCGGACCTTTTCTTCGTCCCGAAAGTACTGGGACCAAGCAAGCAGCATAGCAGTCAAGTGATCGATACCCATGACAGAAATTTCTAACTTTCTTAAAAGTCTAAAAGATTTTGAGAAGGGAAAGAAGAGTTTGAGTTGGGATGTAAAAAGTTGAAGCAGGGATTCTCATATTTATAATGGGAAAACCTAACTGAAAACCTAACTACTCTGCCTCCTCAGCAAGCTGGGCCCCATGCGTGCGCAGGCCTGGTTTTCAACTTGAACCCAGAATAGGAATCAAGCTGTCCCGAGCTTTCCTAAGAGTCTCCAAATTTTTTTCTGTGATAAAATTTCTTCGCGACTAAAATTCTGTTCAAAACTTTTGGTCCCTCCAAAAAATTCAATCTTTTTCTCCCCAGCGAGAGTCAACATTTTAGCTATGTGTTACATACAAGTTGTTATGTGTCAGCATACAGGTACACCCCGGACTTCAGAAGCAAGTCCCCGCGAAACTATTTAATTTCCCCAACGGAGTCAGCTTTTCCCCGGTGTGCTACATCCAAAGTGCGATGTGTCGGCATACGGGTACACCTACTCCCCAAAAGAGGCAGGCTTTACTCCCTACGGAGCATCATCATCAGCTCAAGTACGACTCAAGGCTTCGAAGGCAAGCTCGTACAGCTCACATACTTCCCCAGCTGAACGCCCGAGGCGGCATTTTTCCCGAAATGATGCGGGATGGGCCCACATATAGGCGCGCCCAGGACTTATGCTACAAGTCTGACTCCCCGCGAAGCTATCATCATCAGGACAAGTATGACCCTCTGCTTATGGCTGGCGAAACCTTCACGCGAGTCCACTGGACTATAAACGACCCGACCGGAAGTCTACCTGGTCTTAACGGGCTTGGTAGCTACTCTGACTTTCGCCTTGTCCAAACCTCAGTCAGAGTGGGGGCTCTGTAGACACCCGCATTTTGACTGCCACGTGTCTATGGTAGTCTCCGAAAAACACCCGATGATGATCGGACGTCAACGTGACTTGGTATACTCGAACTTGGGCTCGGAATTCATAATATCCGACATGGACTTTTAGCGGAGTAAAAATATCACAAAACAGACGTCAAATCCAGGCCCAGTGGGTCGTTCCGAGCAAAATGAGACTAATTTGGGCCAAAACCGACACCAAAGATAAATCCCGTCTTTTGGCGACCGGTTCAAAACCCGGTCAAAGACGAAACCGTCTCATAAATCAGCCACATTCGTCCCCGAAAGCTGGCGCAAAAATCAGAATTCAAAATAAAACAAACAAATCAATCAAGTCAAAACTTCCCTATTTTATCTCACCTGTTTGACCCACTCGATCGAGTGGATTGACCCCACTCGATCGAGTGGAGCCTTTTGAACCCGGGTTTGGCCCGTTTGCGAAGGCACTCGATCGAGTCCCCTAGGGCCACTCGATCGAGTGCCCCTATGTCGAGGGGTGAAGTCTATAAATACCGCTTCACCCCCCCCCCCCCCCCCCAATGCATTTGAGAATTTTTTTTACACATCTTACCCTACTTCATCACCTTACAAGCCTTAGAAATCCTAAGCCAAAAACACACAAAAACCGAGCTCTCGTCCCTCGATAAACCGACACATACACACACGCATCCATACACACCATAACTCGCGTACATCCTCGATACTCCCAAGCCGTGCCGCTATCCACGAGTCCATTTCCGAGGCCTATACCTAGCATGTATGTTGAGGGTGTCCTAAACCCCATTTCGATCCCTTTTATCTCGTTCTTTTGTCATTTATTCTATCGCATTTTGTATTATAGTTATATCAATCTAGTAACACTAACACTAACATTTGTACATTTTTATATTTTCGTTTTATATCATTTTATCGTCATTAAAATTAATAATACTGTGTATACGTAAACTAGTATCAAATTCCGGTTTTAAATCCGTTTGACTACGATTTTTGCCTAAAATCCGTCTAATCCCTTTACGAGCAACAATGGAGGTGGAGCCCTTTCGAGGAGCCCCGCCCCAACGTACTCAAGGGCGTGACGCGATTGCAAACGATCGTAGTTGAACGCATTTAATCCCATTTCCATAATTGGTACGAAACCCGTTGACATGAAAACCGACATCACGTAACCCGAAAGGGTTAGTTCCGATGTCGTGACGTAGAGGGATGCATTTCGTCACTAATTCAAAATTTTCTAATCTAACGTAAACGTTTTCCTAAAACTCCGGTGATGGTATTATAATCGTTCATACACGGTTATAGTACCGGAGGCCGAATTAAATACAAATCGTGCAATATTTGTATTTGGTTTGGCCGTTCATCGATTTTAAGTCATAAAAACGAAACGAGCCATGCTTCGTACAGGGGGCACTCGATCGAGTGCCATGGGCCACTCGATCGAGTAGCACCCTGAAAAATGGGCAGTAGCCACGTTAAAGGTGCACTCGACCGAGTCGCACCACAACTCGGTCGAGTGGGTCCTGTAACCCAAAAATCTGAGGGGTTTGACACACGTTTCAAGCCCCCGTCTTTTATCGACTTTAGTCATCACGTGTAAAGACTATCACGTGACTATCCCATTTTCAAAACCATGCACATCATGACATGTAGAACGACTTTGACCACCTTTTGACGTGATAAGTCGGGACAAGACTACGAGATGTGAGATTAGGCTAGCAATATGCCACAGTCTCATGTTCCCGTCCTTCGTTTAATATGCGACATAATGCGTATTTAATCGGGGTTAGTCCATCTACATATTTCGCGGTCTAGTTTATATACGGGTCCGTTTCTATCTTTTTATTGCGTTATTTTTATTTCGCTTATCGTTTCTTTACGTAATGTTGTATTGTGAATTCTGGGTTGTATTTCCGCCCGTGTAATTTGTACGTTATTTCTATTTATTTTCAAGCTTTGTTTATTTACTTGCTTTTACGCTTTATAAATGAACCTCGCATGCTAAATCATTTCGACAAATAATAAGATGCATTAAATGACGTAGTTAACGCAAAATTCACATGCTTAGACAAAACGCTGTTTGCATATCATTTAATCAATTTACTAGCGCGCGTACACGAACACGAACGGTGTCTTAGTAGAGGTCGCCATGTGCGGGCGGGGTTGGGTGTCCTTAGTGGGCTTCCCAACACGTACCCTCACCCCTTACTCAGAACCTTTGGTTTCCGGATGTCCGAAACCCTTGGCACACGAGAGTCAGTTTATATACGAAAGCCGGTGTAAACGGTATCGATATAACAATGCAAAGGGATGAGCCACATGAACTCTGAAATCGGAGTGGGCTTACTTTGTGTAAAGCCCATGACGACATAGAGTGGGCTCGTATGGTTCCGAATAACCACAAATTCGGTGGCGACTCCATTTTGACTTAAATTTCGAACCCGAGAACAATCTTACCACGAGATTCATTCGCCTACCCAAACCCACGCTTCGCCGCGTCGGGGTGGACCTACGTCATGTCCACAGGTAGGTATATGTATTCTACCCTTTGGAATTGTTTCTCGAGATCCCTTACTCGTGCCTGGTAGGCCACGAGATTGGCATTTCGGGTTTTCCATTTTTGGAGTGCTTGGTTAATGACCAGTGATGAGTCGCCGTGTACTCGGAGGTTTGTGACTCCCAAATCGGCGGCGGCTTGTAGCCCGTGGATACATGCTTCATACTCAGCGGCGTTATTGGTGACGTCAAAGTCCAATTTGATAGATACGGGAGTATGTTCCCTCTTGGCGAGATTAGGAGGATTCCGACCCCAAATCCTCGGAAGTTGGATGCCCCGTCGAAGTATAAATCCCACGTCTCGGCGTCAGTATGGAAAATATCTTCATCTGGGAAGGACCAAGTGTCGGTGTATCCTTCTTCGGTTACGGGACTGTCAGTGAGAAATTCGGCTACTACTCGGCCCTTGATGGCTTTCAGTGGTACGAATTTTAGATCGAATTCTGCCAACATCAGGGTCCATCTTGATATTCTGCCGTTGAGAATGGGCTTTTCGAAAAGATATTTGATCGGATCCATCCTTGACAGTACCTGTACCTCATAACTGAGCATGTAATGTCGGAGCTTTTTAGTGGCCCAGACCAATGCTAAACACGTATTTTCGAGCATGGTGTACTTACACTCGTACTCTAAAAACTTTTTGCTGATGTAGTATATTGCTCGTTCTTCGGAGTTGACCTTTTGAGCTAACATAGCCCCCATGGCTGTCTCTGTCGTGGTTAGGTATAACGACAAAGGTAAACCGTGCTGAGGTGGCATCAGGACTAGCGGTGAAGACAAGATTTCCTTGATTCTGTCAAAGGCTGCTTGACACTTGTCATCCCATAGTAACTGTTCCCCTATTTTCAGCTTCTTGAAGATCGGTTCACACACCATGGTTAGTTTTGAAATGAACCTGCTGATGTATTGGACCTTTCCGAGAAAACCTCTTATCTCCTTTTCGGTCTTAGGAGGCTGCATCTCGGTGATGGCCTTGATCTTAGCTGGATCGACTTCGATACCGCGTTGGCTGACGATGTGACCCAGTTATTTGCCAGAGGTTACCCCGAAACTGCATTTCTGAGGGTTTAGTCTCATGTTGTATTTGCGTAATCGGGTGAAAAATCTTCTCAGGGCGGTGATGTGACCGTCCCTGTGGTTGGATTTGACGATCATATCGTCCACGTAAACTTCCACTTCTTTATGCATCATGTCATGTAATAAAGTCGTGGCGGTTCGTTGATAGGTGGCCCCGGCATTAATGAGACCAAATGGCATGACGGTATAGCAATAAGTACCCCAAGGTGTAATGAAGGTAGTCTTATCCATATCTTCCTCTGCCATTTTTATTTGATTGTACCCGGCATACCCGTCCATGAATGATAGAAGGGCATGATTAGCTGTATTATCCACCAGTATATCGATGTGTGGTAATGGGAAATCGTCTTTCGGGCTCGCCTTGTTAAGATCCCGAAAGTCCACGCAGACACGCACTTTACCGTCTTTTTTAGGGACCGGTACGATGTTTGCAACCCAATCTGGATACTCGGAGACTCGTATGAACCCAGCCTTGAATTGTTTATCGACTCCTCCTTGACTTTGAGGGACCATTCGGGCCTCATGCGTCGGAGTTTCTGCTTAACCGGTTTGAACCCTTCCTTGATCGGTATATGGTGCTCGGCTATTTCACGGTCTATCCCCGGCATGTCCTTGTAGGACCATGGGAAGACGTCTTTGAATTCTTGAAGGAGATCTATGAATTGTTGTTTCTCCCTGGGATCTAGAGATAACCCTATCTTAAGCATCTGAGGTTCTAAGGTTGTTCCCACGTTGATAGATTCAGTTTCTTCGATTACCGGATTGCGGGATTCCCTCTGCTCTAGTTGCTCGATTAGATGTGGAGGTAAGGATACCTATTCGTCGGGTTTCTCAATGTCATTGCATAGAATATTTTGAAAATTTAGGAATTTTTGAAAATGAGACAAGTCGTAAGCAGAACGGTTGTTATTATTCATGAATTGAGAGAAAAGCTCGAAAAGAGCTGTCATCTGATTGCTAGTCATTGGCGGGATAGGTAGGGTGCCCGGGACAGACCCCGAAGCACCAGGAAAAACTAAAGGGAGAGGGGAAGTTACAGGACCGACCCTAGCACCGGACTCAATAGACTCGATCTCAGACTCTGACTCGGACTCTGACTCAGACTCAGACTCAGATTCTGGCATTTCTCCTTCCCCTGTGATAAGCTTGAAAGTCTTTCCTTGACTGTCAGTCCACTTGACAGTCTTTCTCCAGGCTCTCTTACCTGTCCCGGATCCAACATCCGAGATCAGTTTGGATGGATCGAAGGTGCGGCTGCGGAGAATGAGGCTGACTAGCTCCTCCTTCGGTGTTGGGGTCGCGAGCTCCTCCCCAAAAAGTAGCCCCAGCGCGGGCTCAGCATTCTTAGCATCTTCGGACTGGACGAGGGCGAAGATGTCGTCGGGTATGTAGTTGCAGACCTGGGCCAAGTGGGTCCCAGGGCGTGTGGTTGGAGGCCGATATAGGCCCGTTTGGACGGACTTGAACACCGGCGTGACGAAGATGACTTTACCGGTTCCGGTTTGGCCCATATTTTCCGGGGTCAAGGTGTAGCCCAGACCGGTTTGAACTCTCCCGTTGTCAAGGACTTCAAGGATTTTTCCTGCAGGGAGATTGGGCCTTGATGTGACCCCTGGTAAAAAGCCCAGATTTTGTAACATCCGGTCCATGCTAACAGTAAAGTAGGGTCGGAAAAGGTATTCTTCTTCGATGGCCCCTATGAAGTCGAACCCCCAAAGATCGGTGCGGCCCAAGGTGTTGCAGTTGGCCACAGTCATAGGCGTGGCTTCTAGAGTGATGACGGTATCGTGCAAAGGTAGCTTGATCTTCCGATGCAGAGTAGAGGACACAGCCCTGGTCGAGTGGATCCAGGGTCTTCCTAGAAGAAGGTTAAAGGAAGAGGTCACGTCAATCACTTGAAACTCCAGCTCTTTCTCTATTGGGCCTGTTATGATAGTGAGTTTTACGGCCCCGGCTACGGACTTTGGACTCCCGTCGAAAGCCTGGATAGTTTGGGTTGTAGGAATGTAGTCGGCCTCGGTGATACCGAGGGCTTTGGCGGTCCTTAAGGGAAGGACGTTGACTGCGGACCCATCGTCAATAAGGGTCATGGGCAGATATTTTCCACGGCAGATTACCGTGATGTAGAGAGCCATGTTGTGGGCTGGCCCAAATGACGGCAGATCAGCATTGGAGAAGGTGATGAGCGGGCCTTCTTCTTTTGCTTTCCCCTTTAGGTGGGGCAAAACCGTGGCTACCATTTCAGCTGGAGTAGCCATAGAGTCGATCTTGACTTGATCGAGGGCCTTAGTGAGTGCCTCTCGATGTTCCTGAGAGCTAACTAGGAGTTGCCATATAGAGAGGTCAACTCGAGTCTTGCTCAGCTGCTTTACTAGAGCCTTTTCAGTAGTTGGCGGCTCTTCCGGGACAACCTCCGTTTTGGGCGATGGTTCGGTGATGATGAGGGCTTGACTGCTGGTTAAGGCTTTGGACTTAACCTTTTGGATCTCCTCGGATGTGATAGGGACTGCTTCTCCCTTAGTGAGATAGACGTCGTCTTCATCGTCACACCAGATCCCGTTGATTTGTGGGGTAAACGGGGAAATGAGGTGTGAGCAATCTATAACCTCTCCGGGGAAGATAGCGTTAGTGGCCAACGGGTTGTCCTTGTTGTTGGGCTTGCCTCCGGGTAAAGGGATTTTCCCGCTTTCAATGAGATCCTGGATAAGATGCTTCAGTTTCCAGCATTTCTCAGTATCGTGTCCCTTACCCTGATGGTATTTGCAGTAGGCTTGAGCATCGTAGAATTTGGAGCGACGCTCAACTGGAGGATCAGGTGTTGGGCCTATCGGGGCGATGAGGCCTTTTGATGAAAGCCTTTGTAAGGCATTCGCATAGGTAGTACCTATGTCGGTGAATACTCGGGGTGGCGTATTCTTCTTGGACGGGTTATCAAGTAGATTTACCTCGTCAAAAATGCTACGAGTGGCAGTGGCGGATGCGGGCTTGCTTGTTGATGAGCTGGCCCCTTGGTATCCTTTGGTGGAGGCCTTAGTGAGGCTTTCCATCCTTAGATCATCCTCGATTCTCGTTCCCATTTCGGTTAGGACCGCGAAGCTAGGTATGATAGCGTACCGGAGATGGATCCGGTAGGCGGGCAGGAGATTCTTGACAAAGGCTTCAACTAGGACTTTTTCACTGGGCTTATCGATCAGTTTGACACTTTCAGCCCTCCAGCGTTGAAGGTACTTCGTAAACCCTTCCTTTGGTTCCTGGGCCATTACTTCCAGGGTGTGCATCGTGGTTTGGATCTCCGTATTGTCGGCGTAGTTCCGGGCGAATTCCGTTGCTACGTCGTCCCAAGACTTGTATTTCTTGGAATCGAGCCTATAGAACCAGGCTCTCGGGTGTTTCTCTAGCGAGGAGGCAAACAGATGCTTGAACATGTCTGACTTGACTCCTTTTAGGGCCACAAACTCTTTGAAGGCCCGGATATGTAATACCGGGTCTTCTGTTCCGTCAAACATCGGGAGGCCTGTCAAATTGAGATTGGCGGGCAATTGGTCGGTCAAGGGAGAGTAACTTCGAGCATTCTCCGTATGGATCGAGTTGTGGGTCGACAAATGGACCTGCTCTTGCAGTTTGAGGACTGCGCTAGTCAATTCGGCTAATGGCCCATGAGCTTCATCTCCGTCCTTGGGCCTGTCCTGTTCGATGGCGCTAACCCGGGTAACATTGGCGATCTGATCACCCCTAATTCGGTCGAGTTGCTCTTGGATCTTGGCCAACGAATTGTTCAGTTGATCAATAGCGTCCTTAGTCATGGTTCGGGTGTGAGGTGGCCTGTCTGTAAGAACACCGTGTAATCAGAATCGGACCCAGATCGAAAGGTGCATCCCGAGAAAAACGACTAGACTTGGAAACGGACTAAAAACCGACTCCTAGACGGGTGATTCATGGACGGTGGGCTTTCTTTAGGATTTCGGCATAGTGGGCCTAGTCCCGTTCGAAGAAAGGCCTACGTGTAAGCTAATCCCCAGACTTTGGACTCGATTGTGTAAGTGGGCTTCCCTTTGTAGGAGTTTGTCCTACGTAGGTGGGCCGTGCCTTGACTAATAAGGCGGACTTGGGAGGGGGTGGAAACCCGTGATGTAAGATCGACGGAGTTTCGACGCTATAGACTCTTGCTACTTATGACAAGACCCGACACTGCTAAATACGGGAAGTCCTAAGAAGAAGAAGGTTTGAAAAGAGGATTTGAATTTTGAAAACCGAGCAAAGTCGGGTTGGACGGCCCGATCTTTTTTGAAAATCGAAAAAAAGGTTTATCGGGCCGAGATTTTGAATTTTTGAAAAGGTTTGGACAGCATACCGGCTAAAAATAGGCTATTTTGAGTCAAAATCATAAGTCCTAAATTCGGCAGCTTTCCGGGTTTGAAAAATGGATAGTTTTCGAAAAAAGATGCAAGTTTCTTTTTGAAAACACGGTTTTTTTTTTTAGAAAAAGGATGAGACACGGACCAAGTAGCATGTAGTCACGGAAACAGTATAACGACGCCATGTATGCTCTTAGTCTAAGTCTCGGTCGGTCTAATAGGGTCTATACCAACAACGATGGCTTTCTCGTACTGAGGACAGACTCCCTAAGCCGAGTGGGTCTTAGGACATGCCGCAAAACCTAAACGAGTTCCACCATCGATGTCTTTAGTGGGTCCAAGTGGGAACGCACCGTGGTATAGTGGGACGTCGGTCACAAGTAACCGGCCCGGGAAAGATTGGGTTATGCATGGCCCATTGAACTAAAACGTGTACATTACTATTCGAACGATTTCTTTTCGAGTCTCACCCTAGGGATGCCGATGGTAAGTGACTCATCAGTTGATCCCCAGCGGAGTCGCCAAATTGTGGACATGACATAGGTCCACCCCGACGCGGCCACGCGCGGGTTTGGGGAGGCGAATGAATCTCCATATGAGATGGTCAAATTGAAATTTAAATCGAAGTAGGAGTCGCCACCGAATTTTATGGTTATTCGGAACCGTTCGAGCCCACTCTATGTCGTAGTGGGCCGTATACAAAATACGGCCCATTTCCGATGTCAGAGTTTATTGAGCTCGTCCCTTTGCATATCGATACCGATGCCGACTGGGCGGTTAATCGTATATTGAATGACTCTCGTAGCCAATGGATTCGGACATCCGGAAACCATGGTTCTGAGTAAGGGGTGAGGGTACGTGTTGGGAAGTTCACTAAGAACACCCAACCCCGCCCGCACTTAGCGGCCTTTACTAAGATATCGTTCGTTTTTGGTGTACACGGGTTAGTTCGACGGTTGAATGATATGCAAACATTATTTTCCTAAGCATGTGAGAAAAATAAATAAGTGGGTTGCTAAGTCGTTTAATGCATATTAAACTGATAACGTCAAAGTTATTTTAGCATGTGAGTTCGTTTTAGTCTAATAAAACGATAAAAACAAATAAAAAGCTACAAACACGAGAAAACGAGTTAGTAACGATGAATAAATTGAATAAAGATATGAATAAATAATATGCATGACTCGAAAAAGTTTTAATGTCACGTGATGGATTAACACGTGTTGACCGTGGTCGAAAAAAGAGTGTTTATTGAAATATGTCGCGAAAGTCGCATTTTAATGTAAAGGTTCAAAAAGAATAAAAAATAGAAAAGCGAAGAAACGAAAAAAAAAAAAAAAGGGACCCGGCGGGTCAGGCCACCGCGCGAGCCGCAAGGAGGGCGCGCGACTCGCGTGGTGGTCTGTCGGTTTTTTTTATTTGTCGAAAACCGTCAATTCTTATAAATCGCGTACAAATATGGATTAATTTATACCCGATTTATATTTTCGATATTCGTCGTATTCGATATTCGATTATGAAATCGATATCGAATAGTTAGAATGCTTTTAAAAAAAAGTTAAAAAAGGTTTGTTTTGAACGAAAAGTAAAAAAAAAAGAATTTTGAACGAAAAAGATGTTAATTCTCTCCGCGTTAAAGATCATCGAATTTTGTAAAAAAAAAAGGTAATGATTTTATTAGCATCAACGAGGATTAATTTAATTTTGTTCTTGTACATACGATATTCGATTAGAAAATCGGTATCGTATTTTAAGAACGTTACATAAAAATAGTTTTGTAATATCGATTACTAAAATAAATAGAAAATATGCGACAAACGGCCCGTATTAAATATAAAACGACCGACGAAAATAATAATAAAAAAACGTGGAGGAGGAGAAGAGAGAAGAGAGAATCGGGTTTGATTTACACCCTCAACCTACATGCTTTATTTTCTCGATATGGAGCTCGTCGGACAGTGGCTTAGGCACGGGAGCGTCGAGATGATGTGGGACGAGTTAAGGTGTCGGTTTTTTGGAGCGTTTTTGTGTGTGTGTGTGAGGCGTGGGTTCGGCCGGGTGACGGGACGGATTCGTCGGTTTTTGGACACTATTTCGGGATTCCTTCGGATGTGGATTTCGAGATTGTTTTTGCTATAATAATCGTGTATGAGTTGCTAAAATATTGTGTATCAAAACTGTTGTTTTTGTGTCGGATATAAGGTCCTATTTATAGGAATCGAGGTGGTCTTGTTTGTGTGACAAAAAATACCGGTTTGGATAGGAAATACGAGAGTTCGTAAGGGAATAAACTTCTCGTTTTTTGGTGAAGAAGCCAAAATTCTCGGCTGGTGGGGAGGTATTTCGGCTGTCTTGGATGTCTTGGCCGAGTATTTTGATGCTCGGTCGATGTCTGATTCGGTTTCCGGATAGAATTCCTACTTGAGATCGAATTCTATCCTTAAACGGATTTGTTTAATATTATTCGAAGCTGATTTTTTTGGTGTTTGAGTCCGAATCAGCCGTGTAGTGTCACGGCCAGCTCGTGTGACTCGGGAAAAAATATCTTTGACCGGGTTTGACTCGGTCGCTAAAAGACGGTTCTACCCCGGTGTCGGAATCGACTCAAATTAGTCTTATTTGACTCGAAACGACCCACTGGGCCTGGATTTGAGGTCCGTTCTGTGAGATTTGTACTCTCTAATAAGCCTAAACCAAATGTCCATGATTTTGAGCCCATATCCGAGTCCATTAAAGCATGTTTGCGTCCTATCATCATCGGGTGTTTGGCGAGACCTACTATAGACACCTGGCGGTCAAAATGTGGGTGTCTACACTTATGAATATGAGATAAACAAGAATTAGGAGCATTTACTTGTTAACTATTTGTTAGATTTTAAATTTGACAAAGATGTGTAAAATTATGACTTATTTTGATGAGCTTCTTATTTATATGCCACATATTAGTTAGTTAAAAATACAAAAAAAAAAAAAAAAAAAAAAAAGAATAAAAGTAGAAAGGCCAAACATACAAAATTTACAAGAAACTATTTTTACAAAAATTTGGCCAAACATCATAAGTTTTTTGGAAAAGTAGCTTCTTAATAAGCTCGTTTGAATAAGTAAAAACTCTTTCACGTAAGCCGGACCAAACAGCACCTAAGTTTCAGTACAAAAGAACAAGGCCTTATACGACGGTTATACACTCATCCTAGTTAATGGGTGTTGCTCTTCGCAATACGCGTTTTACTCAACGCAGTACGATATTTCCAATTTTGCCCCTCTCATTCACAAAAACTTGTATGAGACCGTCTCACGATAATTTATCGTGAAACGGCTCATATAAGAGGTAGTTACTAAATTTGTAACCACCCCCTATGTGCCCATGTGAGAGGTGAGAGTTACTACTCTCATTTCCCATCCTCTCAAATTCAACTTCTTTTTTTTCTCTCTTCCCTTTCTGCAACTCTTACTCTTAATATATTTGACTCAATACAGTACATTTTTTTTGTACGCAGTACATTTTGTTTTACTTTGTTAACGCAATACGATTCTTATACGATGCAGTACATAAGTTTCCAATATTGAAGCAATACATATTTTTTTTTAAACTTTGATTGGGAACATTTTGTTCAATTTGTAACGTTTGTTTTTTTTTTTTGTAAAAAAAATTACGACGGTACTACATAAGTAAAAAATAAGGTCGGATAAAAAAACTAATTTCAATAATTAGTTTATAATTACTCTTCAATCTAACTCGTATCCATAATCTTATGAATTAATAAATTGAATGATTTGTAAAATTAGAATTGGGGGAATCGATGATATTGAAAAAATCGAACGATTTCTAGAACACTAATTTCAATAATCAGGGATTTGAGGTATGTAATTAATGACAATTGAAAAAATTGAACGATTTCTATAACTCTAATTTCAATAATTAGGGAGAAATAACCGTTCATACCTGTTTTTAGATCAAACTTGTATTCATAATCTTATAAATTTGATAAATTAAATGAGATGTATAGTTAGTATCGAAATTAAATTGAAAAAAATTGATTGATTTCTATGGTTACAATAGAGAGGGTTGTTAGAAAGTAGGAGAAATATTTCTCTTTTTCTGGTGAGGGCATATAATGAAAAAATATGTACAAATAGTACTGCGTCGAGTAAAATTGGTACTGCGAAGAGTAACTTCAATATCTTTAACTTACAATAACTTTTACCTATGAATTCCGAAACAAACAATTTTAAACTCAAACTAAAGATCTCCTACAAACGATCAGTTCAGACAAAAATCATTACTTTCGGAACTCGAGACAATGAGTTATGGTTGGTCGAAATTTATTCGGTTAAAAACATTTGACTGAACATAACTCTTGGGATACAAGTAAAATCACAAAAAAAAAAATCAAACGTGGAGATCTTGTAAAAATGAGTTCAAGGAAAATATCGACGTTTTTGGAACTCGTGTAAGTAGTCTTAAGTCAAAGTTTTTTTTTAAAATTTTTACTAAAAGGAGACGTATGTCATACAAAATGAAAAAATAGAGAGTCACCATACATAATATCCCTTGTTTTTAAAACTAGTAATGTGTTACGAGTATAAGATTTGAAAACCCTAACATATTTGAAAATCGTAAAGAGAAACAAATACTCTGTAAGTTAAAATATTTAGTCATTTTGGTGCTGTTTGACCTACCTTATTGACTTGTTTTTAGAAGCTAAGTCATTTTTAAAACTTTCCATTTGCTCAAACAATTTTTTTGCAAGTAAAAAGCGGTTTTCTAAATGCTCAAGATCAACTTTTATCACTAAAATCAAAAACATCAATTTGATGCTTATGGTTTTACTTTTTGCTTTAAGATACTTATGCTCAAATGACAAAAATTGTACGAGTAATTTGTAAAACATTTAAATAAAATAAATAAAATATTTGTTCGTTCATATTTTTTTACTTGGTAATTCTCTACAATAGAGACCTATCTTGCTAAACTTTTAATTTTTTTTTAATACACACTTTTGGAAAACGATAATCAAATGGGTAGAATTTTTTTGGTTCAACGAAGAGCGCACTTAGTCGCATTATAATATTGTCCCAGAACACCTAGTCTTAACCACTAGACCAAGACATCTTCAGTAAATGGGTAGAATTTTTCCGAAATGTAACTTGTGAATAAATTCGTTTAAGAAATAAAAACTCTTTAGGGATATTCTACGTGGTACCCCTGAACTTTTTACTTTTCTACCTTGTACCCCTATAATTTATACATGTATACATGGTACTCTTGTACTTTACTAAACGTTTGTTTGGTACCCCTAAACTTTATTATTATCTTTATTGATATCTGTAGACACCCGCATTTTGACTGCCACGTGTCTATGGTAATCTCCGAAAAACACCCGATGATGATCGGACGCAAACGTGACTTGGTATACTCGGACTTGGACTCGGAATTCATAATATCCGACATGGACTTTTAGTGGAGTAAAAATCTCACAAAACAGACCTCAAATTCAGGCCCAGCGGGTCGTTCCGAGTCAAATAAGACTAATTTGGGCCAAAACCGACACCAAAGATAAATCCCGTCTTTTGGCGACCGGGTCAAAACCCGGTCAAAGACGAAACCGTCTCATATATCAGCCACATTCGTCCCCGAGAGTTGGCGCAAAAGTCAGAATTCAAAATGAAACAAACAAATCAATCAAGTCAAAACTTCCCTATTTTATCTCACTCGTTTGACCCACTCGATCGAGTGGATTGACCCCACTCGATCGAGTGGAGCCTTTTGAACCCGGGTTTGGCCCATTTGTGAAGGCACTCGATCGAGTGCACTAGGGCCACTCGATCGAGTGCCCCTATGTCGAGGGATGAAGCCTATAAATACCGCTTCACCCCCCACGCATTTCAAGACTTTTGAACCTACCTTTGCCCTACATTTTTCAGCCACAATATACTCTTCACATCCCACACTACAAGCCTTAGAAACCCTAAGCAAAAAACACACAAAAACCGAGCTCTTGTCCCTCGATAAACCGACACGACACACATACACATCCATACACACCACAACTCTCATACATCCTCGATACTCCCGAGCCCGTGCCGCTGTTACGAGTCCATTTCCGAGGTCCTTACTAAGCATGTATGTTAAGGGTGTCCTAAACCCCGTCTTAATCTCTTTTATCTAGTCTCATTTTCGCTTTATTTATCGTATTTTTGCATCATCTTTGTAATCGTAGTAACACTAACACTAGCATTTTCGTACCTTTCATATTTTCGTTTTTGTATTATTTTATCGTCATTAACATTAATAATACCGTGTATACGTAAACTAGTATCAAAATCCGGTTTTAAATCCGTTTGACTACGATGTCTGCCTAAAATCCGTCTAATCCGTTTACGAGCAACAACGGAGGTGGAGCCCTTTCGAGGAGCCCCGCCCCAACGTACTCAAGGGCGTGATGCGATTGCAAACGGTCGAAGTTGAACGCATTTAATCCCATTTCCATAATTGGTACGAAACCCGTTGACACGAAAATCGACATCACGTAATCCGAAAGGGTTAGTTTCGATGTCGTGACGTAGAGGGATGCATTTCGTCACTAATTCAAAGTTTTCTAATCTAACGTAAACATTTTTCATAAACTCCGGTAACGGTATTATAATCGTTCGTACACGATTATAGTACCGGAGGCCGAGTTAAATACAAATCGTGCGATATTTGTATTTGATTCGGCCGATCATCGATTTCAAGTCATAAAACAAAACGAGCTATCACTCGTACAGGGTCTACTCGACCGAGTACATATGCTACTCGATCGAGTAGCACCCCAAAAAGTGGTCAGTAGCCACGTTAAACGTGCACTCGACCGAGTCACACCACAACTCGGTCGAGTGGGTCCTGTAACCCACAAAACCGAGGGGTTTGACCCACAATTCAAGCCCCGACCTTTAATCGACTTTAGTCATCACGTGCAAAGACTATCACGTGACTATCCCATTTTCAAAACCATGCACATCATAACACGTAGAACGAATTTGACCACCTTTTGACGTGATAAGTCGGGACAAGACTACGAGATGTGAGATTAGGCTAGCAATATGCCACAGTCTCATGTTCCCGTCCTTCGTTTAATATGCGACATAATGCGTATTTAATTGGGGTTAGTCCATCTACATATTTCGCGGTCTAGTTTATATACGGGTCCGTTTCTATCTTTTTATTGCGTTATTTTTATTTCGCTTATCATTTCTTTACGTAATGTTGTATTGTGAATTCCGGGTTGTATTTCCGCCCGTGTAATTTGTACGTTATTTCTATTTATTTTCGAGCTTCGTTTATTTACTTGCTTTTACGCTTTATAAATGAACCTCGCATGCTAAATCATTTCGACAAATAATAAGATGCATTAAATGACGTAGTTAACGCAAAATTCACATGCTTTTAGAGTCCGAGTCCGAGTCCGAGTCTGAGTCAGAGTCTGAGTCAGAGTCTGAGATCGAGTCTAGGGAAGTCGGTGCTAGAATCACTCCTGTAACCCCTCTCCCTTTTATCATTCCTGCTGCTGGCACTTCGGGGTCTGTCCCGAGTGCCCTACCTATCCCGCCACTGACCAATGATCAGATGGCTGCTCTCTTTGAGCTGTTCTCCAAATTTTCAATCAATAATAACAACCGTTCTGCTTACGACTTGTCTCTTTCAAATTCTGCTTTTAAAAATGTTTTATGCTATGACATTGAGAAACCAGACGAACAGGTACCCTTACCTCCGCATCTGATCGAGCAACTAGAGCAAAGGGAGTCCCGGAACCCGGTGATCGAAGAAACCGAGTCCATAAATGTGGGAACAACCTTAGAGCCTCAGACGCTTAAGATAGGGTTATCCTTAGATCCCGAGGAGAAACAACAGTTCGTAAGCCTCCTCCAAGAGTTCAAGGATGTCTTCGCATGGTCCTACAAGGACATGCCGGGGATAGACCGGGAAATAGCCGAGCACCACATACCAATCAAAGACGGGTGCAAACCGGTCAAACAGAAGCTTCGTCGGATGAGGCCCGAGTGGTCTCTCAAGGTAAAAGAAGAAGTCGACAAACAATTCAAAGCCGGCTTCATACAAGTGTCCGAGTATCCGGACTGGGTGGCAAACATCGTGCCGGTTCCTAAAAAGGACGGTAAGGTGCGGGTATGTGTAGATTTTCGGGATCTTAACAAGGCGAGCCCGAAAGATGATTTTCCGTTACCACACATCGACATACTGGTGGATAACACGGCCGATCATGCCCTTCTATCATTCATGGACGGGTATGCCGGGTATAATCAAATCAAGATGGCGGAAGAAGACATGAGTAAGACTACCTTCACAACACCTTGGGGTACTTACTGCTATACCGTCATGCCTTTCGGTCTCATTAATGTCGGGGCCACATACCAAAGGACCGCTACCACTTTATTACACGACATGATGCATAAAGAGGTAGAAGTTTATGTAGAAGACATGATCGTCAAATCCAAAGAACGGGACGGTCACATCACCGCCCTAAGAAAATTTTTCACCCGATTGCGCAAATACAACATGAGGTTAAACCCTCAAAAGTGCAGTTTCGGGGTAACATCAGGCAAATTACTGGGTCATATCGTTAGCCAACGAGGTATCGAAGTCGACCCAGCTAAAATCAAAGCCATTACCGAGATGCAACCTCCCAAAACCGAAAAAGAAATAAGGGGATTCCTCGGGAAAGTCCAGTACATCAGTCGGTTCATTTCTAAACTAACCATGGTGTGTGAACCAATTTTCAAGAAACTAAAAGTAGGAGAACGGGTACTATGGGATGACAAGTGCCAAACTGCTTTCGACAAGATCAAGGAAATTCTGTCTGCACCACCAGTTTTAATGCCACCTCAACCCGGTTTGCCTCTGTCGTTATACCTAACGACGACCGAGACAACCATGGGGGCTATGCTGGCTCAGACAGTTGACTCCGAAGAAAGAGCCATTTACTACATCAGCAAGAAGTTTTTAGAGTATGAGTGCAAATATACCATGCTCGAAAAGACGTGTTTGGCTCTAGTCTGGGCCACTAAGAAACTTCGGCATTATATGCTCAGTCACGAGGTCCATGTGCTATCCAAAATGGACCCAATCAAATACATCTTCGAAAAGCCCGTTCTCAACGGCCGAATCTCTAGATGGACTTTGATGCTGGCAGAGTTCGACCTAAAGTTCGTACCATTAAAAGCTATTAAGGGTCGAGTAATAGCTGAATTTCTCGCCGATAGCCCAGTAATCGAGGAAGGACACACCGACACTTGGTCCTTCCCAGACGAAGATATTTTCCATACTGATACTGAAACTTGGGATTTATACTTCGATGGTGCATCTAATTTTCGAGGGTTCGGAGTCAGAATCCTCCTAATTTCACCAAAAGGGGAACATACTCCCGTCTCCATCAAACTGGACTTTGATGTTCCAATAATGCAGCAGAGTACGAAGCATGCATTTACGGGCTGCAAGCCGCCGCCAATCTGGGGATTACAAATCTCCGGGTACATGGTGACTCATCCTTGGTCATTAACCAAGCACTTCAAAAATGGAAGACTCGAAATGCTAATCTCGTGGCCTACCAGGCACGAGTAAGGGATCTCGAGAAACAATTCCAAAAGGTAGAGTATATATATCTGCCCCGGGAAGAAAATCAGTTCGCAGATGCACTCTCAAAATTGGCATCTTTACTGAATATTCCCGACCACGTGACTAGTATGCCGATTTGCGTCGAAAGACGGTCCGAGCCAGCATACATTTGCGACATAGAAGACATTGAAGTAACTGATCCCGAACCATGGTACCAAGCTGTGTTAAAATACCTAACAAACGGAGAATACCCTCCCGGGTCGGAAGGACGAGCCAAGAAAGCCTTACGAAGGCTAGCCACCCAATTTATCCGTACCGACGACGGGAAACTGTACAAAAAGACGGCACAGGGGGCTCTTCTCCTTTGTGTTGACAAGTATAAGGCTGAAAAGGTTATGGCCGAAGTACAAGATGGTGAGAACGGCCCACACATGAATGCCCACATGCTGGTCCGGAAAATCATGAGGCTCGGTTATTATTGGAATACCATGGAAGCCGATTGTCGGTCGTATGTCAAACATTGTCATAACTGTCAAATCTTCGGCAATGTGCAACATATGCCGTCATCACTGCTTTATACCATGACGTCACCCTGGCCATTCTCAACATGGGGTATCGACATAATCGGGAAAATAAATCCCTCTGGTACCGGTGGGCACTACTTTATTTTGGTAGCTATCGACTATTTCACCAAATGGGTCGAAGCTGAATCATATCGCATTCTCAATGCCAAGCATGTAGCCAAGTTCATTCAGAACAAGATAATATGTCGATATGGGATTCCCTCTGAACTTATCAGTGATCACGGGACTCATTTTCAAGCCGAGACTGCGGCCCTGCTGACCAAATATAAAATTCAAAGGCATACTTCCTCGCCTTACCGTCCCCAAACAAATGGAGCAGTAGAGGCGGCTAATAAAACAATTGTCACCATACTCAAAAAGATGGCTGATAATTACCGGGACTGGCCCGACAAAATACCTTTTGCCCTATGGGGATATCGAACGTCAATTCGCACTGCAACCGGGGCGACACCATATTACCTAACCTACGGGATGGAGGCAGTCCAACCAGTCGAACTGGAGGTACCGTCCCTCAGAATTCTGCTAGAAAGTCAAGTACCCGAAGCTGACTGGGTTCGAGCACGATATGACTCACTGGTTCTACTAGACGAACGACGGTCTCGTGCCCTCAATAACATCCAAATCTACCAGAAGAGGATTCAACGGGCCTTCAACAAAAGGGTAAAGCCCAGGAACATTAAGGAGGGCGATCTAGTCCTTAAGTCTGTTCGAGCTCTACTACCAGTCGACCCAAGGGGAAAGTTCAAACCCAATTGGGCTGGTCCATATCTGGTGAAGAAAATCCTATCAGGGGGAGCAGTGATGCTGACGGACCTGGACGGGAACGAGTTTGTCAATCCAACCAACCTGGACCAACTGAAGCGTTACTACCCCTAGCCTCTTCTCAATGTCATTAGCAAATTTTATCAAAATCATTTTTTTACAAAAAGCAAGTCAATTAGCTAGCTTAGAATTATTTATTCTACTGTCATAAACATCTTGAACTAATAGTCTTGGTGTAATTCGAGATTGCAAATTTCCTATGCCTGAACTACGTTTGGTTTGATTCTGCTAGTCGCGGATACGTAGGCAACCCCTCAAAAGGGTACAACCAATGCAATCAAGAAAGGACAGGAGCGGTTTAATAACAAACTTCTTTTATTAATTCAAAAAAAAAATCCCGATAAACTCGGAAAATTACAAAAATGCAGGAATTCAAAAAAAATACAAAAAAAGGGGCACACAACAAAAAAATAATAATAATACTTACATAATAATAAAGCTAAAGGACTCGGCATTTAGGGCATCTTGCCCTTCCCCTTGTCCTTGGCCTCCTTAGCCGTCCACTGGCGACGACACGGAGGGGAGCGTTCCCGAATCACCACGGGAACTTCTCTAGCTCGGGCTCGATTGTTTGAGCCCGACTTCTCTGTCATATCAATAGCCCCAAGTCGAGCCCTAACGGGCTAAGGGAGCCGGTCACGCGGGCCAAGTCGGTCCCGGACCGCCAACCTCGGCCCAAGTCGTCGTTCCAAGTCGGTCTGCCCTCGAGTGCTGCTAGAACCGACTTCCTTAGATCGAGTCTTAGTTTGTGACTTAAGACCCGATTCTCCCCGGACTGTAGCCTCAGGAATATATTCCCCGGTGAAAAAGTCCCTGTTGTCCTTCGCCGACTCGCGATGAACCAATTCAAAGGCCTCCTCAAGCTTCAGGGCCTTTCGAGCTTCCTCGGACTCCTCAGAAGTCCATTTCTGATAAGCCCGTGACACCCAAGCGGATTGGCAAGGGCTGGGTATAGTCCATGTAGGACGAGTGAACCATCGTTGCAACCAGGTGTCGCACATAGCGTCCGTCAATTGGAGCGAGACGCTGATAATGGCTTCAGTCTCAGGGATGCGCTGAGACAAACCGAACTGCCTTAGGAGACGGTCCGGATAAATGTGAACTGTCCAGTCTAAGGACAGGATCGTCAGGTACCGGGCTTGGTCTCTCTTAGCTAGTCCGGTCAATTTCGAAAGGAACCACCAAGCGACGGTCCACCTGATCAAAGGACCTCCGTGGAATACCAGCTCTTCATCCCAGTAAGCTCGGGTTATCTGATGGTACGAGCTTATCTTTCGCCTCCTTGAGCTAATTTGACTACTCCGATAATTGGGAATGCTCGGAGGAGTCTCTATGATTGATAGCCGTTCCGACAACCATATCTGAAAAGTATACACAAGCTTCGTAAGCTATTGAGTGGTCCGCTACAGCCAACTCGATCGAGTACAGCAGCTGACTCGATCGAGTAAGCCTGTCAAAAACAGGCAGTAGCCCGGTATGAGTGTCACTCGATCGAGTGACAGGTCCACTCGATAGAGTGACTTACGAAAATCAGGAAATTCGCGTGAAACGTGAACACAAAAAAAAAAAATATCGAGAGGTATACCTGCAGGAAACGGGTACTCCCCATCAGCCGTCGGGTCGGGTCAAGCCTCATGGCATCCAGACCCATGATGATTTCTCCAGTGGCTAGCCAAGCAGGGCTATGACCAGTCTCCATCTGGTCAACCACTCCAATCAGCCTGATTTGACCCCTACATGAATCAAGCTCCATCAGCCCCTCGAAGACGTAGCAATGCAGCATGCAAAAGGCGAATGCCCTACGCCTATGAGCAGGGGTGGCCCTTACGTCCCGTGGATTCATGAACTTGTCGGCCAGGTCAAACAGGGAAACTGTATCTCCTTGCACCATCCGATTTGCCTCAGCATGAGACAAACCCAAAAACTCCCTTAATCTCCTCCTCGGATCCGGGTAGAACGGGGGAATAGCGGGCTGAATAGCAAGACCCCAGCCGCCTATGGCCGCAATCTCCTCGGGCAAAGGACACATCTCGCCCCGTGGGAACGCAAATACGTGATGGGTGGTGTCCCAAAACGACAGACAGGCGTCCATAAAATGCGAGTCAACTATCAGACGCTGAAAAGGGAATAAATTGACTATCCCCATCTGAGTCAGCCGGACCTTTTCTTCGTCCCGAAAGTACTGGGACCAAGCAAGCAGCATAGCAGTCAAGTGATCGATACCCATGACAGAAATTTCTAACTTTCTTAAAAGTCTAAAAGATTTTGAGAGGGGAAAGAAGAGTTTGAGTTGAGATGTAAAAAGTTGAAGAAGAGATTCTCATATTTATAATGGGAAAACCTAACTGAAAACCTAACTACTCTGCCTCCTCAGCAAACTGGGCCCCATGCGCGCGCAGGCCTGGTTTCCAACTTGAACCCAGAATAGGAATCAAGCTGTTCCGAGCTTTCCTAAGAGTCTCCAAGTTTTTTTTTCTGTGATAAAATTTCTTCGCGATAAAAATTCTTTTCAAAATTTCGTCCCTTCGAAAATGCAAATATTCTTTTTCTCCCCAGCGAGAGTCAACATTTTACCTATGTGTTACATACAAACTGTTATGTGTCAGCATCATACAGGTACACCCCGGACTTCAGAAGCAAGTCCCCGCGAAACTATTTAATTTCCCCAATGGAGTCAGCTTTTCCCCGGTGTGCTACATCCAAAGTGCGATGTGTCGGCATACGGGTACATCTACTCCCCAAAAGAGGCAGGCTTTACTCCCTACGGAGCATCACCATCAGCTCAAGTACGACTCAAGGCTCCGAAGGCAAGCTCGTACAGCTCACATACTTCCCCAGCTGAACGCCCGAGGCGGCATTTTTCCCGAAATGATGCGGGATGGGCCCACATATAGGCGCGCCCAGGACTTATGCTACAAGTCTGACTCCCCGCGAAGCTATCATCATATCTCCACTGGACTATAAACGACCCGACCGGAAGTCTACCAGGTCTTAACGGGCTTGGTAGCTACTCTGACTTTCGCCTTGTCCAAGCCTCAGTCAGAGTGGGGGCTCTGTAGACACCCGCATTTTGACTGCCACGTGTCTATGGTAATCTCCGAAAAACACCCAATGATGATCGGACGCAAACGTGACTTGGTATACTCGGACTTGGACTCGGAATTCATAATATCCGACATGGACTTTTAGTGGAGTAAAAATCTCACAAAACAGACCTCAAATTCAGGCCCAGCGGGTCGTTCCGAGTCAAATAAGACTAATTTGGGCCAAAACCGACACCAAAGATAAATCCCGTCTTTTGGCGACCGGGTCAAAACCCGATCAAAGACGAAACCGTCTCATAAATCAGCCACATTCGTCCCCGAGAGTTGGCGCAAAAGTCAGAATTCAAAATGAAACAAACAAATCAATCAAGTCAAAACTTCCCTATTTTATCTCACCCGTTTGACCCACTCGATCGAGTGGATTGACCCCACTCGATCGAGTGAAGCCTTTTGAACCTGGGTTTGGCCCATTTGTGAAGGCACTCGATCGAGTGCACTAGGGCCACTCGATCGAGTGCCCCTATGTCGAGGGATGAAGCCTATAAATACCGCTTCACCCCCCATGCATTTCAAGACTTTTGAACCTACCTTTGCCCTACATTTTTCAGCCACAATATACTCTTCACATCCCACACTACAAGCCTTAGAAACCCTAAGCAAAAAACACACAAAAACCGAGCTCTTGTCCCTCGATAAACCGACACGACACACATACACATCCATACACACCACAACTCTCATACATCCTCGATACTCCCGAGCCCGTGCTTCTGTTACGAGTCCATTTCCGAGGTCCTTACTAAGCATGTATGTTGAGGGTGTCCTAAACCCCGTCTTAATCTCTTTTATCTAGTCTCATTTTCGCTTTATTTATCGTATTTTTGCATCATCTTTGTAATCGTAGTAACACTAACACTAGCATTTTCGTACCTTTCATATTTTCGTTTTTGTATTATTTTATCGTCATTAACATTAATAATACCGTGTATACGTAAACTAGTATCAAAATCCGGTTTTAAATCCGTTTGACTACGATGTCTGCCTAAAATCCGTCTAATCCCTTTACGAGCAACAACGGAGGTGGAGCCCTTTCGAGGAGCCCCGCCCCAACGTACTCAAGGGCGTGATGCGATTGCAAACGGTCGAAGTTGAACGCATTTAATCCCATTTCCATAATTGGTACGAAACCCGTTGACACGAAAATCGACATCACGTAATCCGAAAGGGTTAGTTTCGATGTCGTGACGTAGAGGGATGCATTTCGTCACTAATTCAAAGTTTTCTAATCTAACGTAAACATTTTTCATAAACTCCGGTAACGGTATTATAATCGTTCGTACACGATTATAGTACCGGAGGCCGAGTTAAATACAAATCGTGCGATATTTGTATTTGATTCGGCCGATCATCGATTTCAAGTCATAAAATAAAACGAGCTATCACTCGTACAGGGTCTACTCGACCGAGTACATATGCTACTCGATCGAGTAGCACCCCAAAAAGTGGTCAGTAGCCACGTTAAACGTGCACTCGACCGAGTCACACCACAACTCGGTCGAGTGGGTCCTGTAACCCACAAAACCGAGGGGTTTGACCCACAATTCAAGCCCCGACCTTTTATCGACTTTAGTCATCACGTGCAAAGACTATCACGTGACTATCCCATTTTCAAAACCATGCACATCATAACACGTAGAACGACTTTGACCACCTTTTGACGTGATAAGTCGGGACAAGACTACGAGATGTGAGATTAGGCTAGCAATATGCCACCGTCTCATGTTCCCGTCCTTCGTTTAATATGCGACATAATGCGTATTTAATCGGGGTTAGTCCATCTACATATTTCGCGGTCTAGTTTATATACGGGTCCGTTTCTATCTTTTTATTGCGTTATTTTTATTTCGCTTATCATTTCTTTACGTAATGTTGTATTGTGAATTCCGGGTTGTATTTCTGCCCGTGTAATTTGTACGTTATTTCTATTTATTTTCGAGCTTTGTTTATTTACTTGCTTTTACGCTTTATAAATGAACCTCACATGCTAAATCATTTCGACAAATAATAAGATGCATTAAATGACGTAGTTAACGCAAAATTCACATGCTTAGACAAAACGCTGTTTGCATATCATTTAATCAATTTACTAGCGCGCGTACACGAACACGAACGATGTCTTAGTAGAGGCCGCCATGTGCGGGCGGGGTTGGGTGTCCTTAGTGGGCTTCCCAACACGTACCCTCACCCCTTACTCAGAACCTTTGGTTTCCGGATGTCCGAAACCCTTGGCGCACGAGAGTCATTCCATATACGAAAGCCGGTGTAAACGGTATCGATATTGCAATGTAAAGGGACGAGCCCCATAAACTCCGAAATCGAAGTGGGCTTATTTTGTGTATAGCCCATGACGACATAGAGTGGGCTCGTATGGTTCCGAATAACCACAAAATTCGGTGGCGACTCCATTTTGACTTAAATTTCGAACCCGAGAACAATCTTACCACGAGATTCATTCGCCTACCCAAACCCGCGCTTCGCCGCGTCGGGGTGGACCTACGTCATGTCCATAGTATCCCTAAACTTTTTTCTCGTCAAGTTTTGACAACAAATTACCTTTTTATGTTCAAAATTAAAAGTTAAACGTCATTTAACATACCTAATTAACCGATAATTGAACTTAAACTAACAATTTTGTACGTATTTGCAGTTATACTCCGAATCTAAACATATTATATTTTTGACATTATATTGTCAAATCAAAGGGTAGGACTTAAATTAGGCTCAATTACTTGTTAATTATCTAAGTTAAATGATATTGAAGTCTTAATTCTAAGCTAAAAATATAATCTAACGACAAAACTTGATGGAAAAAAACATTCAGGACGCTAGTTAAACTAATAATAAACTTCAAGGATACTATGTATAAACATAGAAAAGGTAGGGATACAATGTAGAAAAGTGAAAAACATACCGCATAGAAAATCAACTCTTTAAAATAAGGGTAAACAACAAAAGTTACGTAAATGACCGGTTACACCCTTGTTACTGATACTAGTATTGATTGATTGGGAGATTACGAGTAGTAGTTAAGTGGCGTCAGATATTTTAGCCTGGGTCTTACGAAAGAGAGGGAGTCAGAAGATCCAATCCCTTTGTTTCATGCCGCCATGGATAGATCTGTAACTTGGTAGTACATGCTTTCCCAGGTAATTTCTTCTATACCTTTTGATTGCATCTTGTTTCATTTCAATTCTGGATCCGATTTCTTTTGATGATTAGATGAGTTTGATGGATTATTTTGATAAATCGATGACAAAGTTTTCATCTTTCATCTGATTGACTTCGTTTTCCCCCGATTTCTTATTTTTTTTAATCAGATTGCTTTTAAATCATGAGATTCATATCAATTTGTCCACAAATTGGCTCAGATCCAATGTTAATTGCCTTTTTTGTTTTGTTTCTATGGTGAATCTGCACGATTTCCCCCCTTTTTTGATTTGTTTGATTGAGTGTTGTTTCATTCCAATTCAAAAGTTCAGATCTTTCATCAGATGAGATGTGTTTTATGCCCAAAGTAATGATGAACTCTCTCTCGTCTTTCTCTTATTTCCAGTTAATCTGCCTTTGAATCATAACATTCTTATGTTTTATTTTTGCTTCAGAAAGCTGGGTGCTTTGTTCTGATTTCGAAAGGCGTAGCTTTTATTTTGGTGTTGAATGATTTATTCAAGTACAGTAGTTTGCTATTGAGTACGATTGATTTGTGCTGGAATCGTTTTTGTTCATTTGTGGAATTAACAAATTATCATTAGTGTTTTGTAAGATTAAATGGTTTATATATTGGTTAAAATATGAAAGCATTCACCTTTTGCTCTCTTTTTAAACAAAAAGGGTTGAAGCAGCGACCACAACATGAGCTTGGTCTCTTAGCTTTGCTTTCATGGTTTTCAGGTGATGAAGCAGTCGGAAGTAAACTACCCAAGGCCATTCTTCTTGTTTCAAATGTTAACATGCCAGCAGACATAGTATCATATCTGACCCAGTCAGTATTTTGGCGCTTGGTTGAACAGTGCTGTTGGTAATTCACTGAAAGTACTTGATATTGTATGTCCGTTTATGAACCTTTGATTAAGAACGAAATAACAGAGATAATATGCTGCTGTAACTAGGTTGGAACTTGGAAGCTGGTTCAAATGGGTCGGTGCAGATCAGCCTTGGAAGTGTTAATATACATGAAAGTCTGGGAAATCTCATGGAGCCTTCTGGTGAATTGGGGTTTCTGATGCATCCACCGAAGAACAAGGTGAGAAAATATTTTCTTTCATGTTTGAACTTCCAACAGTTTTTGTTTTTCATTCTGAAATGCATTTATTCTTATAGCGATTAACATCGCAAGCTTTCTATTTTACTTGATTCTTATTTCTACCTTTCTGCTCTATATTAATTAAGTTTTTCACTTGTAAGGTCGTCATTCAAATACATGTGTGTGCGTGTGTGCGCACATATGTTGGAAAAGTTATCCCCTATATTGATATTGACATGATGTTTTAACTCATGTGTGTTTGAGTTACTCAAATTTAAGATCTTGGTTAAGTTTGCTACTTTGCTTATTGGTGGTATATAAGAGTGGCGGTCAGTGAAACCTGTGAATGATGAGAAGATGTTGGAGTTGACCTCAATGTGCGAATTAGGTTTTTTTAGAGTGTTGACGATGATGTGATGTGCTTGGTAGGACTTTCGAGGTTGAAACGATGAATAAAGTACTAGGATAGTAGGATATCCGAGCTATCACAAAATGTAACCTTACAGACCCAAATTATTATTCGTGGTGTTAAGGACCCCAAACATTTTTCTTGATGAAAATAACCTTCTCACATACTACGTACTCTACTTTTACATAGATGAACATACATATGTTAATTCGTACACAGGATACCGTGTCAGATATAATTGGATCAAGTAATTTGGATAAAGTCGAGTGAACACATTGTTCTATCCTTGATCGCTAAATTTTCTGTATATATGGTCCGGTTTTAAACCCAAAATATATCAAACGGAATTCTAAACAATGATTTTTTGACTAATTTTTTTTTTTATTTGTAGGTCTTATTTATGTATTTTATTTTTTGTTTTGTCAAATAATATAGTTAAGGATTATATAACATAAATAATCCAAACTGTTAGGCCTATTCTCATAATTCAAATTAATGTGATTACCATCACGATTCCCGTAACTTTTATATCAAAAGATTTCGTAGAACCTTCCTGCGTCTTCTGCCATTTCTACGATACGGGGAACCCCTTCCACACCAAATTACCAATCAATGCTACTTGATCATCATCATTTAACTGAAAACACAGAATTAACAGATAAGTATCTGCCGGGCGTCACTAATCATAAATATAACTTAGTGCAAAATTTCATTTTAATTAATCACCTAACCCCCTCCTTCTTACTTCATAATCTACAATGTCTCAAAAATCATTTCTACAATCCACAATCACAACTAATCATCGCAATTTTTCGGATAAAATGTTATATTTGACTTGCAATGCTACAAATTGTTCAAAAAACCGTGTCGGAAACCTGTTGACGCCAGGGAAGCCATCAAAACAGTAGCCGTACGTTGGAAAAATTGTTGGAGGTATGGCGGCAGATATTATCGTCGTATGTTGTTGCTGTCCGTGCGGTTTAGTGTAGTAGTGTTTGTAGGTTGACGCGTAATACAGGGGTGGGAACGGTGGAGGAGGAGTGATGTTGGGCAACTTGGGTTGGTGATTGATAATTGATGAATGGTGTTGATCGACAGACTGTAGGTCATTTAGTTTATTTTGGGAGAGTATAATTAGTTTTTTTTTCAGGATTAAATGTACTGTAGTTGGGTTATTTTTATAAGATAGATTATAGTTACTAGTTAGGGACTTAGGGTTGATAATCATGTTTTATATTAATCGTGTATTTAACTTATATACCACATGATAAAATCATTATGTTTTAAATGAAATATATTTAGCTTATTTATCGAAAATGTTTGGTAATTTAGTTTAAAAAAGCATCAAATGTTTATCGAGAAAAAATTGCTGCCTATTTATTTGATTTGATCAGACATTGAATCTCGTATTTGACCAGCTAGAGGAAGATTTGATAGGCTTGATAGTTATGATAGTTTGGATATATTGTTAGTGTTGTTCTCAGATTCTGAGAGCTAGAGGAAGATTTGATAGGCTTGATTGTGACATGGACATGATTATGAATGGTGTTTGGACCGCTTAAACAAGATTAAGACTCAATTTTGAGAAAGTTGACATTACTTTAGCCTTAACCGGGTACCTCCAGAGTCCAGAATATTAGACAGACAGATGGAATCAGTTAGCTGATTGTGACATTTTGATGTTGAAATAAACTTGTCTTGATTACACGCTCTGTAACCATTTCTCCGTATATGCTAAACAAACTGAATTAGATTTAGTCTGACATGATCAAACATATCGTAAAAGAATACATTCTTTGTTTGTGGTATGTTAGGTAAATCATTAGTTTACCCCCCAAGTCTCTCTAAAAACATGTTAATATCCGATTGTCAAACATAGATTCTGTCGTGTGTCTCAAACACCATCTCTAATATGTTTTCTGAGTACATGATTTGCCACACGTTGTCGTAAGTCAATTTTGTTAAAAACCCATGTCATCTTGATTCATTTAGAAGTTCTTCAATATGGGAATCTCCTATCATCTAACAAGTTATTAGCTTTGATATTTGTGAAAGACTTGTTTCCAGAAAGTGTTGTTTGACCCTATGTTACTCCGATGCTTCTCTCAGCTTCTGTACGATCTGATAAGACATTTGATATAATCCATTTTCTCTGTGCGAGCATTTGATTCGTTAGTTCTTGACCTTAAGCTTGCAATTGTGCCTGGAATCCATATGATCTTTGTTGTGCTTCCCGTTATCTTTTTATGTAACGTAGTTCGAATGTTTTATTTTATTCTTGCTTTAGATCTTCAATCATCCTCGCATCCATCGGAGCGTGTAACTTGAAAGTTTATTATTCGGTTAGAATAGAGTAAAACTAGTATTAATGGCGGCAAAATATAACCCTTTGCAAGTAAGATTGCGAAGGGTTTAAACCAAACTCTGAGTAGCTTCTGATATTTATGCTATGCTAGTTTTTCTTGCGCTTTGTTTCAATATTGATTGTGTTTGCTTTTCCTTATCGCCCCTCCTCAATGCCACTATTTTATTTAAATTGCCAGGATTTGTTGGCAGGTATGATGATGAGCATGAACAAGTCAAGTCGCATTTCACCATGTCAAAGGTGCTTGCAAGGAACATTAGGTTGGAATTGTAAGTTGCTATTTTTTGTACTCTGATTTTATGACCGCTTGCCCATTAATAATGTCAAAAAAAAAAACTGTGCGTGATTCTGCTTATTAAGTTTTCGAACAATGGTAATTTTGTTTTATGTAGTCATATGGGAATTTATTTAGCAAAAAGTTTTTGGACACATAATGATAAAGGTCTATCTATTGCTATTGACTACCTATAAACTTACCTTACAACCTCTATTCCTTTACCTTACAAACTTAGAATGAACCAAACAATTATAAGAAAGAGGGAATAGAGTTAAATACATACACACTCTTTGATTTCTTATTCCATTATGTTAATCAATGATCCCTTAGAGGTGACAATCGTATTAGTTGGTTTCGGGTGGGGTTGCTCACGGTTTTTCTTCATGCCAATTCATAGCCTCGGGTCAAGTCGTGTCGGGTTTGAGGTGCTGTGGGGACGAGTGGCTCATCTCACTCAGGTCAATTTGTCGGGGTAGGGTCAGGCCTCTTGGTTCAGTTTTTTTAATGTTGGGCCATGCCGCTGCGTGATGATAATTTGTGTGGTTGAGTTGGGTTTGGGTTTTGGTCTGGGTCGGTTTGATGTTGCAGTATTTTTGGGTGGGGTTGGTTTACATGGATTTTGGGTAACTTAGGTAGAGTGCTTTTCCAAGTTTATTCTCTACAAGCTATCTTTTTCGTCTATCTCGTCTGATCTGATAGGGTCGGGTTAGGGTCACGTCGGGTCATTTATTGGTTGGGTCAAATAGTTATCGGGTAGAATCTGGTTTTGAGTTCGGTTGTAAGCCCACCTTACGCATCGTTGGGTTGGTCCAAGTCGTTTCCCAGTCAATCGTTGTTTCTCCGACTCTCTACTTACATTGCTTCCACTTGACACTTGGATATGGGCCACCTAGACTCTTCATTTTAAGCCAAGAAAAGTGCAGAAATCCTCCAAAATTAGCCGTGTCGGACACGCCTCGTATCCGACACTTCTAAACGAGCCAACACGAGTGCTATAATCTCACAAAATCATCATATATCTGTGTGATATCTGTAGATCCAGGGAAATACGTAAACTACAAGCAATCCATGCCGAATGTCTAAGTAAACTACAACATCATGTCCAAGTAAACAAAAAGTGATCTATGAGCTAAGATGGCATCCATAGTCACAGGAAGAGTTCTCCAGTAGTCGTCCGAGAGTAGCCGAGTCCATGTAAACAAAAACAAAAAGTGATCTGAGCTAAGATGTCATTCATCGTCAAAGGAAGAGTACTCCAGTAGTCTGAGAGTAGTCTGAGAGTAGTCCTGTAGAGTCGAAAGTAAACAGAAAGTGCAAAAAAAGTGATGTATGAGCTAAAGATGGCATCCATCGAGTAGTCTGAGAGTTGTCCGAGAGTAGTCCGAGAGTTGTCCTGAGTCCTGAAGAGTCTAGCGGCCCATCTTGCTGTTTGAATGCCAATGAGTTCAAACAAATAATTACTACAGATTCTTCAGAAAGAAAGAAATACATACAGCACATTGTGAGATCTGATACGGCTCTAATATTATTCTACTCCCTCCTCCGTTGAAAAATATTCATGATAATGATCGGAGATAGTATCAATATTGAATTGCCTCACCAAGTAGTGACTTCTGGTAAAGATTTCGAGGTCACAGGTCGATAATACGGGTGGCTTCTAGCTTGAAATGCCTATTCAAGAATCGTCCACCCCCTACCTACTTTTTAAGTTCTTGAATCTGAATCTGAATTTGCTATTGATTTGATTTTGACACATACACAAATCATACGAATCAAATGCCTCTAAACCTAATCAAATCGATATTGATTTTAATGCAGTAGGACACAAATCAAATCATAATAAAATAGAGTATGACAAATCATTACAAATCAAATGCCTCTAAACCTAATCAAATCGATATCCATGTTAATGCAGTAGGACACAAATCAAATCAATTGTTTGTCAAATCATGATAAAATAGAGTACGTATGACAAATCATTTTGCCAGAAAGAAACACAATCAAATCAAATGAATTGTTATCATACGCCAATCAAAATCAAAGTTGAATGTGTCAAATCATCAATTGTTATTATCAAATCAAATCACAAATCAAATCAATATTCAATTGCAGAATAGTACTGTAGTAATTTCACCTCACAGAATGTTCTTTTGTGACGTGGATTGTAAGTTGAGTTTGATCGGCGCAGCCATGCTTACACCAGCTGCAAACCCAGTCGTTGCCCTCCTTGCTCTTATCTTTACTTGGTTTAGTCATTTTTGATTGATTATGATTTCCTGATTTCTTGTCGTGTATATATAATACTCGCAGTAGGATTTGTGGTAAATTTGGTTCGAGTTGGTGTCGGATATGAGTTGTGTCGGGTTTTTTAAGGAGGTCATTCGGTCGAGTTTGGTTCGGGTTACTATTTTTTTATCTATTTATTCAAATTTATTATTGTATTTATTTTAGTTTTATTTATGGTCTTAATTGTCCTTATATGAGACATTATTAAGCTAATTCGCCAGTCTATCGATTTATAATGTTATTTTTATGACCTAGCTCGGTTCTTTTCAGTTGAAAAGGGCTGAACTAGATTTAAATGAGATGAGAACTTTTATTAATGAGGTTGGGTTAAATTGAAATGAACTTAGTGTTGAATTTACTGTGATTAATTAGAATTATTGAGGTTAGACTTAACTTAAAAATATTAAATAAAGATAGAACATTATTGGTCCAAGTTGAAAATAACTTGGAAAGAACATGGCCTTAGTGTGCCATAAAGGAAGGCGAAGAACGTTGGGATATGGTGGGAGTACCATTTATCAAGGTCGTTACTAGCCTACAATTCGCCTTTGGCTAATTTACTTCGCGTCAACAAGTTTTATAGAGTAATTACTATGTATAACCGTTGTACCATGTGACAATAGCAATACTTTGCAATTCATGGTAAAAAGTGATCAATTTAGGTTAGTTAATTATCACTTTCAGATAAATAATTACTACTTTTTTGTATTAAAAACTGTTCACTATTTAACTTAAAGTAGTTACTAAATAACCTAAAGTGGAATTTTTTTACCATAAATTCCTAGTTTCAAGGTCTGTTGTACGGTACAACGATTGTATAATATAATTTGTGAGTTTTAGAAATTGAAGTACCATAATAACATAACCATTCCATCCTTATTTCACTTTCTTCTCTGCTCTTAATCATCTAAATCTTCAATCATGCTCGAAACATGTCCATATAGTTAAATGATACTCTATCGAGTTACCTTCACGAATTAACGTTTATATTTTGAGTTAGTTATCGAAAAATATATAGATGCCAAGCGTTTGGAAAAGTAAAATAAATGAACAAATGAGATAAAATTCAACCAATTTTGGTTTGCAGACAATGAAACATAAAAATGATACTCCTATAATTGGTAAGAAAAATGAAGTAGTACATACATAATGTCATAATTAACAAATTATAGCCAACAACAAAATGAGTGTGATATCATGTCATAGAAATTTTTGGAAGGGTGTTGGTTACTTGAAGTGTTATACATGCCACTGTTAAGTGAATAGTAGACCATTTCATTGCCGATGCGTTTGGGTAGAAAAATTGTGTTCCTCGTGCTGCTGTCTTTGGTGGTGGATACGGAGAAAGATGATCCCAGACTTACAAATAACATATTATCTCCTAAATCATGCACCGCAATCCAAGTCTCCTCAATCGTGTTGAACATGAACACTTGAACCCTCCTTCCAAGCTCCTCAATGAAAACAGATACAAGTTGAGTATCGAGTTCAACTAGATAACATGAATTTAGTGGTGTTTCTTCTGCTGTTGGACCCTTGTGAACCTTCCCACTCCATTCTCCATCCACCATCTTAAGAACTGCGAGATCACCATTCACGCCTAGAAAATAGAATGAACCCTTATGGTACATAGGGCTAGAATTGTAGTTACTTTGAAATTCAACGCCCTCATCATGGCGAAGCTCTATATGTTTGTAATCCCATCGCTCATTCCCGCCTCGAAAGTAGAGAACATGAACCTTATTATTATAAGCTTGAATTCCAACGGTTAGACAATCGGGTGAAGTAGGACATGTCGAAAATGCTATACTCGAAGGAAGGAAAGTCAACTCATCAGAAGGGTATTTATAAATCTTCCCTTCAAAAGGGTTAACGCATTGCAATGACTCCCCATCAATTCGCAAAAGGCACCAGCCATCCTTGCAATACTCAATTGTCGATACCATATTGAAGGAAAGATAGGGTGTCATGATGGTGCGACCGTAACATTTGTTTTGACATGGATCCCACAACTCACACATGCCGCCTTTGTTGTTTTTCCTGGACATGAATAGAGGATGTGAACGATTGGGTCTCTGTTGGGGCAAAGGAATTTTGGAGCGCAATGTCTTGCAAGCGGCGCGAACACTCATGCTGTCAAACAAATGCAAGTACTCCATTATTGATATCAGCATATCCGAAGGAAGCTGGCAAATCGATGACGATGCAGGTATATCCATTTTCATATCTCCCGACTCTTCAACATGAATAACCTTTTCTGTATCCTCCGATTTTGCAGTGCTAAGCATGTCTGGCCTCGTTAACCTTGTAGGATTGTGGGGCATAAACCAAATAGTATCATCACGTGTTTGGTGGAGATCGGGAGACGGGAACAAGAAAGAGTAAGTATCATCTTGTAAATGGTATTGATGCATGGTTCCAGTGGCGGAGCTAACAATATAGATACAGTTCCCTTGAATGCCCGAGTACAGGTCGTCTGCCGAACACCAAGTGCAACAATCAGGACCTAAGAAAAGAGCAAGATCTCCCAACGATTCCACCTGAATCCAACTCATCTGGGACAAATCTAACCTCCAAATATAGATCTTCACGATGTCATAGTCATTCATTTCGTGTGCTTGTCGTATTACTTTGCGTATAGCGTACAATGCACCACGCGCTTCAACTAAATAATTACCTCCATGTGGATAAGTCCTGCAGTTATCGATACCATTATATGGAGGTTCTATCTCCAGTGTTTCAAAAAGAACCAATATCGAGCTGCTATCACTAACAGTAACCTTGACACGAGCCAGGATCATAGGCGAAGAAGCATACGCGAACACGTATGTGTCCCCATTCAGAGAGGCAGCTTCGACAACTTTAAAACCATGACCATTATCAAGCTGGAGACTTTGTTTGACCCACCTACACTCATCATCCCTATTATCCCTATTACTCGTGGTAGGCATACACGAAAACATTAGGCCTTCAAAGAACAACAGAAGGACACACGGATGATGATGATTAGGGTCGTCGTCGGGGGGTGACATGAGAATGCTGCAAGAGTAGGGGTGTTGTTCTTCGTCCGGTGGGTCAGATAACTCGGGTAGAAGTATACATTGTCGAGTGAGCGGATTCCAAAGAGAGTAATTCGAAGGGTGAGCTCGATCCAGGAGGATAAGCCAACCAAGGGTGGAGGCAAGAATGTACTTACCTTGTAGCTCGGAAATCGTCTTGGTGTAAGATTTATCATCATCCGTGGTGCAGAAAGTATGAGTGTCGAGTTTGGGGTCGTCGTCATTCTGATGAGTAAGAATCAACCAAGGCCTTTGATCACCTAAGGATGGCAGGTTGTTGTGCATGTCAGCGTAGTCTTGTGTCATCTTCTTGTTTCGTTTCTATGCTCTTTCATTCAACGAGCTCGATAATATGTATGCAGTGTGTGTATATATAGTCCATGCATGGAGTTTTGTCTAAAACCTGATGGTAGTAGGACTTGTGATTTTATGCTAACTTTCCTAATTAGATTAGGAGTATGATGCAGGAACGAAGTTGTTGGAGGAATCCAGGTAAATTACTAAACATAATTAAGGTAATATTTCCATAATCAAGAACATGCATACGAGTATATAATTATGGAATTACAAATTATATATTTAGCTATAATCAAATACCTATCTATCATTATTTTTTTTTCCACTTAGTCGCATTACAATATAGGGAAGGAGATTCGAACTTGAGACTTATTGTCCCATAGTACCTAACCTTAACCACTAAACTAAGACATCTTCGATACCTATCATGAATATTTCGGCTAACTAAAATAAATACGGAGTAAATCATAACGGTCACCTAATGTTGCACATACCTAATCTTACTTTTTATTACTGTAGTAGCTAAAATAACATAAAATCTTACAATCTTGTTATATATGTAAACACAGAAATAATTAAAAGGGATGAGAAACGTGTTACTTTATTCCAAGCTTACAACCTCATGAAAAAATTGTTTAAGAAAAGTTACACGTATATATAGTCCATTATCCTATGGAGTTTCGTTCAACCAGCTAGGTATGTATATATAATCCATTTATCCTATTGAGTTTTGGCTAACCCTCATCAGGGCCGGTCTATATGGGGTTCGATCCGGTTCAAGGAATCGGGGTCCAAACAAGTAAAGGCCTCGATGCATATATTATTCATACAACTTTACGAGAAGTATTAATGTATTGTAGTGGATAAGATATAGGTAGTATGTCATTAACATGGAGGTATGAGTTCAAATCTTCTGAGTGTCCCCGTATTAAAGTTGGAAAAAGACCTCCAAATTTGGAAAATATGAAATATTATTAAGCTAATTTGTGATATATATACTCCACCCGTCTTGATTATTTATTTATTTTTAATTAAAATAATTCTCACAAATAATATAAAAATTAAACAAATGATCAAGACGGAATACCATTTATTAAGGTCGCAACTACTTGTCTTCGACTAATTTTACCTTCTTTCCCTCTCTTCTCTGCCTTAACTCGGAAAAAAGCTAATTAATCGTAATTACTACTCCATACATCAAATTCATCGCTCCCAAATCTTCGATCATGCTCGAAACCTGTCTATGTAGGAATAAAACCCGGTAAACAATGACGTTGTCAACGTAAGTTCACGACTTAGCATTATTTTAGATTCAAAAAAACTACGAGTATATTTTAGAAGTATTTGCTTTTATTAATCGACAACCATCAAAAATAAAATGTATAATATTGATAAAAAACAAAATACTATTAGTTCCCGGCCAAAGAAATAGTACACGTACTCTCACGGCAAGATAGAAATGTCCAGTGAATTTCTCGGACAAAAGAACTACTCTCTCCCCCCACATTGATGTTCCCATTTCAATGTGGCACATTGATTAAGAAATCGATAATGAGTGGTGGTAAATTGTTTGGTGGACTAATCTTGACCTCATAAACGGGTTGATTGAGTCGAATCCGAATCAAATCAGATAATATTTCGAGTGTGTTATTGTCAAGTTATTCAGAGATAACAATTTGCATGTGGAAATAAACATTCTGACTTTGAGTTTGGGTTCAGATCGAGCCAATTGACATTAGGTCACTTTAAGTTTCATGTTCAAGTCAAGTCAATTGACTTTTCGGCCATCGGGGAGTGAGTAACAACTGTGTAGAATGTGGCCTATATTATTAACATCATTATCATGATTCTTTTATATGGACCATAATCATATGTTTAATGTTGTTTTTCCTAATCCTAACCACTTAGATCAACTCGTAAGTCGTAAAAGGTCGTCATAAAGATCTCGAGTTTGAGTTTTGAAAGAATGAACAAAACATTGGAGCTTCACCGCTTCACCGCATCCTGCTTATCCAGACTAAATCAGACGGTTTATACTAAATTTACGACATGTGTCGGAACATGAGAGGTGTTTATTCTTTATGTAAGAATGTGATTGCAGGGAGTATAAATCAGATTAGATCAGATCTTATCTTGCTAATTGTCTTGTTAATTATAGCAGCAGCAGTAGCAGCAGCAAAGCAAAAACCCATTATTGCACATTCATAGTGGTTAAGTAGTGCTCATTATTGAAAACTAAACTCGGGATTAGATCATTGCATTAATATCATAAGAAATAATAGCTGTGATGGGTGGCAACTCGATAATTTGATGCTTCGAGTATTTAATGAAACAGGTTTACACATGAGATTAACCCCCTAATCGAGTTGCTTGATTAAATATTTTTAAGTCCCTGAAACCCATACCCCTTTTCCTTTTCGGTTTGCATAATCGCTCTTACGACAGCCAATGCAGCTTTCGTTTGTTCTCGGAGGTACTCCACCAAAATCTAGCCAATAATTTTTGTATATCATCAATAATACCCTCCGGGATAGCGAAAATACTCATCATGTACGTAGGGATGGCTTGGCCCACTGCTTTAATCAGAATTTCCTTACCGGGTCGCGAGAGTAACTTTTCCTTCCACCCTTTCAATTTTTTCCACAATCGTTCCTTAAGGCTTGTAAAAATGGCTTGTTTGGAGCGTCCTATAATCGTGGGAAGTCCGAGATATTTTTCGTGGCGTTCAACCTCTCTGACCCCAAGACTTTCAACAATATCTCTCCGTCGCTGATATAATACCTGCTTACTAAACACAACCTCCGTCTTAGCATAATTTATCTTCTGTCCCGTAGCTCTTTCATATTGGCTAATAGTATTAGCTATAAACGAGCATTCTTCTAAGGTTGCTCTAGCGAACAATATACTATCATCTGCAAAAAAAAAAAAGTGGGATATACGGGGTGCTCCTCTACAAATACGGAATCCATGAAAATGACCATTGGAGGCAGCTGTCTTGAGGAGGTAGGAAAATGCGTCCGCACAAATAAGGAATAGATATGGCGATATCGGGTCTCCCTGTCGTAACCCGCGACTCGGAACAATAATATCCGAAGAACCTCCATTAATAGCAAGTGTGTGAGTAACCGAAGTGACACCCTCCATGACACGATTGACCCATAACCTGTCGAAACCCAGTTTGAGCATCATATCTTGGAGGAAATCTCACTCGACCCTGTCATACGCCTTACCCATATCGAGTTTAAGGGCAATATTACCATAACGTCCTTCTTCGTGTCTCTTCATAGAATGGAAAATTTCAAAGGCAATCATAGCATTATCCGTGATAAGCCTACCTGGAGTGAAAGCGCTTTGATCTTCGGTGATAATATCATTGATAAAACAACGAAGTCTATTAGTCAGACTCTTATAAATAATCTTATAAAGAACGTTGCATAGGCTAATTGGTCTATATTCCGTAATTTTTCTCGGGTTATTAATTTTAGGAATAAGGACCACTAGCGTCTTATTTAAAGTGCTAAGTTCCCGTTCCCCACGCCACCATTCATGAACAAAAGTACAAATCGACTCCTCAACTATATCCCAATGCTTTTGAAAAAATAAGGCATGCATACCGTCGGCTCCCGGGGCCTTGTTAGGATGCATCCCGAAGAGGGCAGCCTGTACTTCAGCGTTAGTGAAAGGTTTAAGGAGGCTACTGTTCATGTCAGATGTTACTAGGGATGGCAATTTCACCCGCATCCGTTCCGCATCCGACCCATCCGTGAAAATTAAATGGATGAAAATCCGAATAAATGGATGAATAGCGGGTGATGGATGAAACGGGTGATGGATTGGGTCGGATCCGGGTGGAGCATCATCCCACCCGTAATCCGTTAACCACCCGATCCGACATCATCCATTTAAAAAAAATGTGGCTTCCAGAGTCGAGACTATGAAGCTTAATATTTGTATCACATGTTAGTTTGTGATGGAGATTTTATAATGTCTAATTTTTATGTCAAGATTATGAAACTTCCATGTATGGATTTAATTTTCATGTCGGATTTGTAATGTTTAAATTTATATTGTATTTTCGCAAGGCAACGAAAGACGTCGAATCGCAAGCTAGGGCTCGCAAGAATTTTTTTCCCGATTTGGTATTTATTTCATAAAATAATGGTACAAGTGAATCACCCGTTAAGCACCCGAACCATCCATTTCACCCGTGGATGACGGGTGAATCGGATATGGATGACACCTTTAGTGGATGATGGGTGGATCGGATGAGCGGATAGAGACGGGTGATGGATGCGAGTGAGGCTCCACCCGATCCGAATCCGACCCATTGTCATCCCTAGCTGTTACCCGGCATGGGATGGCCTCCAATACAGTCTCCTTATCAATCGTTCCCTCGGAAGTGAACGGATCACTAAAATAGTGCCAGGCCATACCTATAACTTCATTTTCATTCGTATTCGAAGACCCGTTTTCTCGTTCAAGCCCTTTTATCTCATTCCGTTTCTTTCTTTGGCTCGCCTTGTGAGGGAAATACTTGGTATTCTTGTCCCCATCTCTCAACTCAGAAGTTCTGGCTCTAGTGAACCAGTAAGTTTCCTCCCGTTTGCGAAGAAGATCAAGTTCTCCGACCATCCTTCTACAAGCCTCGAGCATGTCAGCCGACGGAGATTGCTTCTGCCACAATCCGAGCTCTTTCTCTTTTTGGCGGACTTGTCGTTTAACATCTCCGAATGTATTCCGCGCCCATGAAGAAAGGTCGGATGCACAGCGGGCAACTTTATCCACTAGCGAATCACCCCGACCTTCCTCCCAAGCCCCACGAACAACTTATTTACAGGCCTCCTCGGACAACCACATAGGTTCAAATCTGAATTTTCGTTGACGACGACGTCGACTTTGTGGTCGATCTGTCAAAATAATAATCGGCGCGTGATCGGAAGCGTAGATAGGGAAATGAGTCACATTACAATCTGGAAACTTTGCCTTCCATCGCAAGTTCGCTGTAGCCCTATCTAAACGTTCACGAATAGTGTGGCCCACTCTATGACCCCGCTGCCAAGCAAAGACGTTACCCGAGTAACCCAAATCGTTGAGTCCACAATCCACCAAAGCTACTCTAAACGCGTCCATATCCCCTTCACATCGTTGCGAGCCTCCTTCTTTCTCCGCGCTACTAAGAATTTCATTGAAATCTCCAAAACACACGCACTCTTGTCCTCTACTACACAACTCTCGCAACAATTGCCATGTTTTAAATTTATTGCATCGATCAACCCACCCATAAATACCAATAGCCTGCCAGACAGCTCCGCCACTATCATGCACATCAGTTTTGACATGATGTTGGTCATAAGAGATCAGGTCGACCTCCACATTCCGCTACCACATACCCAAACCGCCCGAACGTCCAACACTACTAAGACAAAGACCCGTATCAAAATCACACTTACGTTGAACTTTTTCTAATTCATTACTCTTAATCATCGTCTCCATAACGAAGACAATGTCTGGGCGCTCCCTCCAACACCATTCCTGGAGGGTATTAACTGTCCAAGGATTCCCCAATCCCCGACAGTTCCAACTAAGAATTTTCATTACTCTTCGCGGGATTGCTCGTCGGCAATCACCGCTACTTGGGCTGTAGACCCTCTCAAATTATCGTCACCTTGAACGCCACAAACCTTCTTGATACCCCCCCCCCCCCCCCATCCTCCTCCTCGTCTCCCCTCCCCCTTTCCTTTCGTTTTTTTGGCCGCCTCTCAAATGTACCCGTGACCGTCTTTTCGACTCATATATCATGATGACGTTTATCTTTGACTACTAAGCTAACACCCTGAATATCTGAGGTTGCCAACGAAACATTAGTAACGCGAAAAACCTCTTTTTCCTTACTTCTTCCTCTACGCCATGATACCGCTTTCTCCTCAAGAGACACCCCTCTGATCAAATCCACCATGTGTTGTAGATCACCTTCCTCAAGAGACTGTTTCTCATTGTCCTCAGGAGATAGAGATCGGTCACATGGAGCATTGTCCCCTCGATGGTTCCGAGCCACGCGTCAGGGGGAGGCACGTAACTCCTCACCATATCTCCTTCCTTCTCCCACTGCACCATTACGTTCCTTACACTCCTTCTCCCCATGCCCGATATGTCCACATACATAACAAAATATAGGGAGACTCTCGTAAGAAATACGAACCGGCCAATTCTTACCCCCCCTCTGCTTAATTGTTATGGTTGCCACCAACGCCTTTCTAACATCAAGAATGACACGGATGCACATCGATCTATTTATTAAGGGGTTCACGGAGTCATCACATTCCACAAAAGTCCCTAAGGCATTTCCGATCTTCATAGCGTTCTCTCTATTTTGACGCCCAATAATAGGTAAATCATAAACCCGAACCCAAATAGGGGTAAAGTGGAGTGATACCTCGTGTGGGTTGGCGTCGCTACGTAGATCAGCCATGGCAAAGAGGTGACGATCAAAGTGCCATGGTTGCTCCGATAGGACACGTTTCTTATCAGATTCATCACTGAATAAGAACGTGAAAAGTTTCCTCTGTTTATCAAGAACTTCCCCCACCACGGTGCCCTTGGTCCGCCAAGCCATACATATAGTATCTATAGTCGTTTGGAGATTCACGCGGCGTGTAGTCCACAAACGACTGACAATGCACAGGTTGCCATGGTTCGAAACTTCTCCTTCAGACGCCTCCCAGTCAATTGCAATCGTGTTGGGAGCATCTGAATCCACTAGACAATTAAGATCTAAATGTGATTGTGATAACATATGAGACAATATCTGAAGACAGAAACTAGTAAGATGGAAGATTAACGAAGAATTGCACTTTTTGTGTGAAGAAACAGAAAACTGAAAAAAAAACTGACAAAAACAGGGCAAAACCTAAGAACTAGGAGCAAACCCATATTAAACCTATATATATGTAGATTTGTCGAAAACTCAACATGATTTCGTGACCTAATCAAAATTGAAATAGGTTTATTGTAAATAACAAGTCGATGTCCCTAAAAGATGTGAAAATAGTAAATCAAGACTGACCTAGATATGAAATGATCCATCCCGGTCAATAACTAAAATGGAAATGAGAAATTTGAAATTGAATGTCCCAAAAAAGAGTAAGGTTATGTTTTTTTGAATTTATGTTCAGTCACTTTTAATTCAGTTTTGACACATTCAATTCAGTTGAGTTCAGACAGTTGTACATATTTCTATGTACAACTGGTTTTAAAACACATAAATGTTTAAGCTAAAAAATTTACCATCTCCTCTAAACTCGTGCTAACGAACTATAATTACTACTACCTCAAATGAATACGTTTCTAATAAGAATTGACGTTCAATCGTTTATACACAACTAATTATTGAATAGTATAGATGCCAACAATTCGAAAATTAGATGAATGAATTACAGATGAGATTTTCTCTTTCTTATGTATATTTCCGAATTCTTTAACTAATAAGAAAATTCAACGAACTCATAAATTGGTAAGGAAAATGAAGTACGACGTACATAAATTATACTACAGCCAACAACAAAATGGGTGTGAACTCATCCCATTGAAATTTTTGCAAGTGTGTTTGTTGCTTGAAGTGTTATACATGCCACTGTTGAGTGAATAGTAGACCATTTCATTACCAATACGCTTGTGTAGATAGATTCTATTCCTCATGTTCACATCTTTGGTCGATACTGAGAACGATGATCCCGGACTTACAAATAAGATATTGTCCCCTAAATCATGCACCGCAACCCAAGTCTTCTCAATCGTGTCGAACCTGAACACTTGAACCCTCCTTCCAAGCTCCTCAATGAAAACAGATACAAGTTGAGTATCGAGTTCAACTAGATAACATGAATTTAGTGGCATTTCTTCTGCTGTTGGACCCTTGTGAACCATCCAATTCCATTCTCCGTCCACCATCTTAAGAACTCCGAGATCACCCTTCGCGCCTAGAAAATAGAATGAACCCTCATGGTACTTGGGGCTAGAATTGTAGTTACTTAGAAATTCAACGCCCTCATCATGGTCAAGCTCAATACGATTATACTCCCATTCCTCATCCCCGGCTCGAAAGTGGAGAACTTCAACCGAATTATTATAATAAGCTTGAATTCCAACGGTCAGACAATCGGGTGAAGTAGGACATGTGGAAAATGCTATACTCGAAGGAAAGAAAGTCCACTCTTCAGGAGGGTATTTATAGATCTTCCCTTCAAAAGGGTTAAAGCATTGCAATGACTCCCCGTCAATTCGCAAAAGGCACCAGCCATCCTTGCAATACTCAATTGTCGATACCATATTGAAGGAAAGATAGGGTGTCATGATGGTGCGACCGTAACATTTGTTTTGACATGGATCCCACAACTCACACATGCCGCCTTTGTTGTTTTTCCTGGACATGAATAGGGGATATGAACGATTGGGTCTCTGTTGGGGCAAAGGAATTTTGGAGCGCAATGTCCTGCAAGCGGTGCGAAGACTCATGCTGTCAAACAAATGCAAGTACTCCGTTATTGATATCAGCATGTCTGAAGGAAGGTGACATATCGATGACAATGCAGGCATATCCACTTCCCTATCTCCCAACTCTTCGACGACATGATTAACCTTTTCAGTATCCTCCGATTCTTCAGTGGCAAGCATGTTCGGCCTTGTTACCCTTGTAGGATTGTGGGGCATAAACCAGGTAGTATCATCACGTGTTTGGTGGAGATCAGGAGACGGGAACAACAAAGAGTAAGTATCATCTTCTAAACGGTATCGATGCATGGTTCCTGTGGCGCAGCTAACATTATAGATACAGTTACCTTCAACGCCCGAGTACGGGTCATCTGCCCTACATATACACCAAGCGCTACAATCACGACCTAACAAAAGAGCACGATCTCCTAACGATTCCACCTGAATCCACTTCATTTGGGACAAATCCAACCTCCAAATATACATCTTCACGATGTCATAGTCATTCATCGCGTGTGCTTGTCGTACTACTTTATGTACAGCATACAATACACCGCCATCTTCAACTAAATAATCATCTACCCGTGAATAAGTTCTGCAGTTTTTGATACTTTCAGATGGAGGTTCTATCTCCAATGGTTCAAAAAGAATCGTAATTGAGCTGCTATCACTAACAGTAACCTTGACACGAGCCAAGATCCTAGTCGAATGACCATACACGATAGCATACACGTATGTGTCCCCATTCAGAGTAGCAGCTCGGGTAACTACCAAATCACGACCATCATGCTGGAGACTTTGTTTGACCCACCTACACTCATCATCCCTGTTATCCCTATTACTCATGATAGGCATACACGAAAACATTAGGCCTTCAAAAAACAACAAAAGCACACACGGATGATGATGATGATGATGATGATTAGGGTCGTCGTCGGGGGGTGACATGAGAATGCTGCAAGAGTAGGGGTGTTGTTCTTCGTCCGGTGGGTCAGATAACTCGGGTAGAAGTATACATTGTCGAGTGAGCGGATTCCAAAGAGAGTAATTCGAAGGGTGAGCTCGATCCAGGAGGATAAGCCAACCAAGGGTGGAGGCAAGAATGTACTTACCTTGTAGCTCGGAAATCGTCTTGGTGTAAGATTTATCATCATCCGTGGTGCAGAAAGTATGAGTGTCGAGTTTGGGGTCGTCGTCATTCTGATGAGTAAGAATCAACCAAGGCCTTTGATCACCTAAGGATGGCAGGTTGTTGTGCATGTCAGCGTAGTCTTGTGTCATCTTCTTGTTTCGTTTCTATGCTCTTTCATTCAACGAGCTCGATAATATGTATGCAGTGTGTGTATATATAGTCCATGCATGGAGTTTTGTCTAAAACCTGATGGTAGTAGGACTTGTGATTTTATGCTAACTTTCCTAATTAGATTAGGAGTATGATGCAGGAACGAAGTTGTTGGAGGAATCCAGGTAAATTACTAAACATAATTAAGGTAATATTTCCATAATCAAGAACATGCATACGAGTATATAATTATGGAATTACAAATTATATATTTAGCTATAATCAAATACCTATCTATCATTATTTTTTTTTCCACTTAGTCGCATTACAATATAGGGAAGGAGATTCGAACTTGAGACTTATTGTCCCATAGTACCTAACCTTAACCACTAAACTAAGACATCTTCGATACCTATCATGAATATTTCGGCTAACTAAAATAAATACGGAGTAAATCATAACGGTCACCTAATGTTGCACATACCTAATCTTACTTTTTATTACTGTAGTAGCTAAAATAACATAAAATCTTACAATCTTGTTATATATGTAAACACAGAAATAATTAAAAGGGATGAGAAACGTGTTACTTTATTCCAAGCTTACAACCTCATGAAAAAATTGTTTAAGAAAAGTTACACGTATATATAGTCCATTATCCTATGGAGTTTCGTTCAACCAGCTAGGTATGTATATATAATCCATTTATCCTATTGAGTTTTGGCTAACCCTCATCAGGGCCGGTCTATATGGGGTTCGATCCGGTTCAAGGAATCGGGGTCCAAACAAGTAAAGGCCTCGATGCATATATTATTCATACAACTTTACGAGAAGTATTAATGTATTGTAGTGGATAAGATATAGGTAGTATGTCATTAACATGGAGGTATGAGTTCAAATCTTCTGAGTGTCCCCGTATTAAAGTTGGAAAAAGACCTCCAAATTTGGAAAATATGAAATATTATTAAGCTAATTTGTGATATATATACTCCACCCGTCTTGATTATTTATTTATTTTTAATTAAAATAATTCTCACAAATAATATAAAAATTAAACAAATGATCAAGACGGAATACCATTTATTAAGGTCGCAACTACTTGTCTTCGACTAATTTTACCTTCTTTCCCTCTCTTCTCTGCCTTAACTCGGAAAAAAGCTAATTAATCGTAATTACTACTCCATACATCAAATTCATCGCTCCCAAATCTTCGATCATGCTCGAAACCTGTCTATGTAGGAATAAAACCCGGTAAACAATGACGTTGTCAACGTAAGTTCACGACTTAGCATTATTTTAGATTCAAAAAAACTACGAGTATATTTTAGAAGTATTTGCTTTTATTAATCGACAACCATCAAAAATAAAATGTATAATATTGATAAAAAACAAAATACTATTAGTTCCCGGCCAAAGAAATAGTACACGTACTCTCACGGCAAGATAGAAATGTCCAGTGAATTTCTCGGACAAAAGAACTACTCTCTCCCCCCACATTGATGTTCCCATTTCAATGTGGCACATTGATTAAGAAATCGATAATGAGTGGTGGTAAATTGTTTGGTGGACTAATCTTGACCTCATAAACGGGTTGATTGAGTCGAATCCGAATCAAATCAGATAATATTTCGAGTGTGTTATTGTCAAGTTATTCAGAGATAACAATTTGCATGTGGAAATAAACATTCTGACTTTGAGTTTGGGTTCAGATCGAGCCAATTGACATTAGGTCACTTTAAGTTTCATGTTCAAGTCAAGTCAATTGACTTTTCGGCCATCGGGGAGTGAGTAACAACTGTGTAGAATGTGGCCTATATTATTAACATCATTATCATGATTCTTTTATATGGACCATAATCATATGTTTAATGTTGTTTTTCCTAATCCTAACCACTTAGATCAACTCGTAAGTCGTAAAAGGTCGTCATAAAGATCTCGAGTTTGAGTTTTGAAAGAATGAACAAAACATTGGAGCTTCACCGCTTCACCGCATCCTGCTTATCCAGACTAAATCAGACGGTTTATACTAAATTTACGACATGTGTCGGAACATGAGAGGTGTTTATTCTTTATGTAAGAATGTGATTGCAGGGAGTATAAATCAGATTAGATCAGATCTTATCTTGCTAATTGTCTTGTTAATTATAGCAGCAGCAGTAGCAGCAGCAAAGCAAAAACCCATTATTGCACATTCATAGTGGTTAAGTAGTGCTCATTATTGAAAACTAAACTCGGGATTAGATCATTGCATTAATATCATAAGAAATAATAGCTGTGATGGGTGGCAACTCGATAATTTGATGCTTCGAGTATTTAATGAAACAGGTTTACACATGAGATTAACCCCCTAATCGAGTTGCTTGATTAAATATTTTTAAGTCCCTGAAACCCATACCCCTTTTCCTTTTCGGTTTGCATAATCGCTCTTACGACAGCCAATGCAGCTTTCGTTTGTTCTCGGAGGTACTCCACCAAAATCTAGCCAATAATTTTTGTATATCATCAATAATACCCTCCGGGATAGCGAAAATACTCATCATGTACGTAGGGATGGCTTGGCCCACTGCTTTAATCAGAATTTCCTTACCGGGTCGCGAGAGTAACTTTTCCTTCCACCCTTTCAATTTTTTCCACAATCGTTCCTTAAGGCTTGTAAAAATGGCTTGTTTGGAGCGTCCTATAATCGTGGGAAGTCCGAGATATTTTTCGTGGCGTTCAACCTCTCTGACCCCAAGACTTTCAACAATATCTCTCCGTCGCTGATATAATACCTGCTTACTAAACACAACCTCCGTCTTAGCATAATTTATCTTCTGTCCCGTAGCTCTTTCATATTGGCTAATAGTATTAGCTATAAACGAGCATTCTTCTAAGGTTGCTCTAGCGAACAATATACTATCATCTGCAAAAAAAAAAAAGTGGGATATACGGGGTGCTCCTCTACAAATACGGAATCCATGAAAATGACCATTGGAGGCAGCTGTCTTGAGGAGGTAGGAAAATGCGTCCGCACAAATAAGGAATAGATATGGCGATATCGGGTCTCCCTGTCGTAACCCGCGACTCGGAACAATAATATCCGAAGAACCTCCATTAATAGCAAGTGTGTGAGTAACCGAAGTGACACCCTCCATGACACGATTGACCCATAACCTGTCGAAACCCAGTTTGAGCATCATATCTTGGAGGAAATCTCACTCGACCCTGTCATACGCCTTACCCATATCGAGTTTAAGGGCAATATTACCATAACGTCCTTCTTCGTGTCTCTTCATAGAATGGAAAATTTCAAAGGCAATCATAGCATTATCCGTGATAAGCCTACCTGGAGTGAAAGCGCTTTGATCTTCGGTGATAATATCATTGATAAAACAACGAAGTCTATTAGTCAGACTCTTATAAATAATCTTATAAAGAACGTTGCATAGGCTAATTGGTCTATATTCCGTAATTTTTCTCGGGTTATTAATTTTAGGAATAAGGACCACTAGCGTCTTATTTAAAGTGCTAAGTTCCCGTTCCCCACGCCACCATTCATGAACAAAAGTACAAATCGACTCCTCAACTATATCCCAATGCTTTTGAAAAAATAAGGCATGCATACCGTCGGCTCCCGGGGCCTTGTTAGGATGCATCCCGAAGAGGGCAGCCTGTACTTCAGCGTTAGTGAAAGGTTTAAGGAGGCTACTGTTCATGTCAGATGTTACTAGGGATGGCAATTTCACCCGCATCCGTTCCGCATCCGACCCATCCGTGAAAATTAAATGGATGAAAATCCGAATAAATGGATGAATAGCGGGTGATGGATGAAACGGGTGATGGATTGGGTCGGATCCGGGTGGAGCATCATCCCACCCGTAATCCGTTAACCACCCGATCCGACATCATCCATTTAAAAAAAATGTGGCTTCCAGAGTCGAGACTATGAAGCTTAATATTTGTATCACATGTTAGTTTGTGATGGAGATTTTATAATGTCTAATTTTTATGTCAAGATTATGAAACTTCCATGTATGGATTTAATTTTCATGTCGGATTTGTAATGTTTAAATTTATATTGTATTTTCGCAAGGCAACGAAAGACGTCGAATCGCAAGCTAGGGCTCGCAAGAATTTTTTTCCCGATTTGGTATTTATTTCATAAAATAATGGTACAAGTGAATCACCCGTTAAGCACCCGAACCATCCATTTCACCCGTGGATGACGGGTGAATCGGATATGGATGACACCTTTAGTGGATGATGGGTGGATCGGATGAGCGGATAGAGACGGGTGATGGATGCGAGTGAGGCTCCACCCGATCCGAATCCGACCCATTGTCATCCCTAGCTGTTACCCGGCATGGGATGGCCTCCAATACAGTCTCCTTATCAATCGTTCCCTCGGAAGTGAACGGATCACTAAAATAGTGCCAGGCCATACCTATAACTTCATTTTCATTCGTATTCGAAGACCCGTTTTCTCGTTCAAGCCCTTTTATCTCATTCCGTTTCTTTCTTTGGCTCGCCTTGTGAGGGAAATACTTGGTATTCTTGTCCCCATCTCTCAACTCAGAAGTTCTGGCTCTAGTGAACCAGTAAGTTTCCTCCCGTTTGCGAAGAAGATCAAGTTCTCCGACCATCCTTCTACAAGCCTCGAGCATGTCAGCCGACGGAGATTGCTTCTGCCACAATCCGAGCTCTTTCTCTTTTTGGCGGACTTGTCGTTTAACATCTCCGAATGTATTCCGCGCCCATGAAGAAAGGTCGGATGCACAGCGGGCAACTTTATCCACTAGCGAATCACCCCGACCTTCCTCCCAAGCCCCACGAACAACTTATTTACAGGCCTCCTCGGACAACCACATAGGTTCAAATCTGAATTTTCGTTGACGACGACGTCGACTTTGTGGTCGATCTGTCAAAATAATAATCGGCGCGTGATCGGAAGCGTAGATAGGGAAATGAGTCACATTACAATCTGGAAACTTTGCCTTCCATCGCAAGTTCGCTGTAGCCCTATCTAAACGTTCACGAATAGTGTGGCCCACTCTATGACCCCGCTGCCAAGCAAAGACGTTACCCGAGTAACCCAAATCGTTGAGTCCACAATCCACCAAAGCTACTCTAAACGCGTCCATATCCCCTTCACATCGTTGCGAGCCTCCTTCTTTCTCCGCGCTACTAAGAATTTCATTGAAATCTCCAAAACACACGCACTCTTGTCCTCTACTACACAACTCTCGCAACAATTGCCATGTTTTAAATTTATTGCATCGATCAACCCACCCATAAATACCAATAGCCTGCCAGACAGCTCCGCCACTATCATGCACATCAGTTTTGACATGATGTTGGTCATAAGAGATCAGGTCGACCTCCACATTCCGCTACCACATACCCAAACCGCCCGAACGTCCAACACTACTAAGACAAAGACCCGTATCAAAATCACACTTACGTTGAACTTTTTCTAATTCATTACTCTTAATCATCGTCTCCATAACGAAGACAATGTCTGGGCGCTCCCTCCAACACCATTCCTGGAGGGTATTAACTGTCCAAGGATTCCCCAATCCCCGACAGTTCCAACTAAGAATTTTCATTACTCTTCGCGGGATTGCTCGTCGGCAATCACCGCTACTTGGGCTGTAGACCCTCTCAAATTATCGTCACCTTGAACGCCACAAACCTTCTTGATACCCCCCCCCCCCCCCCACATCCTCCTCCTCGTCTCCCCTCCCCCTTTCCTTTCGTTTTTTTGGCCGCCTCTCAAATGTACCCGTGACCGTCTTTTCGACTCATATATCATGATGACGTTTATCTTTGACTACTAAGCTAACACCCTGAATATCTGAGGTTGCCAACGAAACATTAGTAACGCGAAAAACCTCTTTTTCCTTACTTCTTCCTCTACGCCATGATACCGCTTTCTCCTCAAGAGACACCCCTCTGATCAAATCCACCATGTGTTGTAGATCACCTTCCTCAAGAGACTGTTTCTCATTGTCCTCAGGAGATAGAGATCGGTCACATGGAGCATTGTCCCCTCGATGGTTCCGAGCCACGCGTCAGGGGGAGGCACGTAACTCCTCACCATATCTCCTTCCTTCTCCCACTGCACCATTACGTTCCTTACACTCCTTCTCCCCATGCCCGATATGTCCACATACATAACAAAATATAGGGAGACTCTCGTAAGAAATACGAACCGGCCAATTCTTACCCCCCCTCTGCTTAATTGTTATGGTTGCCACCAACGCCTTTCTAACATCAAGAATGACACGGATGCACATCGATCTATTTATTAAGGGGTTCACGGAGTCATCACATTCCACAAAAGTCCCTAAGGCATTTCCGATCTTCATAGCGTTCTCTCTATTTTGACGCCCAATAATAGGTAAATCATAAACCCGAACCCAAATAGGGGTAAAGTGGAGTGATACCTCGTGTGGGTTGGCGTCGCTACGTAGATCAGCCATGGCAAAGAGGTGACGATCAAAGTGCCATGGTTGCTCCGATAGGACACGTTTCTTATCAGATTCATCACTGAATAAGAACGTGAAAAGTTTCCTCTGTTTATCAAGAACTTCCCCCACCACGGTGCCCTTGGTCCGCCAAGCCATACATATAGTATCTATAGTCGTTTGGAGATTCACGCGGCGTGTAGTCCACAAACGACTGACAATGCACAGGTTGCCATGGTTCGAAACTTCTCCTTCAGACGCCTCCCAGTCAATTGCAATCGTGTTGGGAGCATCTGAATCCACTAGACAATTAAGATCTAAATGTGATTGTGATAACATATGAGACAATATCTGAAGACAGAAACTAGTAAGATGGAAGATTAACGAAGAATTGCACTTTTTGTGTGAAGAAACAGAAAACTGAAAAAAAAACTGACAAAAACAGGGCAAAACCTAAGAACTAGGAGCAAACCCATATTAAACCTATATATATGTAGATTTGTCGAAAACTCAACATGATTTCGTGACCTAATCAAAATTGAAATAGGTTTATTGTAAATAACAAGTCGATGTCCCTAAAAGATGTGAAAATAGTAAATCAAGACTGACCTAGATATGAAATGATCCATCCCGGTCAATAACTAAAATGGAAATGAGAAATTTGAAATTGAATGTCCCAAAAAAGAGTAAGGTTATGTTTTTTTGAATTTATGTTCAGTCACTTTTAATTCAGTTTTGACACATTCAATTCAGTTGAGTTCAGACAGTTGTACATATTTCTATGTACAACTGGTTTTAAAACACATAAATGTTTAAGCTAAAAAATTTACCATCTCCTCTAAACTCGTGCTAACGAACTATAATTACTACTACCTCAAATGAATACGTTTCTAATAAGAATTGACGTTCAATCGTTTATACACAACTAATTATTGAATAGTATAGATGCCAACAATTCGAAAATTAGATGAATGAATTACAGATGAGATTTTCTCTTTCTTATGTATATTTCCGAATTCTTTAACTAATAAGAAAATTCAACGAACTCATAAATTGGTAAGGAAAATGAAGTACGACGTACATAAATTATACTACAGCCAACAACAAAATGGGTGTGAACTCATCCCATTGAAATTTTTGCAAGTGTGTTTGTTGCTTGAAGTGTTATACATGCCACTGTTGAGTGAATAGTAGACCATTTCATTACCAATACGCTTGTGTAGATAGATTCTATTCCTCATGTTCACATCTTTGGTCGATACTGAGAACGATGATCCCGGACTTACAAATAAGATATTGTCCCCTAAATCATGCACCGCAACCCAAGTCTTCTCAATCGTGTCGAACCTGAACACTTGAACCCTCCTTCCAAGCTCCTCAATGAAAACAGATACAAGTTGAGTATCGAGTTCAACTAGATAACATGAATTTAGTGGCATTTCTTCTGCTGTTGGACCCTTGTGAACCATCCAATTCCATTCTCCGTCCACCATCTTAAGAACTCCGAGATCACCCTTCGCGCCTAGAAAATAGAATGAACCCTCATGGTACTTGGGGCTAGAATTGTAGTTACTTAGAAATTCAACGCCCTCATCATGGTCAAGCTCAATACGATTATACTCCCATTCCTCATCCCCGGCTCGAAAGTGGAGAACTTCAACCGAATTATTATAATAAGCTTGAATTCCAACGGTCAGACAATCGGGTGAAGTAGGACATGTGGAAAATGCTATACTCGAAGGAAAGAAAGTCCACTCTTCAGGAGGGTATTTATAGATCTTCCCTTCAAAAGGGTTAAAGCATTGCAATGACTCCCCGTCAATTCGCAAAAGGCACCAGCCATCCTTGCAATACTCAATTGTCGATACCATATTGAAGGAAAGATAGGGTGTCATGATGGTGCGACCGTAACATTTGTTTTGACATGGATCCCACAACTCACACATGCCGCCTTTGTTGTTTTTCCTGGACATGAATAGGGGATATGAACGATTGGGTCTCTGTTGGGGCAAAGGAATTTTGGAGCGCAATGTCCTGCAAGCGGTGCGAAGACTCATGCTGTCAAACAAATGCAAGTACTCCGTTATTGATATCAGCATGTCTGAAGGAAGGTGACATATCGATGACAATGCAGGCATATCCACTTCCCTATCTCCCAACTCTTCGACGACATGATTAACCTTTTCAGTATCCTCCGATTCTTCAGTGGCAAGCATGTTCGGCCTTGTTACCCTTGTAGGATTGTGGGGCATAAACCAGGTAGTATCATCACGTGTTTGGTGGAGATCAGGAGACGGGAACAACAAAGAGTAAGTATCATCTTCTAAACGGTATCGATGCATGGTTCCTGTGGCGCAGCTAACATTATAGATACAGTTACCTTCAACGCCCGAGTACGGGTCATCTGCCCTACATATACACCAAGCGCTACAATCACGACCTAACAAAAGAGCACGATCTCCTAACGATTCCACCTGAATCCACTTCATTTGGGACAAATCCAACCTCCAAATATACATCTTCACGATGTCATAGTCATTCATCGCGTGTGCTTGTCGTACTACTTTATGTACAGCATACAATACACCGCCATCTTCAACTAAATAATCATCTACCCGTGAATAAGTTCTGCAGTTTTTGATACTTTCAGATGGAGGTTCTATCTCCAATGGTTCAAAAAGAATCGTAATTGAGCTGCTATCACTAACAGTAACCTTGACACGAGCCAAGATCCTAGTCGAATGACCATACACGATAGCATACACGTATGTGTCCCCATTCAGAGTAGCAGCTCGGGTAACTACCAAATCACGACCATCATGCTGGAGACTTTGTTTGACCCACCTACACTCATCATCCCTGTTATCCCTATTACTCATGATAGGCATACACGAAAACATTAGGCCTTCAAAAAACAACAAAAGCACACACGGATGATGATGATGATGATGATGATTAGGGTCGTCGTCGGGGGGTGACATGAGAATGCTGCAAGAGTAGGGGTGTTGTTCTTCGTCCGGTGGGTCAGATAACTCGGGTAGAAGTATACATTGTCGAGTGAGCGGATTCCAAAGAGAGTAATTCGAAGGGTGAGCTCGATCCAGGAGGATAAGCCAACCAAGGGTGGAGGCAAGAATGTACTTACCTTGTAGCTCGGAAATCGTCTTGGTGTAAGATTTATCATCATCCGTGGTGCAGAAAGTATGAGTGTCGAGTTTGGGGTCGTCGTCATTCTGATGAGTAAGAATCAACCAAGGCCTTTGATCACCTAAGGATGGCAGGTTGTTGTGCATGTCAGCGTAGTCTTGTGTCATCTTCTTGTTTCGTTTCTATGCTCTTTCATTCAACGAGCTCGATAATATGTATGCAGTGTGTGTATATATAGTCCATGCATGGAGTTTTGTCTAAAACCTGATGGTAGTAGGACTTGTGATTTTATGCTAACTTCCCTAATTAGATTAGGAGTATGCAGGAACGAAGTTGTTGGAGGAATCCAGGTAAATTACTCAATATAATTAAGGTAATATTTCCATAATTAAGAACATGCATACGAGTATATAATTATGGAATTACAAATTATATATTTAGCGAAAATCAAATACCTATCTATCATTAATTTTTTTTCACTTAGTCGCATTACAATATAGGGGAGTAGATTTGAACTTGAGACCTATTGTCCCATAGTACCTGGCCTTAACCAGCTAAGACATCTACGATACCTATCATGAATATTTTGGCTAACTAAAAAAAATCATAACGGTCACCTAATTTAATGTTGCACATACGACATACCTAATCTTACTTTTTATTACTGTAGTAGCTAAAATAACATAAAATCTTACAATCTTGTTATATATGCAGATACAGAAATAATTAAAAAGGATGAGAAACGTGTTACTTTACTCCCAACTTACAACCTCATAAAAAAAAAAAAAAAACTTACAATAACCTCATGAAAAAATTGTTTAAGAAAAGTTACACATGTATATATAGTCCATTATCCTATGGAGTTTCATTCAACCAGCTAGGTATGTATATATAATCCATTCTCCTATTGAGTTTTGGGCCGGTTCATATGGGGTTTGATCCGGTTCAAGGAATCGGGGTCCAAACAAGTAAAGGTCTCGATGCATATATTATTCATACAACTTTAACGAGAAGTATTAACGTATTGTAGTGGATAAGATATACGTAGTATGTCATTAACATGGAGTTATGAGTTCAAATCTTCTTAGGCCAATAGCAATGGTAGAGGTTTCATACCAGATTTTTTTATGGCCACATTAACTTATTCTATTACGTATGAAACTCCTTATTTTCTCCTCAATGGTTGAAGTTTCATCACAACTTTTTAGTGAGACTCATTGTTCTTTTATTTATTATTTTATTCAATTATGCACAAATATTAACTTAAGAAGTTGGTTCTTTATTTTAGAAACCAAGTTCTTATAAGGAGCTCCTTATTTTGTGAAATAATGGGTAAGGAGCTCCTTAAGCAATATGAAACTTCTTATTTAGCACCATTGCTATTGCCCTTAGTGTCCCCATATTAAAGTTGGAACACGGCCTCCAAATTTGGAAAGTATGAAATATTATTAAGCTAATTTGTGATATATACTCTACCCGTCTCGATTATTTGTTTATTTTTAATTAAAATAATTCTCACAAATAATATAAAAATTAAACAAATGATCAAGACGGAATACCATTTATTAAGGTCGCAACTACTTGTCTTCGGCTAATTTTACCTTCTTTCCCTCTCTTCTCTGCCTTAACTCGGGAAAAAGCTAATTAATCGTAATTACTACTCCATACATCAAATTCATCGCTCCCAAATCTTCGATCATGCTTGAAACCTGTCTATGTAGGAATAAAACCCGGTAAACGATGACGTTGTCAACGTAAGTTCACGACTTAGCATTATTTTAGATTCAAAAAAACTACGAGTATATTTTAGAAGTATTTGCTTTTATTAATCGACAACCATGAAAAATAAAATGTATAACATTGATAAAAAAAACAAAGAGTTTATCACTAATAACCCCCTTCTATGTTACCGATTTTTGAAATTACCCCCAAAAATGGATTCCGTTAAAATTACCCCCGTAAAGTTGTTAAAAAATTAGATTTTGCCCCCAGTGCTCCTTTTGTCCCCTTTCCGGTGAGTTTTGGTGTATTTCTTCCCATTTTGCCCCTCCCCTCACTGACACCCTCCCTCCTCTCCTAAACCCCCCTTTCACTCATTCTAAGTCACTCAACCCTACCAAACCCCCAATTTCCCCCAATTTCCCCCAATTTCCCGGAACCCTAACCCTAATCTCTGAAATTGACCCAAAATCGACCCAGAATCGAGCGCGTGACCCATCTAAAGGCAATCGATCCACTTCCAAAGGTAATTTCTCTTCCTTCCTCTTTCCATTTTCGTCTCTTCTGTTTTCGCGGTCTTGCAAAATCAGATTAGGGTTTAGTGTTCGAATTGGAATTGAATACTACTGTTTGAATTGAATTACAAAATCTGATTAGGGTTTAACTCCCGTGTTTATGTCGTGCTTCAATTGAAAACTATTTCAGTGGTAGTGAGTCGAACTATTTCCTGTGTTTATTTCCAATTTCTGGGTTTATATTTAGGGTTTAGGGTTATTGTTTTCAATGGTAGTGATTCGAACTTCAATCTATGTAAATGTTGTTGTTTCTGGGTTGTGTTAATGTCATCGTTTTTTCTGGGTTGTGTTAATGTCGTCGTTGTTTCTGGGTTTTGTGTTAATGTCATTGTTTCTGGGTTCTTCGATATAGCGACTTCTGTAAATTGCAGCCATGTCCGTCCATAGCGGGGTGCAGTCATCAGGTGGGCGCGAAACATGTCACTGCGGCAATGAAATTGTGGTGCTCACTTCTTGGACACATAGGAATCCCGGCCGACGCTTCAAGTGTTGCAAAGAGTATAACAGGATGCTTGATACTCGTGGCTGTACGTACTTCAAATGGGTCGACGAATGTCCAACTGAATGGCAAAAGGATGTAATTAACCAAATGAAGATGGATAAGGACTTGTTGGAATTGCAGTAGTCCGTTCTGGAAGTCACGAAGGACACTTTCTCGAACGGTATTGCGTTAACTGATATGAGGAATGACGACCTCAAGGCAATGTTGAGGTCGGCAGCTAAGAGGGATGCTCTTTTGAAGAAGGCTGTCATTATGTTGTCGGTGGTTTGTTTGGCGCTTGTACTCGGTATCGCATTTGCTTAGTGCAGTGACTATTCAGTTACGTGTTGTAATTTAGCGTAATGTATTGTACTGTATTGTAGCGTAATGTATTGTAATGTACGTTCTACTAATGCCCTAAAATTGTGGATTTTATGTAAGCTCTATATAATAGAGCCATTTTGCAAGATAATGAAACGATGATTTTATTAGAAAATTTAGCCGTCGCCATTACGGTAGTCCATACATTCCAACCAAGGTTGACTGTGTGGTTGTTAGGCAGCAAATTAAATGACTTCATGAATCCCTAACTAATTAATGTCGAATTATACCAGTGTACTGATGGAGGAGTGACATTAGCCTGTGTTTAACAATTCTTTTTTTCTTTAATATTACCCCCAAAGACTAAGTATACATAAAATTAACCCCCAAAGACTACATATACATAAAATTAACCCCCAAAGACTACATATACATAAAATTAACCCCCAAAGACTACGTATACATAAAATTAACCCCCAGAATTGTGTGAAAATATTTCATTTCACCCCCATTATACAGAGGAATTGTCACCAATTTGTATACAAAGACAAGGAACAACTTTCAAATAACTGATCTGGAATTGGCCACCTGATAACCAAATGCGCAGCACTACAAATAAAACAGATCCACAAGCCATACAACCACAAGCAAAGTACTGTTCTAACTCGAAAGCAAATTAGGTTCCAAATAGACCCAAAGTCATACAACCACAACAAAATAGATCCAAAGTCATACAACCACAACAAAATTGATCCGAAGTCATACAACCACAACAAAATAGATCCACAATCTACGTACAAGAGTTCTAAATCATATTTCCAGTTAAAGTCGAAGCTTGACTAAGAAGTTCGACAAAGCTTGTTGGTGTCTGAGGTTGTCCACTGGGTACTTGATTTGATGTTGAAGGGTTGATGCTCGAGGTGGAAGCTTCTGCAGTCGCTTGAGTAGATTGAGCTTGATTCTCTAAAGCCAACCGTGCTCTCTGGACATTCCTCGCCTGCCTCTTCCTCCTTGTCTCTACAACCCACGCACTACCTCCCAAAGGCCTACCTCCAGGAGCCCTCTGTGCTGTAGATGTAGAGGGTGCAGTCGGGTTCTTGCATGTTCTTTTAGTGTGTCCACGGCCGCCACAGTTGCTGCATTTGTTCACCTTTGTCCCCCTTCTAATCCGTCGCTCTTCGACTTCCCCAGCTCCTATTCTTCTTTTCTTGGACTTGGGCCTTCCAGGTAACCTTCTGTGTGGTGGTGGGAGTGGCTCTGGCATACCAGTGTCCTCCCAATGTTTGACACCGGGTATAGGTGAGACAGGGGTTGAGTAAACCAAAGTGTACCTCCCTATTGAGTAAACGTCGTCGACGTACTCGTATGGGTCCATCCTCTTCACTAGCATGCAGCTCAAGGCATGAACACAAGGCAGCCCAGTCAGATTCCAGTGGTTGCAGGAACATGTTCTAGCATTCAAGCTCACAGCTGCAGTGTCGTTCTTGTAGTCGACTTCAAACTGATTAGCACATGTCTGAACGACAGTGCAGAACCTAGCCTCATTCTTAGTAAACTCGAGGTACTTCGTGACATATGGCATCATCCTTCCCTCATACCTCTCCCCCATTTCCCTCCTCTGACAAAATCTATTCATCACATATTTCCTCATCCACTCCATTTGTGTAATAATGGGTTTGTCCCTGCACTCCTTGAGAACACTATTGAACACCTCACATATGTTGTTCAGTAGTATATCAGACTTACATTGGGTGTCGAATGCATGTCTCGACCAGTTTCTCGCAGGAATGTTTTCCAAGTAAGACCAAGCTTCTTCATCAAACAACTTCAGCCCCAACAGTTCTTTGTTGAATTCTCCCTGCAAACAATCCAATACATTAGCATTTCTAGTGATACAGTAAGAGTAAATGTAAATTTAATGTCATGTCACCTTAGTTAAGGCCTTTGCAGCATTCCAGAAGGCAGCCTCGTACAACGGACCACCCCACCTTGCTTTGAAGTTTTCCCAAATATGTTTCACACAGTACCTGACGTTGCTCTTTGGGACCACATCCGAAAGAGCATCAACCAAGCCCTTCTGCCTATCTGACATTATGGTCAGCCCTTCACCGTCAGGCTTCCCCAAGTCAGAAATGAGTAACTCTAGAAACCATGTCCAGGAGTCCTTGCTCTCAACCTCTACCACTGCCCAAGCAATTGGGTAGATGTTGTTGTTACCATCAATCCCAACTGCAGTGAGGATCATTCCGGGGTACGCACCTCTCAAATGGCAGCCGTCAACACCCAAGATAGGCCTACAACCTTTATTGTAGCCCTCTTTGCAAGCTTGGAGACAAATATAAAGCCTCTTGAAGAGTGGTGGGGGTCTGTCAATACCATCGCAAACGACAAAGGATGATGATCCTTCGTTGTACTTCCTAATTGCTGCTGCATAGTCCCAAACTCTAGCATACTGATCATCTGCATTCCTATATATTATCAATTTTGCTCTAAACCTTGCGTACCAACACTTGCTGTAGCTCACGTAAACACCCAAATCCTTAGTCACATGCCTCTAAAAAGATCTCAACTTCCAATCAATGTTTTCTTTCCAGAACTCAATGTATTTCTCGGCTAAGTACTCTGCAGACACTTTCCTATTGTAGCTACTCATGACACAGTTGTGTTTCAATTGTACGGACTTAATTTGGAATGTGCTAGAGTCGGGTAGTTTTCTAGCATGAACAAGAAAAAGACAAGGGTTCTTCACACCACAAGAACACTTACCGAGCTTAGACTTCTTCTTGTTCCACTCGCAATTGCACCTGTTCCTACACTTAGCAGTGACCCTCTCCCTTTCGTTGTGAGTGTAGTAAAAATCATATGAATTAGAAACGCTATGCTCTCTTAATGCTTTCCTAAAAATGTCTACACTACGGAATTGCAAACCAACCTTCAACTGAATCGGTTTATCGAAGTCTGTTTTGGGGTTGAATGTAGGGTAAATGCATCCCTCATCAACATCACTGTCAGCGAAACTGCGTACCTCATCATCGTCACACACAGCATCCTCACCAACAAATACAGTCAAGTTGTCGAGACCAAATATCTCTCTATCCTTGTTCTGATTGGAGGTTCCACCAACTGCCTCCTCCTCAGAGTTTCTGGCTTCAAGTTCTGGACTTACTCCTACAAACTGCTCATCAAGGTTCACACCCAAATCAAATTCATTCAAACCGTGATCTAATTCATCAGCACTGCTGATTTCAGAATCAGTGAACTCATCGTCATCCTCCTCGACTTGTTTCCCCTTCCTTTTCTTCCCCTTACTTCTACTCCCCTTATTTTTACTACCCCTATTTTTACTCGCCTTACCTACACTGCCCTTACCTGTGTTACTCTTCTTTCTCGTACCCCTCACAGGTACAGTACCATCGACATCATCCTCACAAACATTAACTCCACGTAAGCCGTCCTCAATTGGAACAAAGTCTTCGTCACTTACTTCGTCATCACCACTGGACTCTGTCTCAGCCACGACCTGCTTCCCCTTCCTCTGACCACCACTTTTCAAGCTTCTCAAAGTGGCCGCTATGATTTTCTCAACTTCGTCCTCAGCCACCCCCTTCGTACTTTTTCTTTTACCTCTTTTCTTTAAGGAGCTCAACAAAATATCTTCATCATCGTCACCAACATTTCTCCTCTGATGTTGTTCTTTCAAACACTTTCCACCACCTAGATTTGTGCCTTGATCGGCCTTATCTAAGGCCACGGCCTCGATTCACTGGACTCTCGAAACACTAACTTCCTCTTGAATGGTAATTTCTGCCCTCTTTTGCCTTCATTTATCCCAAGTAAATGCTCCAACGGCTTATTGACGCCAATTAAATGGGAATATTTTTTTGCTGCTTCAGGTGAGCAAAGTGGTTGCTCTGCAGTTGGAATGGAGGGGTGAGCAGAGGTTGAAGAGGCAGCCTTACTTAACCTAGGGCTTCTTCTCAACTCTGAAGGTGAAGAGAGTTGTTTATTGTGAGTGGGTGGAGTGGGTGGCTTTGTTGAGGGTGCTTTCAATGTGGAAGATTCCCTTATGGGGAAGTGGTCCCTTGGCATGTTCTGCTGATTTTTTCCCACATGGTCCACACTTGGACGTTTGGTCCTTGGAAAGGGCACGTAATTCGACTTTTTCCTTATCGCCATGAACACCGTTACTGACCTCTCTTTTGTCATTGTCCTCAACAAACAGTCCACATCATGTGGACATGTAACCATTGCCTTCCCCATAGTTTGAGCAAGTCTAGGATCGGCTCTAGTATAGTAAATTTCGAAGTCTCTTCTTCCCATCAAACGCTCTCCTATATTTCTCAAGTATTGGACATTCAGATTTCGAGTATTTAACCCACATTCTAGATGCATACCACCCCCAACATATTCGGTTCTACCATTGACTAGAGCAAACTCACCACCAAAGAATGTTCGCAGATTGAACTCCACATGGAACTCCATCCTAATCAAAATATAAACAAAATTACTTCAGTCCACATTTCATACTTCTGTTCTATAGTCAATTGAGGTACATCGGATCATAACAGCTACCAAACCGAAATGTAATCCATTCCAACGCAAACATAACTTACGAATTACAGTCGACATTACATACTACGAAGAACCACAACTGAAATAGTCCTCAATTGAAATACTTTACATACTACGAAGAACCACAACTTACGAAACACAGGTGCCCCCAATTCAATTCAAACAGTAGTATTCAATTCCAATTCGAACACTAAACCCTAATCTGATTTTGCAAGACCGCGAAAACAGAAGAGACGAAAATGGGAAGAGGAAGGAAGAGAAATTACCTTTGGAAGTGGATCGATTGCCTTTAGATGGGTCACGCGCTCGATTCTGGGTCGATTTTGGGTCAATTTCAGAGATTAGGGTTAGGGTTCCGGGAAATTGGGGGAAATTGGGGGAAATTGGGGGAAATTGGTAGGGTTGAGTGACTTAGAATGAGTGAAAGGGGTTTTAGGAGAGGAGGGATGGTGTTTGTGAGGGGAGGGGCAAAATGGGAAGAAAATCAACAAAACTCACCGGAAAGGGGACAAAAGGAGCACTGGGGGCAAAATCTAATTTTTTAACAACTTTACGGGGGTAATTTTAACGGAATCCATTTTTTGGGGTAATTTCAAAAATCGGTAACATAGAAGGGGGTTATTAGTGATAAACTCAAAAACAAAATACTATTAGTTCCCGGCCAAAGAAATAGTACACGTACTCTCACGGCAAGATAGAAATGTCCAGTGAATTTCTCGGATAAAAGAACGGAATTGTTATTTCATTCACGGATTTTACTCCGTTGTACACATTTTGCCATTTATTTTTCCGTGCTTGTCCTTTTGTATTAAAAATCTTCTCCTTCAAAAAATCTCCATTAAACCAACCCAAATTAATTGAAAACTACCATTAATCTCCATTAAACATACCCATTCACGATTATTGAAAACTATTCGACATGAAACAAGTAATTTGGATTTCGTTATCCATCTCATTAATTTTTTAATTATATCGTTAATTAGGGTTTAGAAATTACATTTCGAATAACGTTGGTTCGTTGGATGTGCAGTTGACGGTTCCTTGGGAGTGTGGCTGACGGTGGTGGTTGTGGGTCGCGGTGATTGGTGGTCGTCGACTCGTTGACCATGGTGGTTATTGGTGGTCGTTCGCCTAAACATCTAAATCAACCCAATATAATGATTGGTGGTCGTCGACTCGTTGACCATGGTGGTTATTGGTGGTCGTTCGTCTAAACATCTAAATCAACCCAATATAAATTGGGAATTTTTTTAATTTCTTCCCTAATCAAAACCGCAACAACCAAAAGCTAGCTAGTTATTGCAAAATCAAACTCAAATTGTTTGTACTCCGTGATAAATAAAAATTTATCTTCATAGTTTATGGGTTTGTGTGGATCTGATTTTTTTTTTGACTTTAGGTATTCTCTCTCAATTGGGATGGAGATAGGGAAAATGAGAAGGGTAAAAACGGAAATTGCGTGTACAACGGAGTAAAATCCGTGTATGAAATAGCACGTCCCTAAAAGAACTAGTTTTTTAAATAAATGAGTTTACTTTAAGTTAATAAGTAAAATTGAATTAAATAAATGGTGAAGGATAAACTTGGAAAAAAAAAACAAAAGGGGTGGAATTTAGTAATTTTAGGGAGCGGTATTTAGAAATAACCTTTATGAATGTCCAAGGGTCAAGATCAACTTTTATTTATCACTCAAAAGAGAAATATCAGATGGGTGCTTATTGCTTTTACTTTTCTCTTTTAAGATATTCATGCTCAAATGACAAAAATTATAATTCGTAAACATTTAAATAAAATAAATAAAATATTTGTTCGTTCATATTTTTTACTCCGTAATTTTCTACAAATAGAGACCCATCTTATTATATTTAAAAAATTTAATTTAATTTAATTTTATTTGCTCAAGTAAAAATCTCTTTTTAATAAAACTCTTTTGTAAAACGATAATCAAGTGGGCAGAATTTTTCCTAAATGTAACCTGTGAATAATAAATTCTTTTAAGAAATAAAAACTCTTTAAAATAAGACAAAACAACAAAAATTAAGTAAATGAGCGTTACACCCTTGTTTTACCCTTATTGATTGATTGGAGATGAATGGCGTCAGATAATTTAGGTCTCTTAGAAAAAAGAGGGAAGGCGGCTTAATTAGTAAGATAGTATGAGACAGGGTTCTAATACACTAAAAACTTATCAAATAAAAAAATAAAAATAAAATCAATTAAAGTAACTACCCATCTTATGAAAGGTCTCACAATAAATTTATTGTGAGACCGTCTCATATGAGTTTTTGTGATTACTCTAGACTCTAAAGTCAAGTCAGAAGATCCAATTCCTTTGTTTCATTTCATGCCGCCATGGATAGATCTGTAACTTGGTACGTACTGGAGTACATGCTTTCCCAGGTAATTTCTTCCATACCTTTGAATTGCCTCTTCTTTCATTTCAATGCTGGATCTGATTTTTTTTGATGATTAGATGAGTTTGAGGGATTATTTTGATAAATCGATGACGAAGTTTTCATCTTTCATCTGATTGACCCCCGATTTCTTATTTTTTTTAAATCAGATTGCTTATAAATCATGAGATTCATATCAATTTGTCGATAAATTTGTTCAGATTCAATGTTAATTGCCTTTTTTGATTTGTTTGATTGAGCGTTGTTTCATTCCAATTCAAAAGTTGAGATCTTTCATCAGATGAGATGTGTTTTATGCCCAAAGTAATGATGAACTCTCTCTCGTCTTTATCTTATTTCCAGTTGATCTGCCCTTGAATCATAACATTCTTATGTTTTATTTTTGCTTCAGAAATCTGGCTACTTTGTTCTGATTTCGAAAGGCGTAGCTTTTATTTTGGTGTTGAATGATTTATTCAAGTACAGTAGTTTGCTATTGAGTATGATTGATTTGTGCTGGAATCGTTTTTGTTCATTTGTGGAATTAACAAATTATCATTAGTGTTTCGTAAGATTAAATGGTTTATATATTGCTTAAACTATGAAAGCATTCAACTTTTGCTCTCTTTTTCAAAACATCATCTCAATCTCTTAGCTTTGCTTTCATGGTTTTCAGGTGATGAAGCAGTCGGAAGTAAACGACCCAAGGCCATTCTTCTTGTTTCAAATGTTAACATGCCAACAGACACTATTTTGGTGCTCGTTTGAATGGGGCTGTTGGTAATTCACTGAAAGTCCTTGATATTGCATGTCCGTTTATGAACCTTCGATTAAGAATGAAATAACAGAGATAATATGCTGTTGTAACTAGGTTGGAACTTGGAAGCTGGTCCAAATGGGTTGGTGCAGATCAGCCTTCAAAGTGTTGATATGATGTATGTTTGGGAAATCTCATGGAGCCTCCTGGTGAATCGGGGTTTCTGATGCATCCACCGGAAAACGAGGTGAGAAAATATCTTTTTTCACGTTTGAACTTCTAACTGTTTTTTTTCAATCTGAAATGCATTTATTCTTATAGCGTTTAACATCGGAAGCTTTCTATTTTACTTGATTCTTATTTCTACCTTTCTGCTTTATATTAATTTAAGTTTTTCACTTGTAAGGTCATCATTCAAATACATGTTTGCGTTTGTGTGCGTGTGTTGGAAAAGTTATCCCCTATATTGGTATTGACATGATGTTTAACTGTGTGTTTGAGTAATATTTTACTCAAATTTAAGATCTTGGTTAAGTTTGCTTATTTGTGATATATAAGAGTGGCTTTCAGTGAAAACTGTGAATAATGTGCTGATCACTGATAATCTTTAGTATTTATGTTTTAAAGAAAAATCGAGAATGGTGACTTAATATATACTTCACACGTACTATGTTTTCAAAGTGATTTTCAGTTTATTGATAGGTTAACTACAAAATTAGTAATCGCTGTGTAGTGTATGATGTTTAAACTAGTGCTGTGTTTAGAAGAGGATAAACATGTACTCATTGTTGAATTTTTATTTATGTAAATAGAGATAGATTGGTGAATGATAAGAAGATGCTGGAGTTGACCTCAATGTGCGAATTAGGTATTTTTAGAGTGTTGATGATGATATATTTAGCTTATACTCCGTACTATTATGTTTAGAGATAGATTAGTGTTGATGAATGATGAGATAGAGTAAAATAATTATGTTTTAGATGAAATATATTTAGCTTCTGTATCGAAAATGTTTGGTAAGTTAGTTTAAAAAAGCATCAAATGTTTATCGAGAAAAAATTGCTGGCCATCTGTTTGATTTGGTCTGACATTGAATCTCGTATTTGAGCAGACAGTTAATCTGACACACAAGCATATTTTGGTCAAAAACAATTTGATGCGTGGTCCTTAAAATAACGAAATGTAAGTTTGGGTCTTTGTTATGATAGTTTGGATATATTTGCAGTATTGTTCTCAGATTCTGAGAGCTAGAGGAAGATTTGATAGGCTTTATTGTGACATGGACATGATTATGAATGGTGTTTGAACCGCTTAAACAAGATTAAGACACAATTTTGAGAAAGTTGACATTACTTAAGCCTTGACCGGGTACCTCCGGAGTCCAGAATATTAGACAGACAGATGGACTCAGTAACCATGAACTCATATAGATTCCTTCATTTGTCTCAAACACCATCTCTAATATGTTTGCAGAGTACATGATTTGCCAACACGTTGTCGTAAGTCAATTTTGTTAAAAACCCATGTCGTCTTGATTGATTGGAAGTTGTTCAATATGGGAATAGAGAATTTTTCATTGGATCATCTAACAGCAAGTTATTATCTTTGACATTTGTTAAAAGAATTATTTCCATCAAGTGTTGTTTGACCCTATGTTACTCCGATACTTCTCTTTCTTAGCTGATGTACGATCCGCCACGACATTTGATATAACTCATTTGATTAACTGGTTCTTGACCTTAAGCTTGCAATTGTGCCTGGAAACCATATGTTCTTTGTTGTGCTTCCCGTTAACTTTTATGTAACTTTGTTCGAATGTTTTATTTTATTCTTGCTTTAGAGTTTCAATCATCATCGTATGCAAGTAAGATTTCTCGAAGGATTACAAGTAAAGCTTAGTAATCACTTCTGATATTTGTGCTGTGCTAGTTTTTCTTGCACTTTATTTCAATATTGATTGTGTTTGTTTTCAGGGATGATGGGCCCGAACAATTCACATTTTACCATTTCAAAGGTCCTTGCAAGGAACATTAGGTTGGAATTGTAAGTTGCTATTTTTGGTACTCTGCTTTTGTGTCCGCTTACCCATTAATAATATCAAAAAAATGTGTGTCTGATTCTACTTATTAAGTTTTCGTACTATGGTAATTTTGTTTTATGGTACCAAACAATTATACGAAAGAATGAATAGAGTTAGATACATATGCCTCTTTGATTTCTTACTCTAACTCTAATCCATTCCATTCCAATATGTTCATCAAACGATCCCTTAGAGGTGACAATCATATTAGTTGGGTTCGGGTTGGGTTGCTTACGGGTTGTGTTCATCGTGTCAATCCATAGCCTCGAGTCAAGTTGTGTCGGGTTGTGAGGTGCTGTCAGGTGAGTGGGACTCACTTGGGCTAATTTGTCAAGGTCGGGCCACTTGGTTCATTCAGATATGGGTATGATACCTAGACTCCACCTTTTAAGCCAAAATATGGGGAATTTTCACAAAAGCCTTGTCAGATACACACCCGTGTCCAATATTTCTAAACGATTTAAAGCAAGTGTTATAGTCTCACTAAAGCATCATATATCCGTGTAAACTCAAGTATTCCATGCTCTACGACATGTCTTGAGTAAACTAAAAGTAATACGTAGTAAACTAAAAGTATTCCAGTCTCAAGGAAACTAAGAGTAATGTACGATCATGCTCAAGTAAACTAATAGTAATGTATGATTATGTCCATATCAAATCTCTACTGTCCAAGTCCACTCGCCCAGTAATCCAGCCTGTCCAGTCCGCCATCCCGTCAAGTCTAACGAGTCTACCTCCTGTTTGAATATCAAAAATTTTGTTAGTCTTTGCATATTTCATAAACAATTACGCGGTAGTTGCTGGTAACGAGATAGTCATCAAATGTGTCAATAAAGAAGAAAATAATTAGTTTTCAACTAGTTCAACAAATCTCAACTCCCATGACACCAACATTATTTTTTCTTTGGATTTCTAACTAAGTTTTATTCCGGTGTAGAAGCCAAACAGAGTCAAACATGACCACCAAAGTCGGCTTAGAAATCATCCCAGTCGATACTAGACGGGATTAAAATTTAAGTTGCCGAGGTTCTATACGGTCTAATGGGAAAAACCCAAGCTCCAACATGAACACCGGCTCCGACTAAGTCCTCGAACATTCGTTGGTAAGTCGCATTCTACCTCATTTCTCATAGGTTTTAGGGATATATAACATGCATAATCCGAATTATAGTTGGTTTTCTCATAATAATCCACACTACATTTTAACTCAAAATGAACTTAAGTTTCGACCCCCTCTTCTCAAAGCAGAATCACATGTTTGATCACATTTTATACCCGGTCATAATAGATATTAGTAATATTAACGAATGATAAGGATAATTAACCCCTAACCCCTCCCCCTTACAGACAACTTCTCAGGCCTGTTTCCTAGTCCATATCCGAGCTAAGCCGTCTCACCAATCTAACATTGTCCCACACTTGGCATCCAACCCCATATCAGACTCGCTCAAGGAACTTTATCTTGACAACAATGCGATTATGGGACCCCTACCCGAGAGATTTTGTGGGTCGGTGAGATTGAATTGTTGGAAGTGCAGGGGAATAGAATCAGTGGTGAGTTGCCTGACCTGAGTAGACTTGGTAGCTTGTACTTCAACTATTTAAGAGATAACTCGTTTTCGGCGAGCTGAGCTTTGCGGGATTGGTGCCAGTGGTGAGGAACTCAGGTTGGTGCTGAAATGTGTCGTGGTTTTTTCAGTGATTATTAATATTTGTTTTTAATAATATTTGTTGCTAGCGTTATGGGTTCATATTGTTGGGGGTAGCATGTAGAATTGAGGTTCATATTTAATGCTACAGTTTCCCACAAGATTACCAGTGATTCCGGCTAAATCAGTACTCACCTTGGGGGGTGTTTGTTTATGTTGTGCTAACTAATCAGCCTCTGACTGTAGTCTTGAAAATTGAAATGGTCTTTCTATTCCGTATGCGCCCATATGCTAACTAGTCTTCTTCTGTTTGTTTTGATGTCCTGCTCCAATCTTTTGATTGCACTTTAGTTAGGGTAATGGAATCAAACTGGTATGCTAGTTTGATTTTGATTTGAGTGGGAAAAGTGTGTGCAGGGGAGTTTGACTGTCCTTATTGATGTTGTGCTTTTTTAATAGAACCATGGCTTGCATTGTTGATGTTGGATTAGTGTGGAAGGAAGAGAGAAGGCAGTGATACATCGATGAATGTGACGTATACATTGGTGTTGATGGGAAGATGAATGTGATGGATCCCGACTTTGCTCAATCAATAGTCATTAGGCAAATGCCGCCAGTGCTTGAATATATCATATTTTGAGTTAGTATTTTCAATGGTGGATTCGACAGTTGTTCCAACCAACAATATTGGCAGCTGGTTTTGTCAATTGGGGGTAGATTGAAGGTCTGAAATACTTTGAAGACACAAAGTGACACTGCGATCGGTGGTGGTGGTGGTGTTTGCACAGATGGATTATTTCAATCAATTAACCCTAATAAAAAGAGGCACCATGTTCGCATCATCAAGATTCAAGAGGAGGAAGAAACAAAAGTCAAATCAAATCTAATTAGTTACTACGAGTACAAATTAGGTCAAATCAAGATAATTACTCTTACAGTAGAAATCGATTACGAGTTGTGAGATGAGTAAAAATTAGTAGCTGTCAAATCAGGACACAATCAATCAAGAAATCAAATACATTCATCAAAATTGGCTGATCAATTGAAAATCAAGTCAGTCAAATCAGCATTCATCAACGATTAAACTTCAAGTGTCAAATCTGAGAGATGAAAGAAATAACCGAGTTAGGTTCGAGTCAGTTTTGGGTTAGGTCACTTTTATGTCAGAAAAATCGAGTTGATTTTAGGTCGGACTTAATCATTTTTGTAAAAAGTTTCTAAAGTAGCTCAAAAAACGAGTTCAAGTTATTTTACGAGCATTAGTTTCTAAATTATTTTTGCACCGATTGTACAATTTGCACAAATTATATTCGAATTTGTTTTTAACTAATTCACCACTCTAGTGTAACAATTACATTTTTTTTTTTTTACCAATTACTGTACTTTTTTTTTAACCCATTTGTCAGTAGAGATATTTTTTTACAAAATCGTTCCTAAAGTGTAACTTTTTTCACCAATTTGGTGTCAATTTATTTACCCATTTGGTAATTTGGTCAAACCGAATAGTATACGTTCATAAATTGGTCACGACTTACCATTTATTCCATTATGAGAAGTAATTACTGGCAAATATAAAATAATTAATTGGAGAAGTAAAATAAATAAAGAAACAAACTCTCTTTTTTGGTCACGAAAAGAGCGTAATACAGGTAAGAATAGAACCCCAAATCTCACCTTTAGAGTAAGGGTGCTTTTACCACTTGAACTAATCCATTCTTTTCGAACAAATGAATTCTTTTAACTAGTGAGAAAATGCAACTGATTTCGGAAGGCTTGAAAGTGTTGAAACATCATAATGATAGTCGTACATTGTTGTACATAAATTATAGCCAACAACAAAACGGGTGTGACCTCGTCCCATAGAAATTTTTGCACGGGTGTTGGTTGCTTGAAGTGTTATACGTGCCACTGCTGAGTGAATAGTAGACCATTTCATTACCGATGCGTTTGTGCAGATAAATTCTATTCCTCATCTTCGCATCTTTGGTCGATACGGGAAAAGATGATCCCGGACTTACAAATAACATATTGTCCCCTAAATCATGCAGTGCAACCCAAGTCTTCTCTAACTTGTCGAACCTGAACACTTGAACCCTCCTTCCAAGCTCCTCGATGTAAACAGATATAAGTTGAGCATCAAGTTCAGCTAGATAACATGAATTTAGTGGCGTTTCTTCTGCTGCTGTTGGACCCTTGTAAACCATCCAACTCCATTCTCCGTCCACCATCTTAAGAACTCCGAGGTCACCATACACGCCTAGAAAATAGAATGAACCCTCGTGATACTTGGGGCTAGAATTGTAGTTACTTAGAAATTCAATGCCCTCATCATCAGGGTCATACTCAATACGATTATACTCCCATTCTTCATCCCCGGCTCGAAAGTAGAGAACATCAATAAAACTACTCGTAAAAGCTCGAATTCCAACGGTAAGACAATCGGGCAAAGTAGGACATGTCGAAAATGCTATACTCGTAAGATCGGAAATACATTCATCAGAAGGGTATTTATAGCTCTTCACTTCATATGGGTTAAAGCACTGCAAGGATTCCCCATCCGTTCGCAAAAGGCACCAACCATCCTTGCAATACTCGATTGTGGATACCGTATAGGAGGAAGGATAGGGTGTGATGATGGTGTGACTGTGACATGTGTTTTGACACGGATCCCACAACTCACAGATGCCGCCTTTGTTGTTTTTCCTGGACATGAATAGGGGATACGAACGATTGGATTTCCATTGGGGCAAAGGAATTTTGGAGCGCAATGTCCTGCAAGCGGTGCGAAGACTCATGCTGTCAAACAAATGCAAGTACTCCGTTATTGATATCAGCATGTCTGAAGGAAGGTGACATATCGATGACAATGCTGGCATATCCATTTTCATATCTCCCGACGACTCTTCGACATGCTTAACCTTTTCAGCATCCTCCGATTCTTCAGTGGTAAGCATGTCCGGCCTCGTTAGCCTAGTAGGATTGTGGGGCATAAACCAGGTAGTATCATCACTTGTTTCGTGGAGATCAGGACACGGGAACAAGAAAGAGTAAGAATCATCTTGTAAACGGTATTGATGCATGGTTCCAGCGGCGGAGCTAATAATATAGATACAGTTACCTTCAACGCCCGAGTACGGGTCGTCTGCCCAACACCAAGCGCAACAGCCATGACCTAATAATAGAGCACGATCTCCTAACGATTCCACCTGAATCCACTTCATTTGGGACAAATCCAACCTCCAAATATACATCTTCACAATGTCATAGTCATCCATTTCGTGCAATTGTCGTATTACTTCACGTACAACATACAATACACCCCGATCTTCAATTAAATAATCATCTCCCCGTTGATAAGTCGAGCAGTTATCGATACTTTTATATGGAGGTTCTATCTCCAATGGTTCAAAAAGAACCAATATGGAGCTGCTATCAGTAACGGTAACCCTGACACGAGCCAAGATTATAGGCGAAGAAGCATACGCGAACACGTATGTGTCCCCATTCAGAGAGGCAGCTCCGACAACTTTAAAATCATGACCATTATCATGCTGGAGACTTTGTTTGACCCACCTACACTCATCATCCCTATTATCCCTATTACTCATGGTAGGCATACACGAAAACATTAGGCCTTCAAAAAACAACAAAAGGACACACGGATGATGATGATGATGATTAGGGTCGTCGTCAGGGGGTGACATGAGAATGCTGCAAGAGTAGGGGTGTTGGTCTTCGTCGGGTGGGTCAGATAACTCGGGTAGAAGTAGACATTGTCGAGTGATGGGATTCCAAAGAGAGTAAATAAAAGGGTCGGCTCGATCTAGGAGGATTAGCCAACCAAGGCTTGAGGCAAGAATGTACTTGCCTTGTAGCTCGGGAATCGTCTTGGTGTAGGATTTATTATCATCATTTATCGTACAGAACGTATGATTGTCGAGACTGGGGTCGTCATCATTCTGATGAGTAAGAATCAAGCATGGTGACGGTAGGTTGAGTATATCACCGTAGTCTTCTGTCATCTTCTTGTTTTTCTAGCTATGCTCTTTCATTCAACGAGCTACATACTACGCAGGTATACATGCATGTAGGACTTATGTTATGGAGTTTTGCCTAAGCCTTATCATAGTAGGACTTCTAATTTTATGGTAACTTTCCTAATTAGATTAGCAGTAGGAAGTTGGAGGAATCCAATTAGGTAAATTACTCAACATCAGTTAATATTCCTGATATTTCCATAACACTATGTTTATCCACAGACTCATCTTTTTCTCTCAGACTCAGTCACCTCAGCTTTCCACTCACTTTTCATTCTTCAGACTCAGACTCAGACTTCCTACAAAAGTACACTTTATCCACAGATTCATCTAGACTTTCTCACCTCACATACCTTATTTTATATTATTTTTTAATTCATCTCACCTCAACTTTTTAACTACCTTATATTTTTTATTTACATCATTTCACCCCAACTTTCTATCTAACTTATTTTTTTTATTTACCTAGTCTACGTTGATTTTATAACTCGAATAATTACAATTAAATAATTAATAGTTAAATAAATCTTGTGACATACTAATAATTTTATTTCTAAGTGGTAATTATTAAAGATAACAATCGGGCGGATGAGTTGAGTTCGGGTTGGGTTGTCGGTAGACCTGGCAAACAAGTCAACCGGGTCGGGTTTGGGTCAGGTGAGTTTCGCGTTGACTTTGAGTCGAACCAGATAATTTCGGGTTTGCTATTTCATCTTTTTCAGAGATATCGACTCATTTTTTTATTATAATAGTCGGTCAATTTTGGGTTACCTCGGGTCAATTCAGGTTACGAGTCAACCTCGAATCTTTAGTTTGGATATCAGATCGGGTTCGGGTTGGCTTATTCGGGTCGGATCATTCGGGTCGAGTAAGTTTTGTCATGTCTAGTTGTCGGGTCTTGGTCAGACCGGATTATTTTGGCCATGTCATCATTTTGTATTGAAGTGAAATGAGTTAAAGTGAAATGAGTTCAACTGAACTGAATTGAGCTGAGCTAAACTGAACGAAAGTAGCCTGAAATTCAACAACAACGACGACGACGACAACAACAACAACAACGGTTTATTATTGTAACAAGCTTACTTGTTCCAAAAAAATATTAATTATTATTGTAACAACAAATAATAATAATAATAGTAACAATAATAATAATAATAATAATAATAACAATAATAATAATAATAATAATAATAATAAATAATAATGTTAATTATTGTATCAAAAATATTAATTATTATCATATTAATTTAATTTTAATAAAAATATTGTTAATAAAAATATTTTATAATAATAATAATAATATATTTATAACAATAATAGTAACAATAGCAATAGGAATAATAATAATTATTAATAATATTATAATAAAACTAATATTAATATTAATAATCAATATTAATATTTAATAGTAATAATATTAGTAACAATAACAATAAAAAGAATATTAGTGTTTATTATTAAATTAATATTAATTATTATAAAAATGTCATTAATATTAAGATTTAATAATAATAATAATAATAATAATAATAACTTATTTGACTGAACTGAACTAAAATGAACGGAACTAAAAAGAACTGAATGAACGAGTCTGAGGATGAGTCTTTGAAATCCAAGACTCAACTTCAGACTTATTTGAGTCTCAGACCGTCTCACCCAATTTAACCAGGTATGGGTCTCAGACTCAAAAAATCTGAGTCTCAGACTTTTGTTCAGACTCAGCCTCAGACTCCCTTTAAACTTAAATCCGTCTGAGACTCAGACTCGTACCAACCACATTATCCAGGTATGAGTCTCAGACTCAAACTCAGACTTATACTCAAACTCCTTTAAACATAGCCTAAGGATAAGATATTAACGTGTGATTCATTTACACATGTTATAAAAATTGCTCTCTACTTATTATTCCTAACCCCCTCTTTATTAATATAGCTGTGATATTTTGATTACTTGCAACTTTTTTTTTTAGAAAAATAAAATAAAATTAAAATCTTACTATCTTGTTATATACTCCCTCCGGACACTTATTTTTGTCCCAAAAATACTCCTCACAAATATTGGGGGTAATGGGACAAAAAATAATGTCCGGAGGGAGTACTACAATACAAATACTGTAGGTAAAAACAAAAATAATTAAAAAGGATGAGAAACGTGTTACAACCTCGTAAAAAAAAATCCTCCTAAAATCAAACTCTTTGTGAATTATATTTGGGTTACAATTTTTTTATAAAAGACGTCCACCATACAAAAGTCGTTAGTATATAATATATACGAGTATATATCTTTAGCGAGATTTTTTTCAAAAAAAAAAAAACCTCATTAACGATTGAGACTAATAATAATTTGAAAACCGGGTAAAAATCAGCGTATTTGAGAATTGAGATTCGGACCCGGGTGGGTCGGGTTGCAACAAATAAATCAAACAAATTAAATTCCCTCCCTGCAACCGTCCAACGTGATGAATCTCATGCCGTTTGAATATCAATCTTCAACCTATAAAATCTCCCTCTCCCTCTCCCACATCACCACTATCATTCTACAACCACTCTCTTCAAATACTTCCTTGGACGCCCAAAAAAATATCTACAATCTCAACAATGGTGACTAAAATTCCTTTTACTGATAGATTATTTTTACTTCATATTATGCTGTCACACTCTGTTCTTGTGATCATCATCGTAATTTCAATTTCAATTTCAATTTCGATTTTCTAGATGTATTGTGAGCTTCTCGTTCTTGATATGATAAAGCTATAGTGTGTTGCATTGCGTTTGCAGGAAATGGAAGGAGCGATGAAGACGCTACTGAAAGTAACGGCGGTGGTATTAATAATGGCGGCAATGATGTTTGTCAGTGTTTCGGCGGGAAATATTACCGTTGGAGGTGCAACTTGCTGGGATCTTTCTACTAATCTTACTCAGTGGTCTTACTCCACTCCCATTTTCGTCAATGACTCTCTTCGTAAGCTTCTTTCTCTCGCGCTTTCGATTTTTCGCTTTCGGATTATCCTCATGATTGAGTTGAATATCAATTCCGATTAGTGTTTCAAACTTCATTTACGCCTACTGTAGTCGATTTTCGGTCTATAATCATGTTGCTTGATGTTACTTTTCTAAATTATTGATGATTGAGCTGTTGATTATCCTGATTCACCGTTAATTCATGAGTTCTTGTTTTTTTTTGGCTGCGGATTCGATTCATTCCATCACTTACTTTGAAATGCGCCGATTCTGTTTGTTTTAGTTCATGATCTGATGTATAATTCAATTAATCGAATTGAATGTTACGAGTTTCTTGGAGGCTCATTATATGCTGAGTAGTACTGTAGTAGCGTGATTCCAGCTCTAATCAACACTAACATTAATGCGATCATCACAGATTATGTGGCGAATTCTTGAAAAAATACTTTGCAGGAAATTTGATATTGTAACAAGCATTTAGCACAATTCCGCTGTGAATTATAGTTTTTGGATGATTCCGAAACAGCTTCTTTGTTAACTGATTCGTGAAGTAGATTTAACAAGCGTAACGTTTGGCCTTTAATGACCACAATTTCGAATTCGGTTGCATTGGTCATGATTATGAATTAGGTGAATGATTTCTCAATAGTCATGAACTTTGAATTCGGTTACTGGTGTATGATATCTACTCAGATTTGTTGAATTATAAAAAAATCAAAACAGCTTCATTAGATTATAATGAGGGAGGGAGCATGTTTTCCTGACATTCAAACCAAATGACTCAACTCTTCCATAACAGAATAATTGGTTTTTGCAGTGTTCATCTACACACCAGCACATGATGTGATCGAAGTCAGTGAATCGGATTTCACCAGTTGCAACCCGAGCAGCCCGATTGGGGCCTACAACAGCGCCAATGGAGAGACACTGATCACGCTATCCCAACCGGGGCCAAGATACTTTGTGTGTGGCAGAGATGATCACTGTTCCCTGGGCCTTAAGGTCCGTGTTCAAGTTCTTGACCGTCCACAAGGTCTTGCTCAACCAAATGCATCGACTCCAAACTACCCTGCCAACCGCACCAACTCTGATGACTACGAGTACGAGCGTGGGCATGACCAAGCTCAGAGTTCATCAGCTGGTCTTAGAGATGTAGTATTAGTTTGGGGAGGTGGGCGGTTTATCCTTACCGTATGTCTTTATGCTGTTTTCTTTGCGAATCATCCGCTTCTGTGGGGCTGATTCTGCCATTTTGAGCCTACGACAATCTCATCAACCTTAGAGAACGACGAGATGTGAGTTGCGACTCTTCTGCTGTGATCGGTTGGTTACCTTAAAAGAGGAGGCTAAGCAGGGTAGTAGCAAATAGTATTAACCTTAGTGTGGCATGTATGATTCGATTGTATGAACTATGAAATGCTGAAGTTGGCTTGTGATCAACTATGGAGGAGACAAATTAGGATTTGAGGTTCGGACTTAACCCGGTATTCTCTGGAACCAGAATAGTTACATATCAAAGAAAATGTCTGCAACTTCTATATACTATGGATTACGGCCTTACAGGAGAACGACTCGTCAACATAAGATTGCATACATCTAACTTCAATACCTCGCGAATTAGGGAACTTCGTTCGAATCAAATTTAATGGCTACTTATGTTAGAGATCCACAGAGTCTTGTGACTTGTTCTGTGTTGAAACAACAGGCCTAGTTGTCTTCAGATTATCCACAATAAAAAAGAACGAATAAATAAATAAATAAATAACGCGGCAAACTGCAACTACAGCTTGTAGACTGTACAGTATGATTTATGAAACTATAAGTTTTTATATAGCAGCAATGGACGGGAATTTATACAAAACCTTTAGTACTACAGAGTACAATACAACATTAAATTTAGGGTAAATTAATTCCTATGAAACAGGAACGATCCAGAATTGCATCGTTATGGCATCCTGAAGTGATTGTGTTCGTCATCATACAACAGTTATTGCACCTGTAGGCCTGTACAGCTCTTCAACTCCCTCCAACCTCATGATTTGATCCCTCAAATATTTACACCACTGCTCATCTCGGCCTCGTAATCCATAATAACAGCTGCAGACTGAAGCAAGCAGCCGTACCTTGGAAAAATAATTCAGCATATTCCAGGCACAGTGTACTGAAGAGTGAAGACCGACATTTTGATTTCTGACATTTTCTGAGTATCAACCTACCGACGTTTTGATTTCCGACGCTTTCCAAGTAGTTTCAGCATATTATCAGTCACATCTATTGGGGAGCTGTCATCTTCATCTTGGGTTTTGTTGTCAGTGTGAGTCAGCCATGCCAAAGCTTCTATAGCAGCATCTCTTTCTGCAAGTTGCTTGTTTCTTTGAGGCTTTCCTACAAATTGCATCCCCTTGAATTCCACTAATGCCCTAAACTCATTGGTTTTAAGGTGTTTTAGCTTGTATTTCGGAGGAGAATGGCCCGCCCTCATCAATAGTGTCTGCAATAAGCTTTTTGGGTTTGTTCCGTCTTTCGAGAATTTATTGTTCTTGTCTGAAAGATCCTTAGGTTTCCTGCTTTCCCGGCCAAAAACGAATCTTCCTTCACATTGATCTCCCGATATTAGCTCCTGGACTGCAAACATGAGGAACTTACCTTCCTTGAGGATGTCTATGGTTGGATCTTCAAGCTGCATTATGAGATCATTATCGTTTATCGGTTAAATAGTGATAATAGATATGAGTATATTTATTATAAATAAATGTCAAAGCAATGGCCAACACCAAAACTGCCGTCCCTGAAACTAGTCAGAGAAAAACAATGTAGTAAGATGCAACATCGTGGTGAATGAGAACCAAACCAAAGGGTTGGAGTTGATAGATAAGATCTAGTAACATCAATAAAAAGAGTATTTTAGATAACCAGCGTTTGGTGATGAAGTAATTACACTTTCAAGCAGTTACAAGTAGAGATCCCGATTGCAGACGACAGATTGAAAACACTCAGGAGGGTCAAAGACTACAAAATTTCCAAATTTGGAACTTGATCATCGCGAAAAAAAGAGAGGAAGATATTATACCTTTGTTTGTAAGAGCTTATCAAGTTCCTCCTTGAGCTTGAGGTAGCACTCAGCCATATTAGGGTCCATGAAAAATTCAACATAACCATCAAGCATCTTCAGATGGCCAGGCTACAAAACGAAAGAGTTCGTTCACTATCTGCCTACTTCGGAGTATAACTATTAGGAAACACTAAAAAAAGAAAAAGTAAAAAAGTAAAGGGGGAGACACAACACAGGTGAGATAATTACCTGTCCCCCACAGCTAAGCGCACCACCAAAGAGGATCAATGTAGAATCTGATACGCCAGTAGAATCACGTATGAAAACCGTGTTCACTTTTACCTTCTCTCCGAAAACCAGCCAAGGATAAGGAATTGTCTGGTATCGTGCATTCACTGAATTCTGGAACAAAATAAACATTGACATCTTAGTCCTTTGATCGGGTAGATATTGGTCCCATTTGATTCCAATGTTCAAACGATGTCAAGTTTGACAAATCTTTCTTACAGTACACAATGGTTTCAACTTTTCAAAAATAATAATATTTCAGTATTTATTTCAATAAAAAAGAAGTGATTTCTTTATATTGTGAGTAATCATTCACTACCTATATATGCGGAAAATATAAGACCACTTAAGCCAAATGAGGTTAATATGAATGGGATTCAACACTAACGTAAGTGATTTCTTTATATTCTCTCCTCCCTTCGGGCATGGCCAGGCCCATTTCGTATTCCAACACTAACGTAAGTAAAATATGTGACCAAGGAACAATGATTCTCACTTATACAGTTATACTAACAATTCAAGGCACATTGCACCTTGTATGGCAACGAAAACAAAGGCACAAAAAATTCAACAAAAAGTTTGTTCCGCTAACATACCGCATAGATCATAACTTGGCCATCATCCTTTGTTTTGAATGACATTGATGTCTCCCTGTGCTGCGTGCATCCAAGACGGTAAGTGTCAATTAGCTAAATAGTAGTAGTCAAGTAACAGAAAGTAGCTGCTACTGGTAGTAGAGATAACTCACCACAACAGATGCTATCCCAGGAAACAGGCCAGAACATATAACTGCGCGAACCAATGACTGATTATGACTAAGTGTATTATTTGAGCTCACATCATCATCAATTATACCCGCATCTTTTAAAATGAAATTAAATTGCTTCCTAATGGAATGGATAGCTTGAAGAGTTTGGGAAGAAAGAAAATTTCTCCAGCAGTATTCATAAGCTGATCCTTCACGCTCAGCATCTTTCCATCCTTCATATGCACGAACGAGGGCCATATGGTCACTGTAATCCTTAGCCGAGAACCTGGCCTTTGCTATTCCAGCTAACTGAATCAAAGATAAAAGGACAGTGTCAAACTGAGATTGTAGTTATCAAAAGTTCACGGCACTAAAAGTTTGATTGTACTTACATCTTTTTTATCTTGCGGCAAAAGAAAAGGATCCTTAACACTAAGACCTGCAACTATTGTAAGGACTGGATCAAAACAGCGGAAGATCGCTCCCATAATCAGCATTTTTCCAAGTTTTGGGTCCACTGGCAGCATTGCTAAATACTTGCCTGATGAAGCAATTGTAGAAACTATAAGAGCATATCATCTCAGCCTAATAAACCTTAGGATGTAATTCAGAGTCATGACTAACCAAGATTTGTCAAATGCTCGTCCTCATTGAGAGCACCAATCATCTTCAGAAAGGCGATAGCATTTTGGACCTGCAAAATAAATTGTTGTGATTAAAGATAATTGGGCTTGTAAAAAGACACCATATCCATGTACTCTTGCTATCTACCTTTACTATCAAGGACAAGATTCCAGTAAGTAATTATATATGCACATTAATAAATATAAAAAAATATAGAATGATTTATTATTCAGGCACACACTGCTACTATTTCAAAAAGAAAAAAAATTCAGTAGTTTCAAAGTAGTCCTGAGCACGACTCAATCTGTACCGTTGAAATTGTACAGCAAAAAAGGAAGCTAATAAATCAACAAAACATGACAAGTATACGTGCAACCAAGAGGCTACAACCACTTCAATATCAGTGGTTTGGAAAACCTATTGGGCCGATATTAGGAGAAAGCATAGGATGAAACTATCACGTGTTAAATTTACTCAACTGTCAATGGTTCTGGAGGCTGCAAAGCCGACGACAAGAATTCTGCAATACTTCCGATTTGCAAACTCTTTATTTGTAAGCAAAGAGAGTTTAATGGAGTTCTCAATAGCTCGGGGAGTTGATAGTCAGCAAAAGCTTCATAAACACATCTGGGGTATAAATGGTAGCATTCTCCTGGCTGGACACGGCCAGCACGACCCCTCCTCTGCAATTCAATTGAAATTGAACTTGTTAAACAACTAGTAAAAAGGCTGTGTTACTTGATACTTCACATTGGCATTGTGCCATATGTCGAATGTTCAGACACCACAGCTTGATAGTTCATTATAGGCCAAAGTAAAGAATTTTTCCATGAAGTAGGCGAGTCGGAACAATATCGGTACAAGATAGCTATAAGCATAAAACAATTTGTCAGAAACAAAAATGTCCCATTCGCCAAGTTTTAGCTCATCCCGGCATTAGCGTACTTACAAAAGCCATTGAAAGACGTGTGAATGAAGGTCCACACAGAACAAATAGCCAAAAACAGCTAAAAGGAGATTGATTTATCCTAGACTGATATGAAGCATCACCCAGAAAAATAAACGAAAGAAACTGATATCTCACTGGCTAATGTAGTGGTAAAGCACATTAAAAGGTAGATGTACAACACAGGTGAATATTATGGCAATGACCAAATATTTAGACGTCTAATCATGAACAGAGTAAATGTGGACTCACTTGCCGAGCAGAAGCCTTAGAAATCCAGGAAGGGAGCAAACAGGGCGTGTTATTCAACGCATCATATGTCGTCTCTTTGGCTTTCCCACAATCAACAACAAACACTACATCATTTATTGTAATGCTAGCTTCTGCCATATTAGTAGCTAGCACTATTTTACGAACATTCAGCGGTGGCCTCTCAAAAATCAATCTCTGCAAAAAGAAACAATGGATGACATGGCTTCATTTCAAAGGGAGGGGGGGGATTCTTTCAGAAAAAACAAGAGAGAAGAAATTAAACCACAGAGGTGCATGGATTTTAGTTCAAAGTCAACTAAAGCAAGAAACAACGATAAATATGATACGCATGAAAAGGAGCAGGGAGCCAGTTAAGATATACTACCTGTTCAGCTGTGGCCATCGAACCATGGCAGGTAAGCACCAAAACCCTGTTAGGGTCTCCTAGCAAAGGGTGAGCTCTAAGTTGTTCCTTTAAACAACTTATATCTTCCCATCCAGTCATGAAAACCAGAACAGCACCTGCACGTTCCTTTCGACATATGTGACATAGAACAGCTTCGATGAGATTAAATCCAATGGAATCGGGGGACCAAGATGAAAGAGAATCACGAGCACGAGGACTATAGCTCTCAAAGCTTGAGTTTTTTAACGCATCCTGGAGAAACAATAAACTCCATAAGGAACTAAAACATTCACCTGAAAGATTGAATGCTACAAGATTCCACCAAAACTTGGCAGCAGAACCATTTATGCTTCTATGATGGAGACACAGGTAATAAGGTATTATTACAGGACCTGAACAGCGGGAACTGAATGCAAGAGCAAAAATTTCAGATTATAGAGAACATTTCTCCCTAAATTATTTGCACGTCTTACATTGCGGAATTATAATTGGATGATACAGGCTATACAGCCTCCCCAAAAATGGCATGAATGGCCCAATCCCAAAAATGACTCATACCCTAAATGAGCCAACCCAAAAACTGACAGTGCCTGAAATGACTCAGTAATAAAGCACAAAAAAGTTACCTGACTCGAAAACTATTTGTAACCTGTATGGCCCATTTGCCATAGCTAGGAGGAAACAACTAGATATCTAATGGAACAGGTGGGTCATGTTATAAAGAAAAATAGAAAAACAACTAGATAAAACTTGTTCTGGTAAAGAACACACCTCAACCAGTGTAGTAATCTGATTCTTTTTTTTCCTTGGCGCCAATTGTTTCTGTGTCTTCCAGACTTTTTCTTGGCCATAATCATCAATCTGGTTGAATGATGTCAATTTATACCCGGTAATTTCTAGTACATCTTCCAGAAAATGTGGCCTAACAGGATGCGTGAATCCCTGTCAAAATGGAATCAGTAGCAGATCAATATTAAAACAAAATTATTTAAGAGTTTTAAGTAAAAAAACAGATATGGGCTGCTAAAATCTTCTTTAAAATTTACTAAATTGAAATTAATTACACAGACAGGTTATAATGAAATAAATTGCTTCGTACTTACCGGAATGTGAATCATTGGAGAACCACCATAGTAACTGGAAAACAACTCAGCATTCAGTGTAGCACTCATTAAAATTAATCTCAAATCTCGACGACGTGGGAGAAGATCCTTTAACACAATCAACAGAAAGTCTGTACAAACAATATCAGCAACTAACATCAGGATAAAGGTTACAGAGCACAAGCACCTGAGATATAGAAGATTGATCAAGTCAAATATTCCACACCTTCGTTCATGCCACGCTCATGGATTTCATCCACAAATACATGGGTGACCCCGTTTAAGTTGCGGTCACTCAGCAGTCGCCTTAACAAAATACCACTGGTACAAAAAAGCAGATGGGTATTTTTCCCTTTCATTCCTTCTAATCGAACTTTGTACCCAATCTAAAAAAAAGTAAGTACAACGTAAGACAACTGACCATTGGATGAATTTCTGAAAGAAGACCTAATGTATATTAATTGGAGACCATTGGTTACCACGTGCTTATAAATACAGAAATTAAAATGGAGGAAGCTAGTAAGAAGATGCTGAACGTCATGCTGTAGTAAGAACGATGCTAGTTGATAGGACTTACTGATTCCCCAAGAGGTTCACCTCTCTCTGCTGACACTCTTTCTGCAACGGACATGGCAGAGATTCTCCGTGGCTGTGTACAAATTATATTACAGAATGCTCCACGTCCAGATTCTATCTCTGACTCTAATATGTATTGAGGAAGTTGAGTGGTTTTACCACACCCAGTTTCACCAGAAATCACAATAACCTAACAATTAGACATAGAAAGCAAATATATAAGTAGCAACCTAACGTCGTACCTTAACTATATGTGATATGGATTCCTAGAAAATTCTATGCCGGAGAGAAATGCCCTTGTCCAGGCTATCGCCTGAGAAAGGACTGAAATTATAGGGGTTTTGAAGAGAGTGAAGAAGAAAATGTTTTAAAATTTTTAGGATTTGGTTAATTCTTCATTTCAATTTTATGATATTCCAGCAAGCACCTGATTTTTTGCTATTGCTTGAAGCAGCCTCTCTTTCTCATTGTATGCAGGCAGCGATTTCCTGAATTCGAGCATTTTCCTACCTTCAGGTGATTCCTACACGTTGAAATATAACGGAGGGAAAACACTAGTCAGAAATTCAAGAAAAACCGAATTACTTGACAGCTTTGTCAAAACAATCATGATACCTTTATGGTATCCCGTATTCCCAAACCAAGCATAGAGGACCACTAATAGCCATAAATATTCAAGACAAGCACAAACAAATGTTGGACCTTAATTGTATTCTATACTTCAAATTACATATGGAAAATAGTCAGACATATTATTTTGAGGACGGGTTTTTTCTAATACGGAGTATTCGACTTATATAATATCTATTGAACTTATCCCCCCGGTTTCGACGATGGAGTCGTGATATAGACTTATTAGTGGTCGATTATGCTAATATTCTTTACATGCAAAAACAATAAATAATCCTCCTGAACGCTACGCACAATAATTGCACTATAAGTATCGACGATACCTGCCAAGTTCTCTGCATATTACGCAATCTCAAGCTTCTTCTCTGAAGAACCTTTTCCATGACAGAATCATCTAGCATAGATTCTGAATTCTCTGCCAAACTTATTTTCTTATCTGCTTCAGAAGCTTTGCATTCAAGAGAACCATCACTTCCTCTATGAGAATTTTGATTAATTCTATCAAGATGTTCCTGAAGTAAACCGTCCACTCTCCTATGCACACTTAACGGAATAGCCACCTGTATAGTAGAGTAATTACGCAAAGATATAATGGAAACTATGCTGTTTAACTACTTTAAACAAATATTTTCATATTACCATTTTTTTTTAAAAGCGCAACTATTGTTTACTGTGATTTAATATTCATCATTAACATCGATTGACCATTAAAGTCAAAGTTGGACAACATAAATGGGAAAGAAGGAGTTGCCAAATGAAAACATTCGCCTGAACAGCCAGTCAGCCTAAATCCTTGCTACACCCCGAAAATTAAAAATAGAAAAGGAATTTTGAAGTATACTTTCTACCCAAAAAAATGACAGCTATCAATGGTAGTCACCTCTCTCTGAGGCCGCTTATCATCAAGATCTGGACGATAATTTGGAAGGGGGGCCTTGCTAGCAACCACCGCTTTCCCATATATCTCACTGAAGAACATAGCAAAAGGACTATTAATAAAGACAACATACAAAATTGAACACATGTGAGGATAATAATATTTTTGGCATACCAATAAAGCCCCATTCGTCTAGCAAGATTAGATATCTGCTCAAAATCTCTTCTATCTCTTTTATCCCTTGACACGACCTCCTGCTCTTGTTCATTTCGTTGGAGCATGCTAAGTTTCCATTTCCACTCATCAACATTGGCAACTGAAGATGATGCCTGCCAATGAAATAAGATACGCATCAACAATGGAGCTCCGTATTTCATTTTAGGTCTGAAGAAATGACTTTTCCTAGGCAGGGACAATACTATTGCCACGAGCGATGTGGAAGCTGCCACAGCAAAAGAGGTCTTACTACACCTCATAACCATGTCATAAACTACCTATGACTTAGTACATTACAAACATGGCAATATGCTTGCCCCTTTCATATATGGTAATTCAGCCAAACCTTCTTAAGTTAGAGAATTACATTGTACTTTGTAATAACAAATAAACAACCACAGCAACCCATCAAAATTTCCATTTGATAACAAGCATAGCAATACATTCCTCCAGGACAGTAATTCAGTCATATTCTCTTGTCCTCGTATATCTCAAGCACTTGTCTTTGATAATGCACCCCTAGTACTTCAGCTAGTGCTAAAAGATGAATGTAAAACACCGACAGAGTACTCCAACACGCTCAATAGCCTCATTACTATAGTATAGCTTTATGGTAGTAATAGACCCAAATGCATATCCAACTCACAGATAAGGAAGCATAAAAACCCAAATTAGTAGTTAATGCAACAAAGGAAGCAGTGACCGTTTTACTTCTCTATACAAAAGTATTCACTTTTCAATATAAAAGTCGTCACCTTTTACCATAAGATGGTCTTTTTTATCGTAAAATCATCACTTTTCATCGTAAATTGGTGACTTTTTCCTTTGTCGCATCATACAATCAACTGTAAGAGTCGGTCTTGCTTCAGACCGTCTTTAGCTTAAGACGTTAATCATTATAGCTATCATCCCTAGTATCGAAAGAGACCGTCTTAGATTATGACAATCACTAGCTCAGTGCCCGCATTTCATCACTACACTTAATTACCAATACTAATTTCAAATTAAGCATCCAAATGCACCAACAAAAAAAAATTCATAAGCCAAAACAATAGCAAAACCCAAAAATTTACGATGCAAATTGAGTAAAATTACCGCGTGGGAATCGAAATCACAATCGTATTCATCATCAGAAAACTGCTCGACAGCATACCCAGAAAAATGACGATTTAGCGAGAGGAAGTGACAGCAATTCGACAAAATTCCAAAACTAGAACCATAATTAGGTTGATAAATTAGAGGAGATGCCAGGAAATGGAAAAGGGCATTGCTTGAAATCGAAAATCGATGAGTTTTGGAAAGAGAGTGGATTGATTTCCCGCATTGTAAGAACAATCCGAGCTTAGAATGCATTCTAATGAATCGCACATGGGTTCAACTCCATGCCCCCATGAATAGGATGTTGTAGGCTTGTAGCAGTGTTGTTATCGAATTGAAGTTGTAATCTTAACTTAGAACACAGAGGTTTTGTTTACAAAGATGGATAAATTTGGGGTTTAGGGTTTATCACTGTGTTGTTCCCTTGTGCTTAGGGCCTAGGGTGTCAACGAGACGAAACTGCTCGCGAGTACCTCAATTTTGGCTCTTGTGTGAGCTTGGCTCGGGTTTGGGTTCGGACTCGATAACTTAATGAGTGAAGCCGAGCAAAGTGTGACCTGACTCGGAAAGCTCGCGAGCGGCTCGATATAATGTGATATAGTTGATATTTTGGTAGGGTGTTACGAGTGAAGTTATTTGTAAGCGTTAAACAAAAAACTCAAGTGCGAAGAAAGTTTTACTTAATCGAACTGTAGTAACTTCAAACTCGTCATCGCCGACTGAAGGCGGTTATAGAACATCGAATGAAGAAGCTATAGTCGCGGATGCATGTTTCAATTGCACCGAAAAATCATTGGGAGATTGGATAATCAAGGGAGGTTGATGGTTATCCTTTATATACTAATTGAGAAACCAATCAAGATGGAACGGACACGTGTCAGGTTCACATCAAAAAAATTCCCGCCTAAATGCATGATGGACTAATTTTGGATACAAAAAAATCTTAAAATAGACCTACCAATGAAAGTTTTTACGATTTTAGATTTAATGTGATTTTCGTTAAGTTGCAACATAGTACGTCCATTTAAAATTAGACGGTATATTGACTACTACAGTAATTTTTTCATAAATCTATACCATTTTATACTACATGAGACCCTATACAAGCCGTGCAATTGCACGGGACCTAAACAAGTAAATACTTGAGGGTTGTCGCTTGATTATGACAATGTCTTTGCCGTTGGTGACATGACTAATATTTCTTTGTAGATACGATATGACTTACGCATATTTTTTACCACGCACATCTGGTAAACCGGTCTAGAAAGCATAGTCTTAAGTCATACAACTCCCACAGTTCGCGTTTTCAAGCTTGAACCTGAGACCCTTGGGAATGACCACAAATTTTAACCACTGGGCAACACCCTTACGGACAACTTACGAGTATTATTAATGCTTCATATTTTTTAAAAAGTTATTCCGGTAAGTCTTTTCTTATCCTCTACTCATATCACACGTTAACTTTTTTTTTTTTTATTTTGTTACTTAAAAATAGGTTAGGCTGAGAATAATTATGAGAACAAAATTAGGAGAGAATAACTTCTATTATTTGGACATTAATTACATGAGACACAAAGTTACGACAATAACACCAAAGAAAGAGAAATTAAACTTGAATTGCTACTTATCAAATTTTCCGTACAAACACAGAATTAACTCAATATTCGATTATCATTAATAAATACTCCATCGCACCAAAGGTAAGGGATCCAACGAGGAAGTGACATGTGGAACAAAACTCATGAGAAAGGACAAATTACATATAAAAAACATTCCTAAAATAGAAAGACAAACAATTCATTGAGACGCCCCAATATGGAATAGGCAGATAATTCATTAGAACGGGGGAATATTAGATTGAACCTAGTTCAATTAACAAACTAATTGCGATTATCAAACTATAACTCAATATTAATTCGATTTTCATTGGAACAATGTCTTGGATTTTCATTGTGGTGCGCCGGATGTACCATAATAGAATAATATCGATATTATGGAATAAGTTCACGATATTCTCCGTCGTGATACCGTAATAATTATACTTGTTGCATATTTTATTGATGTAATAGGTGAGGTGTCATCCCGTGATTGTTGTGGCACACAGAGTGAGACACAAAAATGGGACCGGAGATCTCCACTGCTCACTACTTTGACCACAGTAATTAACTACCTTTACCACTTCATAATAACTGTCACTTACCCTTCTTATATAAACTCCACACCTCTTTACTTTTTTTTTTTTTTTTTTTTTTTTTTGTGAAAAGCGGGATTTTTATATTATATCAATTTCCGACAATGCCAAAATAGCATCCGGATAGAAAGACAAGTCCAGCAACTCCACACCCTAATTACATTTGCATTATACATTTATTTACACCTGTACTACTTCCATCTCTCAAGAACTCAACCAAAAAAAAAGCATACAAGAAATGGCATCGTCATACAAAACCCCTCTCGTTTTCGCTCTACTCTTCGTCTCAATGCTTACGGTTCATGTCTCGTGCTTTGAGTATGTCGTCGGAGGTGATAGGGGTAAAGGATGGATCAAACCCGATGGTAGCGAAACCGAGACTTACAATGAATGGGCTGAGCAACATCGCTTCCACATTGCTGACACCATTCGTAAGTTTTCTTATAGAGTATTTGGTAAACACGGTTTTTGTTATAATGAGACTGTCTTACGTACGCATGCATGTATTTTTGTTTGTTTGATGGAGTAGGTTTTAAGTACAAGAAGGATTCGGTCCTGCAAGTTGAGTTTGAGGACTACGAAAACTGTAACAGGGCTAAACCCGTTACCAAATTTGAGGACGGGAAGAACACGGTATTTGAATTTGATCGCTTGGGTTTCTTTTACTTCATAAGTGGGAAGGCAGGACACTGTGAAGCAGGACAGAAGATGATCATCAGAGTCATGGCGCAGTCAGGCGGTGGTGAACATGAACATCATCCACCAGCAAGCGCTCCTTCACCGTCTGCACAGGGTCCCGGCATGGGTGGAGATGGTGGGGATGGGTCGGTTATTGACTCGTGGGGTCCGGCGGTTAACTCGACTGTCATGCTGTCTGTCACCTCTTGTTTGACGACTTTGTTCATGGGTGTTGTCATTGTTCTGTATCTGTTCTAGATTAGATGGTGGGGATGGGTCGGTTAGAACGTTTGACGTTTTTTGGATTGATATTGTATATTCAAATGTGCGGCATATGTTTGGGATAAAATTCGCACCCTCAGATATGACGTGGAAACTCTCCGAGTCAAAGTCAAAGTCAACAAGTCAAAGAATCGACAAGGAAAGTCACGAAACAATACACGGGAAGTCCAAAGTCGTAAAAGTCAAAGGTCGATACGAAGAAAGTCAACGAAGTAAAACCCAACAACAATATTGGGCCAGAAAATATCCAAGCTCCAAGATGGGCCGAAGACAGCCAGCCATTTAAAGAAACCCTACCCCAAGCACAAAGACCCGGTCCAATAACCAACTTCCTAAATTCCAGGGCAGTGCCACCAGAGCAGGAGAGAAATCAGGAGAAGAGGAGGGCGACGGTTAAGGAAGAAAGAGTCAAAAGCGCAACAGAGGAGTATAAGAAGCACGGTCAATCAATCTTCAACGTCAAGTACACCAAGGCAAACGCAGTAGCAAAATCTCTCATAGCTTAATACCGTCAAAATATTTGTATTATCTTTCGTACTTCATTCCACTCATTCATAGTAGAAGTTTGGCGGGATTCCGACTCCCCCCGCGATTTTTCCCACATTTGGGTTTCCGCGTCACCAAAACTCGAGTCCCTTTGCTTTCTTTCATTACGTTTTCGTTTGCTAGATTCGATTCATCTCGTTAACTCGTGAAGGGCTAATCCGATCGCTTTAACCCGCGAACTCAATCTTAACCCGGTAAAATTTTACCAAAACAATTTGGCGCCCACCGTGGGGCAAAGTGATCGTTTGTTAGCCAAAATTCTGCAGAGATTCAACCTATTGTCATGTCTGGATCCGATCAAAACCTTGTTGGTAGCCAAGATGCCTCCACTCAGTCTGCTGGAGGGACACCATCCTCAGGGGCAGCAAGTCAGCCCATCACGCCATTCACTCAGGCGACTCCTGTCAGTCTAACAGCAGGACCTGCACCGACAATCTCCAGACCACCTCAAGGGCCCCCGATGTCAAAAACACTCAGATCTAGTAAGGAGGGAGCACCATCTAAGACGCCAGCTCACGGAGGGTTGTTTGGAGATGCGCTCAGGATTCCGTCAGCCTCAGATCCTGTGATGGAAATACTTCAGGGGATCAATACTCTGCAGCAAGCGGTGAGGACCCTGCAGAAGGATAACCGTGACATCAGGGCTCAGATAAAAGCGGTGTCAAGGCCACCATCTGCTCCAATTCAGTCACCACCAGAGATCCTGCCTCTGATATCTGGAGGAGAACCAAGCCTCCACAGAGAACCCGCCGTCAGCGGACAAGCATCGAGGGCAATTCCTCAAGAGGTGGTCACTAGGGTGGATCTGGAGCTATCGCCACCCGTCCAAACCGTTGCGCCACAAGGGCTAGGCTACCTGACCCACGGGCCCGCATCCGACAGATCGCACGTCTCAGGTAATCTCTTCTCCGGCATCGAAAACCGAGAGACTAACGCATTATCTCTTGCAGGTACCCCGACCCATCAGACGCTAAGATGGCAACCAACGCAATCGCCAGGAGTGTATCCCCTGTCCAGCATCCAACCTTCTGGAGGAGCATGGGCAGCACATGCTCCCAACCAGCAGACACCAGAGTGGCAACCCCGGCCTGAAACGGTTGCATTCCCTTCGCCGCCTCCTCCAAACAGTCTGTACCCTTGGGGACCCCAAACAGGAAGTACGCCTTTCAGTTTTCTTCCCCCTGCTTCTAACCCTCTTGCAGGAACCAACAACGCTGCAGATCAGCAGTCCCGAGAATTGAAGGAGCTGAGGGAACTGATCAACAAAATTCCTGGAATGCCACGCCCCCTGGAGAGAGCGTCCAGAGACAGCTATGCAGACTCACCCTTCACAGACGACCTGGCCTGTGTTGCAGTGCCCAAGGGCTTTGTGCCACCAGCCATGACGCTTTACGATGGCACTGCAGATCCCATTGATCATATCAACCAGTACAAGCAGAAAATGATGGTGATAACCGCCACAGGGCCTCTGAAGGAGGCTTGCATGTGCAAAGGGTTCAGCTCCACCCTCTCAGGAGCAGCCCTGCATTGGTTCGTCGGCCTGCCAAATAGGAGTATCGCTTCCTTTGCTGATCTGGTTAACTCTTTCAACCAACAATTCGCCAGCAGCAGAAAACCGGAGAAGCAAGCTAGTGATCTGTACAGGGTGGTACAGAGAATCGATGAATCTACGCGAGATTTCCTCAACATATTCAACAAGGAGAAAGTGACTATCCCCAGATGCGACGTAGCCACTGCTATCGAAGCCTTCCGTCAAGGGCTTCTCCAAGACTCGGATCTCTACAAAGATCTCACTAAGTATCCTTGTGCTACATTCGAGGATGTGCAAACCAAAGCGTTGGCAGCCATTAGGCTGGAGGAAGATTCGGGCCCCAGAAGAGCTACCTATGGGTCTGAGCATGTCTCCAGGAAGGCACCAGCAGAAAGGAGAGGCGAGAGATCCAAACCCTACGACAGAAATGTTCACAAGATCTCAAAAGACAAAGATTGGAAGGAGAACCCAGGACTCCCACCTAAAATCAGTGAATACGGATTCTCCACCAACGTGTCTGGTCTGCTCAGGGCCCTAAAGGAGTTAGGGCGCAAAGTCAGGTGGCCCCGAAGACAGGAATACGCCAACGACCAACGGGACACCAGTAAGAGATGTGAATTCCATGATGATATCGGGCATACTACCGAAGAATGCGTCCTCCTCAGGAAGGAAGTGAAATATCACTATGACCAGGGAAATCTGGATCACCTGATATCAAGGAGCTCCAGCAGAGTGAACGCGGCAGACCAGGTGTTACCTTCGCCCCCTCCCCTGTGCACCAGAATTGTCAACGTGATCACAGGAGGGTCAGAATTGAGCGGTCTGACCTATTCAGCAGCCAAAAGACACGCTTCCCAGTCCAGAGGAGACAAACCAGAACATTCCTGTAGAATCAGCTGCCCAGACCTCCCCGCTGTCACCTTCAACGAATCCGATGCGGAACCATCTCCAGAATCCCACCATGATGCCCTAATCATTACGCTCTCCATAGGAAACTGCACTGTAAGGAAGATACTGGTGGACACTGGAAGCTCTGTTAACCTCATCATGTTGGAAACCTTGCAGAACATGGGGTTCAGTGAGGAAGACCTGAGCAAAAGGGCGGTTCCCCTCATAGGATTCAGTGGGGAAACTAAATACTCCCTTGGAGAGATTACGATTCCCACTTATGCTGGAGGGGTAAACAAGCAAGTGCGGTATTTGGTTATTGATGGTCCGTCCACCTACAACGTGATCCTGGGGAGACCATGGATACATGAAATGAAGGCCATTACATCCACCTACCACCAGTGCCTGAAGTTCCCCACACCCTGGGGAGTGCAGAAGATCAGTGGCGACCAAAGGGAAGCCATAGATTGCTACAGAGTGGCATTGAAGAAGACGGCGAGTCCCCCAGCATAGCAATTACAGAGTCTTCACCTACCCCTGCAAGAATACCTTGAACCCCCTCAGGCAGAGGTGGATGAAGTAAACCTAGACAAACAACACCCAGAGCGGAAAGTATTGATCGGCTCAGAATGCACAGGTAATATCCGACAAAACCTTATTGAATTATTAAAAACTAACATGGATTGTTTTGCGTGGTCCCATGATGATATGGTAGGAATAGATCCGAATATCATAACTCACAGATTAAGTGTGGACCCGAGCTACAAACCAATCCAGCAGAAGAGGAGGAAGTTCGCTCCAGAGAGGAACCAAGTCATAAACCAGGAGGTGGATAATCTGCTGGCTGCCGGAAAAATCAGAGAAGTAAAATACCCGGAGTGGCTGTCCAACGTGGTAGTAGTTCCAAAGAAGAATGGCAAGTGGAGAGTGTGCGTCGACTTCACCGACCTGAATAAGGCGTGCCCAAAGGACCCGTTCCCCCTGCCGCACATAAATGCCATGGTAGACGCCACAGCAGGTCATGAGATGCTAACTTTCCTTGACGCCTGGAGTGGATATAACCAAATCAAGATGCATCCAGCAGACCAGGAGAAAACTGCGTTCAGGTCTGAGAGAGGTATCTATTGTTACAATGTTATGCCCTTTGGTCTGAAAAATGCAGGATCCACCTACCAAAGGCTAGTTAACATGATGTTCAAGAAGCAAATTGGCAAAACCATGGAGGTATACATTGATGATATGGTCGTTAAGTCCACACAAGCAACACAGCACACGGCACATCTGGAGGACGCTTTCAACACCCTCAGAGAGTATAAGATGAAGCTAAATCCTTCCAAGTGCACGTTCGGAGTATCCTGTGGGAAATTTCTGGGGTACATGGTCACCCAGAGGGGAATCGAAGCCAGCACAGAGTAGATCAAAGCCATCCTGCAACTGGAGTCTCCACAGAAGCCGAAAGATGTGCAGCGATTAACCGGGAGGATTGCCGCCCTGAACAGGTTCATCTCCCGATCTTCAGATAGATGCCGCTTATTCTATGATATCCTGAAGAAGGCCCAAAGATTTGACTGGACAGAAGAGCACGAGAAAGCGTTCAAAGAACTAAAGCACTACTTGAGCACTCCACCACTCCTATCAAAACCGGAGCCTGGAGAACCACTTTTTCTGTACCTTTCAGTAACTGAGGTAGCAGTTAGTGCAGTGTTGGTAAGGGAGCATGATGGGGCACAGCACCCTGTCTACTACGTCAGTAAGTCTCTGCTTCCTGCAGAGACCAGGTACACGTCCCTTGAAAAACTTGTACTTGCACTAGTTACTGCGTCATATAAACTGCGTCCCTATTTTGAATCACACATTATATCTGTAATAACAAATTACCCACTGAAAACCATTATGAGAAAACTTGAGTTGTCAGGAAGGATGGCGAAATGGTCCATGCACTTGAGCGGGTTCGACTTAAGATTTGTCCCCAGAACAGCAATCAAGTCCCAAGCCCTAGCAGATTTCATATCCGACTTCAGCCCAACACTGCAGACGCAGGCAAAGAAAGACATCATCCTCCTGGAGGAAAACAAGGGCGAACAGGTGTGGAAACTCAACGTAGATGGCGCCTCGAACATGAGAGGATCCGGAGCAGGGTTGGTACTCAGGTCACCTCAGGGAGATCTCATAGTTCAAGCAGTCCGATGCGAATTCCGAACAACAAACAATGAAGCAGAATACAAAGCTTTGATCCTGGGTCTCCAGTTGTCCCTAGACCTTAAAATCAAGCAGCTGGAAGTGTGCAGTGACTCCCAACTGATAGTCAACCATATGAACGGTTCATATACCGCAAAAGACTCGAAAATGATGGCTTACCTTGAGGTGGAAAAAGACCTCTCCTTAAGGTTTGCAGAGTTTTCAATTAACCAAGTCCCAAGAGAGCAGAACGTAGAAGCCGACGCCTTAGCAACTCTGGGGGCAACCTTCATGCCAGGAGAAGTGTCCACCATACCCATAGTCCATGTACTGGAACCAGCAATCCGGAGAAGCGTGCAGGAGCAGGGAACACCAGAAGGAGGTTCACCAGGTCAAGGGCTGCAATGGTTTCAGGAAGCAAGGATTTATAGCAACACTGTAGAACAGGAGGAAATCTCCGACTGGAGAAAACCCTACAAAGATTGGCTGCAGAACGATATTCTGCCAGCAGAAAGAAGAGAAGCGCGAAGTTTCAGAATGAAAGCGTCAAGATATACACTCATTGATGGTGTACTATTCAAGAGATCTACCGCCGGGCCATACCTAAGATGTCTAAACCAGGAGCAAGCAGAGATGGTAATGCATGATCTCCACAGTGGAGAATGTGGAAATCATGCAGGGGGCAAGAGTCTATCCAACAAAGCACTCCGCCAAGGTTACTATTGGCCAACAATGCGAAGGGATGCCAAGGAATATGTTAAAAAATGCGACGCCTGCCAAAGACACGCACCGGTCAACCACCAGCCAGCAGAACCGCTACATCCAATTATTTCTCCTTGGCCCTTCATGAAGTGGGGAATGGATATTGTAGGTAAATTGCCAAGAGCACCAGGAAACAGAGTCTTCATGCTCGCAATGACCGACTACTTCTCCAAGTGGATAGAAGCGGAAGCATTCCCTCAGGTGACTGAGAAGCAGGTTATATCCTTTATTAAACGTAACATTATCTGCAGGTTTGGAGTTCCCTCAGAGATCATCTGCGATAATGGGTCCCAATTTATTGGTAGTAAGATGGAAGCCTATTGCGCCAAATGGAACATTGCTCTCAACAAGTCTACTCTCAGAAATCCACAATCCAATGGTCAAGCAGAATCCAGCAACAAAATTGTGATGGATAACCTGAAGAGGAGGCTGGAGGAAGCAGGGGGCAGATGGGCAGATGAACTCCCCCTGGTGCTGTGGTCTGACAAAACCACGCCTAAGGTGGCTACTGGGCAGACACCCTTTAGTCTGATCTTTGGTGCTGAGGCAGTCATTCCTGCAGAAGTAAGGGTACCTACTCACAGGTATGGCTGCACCACAGAAGAAGGAAACCAGGTGGAAATGGCAAACAGTTTAGACACCATAGACGAGCTTAGAACTGATGCCCAGATCAGAATGGCCTCCTACAGACAAACTGTCGCCAGAAGCTACAACAAGAATGTTAAAGTCAGGATTCTACAGGAAAGAGACCTGGTCCTCAGAAAAGTATTCCAGAACACCAGAAACCAGCAAGCAGGGAAATTTGCTTACAATTGGGAGGGGCCCTACCAGGTGGAGAAAGTAGTTGGAAACGGAGCATATCAACTCATGACCATGGAAGGAGAGATCATCCAGAAGCCTTGGAACATAATACACTTAAAAAAATACTTCTTCTAAGTAAAAATCACCAATAGCAAGGGCCGTTGTCGCCAGAGCAGAGGCATTCAATCTGCCAGATACGCCTCCACCAGAACCAAGGTTCAATCTCACTTATCATTTCTTTTAAGCCTATTTCTTTTCAAGGTCTTTCTTTTAAGCCTATTGCTTTTCAAGGGTCTTTCTTTTAAACCTCCTAGACCTTTTAAGTCTACTCCGTTTACAAAATCTTTTAAAATTTCCCTCCAAAACTTATCTCATTTTCATACCTCAAAATTCGACTCGATTATCATGAAAGTCGAAGAGAAATTTTTGTTGTTTCTTCAAATCCAACCATTTGAACCTCCTTTCCTTTTGTGTATTTTTGAGACGCAATTTTTTGAATTTTAAAGCTCCTCTTACATGTTTTTATTCTCTCTTTATACCACCAAACTGAATTTCTTTTACAATCTCATTTTATCCTCAATTCAAAATTAACGATTAATCTGGTGGAGCGTATAACTCCCACAGAAGGCGTGCGTCTTGTGCTGAATGCCTACAACCAGGGCAATACAAGTCCCCTGCGCCACTCAGCACCCACGCAAAGCGTGGCACCTCTGACTGAGTGGGCATACTAAATCCCAGGCCACCAACCATCAGGGTCGACCATACGGACAAAGGCATGCATACAAACAGCTGACAGCAACCAAACAAACAAAACAAACACCACAAATAAACAAAACGAGTACCATAGAAACAAGTCTAAAACGATTCTGCTCCCTTGAGCAGAAAAAAGGTTTCAGGCACTCTGCTCCCCTGAGCAGAGTAAAAATTCAGGATACAACAAATTTTTAACAAAATATTTTTTGTTTTCGCCACACAGGGCCAGAGTTAACAAAAGATAAGAAGGCTAAACAGCCTAGACATCATTTTCCGGGGGAAGAGAAGCAAGGGGCACCACCACAGCAGCATCTTCAGCGGTCACCATAGGACCAGGCGTCTCTTGGACTGCTGGAGGGGAAGAAACCGACTCCTCCACTGCTTCCCCTTCACCATCAGCTAGCACCTCCAGATCGAAGCCATGGGGAAACTCCACCTGCATTCTCTTCTTCAGAGCAGCCAAATCCCAGTGCACATGCTCCCCCTGGGCGTGAGCTTCAACCATCTAGATCTCAGTGCTTAGGGCTGACCAGCTGAGAGCACCGACCATTTGCTCCTGCAAAGCTGCCACTTTCCCCTGAAGATCAGAGTTGGCATCTTGGACTTTGGCAAGCTCCGCCTTCACCCCTGCAGCAGCCTCCTCCCGTCGCTTCTCCTCTTCAGCAAGTCTCCCCCTGACTTGGTCCAGCTCTCCCCTCAGCTCAACGGTCTCTTCCTTAGCAGCCTTAGCCTCCTCCTCAAGCTCCATAACCTTCTCCTTGGCCTGAGCAGCCTCTTCCATCAGACGAGCATTGTCCGCCTGGAGACAGCTCCCCAATTCTAGGAGGTGCGATATACGGGCCTTCACATAGATAGCCAGCTGAAGAGTCTGAATAAAGCGACAGCAGTCAGTAATGCAACTCGAAGCTGGAACAAAAAAAAAAAAACAGAATTACCTCGAAACCATGGGCAACGATGTGGGACGCAGTCTCCATCAGAGGATCCTTGGCCATCACAGCCTCAGAGCCTGGAAAGAGAAACTGGTCTAGGGCAGAAAGGTCTTCCAGGTTTCTGATGACCCCAAAATTCCGGGGAAAGGTCATCGTGATTTCGTCAGAGCTGCACCCAGCCGAATGAGGAGCAGAAGGCTGAGGAGAATCAGGCACATGAATCACATGTGGTTTCTCCGCCGAGTCTGCCTGAGTTGGAGGGGAGGAGCTGCGTTTTCTCTTCGAACTAGTCGAAGGAGCAGGAGAGGAGCTAGTAACCTTCCGGGATGAAGAGCGGGTAGCCATGCTCTTTCTCCTGACCCGGTCCAGGGTCATGGGAACCTTGGCACTGCCTGAGAGAAGCAAGTATGCCACATGAACCACAAAAAAAAAAGGGAAGACAAAGCAAGAATCTACTCAGCAATTCTCACCAGAAGACATTGTGTCGTCAAAAGGGGAACATGCACTGCCGGCAGAGGGAACAAACAGATTGTTGAAGGAGAGCTGCTCGGAACTTAAGTCGGAGAGTTTGGCAGCAAGATCGATGATCGGTGTTACTCCCTCCGGCGGTTGAAGACCTACAGTACGAAACCAATAAGAACCATAAGTGTGCGAGGAACTGAAAAGCTAGTGATACGATGAATACCTGCAACAGGCGCCCATTGAGAAAAGAGATAATCACAGGAGGGAGAGAGAGAATCAGCCTTCACAAAGATGAATCCCTTGAACCACCCCGCATCAGGAGGGTTAGGAGGGAAGATTATGCCAGGGAAGTTTTTATCCTTAACGCGCATCGTCACCTGACCATTCCCCAGGGGCCTTACCTGGAATACGGCGCAGATGTCGAGTAACGAAAAGTCCTTCTGGTGGCGGCGATTGAGAACACAGAAGGATAGCAGCACCCTCCAGGTGTGAGGGGCGAGTTGGCATGGGGCAAGCTTGTAGTAGGTTAAGAGTTGCTGAACAATTGGGGGAAAGGGAAAGCGAAGGCCCAAGAGGAAGGGGTAGGCATACATGCAGACCCATCCAGGAAGGACGAAATCTGCCTGCTGGCCTGAGGAGGGAAGGTAAATCTCGACCCCCTCATCAAAGCCAAAAACCCCCCTGACAAAGGAAGGGTCCACATCGGCAAAGAAAGAGTCGCAGGAATGAGTTTTACCTAATTTATTAGAGGGGGAAAAAGCCATCGCCGGCGACGACGAAGCAGGAGCCGATGATTTACCCCGGACCGATCTAGACGCCATGAAAAGAAAAAGAAAATAACAAACGAAGACGGAGGATCACCTGAGCAAAACGGGAGTGTGAAGTGCGGTGACGGCGAACGGCGAAGAATGGAGAGGTGGGATGATTCGAATTTTGAAGAGAAGATTTGGGGATGTGAGTGAAGTGAGGAGGATGATAGTAAATGAGAAAGGAGTTAGGAGTGGGTAGAGTAAAGAGGGTAGGAAGTATGGGGAAACGCAAATAATAATGAGGGGGAAGAATAAAATCATCATGAGGAAGGAGAAGAGTCAGTTAGGGAAACGAGAAGTGACAGACTCAAAAACAAACTCTGTGGAAGAAAATCGTCATCAGAACTAAAACGTCAAAACGCAAACGGAAATTCCCGCCTAAGATGAGCTTAGTCGGAAATTTGGGGGCATTTGTTTGGGATAAAATTCGCACCCTCAGATATGACGTGGAAACTCTCCGAGTCAAAGTCAAAGTCAACAAGTCAAAGAATCGACAAGGAAAGTCACGAAACAATACACGGGAAGTCCAAAGTCGTAAAAGTCAAAGGTCGATACGAAGAAAGTCAACGAAGTAAAACCCAACAACAATATTGGGCCAGAAAATATCCAAGCTCCAAGATGGGCCGAAGACAGCCAGCCATTTAAAGAAACCCTACCCCAAGCACAAAGACCCGATCCAATAACCAACTTCCTAAATTCCAGGGCAGTGCCACCAGAGCAGGAGAGAAATCAGGAGAAGAGGAGGGCGACGGTTAAGGAAGAAAGAGTCAAAAGCGCAACAGAGGAGTATAAGAAGCACGGTCAATCAATCTTCAACGTCAAGTACACCAAGGCAAACGCAGTAGCAAAATCTCTCATAGCTTAATACCGTCAAAATATTTGTATTATCTTTCGTACTTCATTCCACTCATTCATAGTAGAAGTTTGGCGGGATTCCGACTCCCCCCGCGGTTTTTCCCACATTTGGGTTTCCGCGTCACCAAAACTCGAGTCCCTTTGCTTTCTTTCATTACGTTTTCGTTTGCTAGATTCGATTCATCTCGTTAACTCGTGAAGGGCTAATCCGATCGCTTTAACCCGCGAACTCAATCTTAACCCGGTAAAATTTTACCAAAACAGCATACATGGCAGGCAGGTTAAGCGGGATTCGAATTATTACCACCTACCTGATTCGTTCCCTCTAAAGTACGAGTACGTTTTTCAGGATTTTCGAAACTTTTGGCTCTTTCATGCCCAGACAAGTCTCCCAGACTCACTAGAGCAAACTTCTTTATTAGGAAGCACAGTTTCTAAAAGAATGCGTTTACAAAGGACAGATCTAAAAGTATCCTTACCTCAAAGAGTGGACCCGAAATCTTCTACTCCAGCTTACAATGCAAGGTCCAGACAAAAAAGGACATCATTTGCAAAAGGTATCTGAGACCCATTGTGAAAGCAGTCCAGAAGACATTTCGGTCGCAGATATCATCGATAGGTACTTTACGGGCTTCATTACATTTGGAGAAAACCGTGTGGAGGGAGGGACAATCAGTGAAAAAAACTCCCTCTAGGAAGACGGTACTGTGCTCTCCTTTGTTCCGAGGTTGGAAAGCGGATTGTTATGTGACTGCAGCCTACAGTCTTTCCCCATGTCGGAACTCTCATGGATCTAGTTTATTGAAAGATAAACGGCTGCGAGGCCTAGATGGTAGCTCCATAGCTAGGAACTTGGTGTTTGAAGTTGATGATAGTGACTGAACAACACGCAATTTTGGGCAGAGGGGTCAAACTAACTGCACAACTTCTCTTGAGACTTTAAATTTGTTTAGCAATGGCTAAGAAAGTCAAAGCTGAGAAATGAAATGTAGCTTACGTGAGCATGCAGACCAAGAGAAATAAATCCAGAGGTCTTTCGTCGAAGGTATGGCCAGGAAATGTGGGTTAGTGATCTGTGAGGAAGTTAAGATTGCAGATTTGTTGAACTCTAATGGAGACATGCTTCTCTGGTAGATGGTTTCATGACGGGTTATGTGGTATAATGAACCAGATTCATGGAAAGTGTGGTGTGTGCACGCGAAAGGATGTTCTTTACTCGGACAAACAGTATTAGATTTGAAAGTAAGCAGATGAAGTTCAGGGTGTTATAGAAGTATAGCAGTCTACTAGTGATAAAAAGATCAAATATAATTGCATCATCTGTTATTCTGTTGCTCTCTCCATTTGAGTCAATATAACTCTTTTGTTCAAAACAACTCAACTTCGATAAATAAGATAAGCTTATTGATTGAAATGAGGAATAAGTATCGTTGCCTGATCAATTTAAATAGCGAAGCTCAGAGTTGGTCTACATTACAAGCAGCAAAGAAAACCAACCGGAGCACGCAGTAGAGGATGGAGTTGTCTGTTAATATCATCCAATGTTCACAGTTGTATGGAATGAGCTTTTCATAGGCATCAAGGCATATTTGTGAGTCCTCATCCTCATTCAACAGATTTTTTTTAAATAGTAGAAGGAAGAAACCTGAACTATTACACTTACACCACTTTCTTTCGGAATTCAGCACAGTAATTGTTTGCACTTTTACATAACTCATCTAGCAGCTATTTGATAATGAAGCCATTATCAATACAATTATACAAAGTCACTAAAACTTATGAATCCTGGCTTTGATGCAATTGGCACCTACATGAGAACGATGTCCTATGAATTCAGAGACAGAGAGAGGTGACGCTGACACCGATGTCCTATGATATTGATTGTTGCATCATATATATGGCTATTACCGCTTCAGTATATATATTTGTTGCAGTAACTCTCAAAACCATTGTTGTACAGTAGCGATGCACTGTGATGGCCTAAATATGAAGATGCATCTTAGTCCTGCACATCTTACTGTCATCACTGCAACAATTCGTTCTTGTAATATCTGTCCTATCATTAGAAAATGGAGCCGTAGTAGTAAGATACAATATGGAGTGATGAGAAAGTTAGCCTTCGAAACAACAAATATTATGACGACAATTATCGAGCTTTTAGTCTCATCATGCAAGAACTGGCCTGGTATCAAAGTACCGTGAAATTATACTTCCCATCAGTTAAGAATTGTTCTGAAGTAGCAACAAGTACTTACCCGCAAAACGATCATAGGTAAGAATTGTTCTTAAGTACGTACCCGGAGGTACAACCTGAAGATATGAGGATGAAGAACACCTCCAGATGTTCCTCCTATTGAGAATATACCTTAGTTATTCTGTATATCCTAACCTCTCCTAAATTAGAGTAGTCAATCTTGTATTATAGGTAGAGATATCTTCTGTTATTGTGTACAGCTAATCTCTGAGATTCTAGGTTACGGCTACTGCATATAGGCTTACATCTTACTGTAACTGTATATATTGTATTACCTCACATAATACAATCAATCAATTCTGATAACATTTCTACATGGTATCAGAGCCATACCGCTCCACCTAAAACAATCCCTAAAATCTTCGGCTATCTCATAATGTCCAGTTCAGCCACCCTCCTCCAAAATCCACACGATGAAAACTCACCATTCATTGCTGTAACCTTCGTCGGCGTTACTGTTCTTACACCCGACACCTATCGTGCTTGGTCACGGACCATCTCTGACCTTCTTCATGGATTCGATCTATACAAATTTCTCGACAGATCTCACCCTTGTCCTGCCTCTCATGTTACATCACAGGACAAAGATGGCAAACCTACCAAAACTGCCAATCCTGCTCATTCGTCTTGGAATCGTCAAGACTCCCTAATCCAAGGTGCTCTCCGTAGTACAATTTCAGGAACAATTGTTAACTTCCTGGAGTCGTGTCACACCTCCGAGACCATTTGGACCTATCTACGTACGACCTATGCCAATCCGTCCCGGGGTCATATACTCCAAATTAAGGATCGGCTAAATTCTATTGTCAAAGACAAGCTCACTGCTACGGAATATATGAACGCGATTCAATCGTGTATTGACGAACTTGCTAGTCTTGGGAAACCTATGGATAACGAGGACATCATTGCTAGGGTCATCAATGGGCTTGATTAGTCGGTCTACTACAGTCTTGTTGAAGCAATTAAGCATCGGGATGACCCGATTTCCTTTGCCTCCCTACATGAGCGTCTCATCAACTTTGACCTCTCCCTCAAACACACCACCAAACACTCTCCTGTCAGCCTTCCCGCCTCTGCTCACGCTGCTTATCATGCGGCCCCATCCACTGATTACACCCCTGCCACTGTCCATGCCGCTTATCAACATCGTGGTCGTAATAACACACGCACAGGTATTCTACCTACTCCTACCGACCCCAACCCTCTTGGCACTCTCCCTCCCTTTAAAGGAAAGTGTCAATGGTGTCATGCTCAAGGCCATTATCTTAAAAATTACACTCCCTTCAAGACCCTTTACCCACACATCATAGTTCCGCCCCGCCCCACGACCGGTACTCGCCGCATCCAACCTACTGTGAACACTGCTGCAATTGTCCCTTCTAATCTTGAGTGGATTATTGACAGTGGTGCCTCTCACCATATTACTCATGACTTAGCCAACCTAGCCCTTCATGCCCCATATGACGGGAACGACGATCTTTTAATTGGTGACGGATCGCCTCTCCACATAGCTCATATTGGTTCTTTTCTTATTTCTTCTCCCTCACACTCTCCTTTAATTTTTAATAATGTTCTTCATTCTCCGTCTATTTCTCGAAATATTCTTTCTGTCTCACAGTTCTGCAAAGACAACAACGCTACTACTAACTTTACCTCTACCTTTTGTGTCTTACAGGACCAAACGACGGGTCAGGTCCTTCTACGGGGTCGTCTTAAGTCCGGGCTTTATGAGTGGGTGAAACCGAGGACTGCTCCTTCCGTGCATCTTGCCTCGGCTGGGAATCCTATTAATTGGCATCATAAACTCGGGCACCCATCCTCCACTACTATTAGTTATCATTAACTCTATATAAAAAGAGGGATGAACCTCTTATTTTTTGCGTAACCACATCTACTCCCTCCATTAGAAATAAAAAAATAAAAACCTCCACCCTCCATTACAGCATGATTATGTCAAACTATTACCTTTGACAACCATCATTGCATTCCTACATTCAGTCCAAGACATCACCTAAATTGTTATTGTAATGCAGCCACGTCTGCCTAATTATACAACACGTGGTAATTAGTATGGCGTACAAGCTTAACACAGTAATCATGAAACTTCCTCCACTTTCCTCCCCTACCATCTCATATATACACTCAACCAAGGCCCTATCTTCTTCCATCAGCACATTTGCACTACAGCATCCTTCGGTACTTTCTCCCCCTATCTTTCTCATAGTTTTTCAATTAGATTAGATTTAATTCACATCATACGTTCTATGAGAGGGAGATTTATTGCGCATATGACATTCGCTGCTGTAGGCTGCACCAAATATGTTCTGCCGTTGCATTTTGTTTACTGTTATCTCCCTCTGTTTTAGCATACCTCTGTTTGTTGCAGACTTCATCGACTACAGTTTATAGCATTTTGAGTTTGATTTAACTGACTCACTGAAAGCCCCTGACCTGTACCGACCTACACCTACAATGTGTTCGCTGAAATGCCTCATAGAAAAATTTCAACAAGTTTAGGTCCACTTACTATGACGACTATCTGCCCGATATCGATTTCATATTTACTTCTCCGTGTCCCATACTTAGTTCCCTGCGTCGCGCAGTGGTTTCAACTACGTCGGCGCTTTTCCATTTCCAACCCCCTGCTTGAAAGCGTTTGGTACTTATAATTACTACAGGTGTACTTAACTCAACTTCGCATTCAGCGGCAGAATATAGAATGGTAATAACTAAAACTAAGAAATAGAGAAAAACAATGTACTTTTTCAATTCCGGGACTAACATGCCGACTGCCAGCACTCCGTTATAAAACCACATCTTCAATGTTTTCATTCTTTCCGTCGCGATGAGTGTTTAAATAACAATAACGGCCAACACTCCATTATAAAACTCTATCTTTAGTATGTATTGACCGTTTCCCTATTTCCGACTTGGTTCTCACCTGTCCCGTAATACTCCGATTCGCGTATAATTACCTTAGACATATGTCTGCATAGTAGTACATCGTCATATACATCATGTGTGTGTACACCGATAACTGTACGTCCATCCTCACTTTGCCGTTCAGTAGACTCCTGTAAAGTTATGCAGGATGCTAAATTCTACATAAAGTTATGGAGGTTGCGACATTTTACATTGATACTGAAATGCCGTCCTCATATTTTTTTTCTTCCACTTTCAGATTTCCGTCCCTCCCAACCAACTTGTGATCTTCACTCCATCAAGGCTTCCGGCTACGACAAACGACTTAATAGGTATTTACGTCTTACTATTACTATCTCAGTATTTTTCTTGCATATTAAAGCTCGTTTCTTGTTGTTCTATATACACATTATGCTTACGATTTAGTTATACGATTTGGCTTCAATATTATAAGCAGTGTGACCGACTATGCCAACCCCAATAGAAATAAAACTAAGAAGAAATGAGCGTAAAAGGAAATGGTATGCCAACTTATCCGAAGAAAAAAAAAACGAACTAAGGAAAAAACAAAGTGAGTCTTATTATAGAAGAAAACAACTGAAAGCGGAACGAGACACAAGTTTACATTTTGTAAACGGAGAAACAAATTACCAACGTCAAAACAACAACAACGTTACCGATCAAAGAACTGTTCGTAATATAGAAAAAGAACACATTTCATACTTCTCAACTTTCGAAATGGGCTCCACTTCAACTGCCGTCCTCCCACGTCAACAAAAAACCAAAACAACCGCCACATGTATTTTACCTGATGTGAATAAAGAACCTTTTACCCTTCCAGAACCCACTCAATGTCAACATTGCGACGCAAAAATTTTTTACCGTGAACCAAAAGGCTTTTGTTGTTCAAATGGAAACATATCTATAGCTGATAACAATCCTCCCACTGAATTATGTAAGCTATATTTATCTCAGTCATCTCACACAAACGAGTTTCTAAAATATGTACGCACATATAATAATTCATTTGCCTTCACATCATTCGGCGTTCGTTACGACAAAGAATTATGTAGACGAAATAAAGGAATTTACACTTTTAAAGTTCAAGGCCAAGTTTATCATTATATAAATGATTTCCTCCCAACAGATGATCTGCCAACATATTTGCAACTATATTTTTACGATACTGAACATGAAATTGAAAACAGAATGCATGCCGCACCTAGGACGAACGCTGAAATTTTGCGTCAACTTATTGACATTCTAAAGGTCAACCCGTACGAAATTTTTTTTAGACGTCTGCAAGATATTCCCGACATATCAGACCACCAAATAATTATAAGAACCCATTTCAACCTAGATCAGCGAACTTATAACCAACCAACTGTTTCCCAAGTAGCAGCTATATGGGTTGATGGCGAGGACGAAGGGTATCAACAACGTGATATTGTTGTTCACAGTCATAGTGGTCACAGCCATAAAATTCACCACTACTATGGCTGTTACGATCCCTTACAATACCCACTGTTATTTCCTTATGGGGATATTGGTTGGCACGAAGGGATTCCACGAGTGGAGAAGGGAACAAACGAAACATCATACAATAGTAAGGACATATTCAATGTGCACAACTGCAGCTCGCCAACCGACCTTCTTCAGAAAGAGGACGCCGGTAAGAATTTGGTTTCCCCTACCTTCCTTCATCTAATAGTCAGCACGTCTTAGGATAGTAACTCACATGATGCACTTAACTTAAAATGTCAGCATCAAAATCCAAGAAGAGTCGAGAGACAGTATCGTGTCGAGAGTACTATTGCTACAAGTTACAAATAAGAGCAACTACTAAATCAATTTTACTACACTCTGGACGTTTACTACAACAATACGTAGTTGACATGTACATTAAACTTGAAACTACTAGACTTGATTTCCTTCGAAAAAACCAAGATGAAATAAGAGCCGAAATTTATCAGGGAATTGTTGACAGCATAGCCGCTGGTGAAACTAAGGGGTTTAGAATCGGTAGAAGAATAATATTACCTTCCTCATTTATAGGAGGGCCACGAGATATGAGAAAACGTTATGTGGATTCCATGAGCTTAGTGCAACGATATGGAAAACCAGATTTGTTTTTAACTATGACTTGTAATCTAAACTGGCCAGAAATTTTGCAAGAATTAAGATTTAATGACGAGGTGCAAAACCGCCCCGATTTAATTGCACGTATATTTAAAGCGAAATTAGAAGAGCTGAAAACAGATTTATTTAAGAGACAAATATTCGGACCTATAGCGGCATACACATATGTTGTTGAATTCCAAAAAAGAGGACTTCCTCACGTTCACTTCCTCTTAATTTTAAAATCACCACATAAACTTACTTCTCCCGAATCATATGATAAATTCGTATGCGCCGAACTCCCAGAAAAAGAAACAAACCCACATTTGTATGCCGCTGTAGTCAAACATATGATGCACGGTCCATGTGGCGCACTAAATCCTACTAATGTATGCATGTTAAAAGATGGAAAATGTAAAAACAAATATCCTAAATCATTTTGCTCGACAACAACGCATGAGAAAAATTCTTACCCAATATATAGGCGAAGAGAAGACAATAAACAAGCAATTGTAAGACACGCTGTGTTGGACAACAGGTGGGTTATACCATACAATCCATATTTGCTTGCAAAATTTGACTGCCACATTAATGTCGAGATATGTTCCACCATCAAAGCAGTTAAATATCTCTACAAATATATATACAAAGGACATGATCGTGTCGCATTCAACGTATCATCTACTGAAATGTCACATGATATTGACGAAATCGAGCAATTTCAATCAGCTCGGTGGATATCTCCACCCGAAGCAATGTGGAGAATATATAAGTTCCCTTTAAACGAAATTTACCCATCTGTACAAAGCTTGCATTTACACTTGGAAAACCAACAACTTGTCACATTTAATAAACACACAAACTTACAAAACGTTGTCGACAACGACTTTAAAAAAGAAACTATGTTAACTCAATATTTTCACATGAATAAAATAAAAAAGAACCCTAAGAACCTATTATATAAGCAATTTCCAGAAGAGTTTGTCTGGAATCCTAAAGACAAAATTTGGACACCGCGAAAAACAAAAGATGTTATTGGACGAGTAGTTACCGCTAACCCCACTGAAGGAGAAAGATACTATCTTCGTATCCTACTAAATCATATTGGCACCGTCGGATGCTTTCAAGATTTGCTTTTTGTTAACGGTAAAAACGCAAACTCCTTCCGTGAAGCCGCACTGCTACATGGATTGTTAGAATCCGAAGACAGTATAGACTTATGTCTCCAAGAGGCTTCCATTTATCAAATGCCCTATAGTTTACGACAATTATTTGCCACAATACTTGTTTATTGTGACCCTAAAAACCCAGAAAATTTATGGGAAAAATACGAAAGCGCTATGTCGGAAGATTTCGAACACACTAAGTCATTTACAAAAGTCGAAATTAAACATAAAGTTATCAAAATAATAACTTCTCTGCTAGAGTCCATGGGAAAAAGAAGAACAACCTATACATTTCTGAATGTCGACCTAGATACCGCCGACGATAACAACTACTGTAAGGAACTTGAAGATGAACTAAACATATTGGTTTCTGAAGAAGACATGCTAACAATACCTACCCTGAATATAGCACAGAAGCACGCATTCGATACTATCACCAACAAAAATTTTTCTAACACCCCGGGTGCTTCTTTTTTCATAGATGGGCCGGAGGGAACAGGGAAAACCTATTTATATAGAGCAATATTAGCCGCAGTGAGGTCTAAAGGCTTTATTGCACTACCACTGCGACGTCAGGAGTAGCTGCATCAAACCTCCCCTTTGCTCGAACTGCCCATTCAAGATTTAAAATACCATTAAATATTGATGAAAACTCATGTTGTAGTATAAGTAAGCAAACCGGATTGGGAAAACTATTAAGAGCGGCTAAAGTTATTATTTGGGATGAAGCAAGAATGGCTAAAAAGAAAACCGTTGAAGCTCTTGACATTATGCTGAGAGATATAAACGACTGCGATATGCCTTTCGGTGGCAAAGTCGTGGTTTTTGGAGGTGATTTCCGCCACGTTTTGCCAGTAGTTCCAAATGCAACTAAAGAAGACCTCATAAACACAAGTTTGGCAACTTCCACATTATGGAAAACACTAAAAAAAATTCATCTCACAGAGAATATGCGAGCTAGACTCGACCCAGCTTTTAGTGACTACTTATTACGAGTAGGTAATGGTGAGGAAAAGATTATATTCGAGGACTTCATTACGCTCCCTTCTTCCATAACCATACCATTTACAGATGAAACATCTTCTTTGAATGAACTAATTGAGTATGTATTCCCACGAGTTGAAGAAACTATTTTTTCCACTGATCAGATTGTCACGAAAGCCATACTAACACCGAAAAATGAAGACGTCGATTATATTAACCACATTCTTATTAAACGATTTCCAGGAAAAACTTTCACATATTGTAGTTTCGACAAGACAAATGACACTAATGAACAAGGTCAACACGAAGACTTCTTAAATAGCTTAACTCCAAATGGGCTCCCCCCACATATTTTAAGTTTAAAAGCTAACTGCCCTATATTATTGCTAAGGAATCTTGACCCCGCACAAGGATTATGTAACGGGACACGCTTAGTTTGTCGACGATTTGACCGAAATGTCATTGACGCAAAAATTGCAATAGGCCCGTACAGAGGGAAAAGAGTTTTCATTCCTAGAATTCCACTAAAACCCAGTGAGCATGAAAAGTTTTACGTCCCTTTCACTAGAACACAGTTTCCAATTAGACTATGTTTCGCTATGACTATTAACAAAGCACAAGGCCAAACTCTAGACCGTACGGGTATATATTTACCACAGCCAGTTTTCTCTCACGGACAATTATATGTTGCTCTATCGCGCGCAAAAACTGCGAAATCGGTTAAGGTACTTATAAAACCATCCGAAAGACATCCCCAAAAAAATTGTACTAGGAATGTCGTTTACAAAGAAATACTTATGCTTGCTAATACCATTTAAGACCATTCCTCTTTTTCTATATCGAATATTTATCCTAAGAACATTACATATTTACTCATCTAAGAAACTCTATTATTTATGGTTTCAGAATGACGACAGAACAAAATTATATAGCCAATATTACTCCGGAAACAAAAAAATGGACCGTTAAAGTACGTGTAATCGAGAAATCTTCTCCTCGCACAGCCTCTCAAGGTTCTCAAAAATATCAAAGGTTGATTCTCACGGATGGACAGGTACACTCCACGAATTCCCCTCTTAAAACCTTTGTGCATTATATAGTCAGTTTCATCAAGTATAATGACTTCCTAACGATCTGCTTGTCGTTGACTAATAATTTCTACAATTACAGGGCACACGTGTCCAAGCTACTATATTCGGTCCAGACATTGACGCTCTTGCAAACACTTTATACATACTTGGGCACTACTACATCTCCAATGCACACGTGAAGCCAATACAAGAGCAGCACCGTGTTGTCAATAACAAATATCAGTGGACTATAAGCACTAAGACACCAATTAGTGAGATTTCTGAAGAAGAACTTGACGGGAAAGTTATAGCTGTCAACTTCAACCTTGTGCCCTTCTCAAACCTTCCAAATTATATAGAGTCTGGCACTCCAGTTGGTAAGATTATACACGTACCCCTAACACTTAAAGTGTTTCTCTGAATCTGAAGGTTAAATATCTAGAAGCATTGTTAAATACGTAGAAGCATTAGCATCAATTTTTCCTATTGTTTAACGACTGCTAAGTTCTCTTGATTTTGCATACCTGTCACTACAGATATGCTTGCAGTGGTGATGGATATATATCCAAAAAAGGCAGTGAAAAACAACACACTTCAAGAAATTGTAATTGTCGATCATGAGTAAGTACAATATCATACAGATTACATTAATGTTTATATAATTGGAGTACGTTGATTTACAACCACCATGTCTAAATTTTCTTAGACTGATGCCGATGATCATGACTCTTTGGGATGACTTCGCATCAAACGAAGGTTCCTACATCTCACAATTTTTAGACTCCTTCCCTATTATCCTTGCAACACGCTTACGAGTCACTTCTTACAATGGTACGTATCTCTACCTATCATCTACATCATGTTTTGAACAAACACACGTACCACAAACTAAGCCTCTAATTTCACAATTTCGTAGGTATATCAGTGTCTACTAAGTCATCAACCACATTTATACTCAACCCACAGACCGCGGAAAGCCACGCTCTTCGACAGTGGTAATTTATCTTCCTCACATACACTAATCGTAATTTCACTCAATTTTAGTCGTAATTTTACTCAACCGCTCAACTTTAATCGTAATTTTACTCAATTGCTCAGTTTAATCGTAATTCCACTCGATTTCCCAATCTACTCGTAATTTGCTCAAGTGCTCAATTTAATTGTAACTTTAGTCAACTTGATCGTAATTTACTCAACTGCCCAATTTAATCGTAATTTTACTCAATTCCTCAATTTACCCGTTATTTTACTCAATTTAATCGTAACTTTACTGAATTGCTCAATTTAATCGTAATTTTACTCAACTGAATAGTAATTGAATCATAATTTCACTGAAGTGCTCAATTTAATCGTAATTTTACTCAATTGAATCGTAACTAAACTGAACCACTCTATTTAATCGTAGTTTTACTCAATTGCATCGTAATCGAATTGTAATTTGACTGAATTGAATGGTAGGTTAACATTGAGTTGCATATGTCCGTGTTGTTTATGTGTGACGATACTTGTGGAATTACCACTTACATTCCTCGTTCACCAAACAAATGAATACACTATTGTCGAATTGTATGTGCAATGTATTTGTAGGCGCGTAATTTTTTTTTTTTTTTCGCATTCCATAATGGTTTACTCTACATTCCACTAGGCAAATAAATACATCACCCCCTATTTCTACCAAAAAAACACTCACGTTCCTTCACAACATAACCGTTTCACTTACGTCCAACTTCAGGTGCAGTCTTGCAATTGAATTATCAAATGGAGCGACCACATTGCCAGCCACCATTTTCGGCGAAAACGCTGAGAAAGTGTTCAATATCACCGCTGCAGAACTTATGGAACTAACAGAGAAACCCCATAAGGTATGAACTCACATGCACTCCGCCATATACGCTACCCTCCATAAGACATGCTCGATTTATGTAGACATCGATTCACATAACTGAAATATTATACTATATTCACCGTTTGAAGCTTCAAGATCATGACGAACCACTAGAGACAATAATACAACACAGTCGGTACTTCAAAGGAATATTACTTCCTCCTTAAGCAGTCCAAAAAGTACGCCAATCACTTTATCGTCGCAAAGGTAGCAGAAACTCCGCCACTTCAAGATACTACAAAGGTAACAGAAGATTTCCAAAATCAGAAAGACCAAAAAACCCAATGAAAACATACACGTCCCAACAACATGTGATCATCTTTTGGGAAAAAATATGACGCCACCAGCCTACCACGTCATATGATAATCTTTTCGGAAGGTCACTCGGAAGTACCGACCTTTTGCCCAGCTGGCCTGCAGGAAATGCACGTACTTCAACATTATGGGGTAGTTATGATGCAATACCTACAAAACTAGGTACTAAAACGTTCACGTAAACTTATGACGCAATACTAAATATATATATGTGCTATGTATGTAGTCGATATGTAACATATACAATGCATCAGGTGTCGTAATATGTACTTTTCAAACCTCGTGACGACTCGAACCTAACCATACTTTTCGAACTTCATGATGACTCGAACCTAATCGTCACCGCCCGAGCATCGCCGGGCCCTCAAACTAGTATTAATAAATTAGCTAAGTTTCCTGTTTCTTTTTCATCTCAAAACTGTAATGCGTGCTCTATGCACAAGAGTCATAAGCTGCCCTTTTATACAAACACTTTAGTTTCCACAAAACCGCTAGAACTTGTTTACTCGGATGTTTGGACATCCCCTATTTATTCCACTGATGGTTTTAAGTACTATGTTATATTTGTTGATCACTTCACACGCTACACTTGGTTTTATCCCCTAAAACGAAAATCTGATACTGAGGCCGTCTTTGTTCGGTTTCGAGCCCTTGTGGAGAAATATTTTAATCTCCCAATTATTCAAATTTTCCCCGATAACGGAGGTGAATACTTAAAACTTACTCCCTCTGTCACTTTAAATGGGATCACTCACCTTACTTCTCCTCCTCACACCCCTGAACACAATGGACTAGCTGAGCGCCGTCACCGTCATATTGTCGAGAGCGGCCTCTCCCTACTCACTCACTCCCGTCTCCCTACGGAGTACTGGTCCTATGCTTTCGTCACTGCTGTCTATCTTATTAACCGTATGCCCACCCCGACCCTCAAACACGCCACCCTCTTTTCTCGTCTCTTTGGTCGTGACCCTAATTATGATAAACTCAAATGTTTCGGTTGTTTGTGCTACCCGTGGCTACGACCCTACACCTCTCACAAACTTGAACCGAAATCTCGACCCTGTATTTTCATCGGATACTCGGCCACACAAAGTGCCTACCACTGTTTTGACCCCACCACTAACAAGGTCTTCACATCCCGACACGTCCAATTTGTCGAAACGGATTTTCCCTTCCCCTATCTCACGTCGTCTGTCCCTACTACCGAGTCTCACACTCCCCATTCCTGGTGCGAGTTCAATGTCACCCTCCTGCCCCCGATTCCCCCACACGTCGTTCCTGACCCTCCTCCTCTCTGTGTCTATACTAGGCGCCCTCGAACCACCCCCCTAGATACGTCAGCCGCCACTAATTCTGCACTCACACCCGCCGTTGAGGCCTCTCGGGTCACCACCCGATCCATGAACAATATCCGGGTTCCTAATCCTAAATATGCCGCTATAGCCCAGCTGCCCACATCCTCCTCACCTCCCGTCACTTTAAAATCTGCTCTTACCGACCCCAAATGGAAACTCGCCATGGATGCTGAGATTTCCGCTCTTCATCGCACTAAGACTTGGACTCTTGTCCCTTCCTCTCCCTCTCTTAATATCATTGGGTGTAAATGGGTGTTTCGAATAAAATACAACCCTGATAACTCGATTAATAAATACAAAGTCCGTTTAGTTGCCAAAGGTTTTCACCAGCGTCCCGGGGTTGATTACTCGGAAACTTTCAGTCCTGTCGTGAAGCCCGTGACTGTCCGACTGATTCTTACCTTGGCTCTGACTCGTGGTTGGTCCCTCCGTCAGCTTGACATTAACAATGCTTTTTTGCACTGAAACTGTTTACATGTCTCAACCCCCTGGCTTTGCTGATTCTACTCATCCTAACCACGTCTGTAAATTATCTCGTGCTATATATGGTCTAAAACAGGCTCCTCGAGCCTGGTACACTGAACTAAAAACCTATCTCACCACTTACGGCTTTACTCGGTCTTAATCTGATCCTTCATTATTTTTTCTCCATCATCAAGTCACACCGATCTATCTGTTAGTCTACGTTGATGACATCATCATCACTGGACCCGTGTCCCCAACCCTTACAAATTTCTTTACCGCCTTTGCCCGTCGCTTCTCCCTTAAAGATCTTGGTTTCCCGTCATACTTTCTGGGTATTGAAGTCACACCTACACCGTCTGGTCTCCGTCTCACACAAACCAAATACACTCATGATATCCTCACCCATGCCTCCATGCTTGACTCTAAACCTGCCATTACTCCTATGGCCTCCTACCCGCCTTTACTTCATTCCACTGGTCACTTTATCGCCAACCCAACAGACTATCGTACCCTTATTGGAAGTCTTCAATATCTCTCTCTTACCCGTCCCGATATTGCTTTTTGCGTCAACAGACTGGCTCAATTTATGCAGGACCCTCAAGAGTCTCATTGGACGGCCCTTAAACGATTGCTTCGTTATCTCAAAGGTACTCTCACGATTGGTATTGACCTATTTCGTTCCACCCCTCTAATACTCCATGCCTTTTGTGATGCAGATTGGGCAGGTGACAAAACTTCCTACGTCTCAACCACCGGTTTCGTTGTCTACCTGGGCCGTAATCCTATCTCTTGGTCGTCTCGTAAGCAACAATCCGTTGCCCTCTCTACAACTGAAGCTGAGTTTCGTGCTGTAGCTACTGTCACAACCGAACTCATATGGCTCCGGTCCTTGCTAATGGAGCTCCGCTGTCCTATTACTGCCCCTCCGGTTATTTACTGTGATAATCTGGGTGCCACACATTATGCAGCTAACCCGGTTTTCCACTCTAAAATGAAACATGTTGCCATTGCATTCTATTTTGTCCGCGAACACGTCCAGCAAGGTGCCCTTCGAGTCCAACACATCCCCACGGATGATCAGCTAGCCGATGCTCTAACTAAACCACTACCACGACCGCGTCTCGAGCCCCTTTTGCGCAAGATCGGCCTTTCCTCTGGAACGTCCGACTTGAGGGAGCGTATTGAGAATATACCTTAGTTATTCTGTATATCCTAACCTCTCCTAAATTAGAGTAGTCAATCTTGTATTATAGGTAGAGATATCTTCTGTTATTGTGTATAGCTAATCTCTGAGATTCTAGGTTACGGCTACTGCATATAGGCTTACATCTTACTATAACTGTATATATTGTATTACCTCACATAATACAATCAATCAATTCTGATAACATTTCTACACCTCCGACACTTCATTAGGATGCCGCATCATGTGACCGGCATGACATGACACTTTAGACCAAAAATCACTTACACAAGTTGTTCTAGTAACTTTTTTTTAGATGTTTTTGCGTCAAAAAAGTGTGATCGTGATCCTTTGATAGAACTTGTAAAAAATACCTAACTAAAAGGCCTAAATTGGTCATGAACGAAATTAAAGAGTTTACGAACTTTTTTTTATCCTTATCGTTTAAGTTGGGTGCCCGGGTACGACTAAATGATCGTTTATGAGATTAAACTGGTAAATTTTTTAGGTTTGATTAGAATTTGAGTGGTGTAAGTGTGTAACCGAGAGTATGAGAGTCACACTGAAGAGCATCCATCATCATTTCATTCATGAACAAGTAATACAACTAGGCAAAACATTAGAAGATCTGCAAATCTACATTACACATTACACTAGATTAGATTAGATTATCTATATCTACTTCATAAATTCCGGATTTCTAATTTCTAATTTGGCGTCAACAGCAATACACCATTATTGCTCTGCCTCTGCATATGAAATTAGTCAACAAAAATTCCTCGAGATAACTCATGTCATCATCATCTTCATCAGAATTGAGGCCACATCCATGTCCAACTCCAACTCCAACAGCAGGATCTTGTTGTTCACAGTAGTCATTAAACCCTCCTCCAATTCCAAACTCTAAATCTGGTATCCCTGCTCCATACCCATACCCATACCCAACAACAGCAGCTTGTTCTTGTTCTTGTTCTTGTTCTTGTTGAGAGTAGTAGTCATTAAACTCCCCTCCAATTCCGAACCCCGAATCTGGTATCACTTGCTCATACCCAACACCAACAACTGCATCTTGGAATCCAGTTACGCTTTCAGGGCTACCTTGTTCTTGTTCTTGTTCTTGTTGAGACTGATGACAGTAATCATTAAACAACCCTCCTCCAAACGATTCCAACTCACCGAGATTGAACCAGTCAATAGAATCCATATTATCACAGGGGATAACATACTCATACATACTCATACACAGGAGCAGGAGGATGAGGATGAGGATGAGGATGAGGTTGATTCTTCAAGGAGTTAATTCTGTTGTAAAAAGCTTCGAGCTTGGCCGACAAAGAAAGACCTGCCTTGTTCAAATCATCAATACCCATCTTCTGAATAAACCCCCCTTTATTACTATCATCATCAGAGGAATTGGAATTATGTAGGAGTTGAGAATTGTGCTTCTTCTTGTGCTTACCCAGCTGCTTCTTGTGAGTCAAATAGCGAGACTCAATTTCGGGTTTGGAAGACCAGGTCTGGGGTTGTGAATGTGCATCAGCATCAGCGTGAGGTTGAGGCGGAAGGTACACGACCATGGCATCAACACCGCAGAGAACGGAGAGTTCTAAAGATGGTGGCTTTCCTGCCCCCTAAACTCTTCATCTTCTTCATCTTCTCCTTCATCTTCATCTTCATCTTCATCTTCATCTTCTCTTTCTCTTTCTATGTTTCTCTGTTTTTGTTTGCCTCAGTTTTTTTCTTCTCCTCCTTGTATAATGTATATATAGGAGAATATATACTGTTTCTGTAGAACGCATAAAAGGGCGGGAAAATAATTTAGACGTGTAAAAGCGATTTTGAAAATCAATTTAATGGGCCATTTTTTTTCCTGGGTTTCGGCCCAAAATCAATCTAACTACTATGTCCACTAAGTGATTTGATATCATAATACTCCTCCGTCCAACTAAGATTGTCCTGTATTTCTTTTCAGATAGATTCTTAAAGATTGTCTTATTTTTTAACTTAGCTTTTTACAATTTCATCCCCAATTAACGTATTTACCATTTTACCATCTCATTAACTCACATCCTCTTACCTAAGGTGACATATAAAAATATACTTAATTTCCTTAATTTATATGCTAAAATTAACGGGACAATCTTTTTGGGACGGTGGCCAACATGGTTCAGCCACCCCGTCCCGCCAAATTGGGGCCTTAAAGCTAGCCCGCGAACCTGGAGGTGTCCCATCCCGTTTCCAAATTTTTTAACCCGACCCAGTGTGTACGTAATCCATCTCAAATTCTTTTCTTTAAAAAAAAATACTCGAAACCCATCCAACCCACCAGGCCAGGCTCGGCTTAAAAACCCTATGACCGGCTGTAGACACCCGCATGTTGGCTGCCACGTGTCTATGGTAGTCTCCAAAAAATACCCGATGATGATCGGACGCAAACGTGACTTGGTATACTCGGACTTGGACTCGAAGCCAATAATATCCGACATGGACTTTTAGCGGAGTAAAAATCTCACAAAACAGACCTCAAATTCAGGCCCAGTGGGTCGTTCCGAGCAAAAAGAGACTAATTTGGGCCAAAACCGACACCAAAGATAAATCCCGTCTTTTGGCGACCGGGTCAAAACCCGGTCAAAGACGAAACCGTCTCATAAATCAGCCAAGTTCAGTTGGCGCACAAAATAAAATTCAAAAAATCAATCACAACAACAAGATCAATTCTTCCCTTATTTGTCTCACCCGTTTGATCCACTCGATTGAGTGGATTGACCCACTCGGTCGAGTGGAGCGCCTTAAACTGGATAAGGCCCGTTTTGAAGGGCACTCGATCGAGTGCACTAGGGCCACTCGATCGAGTGCCCCTATGTCGTGGGAAACGCCTATAAATACCCCATGATTCCTGTAACACTCCGTGTTTAGTAAACATATTTAAATTTTTTATCTTTCATTAAACAAGTTTAAGACTCGAAAGTATTTTAACAGTAACATGTCATTCTGACACTTTCTCGTCTCATAAAATTTAAAACGATTTATTAAAATTTTTATATATAACGTTTTTAAAATCCATTACACGAGGTCGTAACAAGACTACGGAACGTACTTACGTCTTACAAAATCTTATAACAAATTTTACGGGTTCCATTATTTTAATTCCGTAACCTTATATTTCAACTTTTTTTTGAATACAAGACGGTTGTTTGTCTGAGGTATGGATCGAAATAAATTACATGAGACGTTATGTAAAAAAAAAAAAGGGGATAAAATTTTGTACGTGTTCGTATGTGCATGCATGTGTTGCATGCATAAGTGTAGGACTAATAGTGTTGTTACCTACCCTAAGTAGGGTTGATTTGTCATGCAAGCTAACTTTGCCTATAAATAGGCGAAACTCGCACAATTTTTTCATATCACCAAACATACTACCCACCTTACTCATTTACGTAAGTATTTACGTATTTACTACTCCTCCAACCTTTCATCTTATTAGTCTATTTTAATTACGGTACTTATTATTTTAATTTTTATTACGTTAGTAAGGTCAGAATCTAACTAATTTATTTTCAATTGTATGGGTACACATATTATTCTAGAAGAAGGAGGAGGAGACGATATTACAAGTTTAGACGACATTATCGACCCCGACAACCTTTAATTCTAATATAATTAATAAATAGTAGCTATCGAGGTAACCAAACTTTTTCTTTTAACAACATTTTATATATAAGTATATCGTGTTACTAACTTTATTAAATTGCTTATTTAGATATTTAGGCTTATTTGTACGACTAAATTACTTACATATAAAAATATTATGTGATATTTTATTTATGTTATATATTTCATTTACGACTAAATTTAACTTGACTAAATTATCACTTGTTAAATTTAATTACTACATTTACATTTCTAATTATTTGAGAAACGGATTAAATAGTTAAACGAACTTAAAGAGAGTAAAATTTACATACGTTATCTTAAATTCATGTTAATTGTACTTTTATGTGTTATTTATATTCCTATACTTATAAACTCCATCTCATATTATTGGTTACTCTTGTTAATTTTACTTACTTATAGCTTGTTTAAGTTTAAATTAGTTTTCATACTTTTATTGTTTAATTACGAATAAAATTTTACTCCACTTATATTTTATAAACTTAATCACGTTTTCTATAATAAACGAACTTAAATTATTCAAAAACTTTTATACGACGATCATAATTATTAAAAGAAATTTCACGTCAAAATTTTATAAATCGACTAAGTATGATTTAAATTATATTTTCCAAAAACATAATTTATATATATCTTAAGTTTTAAAATTAATATAAAACCTTATTTAAAAGAGAGATTTTTATTTTAAAAATAAAGGATACTCCATATACGACTTTTGAGATATGATGTTTCGGGTGACACTTGAGGATTAAAGTGTAACATTGTCACACTGCAAGTAAGTATTTGAGGATTTAACTATTTCAAATGAGTCTGACCAATTTAATTAAGGTCACCAAATAAAATACTACTTGTTCACGGACAACTTTTATATAAAGTTTACGATACGAGTCTGGAACGAATAGCTTGTGTTGGATTCTACCACTCGTGGTGTTTCGACTGCACTTGTAATAAAAAGCAGACTCGGAGGCTGCGGTCCGAGAGTCGACCTAGTGTTTAAGGTAGTCGTCCTACTGCAGTGAGAGCTGCGGTTCAAGAGTCTGCGTAGGGTATGTGCTCACGTATAGACAAGTACTTGATCAGTATTACTACCTAGGTTATGGGGGCAGAACAAGATTCTGAAAACTGCGGGTTCCCTCTTGATGATGCAGAGAATGTAATCATCAGCTTTCATTTCGCCCAGAGCCCCGTCTGAATAAACATATAATATAATTGAAGTTCGACCCAATTGAGCCTTATGGGTGAGATGTAAACCTCATGAGATCGGTTCGGTCTACGAGTTGGTAACACGGTTACTTCTATTGGTGAGATGCAAGCCAATAGGATGTAGCGGTGATACTAGGAGCCACGACTCGTGTGCTTATATGTTCACTTGAAAAATGATTTAAAATCAAATGGCTGCCAATGTCCCATCTTCTAAAAATTATCGTTTTCGTCACCTCACATGTTGGTTAATGGAATAAAGGAATTTATATGTTACGTGAAATCCTTTAAAAATTTTATAAGCATATTATTGGTTATTCACATGATTTCTTTATGTATGAGGTGATGTTAAATGAACGGTTTGGTTGCTGTCCCGCTCAGCGGTCTCTATTTTATATATATTTGTGCAGGTCTGAGGCGATGGGGAAGGGATCGAGTGAGAGACTTAATAAAATGTCTGTATAAAATACGGTTTATATTTTGTACTAGTAAATCGAGACTATATTGTTAATAGTCGTTTCCTTTAAGGACCCGTAGTGATCCGGATTTTATCACACTCTGATATTGTATAATTAAATGACTTAGATAAATTTCCCGCTTTATCTATTAAATTAAGTCATCGAAAATCCGGGTTGTTACAGTTGGTATCAGAGCGACCTTGTGACCGTAAGTGAGGATTGAGCTTCATTTACCTAACGAGGAGCGCGCTTGGGTAGACTTACTAAAATACTAAGACCAAATGAGATCGCTAAAATGAGAGATTCACATAGAAACAGTTAAGACCCTATTAAATAATTTATCGGGGTGGAAATGATGCACGGGAAACGCTTATGTGTTATCTTTCATTCATGTTAATTATATGATTATATGTAAGGTGTAATAATAGGATAAGGAGAAGCCAAAATTTTTAAAAATATGATACGATACCCAACCTTCCTGAAATTTTTACAGTACTAACCCTTTTATCTCATCAATAATAGGTTGATGGCAGACCCTCCGTTGGCACCAGAACACTGTTATTTCCAGCCTACATTAGAGAGCATAGACTCTCATATTTTATTTCTAGAAGAATACTTCCAATTTTATGCAGACCAAGTCAACCCCGTATACATGACTAGTCCAAAACTTAGGGGCCATGCTTTGATTCTGACCCTCCCGACTACCGGTGATTGGGGATTTCCCCGATTTAGCTATTTACGTTGTCTGGATGAGCATCAGATGGCAGGACACGTGGGGTACCCGGCCCAATTTATTTACTCTCGGGTGACCCGGTACCTAAGGCACTATGAGACGGTCATAATGGAACGAAGGCGTGCCAGTGAGGCAACTGTTCCGGATATAATTAACATAGACCCGGAGGAAATGCCACCTCCTTCTGATTAGGAATTATGGGAAGTACTTTTCAGACTAGATGACTTTTGTATATATAACAACTAAACCAGGATGTACTATGTACTACTTAGGCCTTGCCATAGACTGGCATAATTTTGTATCGGAGTAGTGGTTAAGACACTTAGGCTTTTAAAAACTTGATGTATAATTTTTTTTTGTACCTGGTAACTCTATATATATATATATATATATATATATGTGTGTGTGTGTGTGTGTGTATATCGTTTTATTTATAAGAGTTACTCTTTTCCATTTTCTTTCTCATTATCCTTTATTGATTTCGCAAATCCTAAGTCACCTTAATTCCAAGAGTTAGAAACCTTACATTCCCTTATTTTAAATTATTAGCTAAACCAAACTTTGGATAAGTTATTTTAACTTTTGAGGATCAATTACAGCCTAGTGAAGCCAGAAAATCCAGACATGGACATGTCTCCCGAAAAAAGGAATCGGTTTAAGAAATGGCTAGCCGCAAAGAAAGCTGCGGAATATGACCGAAGGGATAGGCAAACCAATTGGATCGATAAAGCCTATGAGTTTAAATTCCATTTCCAACCTTTCCAGTATGAATTGATTAGTAAAAAGGAACAGCTAATAGACGCAAACGTCAGTTTTAAGAGATATGGACCAGAATACTTTGTAGGAACAATAGCAGAGCACGGATATTGGTGCAGAAATATCGAGACCGGATTTCGTTATGCTAGAGTACTGGATGAATGGAAAACCCTCTTTGCCGTAGACTTTCTTGGAAAGAAATACAAAGATTGGTGGCAAGAAAAATGCCCACCTGAAGGATTTTATATTAAGTGGGACGAGTTCAAAATAGCCTTGTACTATTTTGCTAAAGGTCTAAATAGAAAGCTTGTAAGATCTAGCAAATTTTAGTGTTATTCCGTAACTGTATGAATAAAGGATGTAAACTACTTTTGTAATATACTGTAAAACTTTCTGAAATATGTTATACATATATATGTATAATTTAGTACCTAACTAAATAGCATTATGTGCAATCCTTAATTTTTGTAACCTTTGCACATTAACGAAAATCACAGATGACGAGAAATGGAAACAATCCAGAAGAAGCAAGACGTCAACACTTCGAAGATGTTATCACTGGAATGGCCGGTCAGTTAGCCGCAACCCAAGCCCTTTTAACCCAAGCTATGAATGATAACCATCAGAACCCTAATCGTAACCATCCATCAGCTTTTGAAAAATTCTCTAAACACCGACCTTCTACCTATTCTGGATCAGACAACCCTACAGACCTATTCGAATGGTTAGAAGAGATGGAAAAACTTTTGAAACTTAGCCACACACCGGCTGAGGAAATGGTGGAGGTAGCAACCTACTTTTTGAAAGAGGAAGCCAATAGTTGGTGGAGGATTGCTAAGGAAGGACATATAGCCACACCCGGAGCTGATTGGAAAGACTTTAGAGGAAGAATTGAGGATAAGTTTTACCCTGCCGCAATGAGATGGCAGAAGGAGCAGGAGTTTAACCAGTTAGAGATGAGATATATGACCTTACATGACTATACTAAGAAGTATGAGGAATTGTCCAAATTTGCTAAGAGACTAGTACCCGATGAACCCTCTAGAATTGCCCAATATGTTCGGGGAATGGAAACCGAGTTGGGAAAAATTATGTCGGGACTTGACTTTGATACTTTCCAGAAAGCTTATGAGAAAGCCTTAATTGTGAACAATGTGATCCAGGCTGATAAGAAAAAGAAGAAACCCTTTATTCCAACTGTATCATCGTCCAGTTTCATTCAGAAACCTTTTTATAATAGGAATAATTCTAACCAGAACAATTTCAGGAAACCAGTGTATAAGAACAATTACCAGAAACCTAACTACCAGAATAGTAACCAAGCCAACAATACCTCTTTTACAAAACAATCGCAAGTGAAGGATAATGCCACTTGTTTTCTGTGTAAACGTCCAGCTCACCCTAACAAACAATGTAATGGCCAACCTATCACATGTTTCTACTGTAAAGTGGAAGGGCACAAATCATTTCAATGTCCAAAGAAACCAGGAACTAACGCAAATCAAGGACCGCCTTATGCAAGAATTCAGGGAAAGGTCTATGCCTTGACAGAAATGGACGCAGAGGAATTTGAGGATGTTGATGTTGTCTCTGGTATGTTTCCCATTAACTCCTGTTTGGCACGCGTATTATTTGACACGGGGGCATCTTTATCTCATGTATCACCCTCTTTTGCTACCCGAGCAAACTTATCCAACCCTGTGAGTGTGGATGCATCAATATCTTTACCTAATGGTCAAGTTGTGAGTTGTAATGTATTATTTGAGGATGTGCCTATTATCATTTTGGAGGCTACCTTCTTAGCTAACATGATAAGCTTTAACCTTCCAAATTTTGATGTTATTCTTGGAATGGATTGGTTAGGTAAGTATCATGCCCAATTTGAGTGTAGGGATCAGAAAATAACTTTGAGGAGCCCACTTGGAGATCGGGTATCCTATAGAGGCTTAAGATCAAATCAAAAGACTAAGCTAGTATCAGCAATGAAACTGATGAGTATGTATCGAAAAGGATGTCAAGTTTACCTTTGTAACATCACTAAGAACGAGGACAAGATGGAAATTAGTGACATACCTATTGTGAGAGAGTTCCCAGATGTGTTTCCTGAGGAATTGCCTAGAACACCACCCCTGAGAGACGTGGAATTTACTATTGATCTCGCACCAGGAACAGCCCCTATCTCTAAATCACCTTATAGGATGGCTCCTATAGAACTTCAGGAATTGAAAAAGCAATTGGAAGAAATGTTGGAAAAAGGATTCATTAGACCAAGCACATCACCTTGGGGAGCACCTGTACTTTTTGTTAAGAAGAAAGATGGTAGTATGAGGCTATGTATTGACTACCGAGAATTAAATAAGGTAACCATTAAGAACCGTTATCTACTTCCGAGGATAGATGATTTGTTTGACCAACTTAAAGGAGCTGGTATATTTTCCAAGATTGACTTAAGGTCAGGTTATCATCAGATTTCGGTTAGAGAGGAGGATGTTCAGAAAACCGCCTTTAGAACTCGTTATGGTCATTATGAATTTCGAGTTATGCCTTTTGGGTTAACCAATGCACCAGCAGTCTTTATGGATCAGATGAATAGAACATTCCACGAATATTTGGATACTTGCGTGGTAGTATTTATCGATGATATTTTGGTGTATTCTAAAGATTCGGTCGAACATGAAAAACACCTACGTACTATTTTGAATATTTTGAGGAATCACCATTGGTACGCTAAATTGTCCAAGTGCGAATTTTGGTTACATGAAGTTGCATTTTTGGGACATATTATCTGGGGTTATTTAACAACAATAATACCAACTATAGGACGTCTTCCCAAAATAATATCAATTTTAATAAATCTGAGAATAATACGTATTATTGAAGTAGTTAAACGAGAGTAGTATGGGTGACCGGTTACCTGTAGAACCCTTCCACCTTCTTTTTTCACCTTTAATTTTATTTAACAGCAATAATATCAATTATAGAGCGTCTTCCGAAAATAATTCCAATTTTAATAAATCTGAGAATAATACATATTTTTGGAGTAGTTAAATCAGAGTAGTATAGATGACCAGTTAACGATAGAACTCGTTCACCTTGCTTTTTCGCCTTTAATTTGTTTAATGTTCACTCTTTTTCACTTACTCAGTATACGAGGCATTAAACGTCATTAACGTCTTCGGTCTTCCTCTTCCTTCAACCTCACCAAATCTGACTAACAACACAATCCTACACCAAATTAAAATCAACACGTTAATCTAAACGAAACTTATAGAAAAAAACGGAAGAAGGATGAAGGGTAATGGAGAGAGAGGATGAAGGAGAAGAGTAAGGAGGAGTAGACTTGAGAAAACTGACCCGACTCGAATAAGCCAAACCGAAACCGACCCGACACCCGAACCGCAGCATGATTTTGACCCGAGCTAACCCGAAACTGACCCGAGTATTATTATAGAAAATTAGTCGATATCCCTAAAAAGGTTGAAAACAGCAAACCCGAGAATGACCCGAACCCGAAATTATCCGACCCGACCCGAAGTCAACCCGATTATTATAACCCGAAAGTGACCTGACCCAAAGCTGACCCGACACAGTTCACCCGTTATCCGTGTCTAAGGAGGAGGATGGAGGATAAGTAGCAGGTTAAATATTAATTAGGTGACCTGATGTAGCAGGTTATAAATTCACTTATACTACTCTTGTTTAACTACTCCAATAATACGTATTATTCTCGGATTTATTGAAATTGGTATTATTTTGGGAAGACGCCCTATAGTTGGTATTATTGCTGTTAAATAACCCTATTATCTGTAAGGAAGGAATTCAAGTAGACCCCGCTAAGATTGAGGCTGTCAAGGAGTGGCAGGCACCTAAGAGTGTGACTGAAGTAAGAAGTTTTCTAGGACTTGCGGGTTATTATAGGAGATTTGTACCCGAATTTTCAAAGATATCAAGACCCATAACAAAATTACTTCAGAAAGAGTCAAGGTATAATTGGACCAAGGAGTGTGAGAAAGCATTTCAAGATCTTAAGGAAAGATTGATTTCGGCACCGATTTTAACGTTACCAACTGATGGAGAAGAGTATGAGGTTTACAGTGACGCATCACTTAACGGTTTAGGATGCGTGCTAATGCAAAAAAGGAAAGTTATAGCTTATGCCTCGAGACAATTGAAAATTCATGAAAGGAATTACCCAACTCATGATTTGGAATTAGCCGCCGTTGTCTTCGCTTTGAAGATTTGGAGACACTATTTGTATGGAGTTAGTTGTAAGTTTTACACCGATCATAAGAGTCTTAAGTATATATTCACTCAGAAGGAGTTGAACATGAGACAACGCAGATGGTTAGAACTGATTAAGGATTACAACATTGAACTGTTATACCATGAGGGGAAAGCCAATGTGGGGGCTGACGCCTTGAGCAGAAAGAAAAATCATTCGATGAGTACGTTGATTCATGATTTGGAAAAACTTGACATAGAAATGGTAAAACATGGAGATACGACATTATCTAATATGGTAGTTGAACCTGATCTGCTTCATGAAATAAGAACCGTTCAATTGGAAGATCCTGAACTAATGAAATTGCGAGAAGAAGTTCAGACGAGTGGAAAACAGGATTTCACTATTCATCAAGATGGAAGCTTGAGACTTAAGGGTAGATGGTGTGTACCCGATCATGATATTTTGAGGAATAAGATTCTGACCGAAGCTCATAGTTCTAAGTATTCTATGCACCCAGGATCAGATAAGATGTATAAAGATTTGAAACAACGATTTTGGTGGTCGGGCATGAAACGAGATGTAGCCGAGTTTGTAGCCAAATGTATCATTTGTCAAAAGGTGAAGATTGAACACCAAAGACCAGGAGGCCTGTTACAACCTCTTGATATACCTAGAGAAAAGTGGAGTTCGATTTCTATGGATTTTGTTACGGGATTACTGTTTTGGTAAAAAAATTACCGGGTCTACGATGTCGGTTGTGGGTCAAAGCGATCGTTCTATAACTACGGGTCGACGAAAACGAATAATTCTAGCAAACAAGGGACAATGAAAGGAAAAGGGACGACACACAAAGTTTGGTGACGCGGAAACCCAATGTGGGAAAAACCGCGGGGGGAGTTGGAATCCCACCAAAGTTTTACTATGAATGGAGGAAGAATGAGGAAGAGAATACAAATATAAGTTATTTTTTGCTATAGCTTAGACTATGATTGCTTGCTATTACGTTTACTTTGAGATGGTGTGCTTGAATGACCCCTCCTTCTCCTTCTCCCCCCCCTTTTATACTGTTGTTGACCGTTGTCCATTTATGGTTGGAAATCTTGGCATTTATCCCCCTTTTACTCCTGATATCTTGGCATTTATTCTCCTTTACTCCTGATCTCTTGGCCGTTACTTTCCTCCTCTGCAGTTATATCCTTCTCCTGGATTCTCTCCTGATCTGCAGGAGGGTTTCCTGATTTGTAGGTGTGGCAGTTGCCTCCTCTCTTCTGGTGTGGGCTGAGTTTTATCTTTCAGGTGTTGGGCCTTCTTGATTAGTCGGCCCATTGTTTCATTTTACTTCATGCTTCATTTGACCCATCATTATGTGTCGTCCCGGGTTTGCTTGACTTGACGTCCTTCGATTATTTTGACTTCCGTCTTTTATCCTTTGACTTTGACTTTTATCCGTAGACTGTGACCTTTTGTTATTGACCTTTGACTTCTGACCTTTTGACCGTCCTCTCGTATTTTGCCACGTGGTACTCCGAAGGTGCAAATTTTTGGCCCAAACAACTGCCTCCAAATTTCCGACTAAGCTCATCTTAGGCGGGAATTTTCGTTTGCTTCAGTTGTAGGCAGTTGGTTCTGCTTCAGCTGGCCTCGTTGGTTCTAGGAGAAGGTGTAGTCCGTCCTCTCTCTCAGAAATTACTCCTGCAGAAAGTGAACCTCTGGTGGCATATCTTTCTGAGTCTCACTCTTATTCTGCCCCCAGATCCGTTGATGACGTTTCTGCTGGAGTGGTGCTCAAATTTCCTGAAGGATTCGGCAAGTCTGCAGAGGATATGACTTTTCTGGATCATCTGCTACTTCCTGGTCTTAGGTCTGTGCTAGAAAAGGGTTCTCTGAAGGAGTTGGACTTGATTTGCGGGGTGCAGATCTGGTGGAGGCAAGGAGTGAGCTTGCCCAGGCCCTGAATGCCAATTCTTTCCTGTAGGGGAAGAATGCTGAGCTGAAGAAGACCCTGAGGGATGCTCTCTCCGACGTGGAAGCGGAGAATCTGGAGGAGTTTGTTGACTATTCTGTTGTTGATCAGGAGACTGATAGGCAAGAGAGTGTGGACCAGGAGGATGTTGCTGATGATCCCGGGAGAGGTTCTGCCGCTGTTCACCATAGACTCAGGTTCCTGCAGAAGGATCTGCTACAGTTCCGCCTCCACCAGAGGAGAATGTCCAGGCTGTGGACCAAGTTCTGTTGGAGTGATGTTACTCCTCCTTTGTTTTCGGCTTGTGAATCCTGCATGGCATGAACTTCCGATTTGTTAGTGTTTGCAGAAAATTCAGTAATGACTTCGCCTTTGCTCAGGGGAGCGAAGTGTGTTAGTATTTTGTGGCACTTCGTGCCTTAACAGAAGATCGTAACCGTTTGCTTTTGATCGTGGTTGTTTGCGTTTGATTGTAATCGTTTGTTGTAGTTTTGTCTAACTACCTTCTGTTGTATGCATGCCTTATGTTTGTATGGTCGACCTTTGATATAGTGGTGGCCTGGGGTTTAGTTCGCCCACTCAGTCGGAGGTGCCACGCTTTGCGTGGGTGCTAAGTGGCGCAGGAGACTGTAATGTCCCGGTTGTAGGCACTTAGTCACAGACGCACGCCCTCTGTAGAAATTGTACACTCCACCAGATTAGTCACCAGCACTCAGTTTGAGAAAACTGACAAAAATTTGGCCAAGATAGAGAACACAATATTTGAAGACATATGTGGAAGCAAAAAATCGAATTTCGAAAATATATGGAGAGAGAAAATTAAATTTCAAAAATGTGCGCAATAAGAAAATCAAACCTTAATGCCAAAGAAAATTGAATTTTGACGACACACGTTAAAAGGAAATCAAAATTTTATCTGATTTAAATATGCGGAAAAAAATTTGAATTTTGCTAAAAGCCAGAAAAGAGAACAGAAGAATGATAGGAAAATTTAAATACGTGTTTGCGAGGTTTGAAAAGATCACACCTGGGTTCTGGTGGAGGTGCACCTGGCAGAATAGATGCCACATTTCTGGCGGCTGTGGCCCGGATTGCTGGCGGCTGTGGCCTACTCAGAAGAAGTATTTCTTCAGGTGTACGATGTTCCATGGATTTTGGATGATTTTCCCCTCCATGGTCATAAGTCGGTAGGCTCCATTCCCAACTACCTTCTCCACTTGGTAGGGTCCTTCCCAGTTGTAGGCGAACTTTCCTGCTCGTTGGTTCCTGGTGTTCTGGAAGACTTTTCTGAGAACTAGGTCTCCTTCCTGCAGGATTCTGACTCTGACATTCTTGTTGTAACTTCTGGCGACTGTTTGTCTGTAGGAGGCCATCCTTATTTGAGCATCGGTCCTGAGCTCATCTATAGTATCCAAGCTGCTTGCCATCTCCACCTGGTTCCTGTCTTCTGTTATGCAACCGTATCTGTGGGTAGGCACTCTTACTTCTGAAGGGATGACCGCCTCAGCACCAAAGACCAAACTGAAAGGTGTTTGTCCTGTAGCCACCTTGGGTGTAGTTCTGTCAGACCACAGCACCAAGGGGAGTTCTTCTGCCCATCTGCCCCCTGCCTCCTCCAGCCTTCTCTTCAGGTTGTCTATCACAATTTTGTTGCTAGACTCCGCCTGACCATTGGACTGAGGGTTTCTGGGGGTAGACTTGCTTAGTGTGATGTTCCATCTGGCGCAGTAGGCCTCCATCTTGTTGCCAATAAACTGGGATCCGTTGTCGCAGACGATCTCTGAAGGAATGCCAAACCTGCAGATAATGTTACGTTTTATGAAGGATATAACCTGCTTCTCAGTCACCTGAGGGAATGATTCTGCCTCTATCCACTTGGAGAAGTAGTCTGTCATGGCCAACATGAAGACTTTGTTTCCTGGAGCTCTTGGTAACTTGCCAACAATATCCATTCCCCACTTCATGAAGGGCCAGGGAGAAATTACTGGGTGCAATGGTTCTGCTGGCTGGTGGTTGACCGGTGCGTGTCTCTGGCAGGCGTCACACTTCTTAACGTACTCTCTGGTGTCTTTGCGCATTGTCGGCCAATAGTAACCCTGACGGAGTGCTTTGTTGGATAGACTCTTGCCCCCTGCATGATTTCCACACTCACCGCTGTGGAGGTCATGCATAACCACCTCTGCCTCCTGCCGACTCAGGCACCTCAAGTATGGTCCAGCGGCTGATCTTTTGAACATGACACCATCAATGAGGGTGTACCTGGACGCTTTCATCCTAAAACTCCGGGCTTCCTTCTTGTCTGCTGGCAGAATATCGTTTTGCAGCCACTCTTTGTAGGGTTTTCTCCAGTCAGGAATTTCTTCTTGTTCTGCTGAGGTGCTGCAGACTCTTGCTTCCTGCAGCCAATGCAACCCCTGGTCTGGTGAATTTTCCTCCTCTCCAGGCACCTTGTGCTCCTGTGTACCCTTCCAAACTGCTGGCTCCAGGACATGAACAATGGGTATGGTGGAAACTACGCCTGGTTTGAAGGTTGCCCCCAGAGTTGCTAAGGCGTCTGCTTCCACATTTTGGTCCCTTGGAACTTGGCTAATTGAGAATTCTGTGAACCTTAGGGAGAGATCCTTTGCCACCTCAAGGTAAGACACCATCTTGGAGTCCTTAGCTACATACGAACCATTCATGTGGTTGACTATTAGCTGGGAATCGCTGCATGCCTCCAGGCGCTTGATTTTGAGGTCCAGAGCCAGCTGGAGACCCAAGATTAGAGCTTCATACTCTGCCTCGTTGTTCGTTGTTCGGAACTCGCACCGTACTGCTTGGACTATGAGATCCCCCTGAGGAGACTTCAGAACTAATCCTGCTCCAGATCCTCGCATGTTGGAAGCGCCATCTACATTTAGCTTCCACACCTGTTCGCCTTTGTCCTCCTCAAGGAGGAGGATGTCTTTCTCTGCCTGTGTCTGCAGTGCTGGGCTGAAGTCGGATACGAAGTCTGCTAACGCCTGGGATTTTATTGCTGTTCTGGGGACAAATTTCAGGTCGAAGCCGCTCAAGTGTATAGACCACTTGGCCATTCTCCCTGATAACTCAGGTTTTCTCATAATAGTTTTTAGTGGATAATTTGTTATTACGGAAATAGTATGCGATTCAAAATAAGGTCGAAGCTTATAAGATGCTGTAACGAGTGCAAGTACAAGTTTTTCAAGGGATGTGTACCTAGTCTCTGCAGGGAGCAGAGACTTACTGACATAATATACCGGGTACTGTGCTCCTTCGTGTTCCTTCACCGGTACTGCACTAACGGCTACCTCAGTTACTGACAGGTATAGGAAGAGCTGCTCTCCAGGTTCCGGTTTTGACAGAAGAGGTGGAGTGCTGAGGTAGTGCTTCAGGTCGCTGAATGCCTTCTCATGCTCTGTTGTCCAATCGAACCTTTGGGCCTTCTTCAGGATATCATAGAACAGCCGGCATCTATCTGAAGACCTGGAGATAAATCTGCTCAGAGCAGCAATTCTTCCAGTCAGCTTCTGCACGTCTTTTGGCTTCTGTGGGGATTCCAGCTGGAGGATGGCTTTGATCTGCTCTGTGCTAGCTTCAATTCCTCTCTGGGTCACCATGTATCCCAGAAACTTCCCACACGACACTCCAAATGTGCATTTTGAAGGATTTAACTTCATTTTGTACTCCCTCAAGGTGTTGAAGGTATCCTCCAAATGTGTAGTATGTTGCGAAGCTTGCTTGGATTTGACGACCATGTCGTCAATATATACCTCCATCGTGTCCCCAATTTGTCTCTTGAACATCTTGTTGACTAGTCTCTGGTAGGTGGAACCTGCATTCTTCAGACCAAAAGGCATTACGTTGTAACAATATATACCTCTTTCAGATCTGAAAGCTGTCTTTTCCTGGTCTGCTGGGTGCATCTTGATTTGGTTGTATCCACTCCATGCATCAAGAAAGGTTAGCATCTCGTGTCCTGCTGTAGCATCCACCATGGCATCTATGTGTGGTAGGGGGAATGGATCTTTCGGGCATGCTTTGTTCAAATCGGTGAAGTCAACGCACACCCTCCACTTACCATTCTTCTTTGGGACCACCACCACATTAGACAGCCACTCCGGATACTTCACCTCCCTGATTTTCCCAGCAGCCAGCAGATTGTCCACCTCCTGATTTATGACTTGATTTCTCTCTGGGGCAAATTTCCTTCTCTTCTGCTGGACTGGTTTGTAGCTTGGGTCCACACTTAGCTTGTGGGTGATAACACTTGGATCTATACCTACCATGTCATCATGCGACCAAGCAAAACAATCCATGTTAGTTTTTAATAATTCAATGAGGTTTTGGCGGATATTACCTGTGCATTCTGATCCGATTAACACTTTTCGCTCTGGATGTTGCTTGTCCAAGCTGACTTCATCCAACTCCGCCTGAGGTGGCTCTACGTACTCCTGCAGAGGCAGATGTAGGCTCTTTAATTGCTATGCTGGAGGACTTGCAGTTTTCTTGAGGGCCACCTTATAGCAGTCTTTCGCCTCCTCCTGATCTCCACTGATCTTCTGCACTCCCCAGGGCGTAGGGAACTTCAGGCATTGGTGGTAGGTCGAGGTAATTGCCTTCATCTCATGGATCCAAGGTCTCCCCAGAATCACGTTGTAGGTGGAGGGTCCATCGATGACGAGGTACCGTACTTGTTTGTTCACTCCTTCGGCATAGGTGGGAATGGTGATCTCTCCCAGAGAATGCTTGGTCTCACCACTAAAACCTACTAAGGGAACCGCCTTCTTCGTTAGATCCTTCTCACTAAACCCCATGTTCTGGAGAGTTTCTAACATGATGAGGTTGACTGAACTCCCAGTGTCCACCAGAATCTTTTTTACGGTGCAATTCCCTATGGAGAGAGTGATTATTAACGCGTCATGGTGCATTTCTGGAGTAGATTCTACGTCGGTTTCGTCAAAGGTGACAGCTGGAAGATCTCTGCAGCTGATTCTGCAGGAGTGCTCTGGTCTGTCTCCTCTGGTCTGGGAAGCATGCCTCTTGGCTGCTGAGTAGGTCAGTCCGCACAATTCTGATCCTCCTGTGATTACGTTGACAATTCTGGTACATATTGGAGGTGGAGAAGGCAATACTTGTTCTGCTGCATTTATCCTGCTGGAGTTTCTGGACCTGAGGTGATCCAGATTCCCCTGATCATACTGGAACTTAACCTCCCTCCTGAGCTGGACGCACTCATCGGTATGGTGTCCAATGTCGTCGTGGAATTCGCACCTCCTGCTGGCATCTCTTCGGTCATTGGTGTACTCCTGTCTCCTGGGCCACCTGACCCTGCGCCCTAACTCCCTTAGAGCCTCAAGTACCCCGGCAAGGTTGGTAGAGAACCCATACTCACTTACTTTGGGTGGCAATCTTGGATTGTCCTTCCAGTCTTTCTCCTCAGAAACCTTGCTCACATTCCTGTCATAGGGTTTTGATCTTTCACCCCTCTTTTCTGCTGGCGCCTTTCTGGCGACATGTTCATAACCATATGTAGCCCTTCTGGGACCCGAATCTTCCTCTAATCTGATGGCTGCCATCGCCTTAGTTTGAACATCTTCGAATGTGGCACACGGATATTTAGTAAGATCCTTGTAAAGATCCGAATCCTGGAGGAGCCCTTGACGGAAGGCTTCTATGGCGGTGGCTACGTCACATCTGGGGATAGTCACCTTCTCCCTGTTGAATCTGCTGAGGAAATCTCGCGTAGGCTCCTCGAATTTCTGCACCACCCGGTATAGGTCGCTAGTCTGTTTCTCCGGCTTTCTGCTGCTGGCGAACTGTTGGTTGAAGGCATTGACTAGATCTGCAAAGGAGGTGATGCTTCTGTTTGGCAGACCAACGAACCAGTGAAGGGCTGCTCCTGAGAGGGTGGAACCAAACCCCTTGCACATGCAAGCTTCCTTCAGAGGTCCCGTAGCTGTTACCACCATCATCTTTTGCTTGTATTGGTTGATGTGGTCCAGAGGGTCTGCAGTGCCATCATAGAGCGTCATGGCTGGTGGCACAAAACCCTTGGGCACGGCAACACAAGCCAGATCATCAGTGAAGGGTGAATCTGCGTAGCTGTCCCTAGCTGCTCTCTCCAGGGGGCGTGGCATTCCAGGGATCTTGTTGATTAAGTCCCTCAATTCCCTCAGCTCCTGGCGTTGCTGATCTGCTGTGCTGATTGTTACTGCAAGAGGGTTAGAGACAGGAGGAGAAAAGTTGAAAGGAATACTTCCTGCATAAGGTCCTCCAAGGTGTTGGCTATTAGGAGGAGGAAGTAAAGGTGTTGCTGCTGTCATGGATCTGGGCTGCCACTCTGGTGCCTGCCGGCTTGGGGTGACTGTTGTCCACACTCCTCCAGAGGACTGGTGGCTGGATAAGGTGGTCACCTCTGGTGTCTGGTGGACATGAGTACCTGCGAAAGATAACGAGTTAGTTTCCCGATTTTCGATGCTGGAGAGAAGGTTACCTGTAGTACGAGATCTGCCAGATGTAGTGTCATAGGTCAGGTAACCCAACCCCTGGGGTTCGATGACGGGGCCTGGTGGAGCCAATCCTAGCTCTAGTCTGGTGACCAATTCAGAGGGAACTTCTCTGCTGGTCCTCTTGCCAACTACTGATTCCCTACGAGTGCTGGGTTCTCCCCTAGGGATCAAGGGCTGCATCTCTGGTGATATCTGGAGCGATGCAACTGGAGTCTGGTCTGCTGCCGAGATCCGAGCCTTGATATCTTGATTGTCCTTCTTCAGACTTTCTACTGCCTGGCGAAGAGCATTGATTCCCTGAAGCATACTCTGCATCAGGTCTGGTGACCCTGCGCCACTGGAAGCTTCTCCCACGAATCCTCCTGGAGTCAAGGTTCTGGTTGGTACGCTTTCCTTCCTGGCTTTGGAGGAGCTGGTGACCCCAGAGGTTTTAGGCGTCGGAGGGGGCCTAGACACCGGCAATGTGGGTTTCACCGCTTGGCTGGTGGGAATACCCAAGGTGAGGGGCGTGAAAACCTGCTCTGCTGATCCTGGGGACAACCTTCCTCCAATGGGCTGAGTTGATGCTCCTTGACTGCTAGACAAATTTTGGCCGGATCCGGTCATGGTGACACGAGTTTGCTTTACGGTAGGATTTGGCTTACAGGAAATGATCACTTTGCCCCACGGTGGGCGCCAAATTGTTTTGGTAAAAAATTTACCGGGTCTACGAAGTCGGTTGCGGGTCAAAGCGATCGTCCTATAACTACGGGTCGACGAAAACGAATAATTCTAGCAAACAAGGGACAATGAAAGGAAAAGGGACGACACACAAAGTTTGGTGACGCGGAAACCCAATGTGGGAAAAACCGCGGGGGGAGTTGGAATCCCACCAAAGTTTTACTATGAATGGAGGAAGAATGAGGAAGAGAATACAAATATAAGTTATTTTTTGCTATAGCTTAGACTATGATTGCTTGCTATTACGTTTACTTTGAGATGGTGTGCTTGAATGACCCCTCCTTCTCCTTCTCCCCCCCCCCCCTTTTATACTGTTGTTGACCGTTGTCCATTTATGGTTGGAAATCTTGGCATTTATCCCCCTTTTACTCCTGATATCTTGGCATTTATTCTCCTTTACTCCTGATCTCTTGGCCGTTACTTTCCTCCTCTGCAGTTATATCCTTCTCCTGGATTCTCTCCAGATCTGCAGGAGGGTTTCCTGATTTGTAGGTGTGGCAGTTGCCTCCTCTCTTCTGGTGTGGGCTGAGTTTTATCTTTCAGGTGTTGGGCCTTCTTGATTAGTCGGCCCATTGTTTCATTTTACTTCATGCTTCATTTGACCCATCATTATGTGTCGTCCCGGGTTTGCTTGACTTGACGTCCTTCGATTATTTTGACTTCCGTCTTTTATCCTTTGACTTTGACTTTTATCCGTAGACTGTGACCTTTTGTTATTGACCTTTGACTTCTGACCTTTTGACCGTCCTCTCGTATTTTGCCACGTGGTACTCCGAAGGTGCAAATTTTTGGCCCAAACAATTACCTAGGACACAGGGCCAGAAAGATGCTATTTGGGTAATCGTGGATAGATTAACAAAAGTCACACATTTTGTACCTATGAAAGAAACTTGGAGATTAGAACAATTAGCTGAGGCCTACACAGCCGAAATAGTCAGACTTCATGGAGTACCCGAGGAAATTATTTCAGATCGAGACCCGAGATTTGTGTCAAATTTTTGGGACAAATTACAACAACTATTGGGTAGTAAGATTAGAATGAGCACAGCTTTTCACCCGGCAACTGATGGTCAAACGGAAAGGACTATCCAAACCCTTGAGGATATGTTACGAGCATGTACCCTAGAATTCCCCGGAAGTTGGGAGAAAAACCTTCCGTTAATAGAATTTTCATACAATAATAGTTATCATGCTAGTTTGGGATGTGCTCCTTTTGAAGCATTGTATGGAAAAAGGTGTAGAAGCCCAGTATGTTGGGATGACATTAGTGACAATGTCGGTTTGGGACCTCAGATCATCCAAGACCAGATTCAACAGATTAAAATAATTTGAGAGAAACTTCAAGCGGCACAGGATAGACAGAAAGCTTATGCCAATATGCATAGACGACCAATTGAATTTGAGATTGGAGATAAAGTATTCCTAAAAATCGCACCAATGAAAGGAGTGAGAAGATTTGGAATTAAAGGAAAATTAAGTCCTAAGTATATCGGACCATATGAGATTTTGGATCGAATAGGTCAAGTAGCATATCGATTGGATTTACCCATTGACCTAGAGAAAGTTCATAATGTATTCCATGTATCCCAATTAAGGAGATATAGAAGTGATCCATCACACATTACTACACCAGATGCGATATCCTTAGAACCAAACCTTGTTTATTCGGAAAGGCCGGTTCGAATCCTAGAAAGGGAAGTACGTACCTTAAGAAGGAAGGTAATACCCCTTGTCAAAGTATTGTGGAGAGGTCAGAAATATGAACAAGCCACGTGGGAAACTGAGGCCTCAATGCGAGAGAGACACCCACAACTTTTTAATTCAGGTAGAGTATTAAACCTAAGTCAAACCCTTAAATTATATCAGAATTTCGAGGACGAAATTTTTTTAGTGGGGAAGATTGTAACACTCCGTGTTTAGTAAACATATTTAAAATTTTTATCTTTCATTAAACAAGTTTAAGACTCGAAAGTATTTTAACAGTAACCTGTCATTCTGACACTTTCTCGTCTCATAAAATTTAAAACGATTTATTAAATTTTTTATATATAACGTTTTTAAAATCCATTACACGAGGTCGTAACAAGACTACGGAACGTACTTACGTCTTACAAAATCTTATAACAAATTTTACGGGTTCCATTATTTTAATTCCGTAACCTTATATTTCAACTTTTTTTTGAATACAAGACGGTTGTTTGTCTGAGGTATGGATCGAAATAAATTACATGAGACGTTATGTAAAAAAAAAAAGGGGATAAAATTTTGTACGTGTTCGTATGTGCATGCATGTGTTGCATGCATAAGTGTAGGACTAATAGTGTTGTTACCTACCCTAAGTAGGGTTGATTTGTCATGCAAGCTAACTTTGCCTATAAATAGGCGAAACTCGCACAATTTTTTCATATCACCAAACATACTACCCACCTTACTCATTTACGTAAGTATTTACGTATTTACTACTCCTCCAACCTTTCATCTTATTAGTCTATTTTAATTACGGTACTTATTATTTTAATTTTTATTACGTTAGTAAGGTCAGAATCTAACTAATTTATTTTCAATTGTATGGGTACACATATTATTCTAGAAGAAGGAGGAGGAGACGATATTCCAAGTTTAGACGACATTATCGACCCCGACAACCTTTAATTCTAATATAATTAATAAATAGTAGCTATCGAGGTAACCAAACTTTTTCTTTTAACAACATTTTATATATAAGTATATCGTGTTACTAACTTTATTAAATTGCTTATTTAGATATTTAGGCTTATTTGTACGACTAAATTACTTACATATAAAAATATTATGTGATATTTTATTTATGTTATATATTTCATTTACGACTAAATTTAACTTGACTAAATTATCACTTGTTAAATTTAATTACTACATTTACATTTCTAATTATTTGAGAAACGGATTAAATAGTTAAACGAACTTAAAGAGAGTAAAATTTACATACGTTATCTTAAATTCATGTTAATTGTACTTTTATGTGTTATTTATATTCCTATACTTATAAACTCCATCTCATATTATTGGTTACTCTTGTTAATTTTACTTACTTATAGCTTGTTTAAGTTTAAATTAGTTTTCATACTTTTATTGTTTAATTACGAATAAAATTTTACTCCACTTATATTTTATAAACTTAATCACGTTTTCTATAATAAACGAACTTAAATTATTCAAAAACTTTTATACGACGATCATAATTATTAAAAGAAATTTCACGTCAAAATTTTATAAATCGACTAAGTATGATTTAAATTATATTTTCCAAAAACATAATTTATATATATCTTAAGTTTTAAAATTAATATAAAACCTTATTTAAAAGAGAGATTTTTATTTTAAAAATAAAGGATACTCCATATACGACTTTTGAGATATGATGTTTCGGGTGACACTTGAGGATTAAAGTGTAACATTGTCACACTGAAAGTAAGTACTTGAGGATTTAACTATTTCAAATGAGTCTGACCAATTTAATTAAGGTCACCAAATAAAATACTACTTGTTCACGGACAACTTTTATATAAAGTTTACGATACGAGTCTGGAACGAATAGCTTGTGTTGGATTCTACCACTCGTGGTGTTTCGACTGCACTTGTAATGAAAAGCAGACTCGGAGGCTGCGGTCCGAGAGTCGACCTAGTGTTTAAGGTAGTCGTCCTACTGCAGTGAGAGCTGCGGTTCAAGAGTCTGCGTAGGGTATGTGCTCACGTATAGACAAGTACTTGATCAGTATTACTACCTAGGTTATGGGGGCAGAACAAGATTCTGAAAACTGCGGGTTCCCTCTTGATGATGCAGAGAATGTAATCATCAGCTTTCATTTCGCCCAGAGCCCCGTCTGAATAAACATATAATATAATTGAAGTTCGACCCAATTGAGCCTTATGGGTGAGATGTAAACCTCATGAGATCGGTTCGGTCTACGAGTTGGTAACACGGTTACTTCTATTGGTGAGATGCAAGCCAATAGGATGTAGCGGTGATACTAGGAGCCACGACTCGTGTGCTTATATGTTCACTTGAAAAATGATTTAAAATCAAATGGCTGCCAATGTCCCATCTTCTAAAAATTATCGTTTTCGTCACCTCACATGTTGGTTAATGGAATAAAGGAATTTATATGTTACGTGAAATCCTTTAAAATTTTTATAAGCATATTATTGGTTATTCACATGATTTCTTTATGTATGAGGTGATGTTAAATGAACGGTTTGGTTGCTGTCCCGCTCAGCGGTCTCTATTTTATATATATTTGTGCAGGTCTGAGGCGATGGGGAAGGGATCGAGTGAGAGAGTTAATAAAATGTCTGTATAAAATACGGTTTATATTTTGTACTAGTAAATCGAGACTATATTGTTAATAGTCGTTTCCTTTAAGGATCCGTAGTGATCCGGATTTTATCACACTCTGATATTGTATAATTAAATGACTTAGATAAATTTCCCGCTTTATCTATTAAATTAAGTCATCGAAAATCCGGGTTGTTACAATCCCCATGCATTTCACAACTTTTTCAGAACTTTTTTTAAGGCATCTTAACCTACATTTTGCCCTACTTTCAACCCTACACTCTACACTACAAACCCAAAGCAAAAACACAAAAAATCGAGCCCTTGTCCCTCGATAAACCGACGCCATACACACACACACACCCATACACACCATAACTTGCATACATCCTCGATACTCCCGAGCCCGTGCCGCTATTTACGAGTCCATTTCCGAGGCTTATACCTAGCATGTATGTTGAGGGTGTCCTAAACCCCATCTCGATCTCTTTTATCTCGCTTCGTTTTCATTTAATTCATCGTATTTTGTATTATAATCATATCGTAATCGTAGTAACACTAACACTAACGTTTTTTATACTTTTTTTGCATTTTCATCTTTGTATCATTTTTTATTACTAATATTGTTATTATACCGTGTATACGTAAACTAGTATCAAAATCCGGTTTTAAATCCGTTTGACTACGATGTTTGCCTAAAATCCGTCTAATCCCTTTACGAGCAACGACGGAGGTGGAGCCCTTTCGAGGATCCCCGCCCCAACGTACTCAAGGGCGTGATGCGATTGCAAACGGTCGTAGTTGAACGTATTTAATCCCATTTTCATAATTGGTATGAAACCCGTTGACACGAAAACCGACATCACGTAATCCGAAAGGGTTAGTTTCGATGTCGTGACGTAAAGGGACATCTTTCGTTACTAATTCAAATTTTCTAGCATAACGATAAGCATTTTTATAAAACTCCGATAACGGTATTATAATCGTTCGTACACGATTATAGTACCGGAGGTCGAGTTAAATACAAATCGTGCGATGTTTGTATTTGGTTCGACCGATCATCGATTTCAAATCATAAAACGAAACGAATTATCATTCGTAGAGGGTCTACTCGACCGAGTACATATGCTACTCGATCGAGTAGCACCCATAAAAATGGGCAGTAGCCACGTAAAAGGTGCACTCGACCGAGTCACACCACGACTCGGTCGAGTGGGTCCTGTAACCCAAAAAACCGAGGGGTTTGACACACATTTCAAACCCCGTCCTTCATCGACCTTAGTCATCACGTGTAAAGACTATCACGTGATCTTCCTATTTTCAAAACCGTGCACATCACGACACGTAGAACGACTTTGATCGATTTCTTCGACGTGATAAGTCGGGACAAGACTACGGGACATGAGATCGGGCTAGCAATATGCCACAGTCTCATGTTTCCGTCCCTCGTTTGACGTACCACATAATGTGCATTTAAACGGGGTTTAGTCCATCTACATATTTCGCGGTCTAGTTTACATACGGGTCCGTTCCTATCATTTTATTGCGATATTCTTATTTCGTTTATTACTTTTACGTAATGTTGTATTGTGAATTCCGGGTTGTATTTCCGCCCGTGTAACTTGTACGTTATTTTATTACATTTCGAGTTTTATTTATTTACTTGCTTTATTGCTTTATAAATGAACCTCGCATGCTAAATCATTTCGACAAATAATAAGATGCATTAAATGATGTAGTTAACGCAAATTCACATGCTTAGCCCGAAAACGTTGTTTGCATATCATTTAATTATTTTACTAGCGCGCGTACACGAACACGAACGGTATCTTAGTAGAGGTCGTCATGTGCGGGCGGGGTTGGGTGTCCTTAGTGGGCTTCCCAACACGTACCCTCACCCCTTACTCAGAACCTTTGGTTTTCGGATGTCCGAAACCATTGGCGCACGAGAGTCATTTTATATACGAAAGCCGGTGTAAACGGTATCGATATAACAATGCAAAGGGACGAGCCCCATAAACTCTGAAATCGAAATGGGCTTACTTTGTGTGTAGCCCATGACGAAATAGAGTGGGCTCGTATGGTTCCGAATAACCACAAAATTCGGTGGCGACTCCATTTTGACTTAAATTTCGAACCCGAGAACAATCTCACCACGAGATTCATTCGCCTACCCAAACCCGCGCTTCGCCGCGTCGGGGTGGACCTACGTCATGTCCACAATTTGGCGACTCCGCTGGGGATACCTGATGTACCACATGTCATCGGGGTTCCTAGGGTGAGACTCGAAGAGAAATCGTTCGTAGATTAGTGTGCGCGCATTAGTTTAATGATTCATGCATAACCCACGCAAATTTGCCCGGGCCGGTTACTTGTGACCGACGTCCCACTATACCACGGTGCATTCCTACATGGGTGCGCTAAAGACATCGATGGTGGAACTCGTCTCGGTTTCGCGGCATGTCCTAAGACCAGCTCGGCTTAGGGAGTCCGTCCATCACACGAGAAAGCCATCGTTGTTGGTATAGACCCTATTTTGACCGACCGAGACTTAGTGTAAAGCATACATAAGCGTCGTTATAATGCTTGTTTGACTACATGCTACTTGGTTTCCGTGTCAATCTTCAAAAACCGTCATTTCAAAATTGCATCTTTCCAAAAATACCCGCCTTTCGAAAAACCCGAAATACTGTCCATTTCGGGACCCGTCTTTCCAAAAAGCCCAATTTTGAAAAACCCGAAATGCTGCCCATTTCAGGACTCACCTTTTCAAAAAATATCTCATTTTCAAAACTCGGAATGCCGCCGAAATTTAGGATCAAACGATTTGACTCAAAATATCCTTTTCTGTAGTCGGCATGCTGTCCGTTTTAATTCTCAAATTTTCACCACCTTGATTTTCGGAATTTTCCTTTTCAAAATTCTAATCTCGGTTTTCGAAATTCCGTTTTCAGTTTTCAAAACTCTCGGAAATTCGTTCATTTTGCATTCAAACCTCAACCTTTCCAAAACTTTCAACTTTCCTAAAATAAACCTTCCTTATTATAGGGCGTACCGTCTATCCGTGTGTCGGGTCTTTGCATAGTACGTAGAGGGTTTATAGCATCGAAACTCCGTCGATCTTATATCACGAGTTTCCCCCCTTTCCCGAGTCCGCCTTATCTGTCAAGGCACGACCAACCCGCGTGGGGCATACCCCTACAAAGGAAAGTCCGTCCATACACTCGAGTCAAAAGTCTGGGGAATAATCTCACGTGGACCTTCCTTCGAACGGGACTAGGCCCACAAAGCCGAAATCCTAAGGAAGTCATACCATCCACGAGTCATCCGTCTAGGTGTCTTTCTCGAGTCTTTTCCACTCAGTCCTTTCCTTTTGGGGTCGCTCGGGATGTACTTTTTTCTTTGATTCCAAGACTGGGTTCGATTTCTGATTACGTGGTGTTCTTACAGACAGACCACCATCCACTAGGCTCACCCGCAAGACGGAAGCTGCTTTAGCTGATTTGAAAACTTCTGTGGACGCCATGGTCGACAAACAGGCCGACATCGACGCCCAACTGAATGAAATGAGGGCTGGACAAGTTGCTATCGTCACTCGATTGGCTGCGGTGGAGCACAGGACTCCCAATACCGGGACTAATGGGCCTCTGGCTGATCTAGTTAGCTCAGTACGTCGACTAGAGAAACAAGTTCACTTGACTGGGAGTAATAATATCCATCGGGAGAATAGTCGTGAGTACAGCCCGGTGAGTGACAAACTACCCGCAAACCTGAATCTCACGGGTTTGCCCATGTTTGAGGGAACTGAAGACCCGTTACTACATGTACGGGCCTTCAAGGAGTTCATGGCCATCAAGGGAGTGGATTCCTCCATGTTCAAGAACCTTTTTGCTGCATCTCTTGAAAAGCACCCTCGGGCCTGGTACTACAGGCTAGACCCGAAGAAATACCCTACTTGGGATGATGTGGCCACCGAGTTCGCTCGGAACTATGCTGACAACACCGAGATCCAAACCACAATGAGATCTCTGGAGGTTATGGCCCAAGAGCCGAAGGAAGGTTTTACCAAATACCTTCAACGCTGGAGGGCCGAGAGCGTGAAATTGGTCGATAAGCCCAGTGAGAAGACTTTGGTGGAGGCTTTTGTCAAGAACCTCCTCCCATCTTACCGGGTTCACCTCCGATATGCTGTCATACCCAATTTCACCACCCTTACTGAAATGGGTATGAGGATCGAAGATGACCTAAGACTGGAAGGCCTCACTAAGGCCGCTGCTAAGGGTTGCCAAGGGGCATCTTCCTCCACTACCAAGCCTCAAGCTGCAACCCGCAGCATTTTCGACGCGGTTAATCTACTAGATGCCCCGTCCAAGAAGAACACCCCACCTCGGGTTTTTACTGACATAGGTACGACCTATACTTATGCCTTACAAAGGCTATCCTCAAAAGGCCTAATCCAACCGATAGGCCCAACTCTTGAAGTTCCGGTCGAGCGACGCTCCAAGAATTACAATGCCCAAGCCTATTGCCAATACCACCGAGGCAATGGGCATGATACCGAGAAGTGATGGAAGCTGAAGCACTTGATTCAGGACCTGATCGAAAGCGGTAAAATCCCGCTACCCGGAGATAAGCCCAACAACAAGGAGAACCCTTTCAGCTCCCACGCCATGTTTACCGGGGAGGTGATTGATTGCTCTCACCTTATCTCTCCATTTATCCCGCAAGTGAACGGGATCTAGTTTGACGACGAGGATGACATCTACCTCACCAAAGGGGAAGCTGTCCCCATCACCTCCGAGGAGATTCGAAGGACTAAATCCCGAGTCCTAACCAGTAACCACCTTGGTCGTCCCTATCAAGCCACTAGCTCTAGGGACGCCCCTATCCCGACAACCGTCACTGAACCATTCAGGACGGAAGTCGCCCCTGAAGAGCCGACTGCTGAAACGGCTCTCGTGAAGCAGTTGAAGAAAACCCGAGTTGACCTCACTATATGGCAACTCCTGGTTAGTTCTCAAGAGCATCGAGAAGCACTTACAAAGGCTCTCGATCAAATTAAGGTTGACTCTTTGGTTACCCCTGCTGAAATGGTAGCCACGGTCCTGCCCCACCTAAAGGGCAAAGCTAAGGAAGGAGGCCCAATGATTACTTTCTCCGAAGCCGACCTACCGCCATTCGGGGCCTCCCACAATCTGGCCCTTTACATTACGGTGGTTTGCCGAGGAAAATACATCCCTATGACCCTAGTTGATGACGGGTCCGCTGTGAATGTCCTTCCACTAAGGACCGCCAAAGCCCTCGGCATTACCGAGGCCGATTACATCCCGACTGCTCAAACCATCCAAGCCTTTGATGGGAGCCCAAAGTCGGTAGCTGGGGCCGTGAAACTGACCATCATAACCGGTCCGATAGAAAAGGAGCTCGAATTCTAGGTGATCGATGTCACCTCGTCATTCAACTTGCTCCTAGGTAGGCCTTGGATCCACGCGGTCAAGGCGGTGTCCTCCACCCTCCACCGAAAGATTAAGATGCCTCTGCTTAACGATGTCATCACTTTAGAGGCAACACCAATGACTGTGGCTAGCTGTAACGCCACGGGTCGCACGGACCTCTGGGGGTTCGATTTTGTGGGGATGATTGAGGAAGAGTACCTCTTTAGGCCTTACTTCACTACGAGTATCGACACGATGCTCCAAAACCTAGGGTACTTTCCGGGGGCTACCTCTCGACCCGATCTTCCAGCTGGGAGGATCATCGAAGTTCTCAAAGATGAAGAGTCCCACTTTGGTCTCGGGTATGCCATAACTCCCGACAATGTTGCCCGAGCAGGAATTGAGAAAGCCTGCAACATTATATATTAAGGGTATCCACTTGAGCCCTTACAGCCCACGGTTGGCTGACTACTTTGTCACACCGGTGTTTGGGGCTGTTTAAGTTGGTCTGTACAACCCAATGCTCTGCAGCTCGGGACCCACTTGGCCCGGGACTGCAACTACATCCCGGATGATGTGTTCGCCCTCATCCAATCCAACGGAGCTGAAGATGCTGAGCCCGCGCTAGGGCTACTATTTGGGGAAGACACCATAGCCCCAACTCCAAAGGAAGACCTGGTCAACCTGATCCTCCGCAGCAACAGGTTTGATCCGACCAAGCTAATCTCGGATGTTGGTTCCGAGACGGGAAACAGGGCCTGGAGGAAGACTGTCAAGTGGACTGACAGTCAGGGAAGGATCTACAAGCTGGTCACCGGAGAGGGAGACATGCCTGAGTCTGAGTCTGAGTCCGAGTCTGAGTCGGAGTCTGAGTCAGAGTCTGAGGTCGAGTCTAGGGAAGTCGGTGCTAGAGTCACTCCTGTAACCCCCCTCCCTTTTATCATTCCTGCTGCTGGCACTTCGGGGTCTGTCCCGAGTGCCCTACCAATTCCGCCACTGACCAATGATCAGATGGCTGCTCTCTTTGAGCTATTCTCCAAGTTTTCAATCAATAATAACAACCGTTCTGCTTACGACTTGTCTCTTTTAAATTCTGCTTTTAAAAATGATTTATGCTATGACATTGAGAAACCAGACGAACAGGTACCCTTACCTCCGCATCTGATCGAGCAACTAGAGCAAAGGGAGTCCCGGAACCCGGTGATCGAAGAAACCGAGTCCATAAATGTGGGAACAACCTTAGAGCCTCAGACACTTAAGATAGGGTTATCCTTAGATCCCGAGGAGAAGCAACAGTTCATAAGCCTCCTCCAAAAGTTCAAGGATGTCTTCGCATGGTCCTACAAGGACATGCCGGGGATAGACCGGGAAATAGCTGAGCACCACATACCAATCAAAGACGGGTGCAAACCGGTCAAACAGAAGCTTCGTCGGATGAGGCCCGAGTGGTCTCTCAAGGTAAAAGAAGAAGTCGACAAACAATTCAAAGCCGGCTTCATACAAGTGTCCGAGTATCCGGACTGGGTGGCAAACATCGTGCCGGTTCCTAAAAAGAACGGTAAGGTGCGGGTATGTGTAAATTTTCGGGATCTTAACAAGGCGAGCCCGAAAGATGATTTTCCGTTACCACACATCGACATACTGGTGGATAACACGGCTGATCATGCCCTTCTATCATTCATGGACGGGTATGCCGGGTATAATCAAATCAAGATGGCGGAAGAGGACATGAGTAAGACTACCTTCACAACACCTTGGGGTACTTACTGCTACACCGTCATGCCGTTCGGTCTCATTAATGCCGGGGCCACATACCAAAGGACTGCTACCACTTTATTACATGACATGATGCATAAAGAGGTAGAAGTTTATGTGGACGACATGATCGTCAAATCCAAAGAACGGGACGGTCACATCACCGCCCTAAGAAAATTCTTCACCCGGCTGCGCAAGTACAACATGAGGTTAAACCCTCAAAAGTGCAGTTTCGGGGTAACATCAGGCAAATTACTGGGTCATATCGTTAGCCAACGAGGTATCGAAGTCGACCCAGCTAAAATCAAAGCCATTACTGAGATGCAACCTCCCAAAACCGAAAAAGAAATAAGAGGATTTCTCGGGAAAGTCCAGTACATCAGTCGGTTCATTTCCAAGCTAACCATGGTGTGTGAACCAATTTTCAAAAAACTGAAAGTGGGAGAACGGGTACTATGGGATGACAAGTGCCAAGCCGCTTTCGACAAGATCAAGGAAATTCTGTCTGCTCCGCCGGTCTTAATGCCACCTCAACCCGGTTTGCCTCTGTCGTTATACCTAACAACGACCGAGACAGCCATGGGGGCTATGCTGGCTCAGACAGTTGACTCCGAAGAAAGAGCCATTTACTACATCAGCAAAAAGTTTTTAGAGTATGAGTGCAAATATACCATGCTCGAAAAGACGTGTTTGGCTCTAGTCTGGGCCACTAAGAAACTTCGACATTATATGCTCAGTCACGAGGTCCATGTGCTATCCAAGATGGACCCAATCAAATACATCTTCGAAAAGCCCGTTCTCAACGGTCGAATCTCTAGATGGACTCTAATGTTGGCAGAGTTCGACCTAAAGTTCGTACCATTAAAAGCTATCAAGGGTCGAGCAGTAGCTGAATTTCTCGCTGATAGCCCGGTAACCGAGGAAGGACACACCGACACTTGGTCCTTCCCAGACGAAGACATTTTCCATACTGATACTGAAACTTGGGATTTATACTTCGATGGAGCATCCAATTTTCGAGGGTTCGGAGTCGGGATCCTCCTAATTTCACCAAAAGGGGAACATACTCCCGTCTCCATCAAGCTGGACTTTGACGTTACCAATAATGCAGCAGAGTACGAAGCATGCATTTATGGGCTACAAGCCGCCGCCAATCTAGGGATTACAAATCTCCGGGTACATGGTGACTCATCCTTGGTCATTAACCAAGCACTTCAAAAATGGAAGACTCGAAATGCTAATCTCGTGGACTACCAGGCACGAGTAAGGGATCTCGAGAAACAATTCCAAAAGGTAGAGTACATATACCTACCCCGGGAAGAGAATCAGTTTGCAGATGCACTCTCGAAATTGGCGTCTTTACTGAATATTTCCGACCACGTGACCAGTATGCCAATTTGCGTCGAAAGACGGTCCGAGCCGGCATACATTTACGACATTGAAGACATTGAAATAACCGATCCCGAACCGTGGTACCAAGCTGTGTTAACGTACCTGACAAACGGAGAATATCCTCACGGGTCGGAAGGTCGAGCCAAGAAAGCCCTACGAAGGCTAGCTACCCAGTTCATCCGTACCGATGACGGACATCTGTACAAAAAGACAGCACAGGGGGCTCTTCTCCTTTGTGTTGACAAGTATAAGGCTGAAAAGGTTATGGCCGAAGTACATGATGGTGAAAACGGCCCACATATGAATGCCCACATGCTGGTCCGGAAAATCATGAGGCTCGGTTATTACTGGAATATCATGGAAGCCGACTGCCGGTTGTATGTCAAACATTGTCATAACTGTCAAATCTTTGGCAATGTGCAACATATGCCGTCATCACTGCTTTATACCATGACGTCACCCTGACCATTCTCAACATGGGGTATCGACATAATCGGGAAAATAAATCCCTCTGGTACCGATGGGCACTGCTTTATTTTGGTAGCTATCGACTATTTCACCAAATGGGTCAAAGCTGAATCATATCGCATTCTCAATGCCAAGCATGTCGCCAAGTTTATCCAAAACAAGATAATATGTGGATATGGGATTCCGTCTGAATTTATCAGTGATCACGGGACTCATTTCCAAGCCGAGACTGCAGCCCTGCTGACCAAATATAAAATCCAAAGGCATACTTCCTCGCCTTACCGTCCCCAAACAAATGGAGCAGTAGAGGCGGCTAACAAAACAATTGTCACCATACTCAAAAAGATGGCTGATAATTACCGGGACTGGCCCAACAAAATACCTTTTGCCCTATGGGGATACCGAACGTCAATTCGCACCGCAACCGGGGCAACGCCGTATTATCTAACCTATGGGATAGAGGCAGTCCAACCAGTTGAGCTGGAGGTACCGTCCCTCGGAATTCTGCTAGAAAGCCAAGTACCCGAAGCTGATTGGGTTCGAGCACGATATGACTCATTGGTTCTACTAGACGAACGACGGTCCCGTGCTCTCAATTATATCCAAATCTACCAGAAGAGGATCCAACGCGCCTTCAACAAGAGGGTAAGGCCCAGGAACATTAAGGAGGGTGATCTAGTCCTTAAGTCTGTTCGAGCTCTACTACCAGTTGACCAGAGGGGAAAATTTAAACCCAATTGGGCTGGGCCATATCTGGTGAAGAAAATCCTATCAGGGGGAGCAGTGATGGTGACGGACCTGGACGCACGGGAATGAGTTTGTCAACCCAACCAACCTGGACCAGCTGAAGCGTTACTACCCTTAGCCATTTCTCAATGTCATTAGCAAATTTTAATCATTTTTTTTACAAAAAGGAAGTCAATTAGCTAGAATTATTTATTCTACTGTCAAAAAACATCTTGAACCAATAGTCTTGGTGTAATTCGAGATTGCAAGTTTCCTATGCCTGAACTACATCTGGTTTGATTCTGCTAATCGCGGATACGTAGGCAACCCCTCAAAAGGGTACAACCAATGCAATCGAGAAAAGACAGGAACGGTTTAATAATAAACTTTTTCTTTTATTATTATTTCAAAAAAAAAAACTCCCCGACAAACTCGGGAAAATTACAAAAGTGCAGGAATTCAAAAAATAAATACAAAAAAAAAGGGGCACACAACAAAAAAATAATAGTAATACTTAAATCTAAGGACTCGGCACTTAGGGCATCTTGCCCTTCCCCTTGTCCTTAGCCTCCTTAGCCATCCACTGGCGACGACGCGGAGGAGAGCGTTCCCGAATCACCACAGGAACCTCTCTAGCTCGGGCTCGAGTGTTTGAGCCCGACTATTCTATCACATCAATAGGCCCAAGTCGGGCCCTCACGGGCTCAAGGAGCCGGTCACGCGGACCTAGTCGGTCCCGGACCGCCAGCCTTGGCCCAAGTCGTCGTTCCAAGTCAGTCTGTCCCCGTGTGCTGCTAGAACCGACTTCCTTAGATCGAGTCTTAGTTTGTGACTTAAGACCCGATTCTCCCCGGACTGTAGCTTCAGGAATATATTCCCCGGTGAAAAGGTCCCTGTTGTCCTTCGTCGACTCGCGATGAACCAATTCAAAGGCCTCCTCAAGCTTTAGGGCCTTTCGAGCCTCCTCGGACTCCTCAGAAGTCCATTTCTGATAAGCCCGTGACACCCAAGCGGATTGGCAAGGGCTGGGTATAGTCCATGTAGGACGAGTGAACCATCTCTGCAACCAGGTGTCGCACATAGCGTCCGTCAATTGGAGCGAGACGCTAAAATGGCTTCAGTCTCAGGGATGCGCTGAGACGAACCGAACTGTCTTAGGAGACGATCCGGATAAATGTGAACTGTCCAGTCAAGGGACAAGATCACCAGGTAGCGAGCTTGGTCTCTCTTGGCCAATCCGGTCAACCTCGAAAGAAACCACCAAGCAACGGTCCACCTGATCAAGGGACCCCCGTGGAACACCAGCACCTCGTCCCAGTAAGCTCGATCTATCCGATGACTCGAGCTTATCTTCCGCCTTCGAGAGCTAATCTGACTGCTCCGATAATTGGGAATGCTCAGAGGGGTCTCTATAATCGATAACCGCTCCGACAGCCATATCTGAAAAGAATGCACAAATTTTATAAGCAACGGAATACTTCGCCAGGGTCCACTCGATCGAGTGCAGCAGATGACTCGATCGAGTTAGCCCTCTGAAAACTGGCAGTAGCTCGATATGAGTGTCACTCGATCGAGTGACAGGTCCACTTGATCGAGTGACTTACGGACACCAGAAAAATCGCACGAAAAAAAAAAAATCGAGGTGCATACTTGCAGAATACGGGTACTCCCTGTCAGCGGTCGAGTTGGGTCAAGCCGCCTGGCGTCCAGACCCATGATGATTTCTCCAGTGGCTAGCCAAGCAGGGCTATGACCAGTCTCCATCTGGTCAACCACTCCAATCAGCCTGATTTGACCCCTGCATGAGTCAAGCTCCATCAAGCCCTCGAAGACATAGCAATGCAGCATGCAAAAGGCGAATGCCCTACGCCTGTGAACAGGGGTGGCCCTCACGTCCCGGGGATTCATTAACTTGTCGGCCAGGTCAAACAGGGAAACGGTATCTCCCTGCACCATCCGATTTGCCTCAGCATGAGACAAACCCAAAAACTCCCTTAATCTCCTCCTTGGATCCGGATAGAACGGGGGAATAGCTGGCTGAACAGTAAGGCCCCAACCGCCTATGGCCGCAACCTCCTCGGGTAAAGGACACATTTCTCCCCGTGGGAACGCGAATACGTGATGGGTGGTGTCCCAAAACGACAAGCAGGCATTCAGGAAATGCGAGTCAACTATTAGACGCTGGAAAGGGAATAAATTGACAATTCCCATCTGGGTCAGTCGGACTTTCTCCTCATCCCGAAAGTATTGGGACCAGGCGAGAAGCATAGCCATCAAATGGTCGATACCCATAGCGGAGATTTCTAACTTTCTTGAAAGTCTAAAAGATTTTGAGAAGGAAAAGAAGAATTTGAGTTGAGATGCCGAGAACTGAAGCAGGGATTCTCATATTTATAATGAGGAAACCTAACTGAAAACCTAACTACTCTGCCTCCTCAACAAACTGGGCCCTATGCGCGCGCAGGCCTGATTTCAAATTAGAACCCAGAATAGGAATCAAGCTGTCCCGAGCTTTCCTAAGAGTCTCCAAAATTTTTCTGTGATGAAATTTCTTCGCGATAAAAATTCTTTTCAAAATTTTGTCCCTTCGAAAATTCAAATATTTTTATCTCCCCAACACGAGTCGTTGTTTTGCCTATGTGTTACATATAAGTTGTTATGTGTCAGCATGCAGGTACACTCCAGACTTCGGAAGCAAGTCTCCACGAAACTATTCAAATTCCCCAACGGAGGCAGCTTTTCCCGGGTATGCTACATCCAAGGTGTGATGTGTCGGCATACGGGTACACCTACTCCCCAAAAGAGGCAAACGTTATTCCCCACGGAGCATCATCATCAGCTCAGGTATGACTCAAGGTTTCAAAAGCAAGCCCGTACAGCTCACATATTTCCCCAGCAGAACGCCCGAGGCGGCATTTTTCCCAAAATGGTACGGGATGGGCCCACATATAGGCGCGCCCAGGACTTATGCTACAAGTCTGACTCCCCGCGAAGCTATCATCATCAGGACAGGTATGACCCTCTGCTTATGGCTGGCGAGCCCTTCACGCGAGTCCACTGGACTATAAACGACCCGACCGGAAGTCTACCAGGTCTTAACAGGCTTGGTAGCTACTCTGACTTTCGCCTTGTCCAAGCCTCAGTCAGAGTGGGGGCTCTGTAGACACCCGCATTTTGGCTGCCACGTGTCTATGGTAGTCTCCGAAAAACACCCGATGATGATCGGACGCAAACGTGACTTGGTATACTCGGACTTGGACTCGAAGCCAATAATATCCGACATGGACTTTTAGCGGAGTAAAAATCTCACAAAACAGACCTCAAATTCAGGCCCAGTGGGTCGTTCCGAGCAAAAAGAGACTAATTTGGGCCAAAACCGACACCAAAGATAAATCCCGTCTTTTGGCGACCGGGTCAAAACCCGGTCAAAGACGAAACCGTCTCATAAATCAGCCAAGTTCAGTTGGCGCACAAAATAAAATTCAAAAAATCAATCACAACAACAAGATCAATTCTTCCCTTATTTGTCTCACCCGTTTGATCCACTCGATCGAGTGGATTGACCCACTCGGTCGAGTGGAGCGCCTTAAACTGGATAAGGCCCGTTTTGAAGGGCACTCGATCGAGTGCATTAGGGCCACTCGATCGAGTGCCCCTATGTCGTGGGAAACGCCTATAAATACCCCATGATCCCCATGCATTTCACAACTTTTTCAGAACTTTTCTTAAGGCATCTTAACCTACATTTTGCCCTACTTTCAACCCTACACTCTACACTACAAACCCAAAGCAAAACACAAAAAATCGAGCCCTTGTCCCTCGATAAACCGACGCCATACACGCACACACCCATACACACCATAACTTGCATACATCCTTGATACTCCCGAGCCCGTGCCGCTATTTACGAGTCCATTTCCGAGGCTTATACCTAGCATGTATGTTGAGGGTGTCCTAAACCCCATCTCGATCTCTTTTATCTCGCTTCGTTTTCATTTAATTCATCGTATTTGTATTATAATCATATCGTAATCGTAGTAACACTAACACTAACGTTTTTTATACTTTTTTTGCATTTTCATCTTTGTATCATTTTTTATTACTAATATTGTTATTATACCGTGTATACGTAAACTAGTATCAAAATCCGGTTTTAAATCCGTTTGACTACGATGTTTGCCTAAAATCCGTCTAATCCCTTTACGAGCAACGACGGAGGTGGAGCCCTTTCGAGGATCCCCGCCCCAACGTACTCAAGGGCGTGATGCGATTGCAAACGGTCGTAGTTGAACGTATTTAATCCCATTTTCATAATTGGTATGAAACCCGTTGACACGAAAACCGACATCACGTAATCCGAAAGGGTTAGTTTCGATGTCGTGACGTAGAGGGACATCTTTCGTTACTAATTCAAATTTTCTAGCATAACGATAAGCATTTTTATAAAACTCCGATAACGGTATTATAATCGTTCGTACACGATTATAGTACCGGAGGTCGAGTTAAATACAAATCGTGCGATGTTTGTATTTGGTTCGACCGATCATCGATTTCAAATCATAAAACGAAACGAATTATCATTCGTAGAGGGTCTACTCGACCGAGTACATATGCTACTCGATCGAGTAGCACCCATAAAAATGGGCAGTAGCCACGTAAAAGGTGCACTCGACCGAGTCACACCACGACTCGGTCGAGTGGGTCCTGTAACCCAAAAAACCGAGGGGTTTGACACACATTTCAAACCCCGTCCTTCATCGACCTTAGTCATCACGTGTAAAGACTATCACGTGATCTTCCTATTTTCAAAACCGTGCACATCACGACACGTAGAACGACTTTGATCGATTTCTTCGACGTGATAAGTCGGGACAAGACTACGGGACATGAGATCGGGCTAGCAATATGCCACAGTCTCATGTTTCCGTCCCTCGTTTGACGTACCACATAATGTGCATTTAAACGGGGTTTAGTCCATCTACATATTTCGCGGTCTAGTTTACATACGGGTCCGTTCCTATCATTTTATTGCGATATTCTTATTTCGTTTATTACTTTTACGTAATGTTGTATTGTGAATTCCGGGTTGTATTTCCGCCCGTGTAACTTGTACGTTATTTTATTACATTTCGAGTTTTATTTATTTACTTGCTTTATTGCTTTATAAATGAACCTCGCATGCTAAATCATTTCGACAAATAATAAGATGCATTAAATGATGTAGTTAACGCAAATTCACATGCTTAGCCCGAAAACGTTGTTTGCATATCATTTAATTATTTTACTAGCGCGCGTACACGAACACGAACGGTATCTTAGTAGAGGTCGTCATGTGCGGGCGGGGTTGGGTGTCCTTAGTGGGCTTCCCAACACGTACCCTCACCCCTTACTCAGAACCTTTGGTTTTCGGATGTCCGAAACCATTGGCGCACGAGAGTCATTTTATATACGAAAGCCGGTGTAAACGGTATCGATATAACAATGCAAAGGGACGAGCCCCATAAACTCTGAAATCGAAATGGGCTTACTTTGTGTGTAGCCCATGACGAAATAGAGTGGGCTCGTATGGTTCCGAATAACCACAAAATTCGGTGGCGACTCCATTTTGACTTAAATTTCGAACCCGAGAACAATCTCACCACGAGATTCATTCGCCTACCCAAACCCGCGCTTCGCCGCGTCGGGGTGGACCTACGTCATGTCCACACCGGCCCATCCCACATGCCCACCAATGTCGACTATGGAATCAAACCAACTGGACCGATCCATACTCAGTCCGGATCAAACCTCACCAACCCGACCTTATGACCCACCACTAATATATACCCACTCACTACTCAATGCGGATCTCCTGTCCCATTTTTATGTCCCACCCGTGTGCCACACCATACATGGGATGACACATCAACAACTTATAATACTTGTTGCATATTTTATTTATGCAATAGGTGAGGTGTCATCCCGTGATTGTTGTGGCACACAAAAATGGGACAGAAGATCTCCACTGAGGGATGAACATTAAAACCTGATATCTATTGTCCATGATACTTAGTCTTAACCATTATGACGCTAAGACATCTTCTTCGATATATATATATATATATATATATATATATATATATATATATATATATATATAGGAACGTTATTGTATATATTAGAGAATCAATATAGCATTTAAGTTGGATTGAATCATTTTTTTTTTTCAACGAAGAAACGCACTAATCACTAGGCTAAGGGCAATAACAATGGTTAAAGTTCCGTACAAAACTTTTTCACCGATACATCAACCCAAATTATTAATTATGAAATTTCTTAATTCTCCTCAATGGTATGGAACTTCTTATCATACACCATTGCTATTGCCCTAAGAAATCCACGATATTGAATATTATTGAATCAATATTATTATTACATGCACCTTACACGGAGTAGTATTCATATGCAATTTCATTGTGTATTCGAATACAAATGACTCGTATATTAAAGTATACATTGAAACAAGAATGACTTGAATGTGGAATTGTGGATTATGACGACGGACCGAACACCTATCTAGCTAATTAAGGGCGGGAAGAACTTGTTTGATAAGTTCACCGGCGATGACTTGATAAGCGTGCTGCGTCAAATGAATGCCATCCCAACTTACTCGAAGCTCCGGGTTGGGGCACTCCGTCGCACCAGAAGATCCACAATACGCACCACCAAAATTATATTCATTGTCACCCGACCCACAACATGCCTTGTGTATATTAGCTTTGTCAAATCCTGCCAGGCCAAATTATTTCAAAAATACAACTAATTAATATATACTCGTATCTCAATCCTATTATTAACTAACAATCCATTCGCGTAAACATATATGCATGGAGTACTAAGCTAGTACGTGTGAGACGAGACGAGACTAACCTAGAGCAGTAGCATTCTGAAAGACCGATCTCAATGTACTGAAATAATCACCATAGACAATCTTAACGTTAGGATGTCGTTCTAGAAGGGCTTTTATTGCACCTTGAAGTGCAGAATTGTGATATTCCGCAAATTCGTTCCAATTTTTGAGGCAACCAAGTTCGTCATACTTGGATGGATCATCAGTCTTATATGCAGCTAGATAAATGGTCATGCAACCCACCGGAAAGTTCCCCGGCACCACAAGTCGAGTTGCCCCAAGATCGATCAATTGCTGCACGTATATATATAAAAGTCATTCTCGGATAATTATAGGCCTTTCAAGTCGAAGTAAATTAAAATTAAGGTTATTGCGTACGTACCGTGACAGCTTCCATTATAGTTTGAATAACTCTAGGCACTAAACTTTTGAGTTCTTCAGGATTTTGGTGTCCTCCAAATGCTGGACCATTGTAATCGTTACCTCCGATTTCTCCCACTAGAAATAGAGCTTTTGCCAGCTTTTGCTTACACTCTATATATTCATCAGTATTTATTCACATATTAAAGGTTGCAATTAAATAAATAAAAACAATTCGTTCCAAGAATAATTCTGATCAAATTAATTAATTAACAAGTATAGTAATAATATTCAACGAGATTTTAATTACATAATCTTTTGGGAGAGACGGAGACGGAGACGTATGTACTACCTGCTTGGTTAGGGCACACTTTAGGAAGGAGGGATTTGAACCAAGAGAGTTGATTGAGTAGGGATGTCCCTGTTTTAGAAGTAGTGATGGCGGTTGCTCCAGATACAGCAAAATTTGCTCCATGATTGAATGATCCTGATTTATTCAAATATGGACTCACTAAAGGTAGCTTAAGTGCTTCAGCTGTAAGTACGTACGTTTCATTATTTATCATGGGAATAACGAATGTTAGAAAATTGGTTTTTAATATGTAAATAAAGATATAAATAAAACAAAAATATAATGTAAATTGACGACCAATGTGAAAAAATAAATGTAAAAAAGTGAATGAAACGGAGGCATGCATATGCATGCAATACTCACCAAAGAAATCAACAATAAGACGACCATCAGAACATCGACCAGTAGGTTGTTTAAAGAATGTTTGTCCGTATGGAGCGATACCACAACCAACGCGACCACTCAAACTCACATCATTTCCGGCATCATTAATCGAGTCTCCAAATTGGTATATAGCGTCGAACGACCACTGGTCGTTTTGAGCTACCACGACGACGTTAATACCATGAAATGTATTAACAAGTAGAGTAAACAAAATTGAGATCTTAAAGAAGGCTTCCATGGTATTATTATTATTATTGTACTACGTTGTTTGCAACACTTGAATTGGTTTTGTTCCATGCCTAGAGATACGTGTATATATATATATATACGGAGAATATGTTTTTTTTGTTCAACGAAGTACTTAGTTGCATTACAATAGACATATTGTCCCAGAATACCTAATCGAGCTTAACCATTAGGTCAAGACATCTTCGATATATACGGAGAGTATGCAAAGAATAGGAAGATTACGTACATGATATGATATGGCGAATGCATGAATAGAAGGTAGTGATGATTATTGTCTAAGTGTAGAAATTATTCTATTCAAGGTTGATTATGTAGATGTGACTTACCATTAACACTTGTATGGATTACTCGTATATGGATTGGTGTGTATATCATGCAGTTTATTACCATAATCTGTCACATAACTGGCCAAACTCACTGTTTTTGTCGAACATTCGTAATACACGTTAATATGCTTATTAAGAAATAAATCACAATAATATTATTACGATAAATACTAACTCAAATTTACCATAGTTAGATAACATCATTATGATTTATTCCTTAAATAGCATATTAATAAACATCATTATGATAACATTATTTTTTTTGTTTTAATGATATCTTCCTCATTTCCCATCTAAACAATTTCTTTGATTTTTTTTTTTTTTTTTTTGTTATCACACGCTTCTCTTTTAACTAGGTGACTAACTTAATTAGGTTACTCTAGTAGATCTCTCTACTTTTATACAGTATATTTTATTGTTTTTCTTAAGAAATACTATTCCCTCCGATTTTTATCTATCTTCCATGTTTCTTTATTAGACTGAAACACCCTTTTTTCCATATTTCTATTTTGGACCATCAACATATGGTCTAGAATCACCCTTACATTTATCTCTCTTCCTTCTTTTATTTTGAACCACACATTCCTACACCTTTATTTTCTTTCCCAAAATAGGTTATTTCTAAAGTATGAGAAATCAATGAAATTGATGAAGTATATTTCATAATTAAGAACATTATTACAGACAATAGTACGATTAACGAGTGAAATATAATTTTACAAAATTCAAACCGGTTATTTAAAAGGTAGGTAATGTCGTGAGGAAATATTTAAGGTAATAATCTTGGTAAATCATGGTGATTTTGTAGCTAAATGGTTAGAGGAGATGTATGTATACATGTATTTTTGTTGGAAATAAGGGCAAAGTCTTTTTCCAGTTGTCCCAAGTTGATCAAGAAGTGGTGTATTTTGATGTTTATATTAACATATCAATAAACCCTTCTCTCTGAACCCTTCTCCCTCTTTCAAAGAAAACTCTAACCTCCAAAAAAAATTGGGGCTACCACCAATTAATGGTGGTAAACCCTCCAATTAATTAATTATATAGCTTTATATTATTATTATTATTATTATTATTATTATTATTATTATTATTATTATTATTATATCTACAATAATTATCCTCTCCTTTTTGAGAGATTCGTCCCATTCATTGATGGGTTTCGCTCTCTCTTTTAGGAGAGATGTTATTTCTTTGATAGCGGAGAAGACGCGGAAGATCAGTACCTCAACGGTTCATTACATGACATCTCAATTATGTCAGACTATCGCCTGCAATTTATCAAGTTAGATAAAATCAATTCTCTTCAAAACCTTGGAAGATCCGAAGACCCTCTTGTGAAAAGCTGTATCATTAAACAGCAATATATTGAAGAGGATGTGCAGAAGCGGAGATCAAAATCTTAGTGAGAGATCTGTGTTTTAATGGGAATTTATTTTACTCAAATTTTATGGTATTGTATTCGTTCAGTTTCGATATAAGTTTCAGATGTTGTATGACTTTTTATTAATGAAATGATCTTTTCACTCAAAAAAAAAAAATATTAGCGCAAACATTGCGACGTGTTGGGTTTTGTGTTTCATGTTGACCCGGTCGTGCTCGACCCATCACCAAGCACGGCCCAAGCACGACTACCAAGCATGTCGTGTCGGGCCTAACCCCGGTCCGAAATCAATCCTTGAGCCGTGCGTGGCACTGCCTACGCATGGGCTCCTGGTTGGGTCTACCCGTGGGCATAGGTCGTGCCTGATCAGATTACTATTCATCTGCCTTACTCATCACCATTTTATTGTTCATGGTGATGAGTCTGTACATATCAGTGAAGCATTCACCTTATTACTTTAAACTAATTGCGGAGTATAACACGTAGTAATACCAAGTATTTGACAAAATGAATTATTGGAAATTTCATTTTGCACATCATCAACGTATGTATTTCACTATTACTCGTACTCCCTCCGTTCAAGTCGAACCTACCATATTTCTTTTTTGGATGTTCAAGTCCAATTTACCAATTTCCATTTTAGTCATTGTTTAATACGGAGTATTGAATAAATACAGTACTTTAAACTTTATTCTCTCACATCCAATCAATTTCTTTACCCTTACTATAAATGGAAAATCCAATTAATTCTTTACATTTTTTTTTTGGCAAAAGATTTTACCTTATAATCCTCATATCTTTTCTCTATTTACACAAAATATCACTCATTTTTCCTTACTTTAAAGTTTGGTGGACTCAACACCACTTGATTTACCAATAATATCCTTACTTTGATCATATTTTTTAAAATGATTAAATGGATGGGAGAGAGGACATATAACATGTTTACATAAATGTCATTATCTATCCTATCTTTAATGTTAAATACTCCCTCCGGACACAATTTATCGCCCCGCTTTCCTTATTTGGAAGGTTTTTATTTTTTGCCCCACTTCTCCACTTTCCTTTTCTATCTTACCATTTTACCATATTATCCCTTTTTCTATCATTTATTTACAAGAAATGTCATTGAATTTTACACTTTAAGGCCCACCATTCATTTCTTTACCATTTTATATTCATTTTTTCACTACTCCACCATCATTTTTTACCATTTTATATTCCTTCCTTATTTTACGTGTAAAAGTGAGCGGGGCAATAAATAATGACCGGAGGGAGTACTTACTAGTGTAGATCCCACGCACTAATGCGCGGTATATCTAGGATTTTTTATTTAGTTTTTTATTTTCATAATCTCATTTAATAGTATATACTTAAATAAATATGTTTTTTTTGTTCTAGTGGAGCTACAATAGTTTCGTGCGAGTAATTTTTGTTACAAAGCTGATTATATTTTTCCTAAATTTTCCCACGATAGTTAAATAAATAAATAAAATATATCACGAAACCAATATTTTGTGACACTTATATAATTATGTATCATAATTCATAAATATCCGTTTTTTTTAATATTCTCCTACTTAGTTGTTTTCTTTATTAAAGTATTTTTGGTCTAATTCTCCATAATTATATAGTTTGGTTTCAATTTAGATTTTATGATTATATTATGAAGTTAATGGTTGATTTATTTCCATATTGAGGTAAAAGTGTTTTTGGAGGGAAAACTCTTCACAAGAGCTTGACACCTCATCCTATTCTTAGCCCTCTCTATTCTGTTAGTAGAAGGAAGATTTATATCTTTAATAATAAACAAATATTTTCTTAATACTTGTGCCTAAAACGTATGAGTATGTTCGAGTTGAACGGATGAAGTATTTCATTTTCCATGTCAAAAGATACTCCATTAGTCCATAGTCCATACCGATGAGGATGAGGAGGGAGAGTAGTTGTAAATCCAGCAAAGCGCCCAACCAAAAAGAGCAAGATATGGCGCATGATTCTTGTTACTTGCCCATTTCCCCCTGGCTCAAAACTGAAAGACAGCCACCCCCCATTTCATTTTTTTACCCCATTACTGTATTTAATCCTCCTCCTCCTCCTCCTCATCCTGCAATGCAAAACCCCATAATTATTTAATCTTCCAGTAGTAGTTAAAATTAACCAATTCCAAACAATTGCATACATAAATAATTGTGCAGTTGTTTGATACTGTTGGTTAATTTTAATTGCAGGGTTTTGAGAAACGTAAATGTAAAAAATGGAATCAGGAAGAAGTGGTAGGAAAGATGTGGTGATAGTTGGTGGTGGAGTTTCTGGTGCTCTTGCTGCTAAACGTCTTCAGGATCATGCCCATGTCACCCTTATCGACCCGTATGTTTTTACCCACCCTTCTATCTACCATTCAACCTCTGATTTTCAGTAACTGTTAGGATAATCAAATCAAATTTATGAATTTTGTAGTATCGGTTTTGATTGAGATAGTTCATCTGCTCGAATATGTAACATGATGGTATTGCTCGAATCCTGGCAATTTCCAAACATATCGATTAAAATAATAGTTGGGTCTCAACTGGAAGGTGTGAGAGATGAAACATGTCATGGTAAACTGCAACCTACCTATGCTATTTTGTAACTTGTGGGCACACGTTAGAAAACCGAATTAATATTTTCACCTTGTTTCCGAAATCCTCTTACTGCCAGAATGCCAGTGTTTCAATGCAACTTGAATGTGTTTGTTGGGTTTAGATGTTAATTACTTCAAGTTATTTGGTTGTTTGTTTTGTAATGCCTGCTTTTTGGGAAATGGATCGGATTAGTAGCTGAGTTTGTACATACCCCTGTCTGTCTGCATGCCTGCCTTTATATGTGTGGCAGTGTTTTTGCTCAAGACTTCAGTTACAACTCTTCCTGCCTTTATAAATATTCATAGTGTGTTTTTATGCTTGAAATCAGGTGTCTATTTGTCATACATCGTAACTTAAAAGTATCCGACAAGGGTGCGAATCCAAGAGTCTGACTCAGCTGTTTTTTTGTTGAAATAACTACATAGTTTGGCTTAAACTGAGGTGTCCATGTGGTGCAACTGCCGAGTGTCAGACGTGAGTACACGGGGGAATAAAAAGAGTCTCAGTAAACATAGGCCATACCTACGTGTGAGTCTCGAGTTTGGGTTGTCCTACGCTGTACGTGGGTTAATGGAAAATGAGATAGATAGCAGCGATAAAGCTGCAGTATACCATGGGACTTTAAGACCCAAAAAGCCCTTAGGCAGATGATGTTTTAGCATGCTGAATTTGCTTGATGTTGAAAATTTATACCGTGATTGGTAAAAGGAGAAAATGAAGGAAAACTAAATGTGACCCCGTAACTTAAAGATTTGTGGCTGTGCAGGTGCTAGTGCTACATTTCCATAGCTTGTATGAAATATGCATCTACTTGAATATTTCTCTTTAGAATTGTGTGCTCAAATAATTCAATCTTCTACTTTTGAAACAGAAAGGAGTACTTTGAGATCACATGGGCTGCCCTGAGATCGATGGTGGATTTATCAATGGCTGAAAGAACATTAATTAACTACACTGAATTTCTACCAAGAGTAAAGCTAATTACTTCATGGGCCACAAGTTTAAATGAGAATGAAGTCGTTACTTCAGATGGTGATCATGTTCCATATGATTATCTTATAATCGCCACGGGTCATGTGCATGTTGATCCTGTTACACGAAAAGAGGGGCTTCTCAAGTATCAAACAGGTTAGTCTATTTCCGCTTCATATGGTTTTCTTTTAGTTAATTGCTCTCTTTGAAAGCATCGGCCGAGTAATCTGCTCATCAAACCGTTAAGCTGCTACTTTATTTTCTGAAAATATGGGATCCATCTTTCAATGTCTTTGATTTTAATGCTTTGCTTTGACATTTTGACCTATGTTAATCTAACACTTAACTTAGGTGCCATTCCGTGTGTTTGCACTACACGTCACTTCGGTTTTTGTCTGTTTTTCCTGCAAACTCTTATTTCATGTAATGTGATGAATCTTGAGCGCACTAAGGCCCCACTCTTTGCGGCCGAAGTGAGCTTAACCGAACTGAATGAAGTGGGTTTAACGTGGGCTGAATTGACTGGGACAAAATGAACTTAATGGGGTTGAACTCAACTGAATCGAACTCTAGTGGGTTGAACATAACTGACGGAAGTGAGCTTAAAATAAGCTGGAAAGAACATGACCCAAACTTACACGTGTAATCAATGGCATTCAGTCATAAGGAAAATATAACTTGCGGTGCGTCACTATTGAATGAAAGTTTCAGTATAAGAAATGAGCTGAAAACAGTGTTTATCTAGACTAATATATACTTTGCTCTGACAGCATTTGAAAGGATAAAATCTTCCAAGGCAATCTTAGTAATTGGAGGTGGGCCTTCTGGTGTGGAACTTGCTGCTGAAATAACCGACCAGTTTCCCGGAAAGAAAATCACTCTAGTACACCGCGGACCAAGACTGCTTGAGTTTATCGGCTCTAAGGCATCTAATAAGGCTTCAGAGTGGCTGGCCTCAAAGAAAGTTGAAGTGATTCTAGGTCAGTCTGTCAGTTTAACAACTACAGAAGGTGTTTATCAAACTTCAGATGGTGAAACAATTGTCGCCGATTGCTTTTTTGACTGCACGGGGAAGCTATTAGGGTCCTCTTGGCTTACAGACACAATATTGAGAGGAAGTTTGGACGTTCATAGGAGACTAGCTGTCGATGAGCACTTGAGGGTCAAAGATTTCAGTAACATTTTCGCCGTTGGAGATATCACTAATGTTTCGGTAAGCATCCTGATTATAGATTTTGTTGCTTTACTCTGTTTGAATAGCCTGGACTAAATAACTAGTGGCGATTTGCATTATTTGCCTGTTACATTATTCAGCCTAGATGCTTGATGTGAAAGTGTGAAACTAGAGCTTCATTTATGCAGTATGCTTAGACCCTCTTCTTTGCGGCTGGAAGTCGGCTTAACCGGTGAATGAGACTTGTTAAGTGAACTGGATAGGGCTGAATAAGTGGGACAAGTTGAACTCTTATAGTCTACGACTCTGTTCTCGACAACTTAGGTTTGCTGAACATGTTTTATGTAAACTAAGTTTTGAAGTTTTTGTTTTCTAAATTTATCCAAACTCAAGGTGTTTCTGAGAAAAAAAAATCCTGAATTTTCCGAACTTATCTTAAGAATTCCAAAAGAACAAAAAGAAAACTGCAGATTTTTTGGTTAAGACAGTATATTAACTGCTAAGCATATGACATTCATGCTGCTTTGTTTTTTTGTTTATATATTTATACCAGGAGCTGAAACAAGGATATTTAGCAATGAGACACGCGGAGATAGTTGCAAAGAACGTGACGTTGCTGGTGGAAGGAGGCAACGAGAAGAAGCTGGCGATGTACAAGCCTGGACGACCAATTGCATTTGTTTCGCTTGGGAAGAAAGACGCTGTCGCACAACTGAACTGCTTCACATTGCATGGGTGGCTTCCTGGTTTAATCAAGTCAGGGGATTTGTTTGTGGGTAGGACAAGGAGGACATATGGGCTGAAGCCTTAATTACCTGTAACCTCCTCACATTTCAGGAATTTATTTATGTCCACAATTCAGATGCATAATATTCAAGTGTTGATTTCAATTTTCAGTGTTGTCTAACCCAAACCAGACACGACTTCATGCCGGTGAAAACCATAGCGTGATGTATCGTGTCATGCATGTATAAGCAATTCATCTCGTTATTTTTTGCATTTTGGGTTAGGCCAGGCACGAGTGCACGACCCATGGGTTGTCATGTTTTCTCATGTGTAATTGTGCTTGTGTCTTATACGGTGTGCTTGACCGTGTCAACCCACTTCCATGTCTACCTTTATCAGATTAACGGAAAAAAAAGTACTAAAAGTAGCAAAACCGTTCCTACATGAATACCCGGATTCAATACCTAAATAAAGACTCGAGCTTAACTTGTATCTAACCCGAAACTTTTATTGCCGCATACTAAATGAATCACGGGCTATACAATGACTCTCGATCCATTGTTTTAGACCACGTGACCTGAACCGAACCCAGTTGACCGTTTGATGGGTCAAGAAAGAAGATCCAAATTTGAAGGAAAGGAGTCAGAAATTTCGTGTAACTTGGGAATTTACCAATTCCTCTTCCCCTTCCCTTTCCTACTAAGCTATCTCCTCATCTTTTTCTGTTTCCGATTACGCCTGTTTCTGCAAATCTACTCTAATTGTAATTCCTAATCCAATTGCTGAACTAAATCTCGCGGTTCATCCCTTATCAATTCTGAATTAGGGTTTCGCAAATCACTATATCAAAACATAATTCTGACTTTATTTTTAGTACTACCATTTTCTTCTGGGTTATTGTTTATTGTTTTCGTGCAAAAATGCATAGAATTTTTGGTGCTAAGAAGCAAACAGATCCTCCTCCTTCTGTACAAGATGCTGCTGAACGGGTATATCTCTCCTTTTCATATCTCCTTCTTCTTCTATTGATTGATTGATTGATTGATTTTCAATTGAGATTTACTCGTTGACGCAATGCGCGACGACGAATTTTAGGATAATGATGCGCAATTAACTGATGTTTAATCATCGATGCGGTAATCTTCAATATTATTACTGTATTTTTTTTGTGGCGAGACATGGAAAACTGTCTGTGATGGATCCCATTAAGCGTGCGTGGGCGAGAGTAGTACTAGAACGGGTAACCTCTGGGAAGGCCTCGTGTTGCACTCCTTTTAAAATTGAACCCAATCTCCGCCATTAGTTACCAACCTTAGAAAGATTGATTTTTGAGGTGAAAACTTATCTCACTCGTCAATCTAGATGTTTGATTGATATGTACTGACTACTGATAAACCCTAAAAGCGCGGAATTTACTAGGGCCTGTAGGAACAAGGGGGCTTTGTTCCTGAGGCGCATGGTTTTGCAAACAAATTTATAATCAGTGTAAAATATTGTGCTACAATGCTCTTTTTGGATTTTGAAGAGAGCTCACATGTAAGATAGGATAGCTAGACAAATAAAAGAGGAGAATAGTAGAAATTACTCCGTAGAAAGCAATTTTTTTTGTATAATCTTAAGTTTTGTGCATTGCTTGTCTTGCCTTTTCCACGAGGTGCATCTAAAGCTCTCTGACTTGTTTTGGTTAGTGCCTTAGTTGGCTTTAAGCTTAGGCATACTTGTTGTACGTCCTTATGAAATGTAGGGGTTTGTACATTCTTATTACGCTCACCTTTTCTCCCATTGTTTATGGGCTACTCTTGGATTGGCTAATTGGTACGTACTACATATGGCATGTTTGCTTTATTTTATTGTTAGAAGTGAGAAGTAACATGAATTAGCCACTTTGAGGAGACAAACCAATCTTCATTTGAACGTTGAGATAGGCCGTGCTGTACCTTGTGCCTTGTTGTGCCAAACACCAAATTTTGCCAAAACTTTAATTTCATGCCTGACCTGTGGCTCCTTGTGTCATGGGCTGAAGTGGCCCATTTAGATGTTACTTTCCTCTGTATGAATACGTTTCAGGATGATGACAATCCCCTGTTGCATATGTATTTGTTGTGCTGTGACTGTTTTTGGGGCATTGTGCACAGATCACCAAAAGGGGAGATAGTGTGGAAGACAAGGTCAAAAAGCTCGATGCTGAATTAGCTAGATACAAAGAACAGATTAAAAAGACACGGCCTGGTCCTGCTCAGGAAGCGGTAAAGGCTCGAGCAATGAGGGTTCTTAAACAAAAGAGAATGTATGTTTCTCTTCTTTTGGTTAATACTATGTATTCGACGCCATTCCCTTTTTGTTTCACTAGCTATTCAGAAAAGCTTCTTCCAGTTTGGCTGCATTTGCATTCGAAACTTTTATGGTTGATACGCCTATGTCATTTTTGATGGCATATCAACATGTCTGTTTGGTGCTTCACAATGTATAATCTGAATGACTTGCTGTTTGCAATCTTCCATCTCTTCAAACATCAGAGTGATTTTTGGTTGGGGAGATATGAAGACATACAATCTGGGCATTCTAATTCTTTTTAAGAGTTTCTTCTATGTGGAGTGAACAACTACCCCATTTAGGATATCTGATCTTGGACTAGACATGCTTACAGTAAAAAGATACGAGTATATAATTTGAGATCAAATATTCTTTTTAAGAGTTTCTTCCTTTAAGCAAAGCTCACCTCAGCCAAATTAGTAGTTGAACCCAACTTATGTGAGGTACCATAATGTGTAGGTTAGCAATCAGTTGCTACATGCTGGCTAGGTAAGTGCATGTACTAGTTGCTAGCAAGTATGAGCACAATTTGGTTTCTTTGTTTTAAGTGGTATGGCTGGAGGTGAGTGTTGCTTTTGCTGCTGATCTTTTCTTCATTCAGGACCTTTGAAGAATCTTCTTGGAAAGTGCTGTCATTTGATTCTAGTATTGAAACATGTTTCACCTATGAAATATTTTTTTTCTGCTCTGTGTACCATGTTTGGCGGTTTATTCTTATTCCTAATGTTTTGTCATTCCTAAGCTGAATCTTAGAAAATACTACTCAGAGTACACTTGCTTCTGAGTTTTAAGTTGGGGACTTTTTAGTTAGTTATTTGGTTATGTGAATTATGTTATGAATCGCGGTATTATTCACTATAACAGCCTCGAATTGCGATTACATACACTATGACATTGGGGTGTGCTCCTTATTGTGGTTTATTAGGGTCATTTTATCAGTCCATGTTCGGTGAAATTTATATTGTATCGGTCTTATCATCCACATATCAGCTGTGTTTGATGATCTTGTATATATCCCATATATGTATAGTCAATACGTGTGTAACAACCAAATTCAGTACCATGGTCTGAATGTAACTAGCTTGACATTTTATGTCTTTATTTACTGTCTTTTGTTATATCAGCTGTTTGATTGCTGTACTTTATTTTGTGCAGGTATGAGGGGCAACGTGATATGCTCTACAACCAAACCTTCAATCTTGATCAAGTTGCATTTGCTGCCGAGGGAATCAAGGATGCTCAACAAACTGTGAGTCAACCTAACTCATCAATGTTAATTTTTCAATGGTTGTTGGATTTATGTTTGTTTGCTGATATGATTGCATTTATAGTAGTGTGTATAAAGGTTGTTATACGGCAGGCTGCCTCTACATGCGTTGTGCCTTTAGAATCTAAATAACGTCTTAGTCTTATTCATGTGGTCTAATCATTATTTTGTGTGTCTCCATTGGGCACGGAGCTTGCTTGTTATGAATAATCTTTGAGGCTTATATCGCTATGGTTTGTCTTTCTTGATAATTTAAGTTTCTTTTGGGTGGATGTGTAAATATCTATTCAATAAGTAATTTAAGAATGCATCTCGTTCTCTCGTCAAGGGTGTTTATATTTTAGGTTAATAACTCGTGGCCCTATCTATTATGAAATCTTTTATCTGTCTTGGTAGCGTCACATGGATCGTGGTTCAAGTCAGTCGAAAGGGGACAGCTTTTTGTATACTTTAATTGGAAAGCTCTGCCTACCCCGTAAGAGGTAGGAGGTCGTTATACTAATAAAAGAAGAATTGTTTTTTTTTGTTTGTTTATGTTGTTTGTATGTGGGTGACCTGTGACGATTGTGCTGTAAATCCTTTGAATGCTCTTACATTTGATTGATCTTGCTGAGAATTGTTTTTTTTTTTTAAATGTGATGTACTTTTTTTGTTTTCCTAGATGACGGCGATGAAAGCTGCAAACAAGGATTTGAAAGGAATGATGAAGACAGTGAAACTTCAAGAGATCGATGTTAGTTGATTTCTATCCCTTTCAATTTTCATTGTGTACTTTTACAGATCTTTGATTCCACTGATGTGGTTATTTATATGTGTATGTATTCTCTCACTTGTAGAACCTGCAAGATGACATGATGGACTTGATGGATATGAGTAATGAGATTCAAGAGACTCTTGGAAGAAGCTACAACGTACCAGATGACATTGACGAAGACGATCTTATGGGTGGTAGGCTCCCAAGTATACGATTGATATTCATCTACTTGTGTTATCAAAAAGACATTATATTGCTAATCTAATCATCATTGTTTTGAATGTGTTCTGTTTTACACAGAGCTTGACGCTCTAGAATTTGAAATGGAATCAGAGAGTCAGGGAGTTCCTTCTTATCTTCAGTCTGAACCCGATACACTGGAAGATCTCAATTTGCCATCAGCACCTACTGGAAACACAGCAGTGCCGGCTGGAAGAGCCAGTGCGCAGGTAATCTGTCTTGCTTCCTGCTTTGTTTGCTCCTCACACTTGGGCCTTGCGGATTGTCTATTGTTTACAAACATGGTTCTAAATGAATTGTTACTGCCTGTCAATTCTTGTTGCTATGGTATTGATATGGCTATCTTCTATGACTGGAATAGGGCCCCCCAAGGCCCCAACCCACCTTTTTCTTTCTTCGTTGTAGCCGTCTACCATCCTAAAATTGTTTGTCCTTATTTAACTTTGGTGGACAATCAATGTAAATGTTGACCCTTAGTTTCACGATTTTCACTATTTTGGCAAGATGTCGGGGGTATAATTTTTTTCTCGATCTTCAATTTGTATAATAATGAAGGAATTGGTTTATTAACTCCACTAGCTCCTAGGTAATTGGCAATTTCTTGTGATTTAACTCCTAGAAAATTCCTATTATCCAACTATGCATTTTATTTGAGTTCATATCGTTCAGAAACATTAATCTTATGAAGTAAGTTTTCCTATGGAACTGAAATTCTGTGATTAACCATACAATCCCGTGAATAGAGATGCAATGTAGTCAAAGATTGATTTACCTACACAATTGGTACTCCTACTCCGTATCATTTTAGGTTGTTGTATACTGTAAGTCTGTAAGAATTGATTGTCAATGTTGTCACTGATTATTAAGGTCTAAAGGGGACAATGAATCTAAATAGGATCGAGGGAGTACTTTGTAGCATAAATTCAGAAATGTGTACAAGATTGTAGTAGAAGTATTTCGTTTCAGCTGTAAAATTTGTTTTAACATTGCTTTGTAATTTTGGAAGTGCTTTGTCTAATAATATCGTGTTTTGTATACTTGTATTTGACAGTCTGAGGATGAATTGGGTTTGCCTACCGTACCACGCGCATCTCTTCGCGGCTAAGGCGATTCAAGTTGGTCCAAGAAAAATAAGAATGCTTGCAATCTTTGTACATCTGCTGTGCATAATTTTCTATGACAAACCCAAACGCAAACAATGAATTATTATTACCAGTATTATTGTCTAACTTTAAAAATGTTTGAGTTATTTGCGAAAGACTTATCCTGATAGTTTATTGGTTTAAATTTATGGTATGCCGCCGCCAGATTGTTGAAAAATTTACGTTGATGCAACGATGTTTAGGGTGGTGACTGGGTGGCCTTGGTTTGCTAGAGTCGGAATTCAGATTATCAAAGACACGACACGAGGGATACCTGCTCATTGTATATGGCTGGTTTCACTTCGCCGTTTTGACTATTTCATTCTAGTACAGAACTTTAGGCCTGAAATAGTGATTACTATGTCATTACTTTACTGATTTTGGATTTTGCATCATCGACAAGATTTAAACTTCCGTCTTATTTTGCTATACTGATAGAGTATTGAATTACATTATTGACAAGATTTAAATGACCAGTCAAATATATCATATTTTTCGAAAATTCACCTAAAATGGACGAATTTGAAGGTTATTTATTATCCACGTTTTTCGGGCCAATTTGGTCCCAAAATGAAATGTCTCCACATTCTTATAATAACTACTCCTTACATTATATAATTATTTCGATGTAACCGAATGTACACCCCCTGATTTTTATATATTAAATTTTATTAATATTTTATTTTGTTTATGATTTAACTCGTATTTCTTAAATAATTATAAAACAGATTCATTTTTCAATCGTTGAACACGTAAAATCCTATTTACCTCGAAAAGTCATTTTTATGATTAAAATGTATCTTACTTTGGTTTCATTCGATTTACTCATTTTATTTCTATTCAAGTTTCCGTTTCGACGGTTTATATTCCGGAGTTTATCTTTATATAAACTTGAATTCTTATTTTAAACTCGAAACTCATTTTAATTACCTCATTCGCAAGAATTTTTATTAATATCGAGAAATTGCTATTTAATCTTTTTCTACGCGATTTCGTACATAATTATTTTTGAAACGTGATTTTAATACTACTTTCTCGTAAACACGTTCTTATACGAGTTTCGTCTACTTATTCTTATTCTTATTATTATTATTATTTTATTTTATTTTAAAAGGTGATCCATTTTCGATTTTAAGCGCGAATCAGGCTCAGATTGTAGCAGACCCGACCGCTTCCCTCATCGGACTGAGATATTTTCGTAGTTCGATTGAAAAAGTCAACCGACTCCATTATTTTCTCCTATTCCTGTTGTACGTTCTCCGTACTTCCCCTCTTTTTGCAGTTACTGACTCTCCCAAGTACTCCTCTTAAACCTCCAACAGTTTCTCCACTTCTTATCTTCTCTATTGTACGTAATCTCCCTCATCTTATCTGCTCTTCTCTCCAAACAAAAAAAACAATAGTAAATTGTTCTTCAGTATTTTTCTCTATTCCAATCATTCTCTTCATCCCGATTCATTCTAATTCGAAGGGTAATCATCGATTCTTAATTCCTACTTCCTAGTCCTCGATTTATGATACTAATAAAGGTTTTGTACCTTGTTTATAATTTTTTTTATAGGCTTTCGAGACAGCCCAAAAAGGACGGGTATATTATTGACTCAGATGTCGATGAAGGTAACACATGATGGCATGACTCGGTATTGCATGATATATATGTTGTAGTTGTTTGTAGTATCGTTTTAAAATCGAATTTTTATATGAATAAGCATGTTTTAATTATATTGCGATAATATGCTTAAATCGATTTCGTGTTTCTATCGCTTTTAATCTTCTCAATTTATTTCACATCGGATCTTCTAAAAGTATTATAAGGCCAAGACTAAAATATACAAATAAGACTTTATTTCTGAATTTTCGTGATTTTAATATAAAGTAGCAAAGTGAAAGTTTTTATTATTTTTAAGATAATTACAGCATGTTTCAGAATCGATTAGTGTTTTTGAACGATTTATTACTCCTGTTTAAAGACTTTATTTTCGAAAAGTTTGAAAAGATACTACGAGTACTATTTAGTTTAAGTCTATTATATGTCTGTAAAATTTCGTAAATTCATTCCAAGTATTTTGGTCACAATAAAATGTTTACGAACAGATGTCGAAATAGTCAGCGAATCTGTCAGTTGTTGTAAAAATAATTTAAAACCTTTGATACACTTTGAATTGAATTTGAGTAATTTACCTACATAAACTTTGAAGAGTTTGGTTAATGTTTCCAATTGGTTTTGCTTTAAAATAAATTATTAAACGTATTTTATTAATGAGATACCATCGGGTGTCGAATTCTGTTAGTTTGTGAAAATACAAATAAAAACTCATGTTTTATTTGGAATTTGGATTTTCTCCAGAAATAAAAGTTGTAACTAAGTTTCTAAAGTTTTCAACCCTACTAGTCTTACGTTGTTTTGATTTTTAATGATTTAATTACGAATTTTATAGTAAGACAGTGCTATTCCGGAAAATCTGTAAATTTGTAATTTAATACTTTTAATTACTTATATTTCAACCTTTTGAGAAATAATTATGATTTTGACTTTCGTTGACTTTTGATCATTAAATATATATTTATAAAATAAGTATAATGTTTATGTCTCGAGGCCTAATATAACCATTTTATATAATTCAAATGTTAAACGATTTCTAATTATAATAATACCTATTTTGGAAAGTTAATATTTGAAGAAAGTTTCCCAAATTAGAAAGTTTTTTTTAAGAACGTTTTGATAATCCTATCGAATTATGACAACGACTTTGTTTTGTCCTTATGGAATAAGGACAAGTGTACGGGTAGAGTAATACAGTCTCGGTTATACGTTTTGCCATCAACTATAAAGTTGGTGTGTCTATGTTGAGACACATTGGTCGTTGAACTGAGCATGGTTTGGGTTCAAGAGTGTGTATACGCAGTCCTGTTATAGTTTGAGTTGCGTAGTTAGAGACTGAAGTCTAATTTGTTTTGACTGAATTCTCGAACCTAGTTCAGTATGATCCGAGTGAAAGTCTATTCCGTCACACTAATTGATTTCCATAACGCCGTTACTAGTATGACATTGAAGTATTTTACCGTATCATTTTAAATGTTTTACGTTTTCAACTATTTTTATATAATACTCCCTCCGATTACCTATGTTCTTCCCTATTTCCTTTTTGGGCTGAGTTTGATTTTCTTCCCTCTTTCTATTTAAGGAAAGTTTTACCTCTTTATTAATTAATATAATATTCATCTCTCCTACTTTTCCACCACACTTTTTTCTCATTTAATTAATATAATATTCCTTCTCCTACTTTTTCATTCTACTTTTTCCCATTTAATTAATATAATATTTCTCTCTCTTACTTTTTCATTCCACCTCCCATTATTCTACTAATATAATTACTTCCTCCTTATTTTCTTCCCCAAAAAGAAAAGGGAAGAACACAAGTAATCGGAGGGAGTAGTAATTATGCTTTAATATTATGTAATATGGCTGGGTGAACTGCCTGAGTTGCTCCCCACTGAATTGTGGTTGTTATGTTTATAACATGGCAGGTATTATTTGTTATGGGGTTTGGTGTGAGCTAGCGAGTGGCGTGGATCCTACTCTGCTTGAGTTATGTTTATTTATGGATTCTTAATCCCATTTGGAGAATTTTTATTTTTAGCGCTTTTGTAAAAAGTGGCCTTTGTATATTGACTGACCGTTTTTTTTGTAAAATATAGAACATCATTGTGTTTTAATCCCAAATCTACAGTATTTCCGCTACTGTATTGCATTAGAATTTATAGGGATTACAGTACGTATGATTTAAAATAAACACATTTAAAAGACATTCAATTATCTTTCGAGTAACGTCAGATTAAGTCAAAATCTTTGATATATACATACTCAAAATTGAACTATTTTAGAGTTTATCAAAGTATCGTCAGTCATTTTATGACATATAGGTCCTATTTTAATGACCATCAAAATATCTCATTTTTTTTCAAAAATTCAGCTAAAACGGGGGAATTTCAAGGTTATTTATTATACACGTTCTTCGGGCCAATTTGGTCCCGAGATTAAATGTCTCCAAATTCGTACAATAACTACTCCATACATTCTATAATTGTTTCGATGTAATAGAAGGTACGTATGGTTTAAGATTTAAAAGACAATCATTTATCATTCAAGTGAAGTCGGATTAAGTCAAAATCTTCGACATATATACTCGAAATTGAACTATTTTAAAGTTTTTTAAAGTATCGTCAGTCATTTTATGTCATATGAGTCATATTTAAATGACCGGCAAAATATCACTGTAGACACCCACATTTTGACCACCAGGTGTCTATAGTAGGTCCCGCCAAACACCCGATGATGATAGGACGCAAACATGCTTTAATGGACTCGGATATGGGCTCGAAATCATGGACATTTGGTTTAGGCTTATTGCGGAGTACATATCCTAAAAAAACCGACCTCAAATCCAGGCCCAGTGGGTCGTTTCGAGTCAAATGAGACTAATTTGGGTCGATTCCGACACCAGGGATAACACCGTCTTTTTACGACCGGGTCAAAACCCGGTCAAAAATATTCTCGAGACACACGAGTCAGCCGTGACACCTCACACGGCTGATCCGGTCCCAAATACTACAAAAATCATCTTCAAAAAATATTAAACAAATCCGTTTAAGGATAGAATTCAATCTCAAGTAGGAATTCTATCCGGAAACCGAATCAGACACCGACCGAGCTCCAAATACTCGGCCAAAACAGCCAAAATACTCGGCCAACTCTTCATGACAGCCGAGATACTTGGCTTCCCCACCAAGAAACGAGACTTTCGTTCCCTTTCGAATCTCGTGTTTCCTATCCAAACCGGTATTTCTTGTCACACAAGCAAGACTACCTCGACCCCTATAAATAGGACCTCCCGTTCAACGATTTCACACAACAATTTCAGCAACCAAAATACACATCAATTATTCCTAAATTTGTCTAGTAAAATAGTACAAAGCAAATCCCGACATAATCCCGAAGAAGTCTCGAAGTACCGACGAAACTCCCCCCCCACCCGGCCGAACCCGACGCCTCACACACATAAAATCGCACCACCCTTAACTCATCCCACATCATCTCGACGCTCCCAAGCCTAAGCCACCGTCCGACGAGCCCTATACCGAGAAAACGAAGCATGTAGGTTGAAGGTGTAAATCAAACCCGACTCTTCTCTTTCTTCTCTTCCTTTCTCTCGTCCTTTTCTCCTTTTTTTTTTGTTGTTTTCGTCGGTCGTTTCACATTATTAATATGGGTCGTTCGTCGCATATTTTTATTTATTTCTAATAACCGATACTAAAAAAAAAACTATTTTTTTCATATAACGTTCTTAAAATACGATACCGATTCTCTAATCAAAAATCGTATCTACAAGAACTAAATTAATTAATTCTCGTTGATGCTAACAAAATCATTACATCTTTTTTTAACAAAATTCAATGATTTTAAACGCGGAGAGAATTAACATCTTTTTCGTTCAAATTCTTTTTTTTTACTTTTCGCTCAAAACAAACTTTTTTTTCAAAACCTTTTCTAAAATCATTCCGACTATTCGATATCGATTTCATAATCGAATATCGAAAATATAAATCGAGTATAAATTAATCCATATTTGTACGCGATTTATCAAAATTAATAATTTTCGAAAATCGAATCCGAGACAGCCACCCGCGCGAGTCGCGCCCCTCCCGGGCGAGTCGCGCGGGCTGCTGTAAGCCGCAGCCTTTTTTCGTTTTTTCCCGATTTTTCCAGCATCGTTTTCTCACATAAAACAGCGCTTTTCTCGGTATATTTTCAGATTTCGACAAGTATTTTTCGCGTGTCATAAATCTTTTCTAAAATCATGCATATTATTTATTTACATCTTTATTCGATTTATTCACCGTTACTAACTCGTTTTCTCGTGTTTGTAGCAATTTATTTGTTTTTATCGTTTCATTAGACTAAAACGAACTTCACATGCTAAAATAACTTTGACGTTATTAGTTTAATATGCATTAAACGACTTAGCAACCCATTTTATTTTTCTCACATGCTTAGGAAAATAATGGTTGCATATCATTCAACCGTCGAACTAACCCGTGTACACCAAAAATGAACCATATCTTAGTAAAGGCCGCTAAGTGCGGGCGGGGTTGGGTGTTCTTAGTGAACTTCCCAACACGTACCCTCACCCCTTACTCAGAACCATGGTTTCCGGATGTCCGAATTCATTGGCAACGAGAGTCATTCAATACACGATATCCGATAATGTCGGTATCGGTATCATAATGCAAAGGGACGAACCCAATAAACTCTGACATCGGAAATGGGCCGTACTTTGTGCACGGCCCACTACGACATAGAGTGGGCTCGAATGGTTCCGAATAACCACAAAATTCGGTGGCGACTCCTACTTCGATTTAAGTTTCAATTTGACCATCTCATATGGAGATTCATTCGCCTCCCCAAACCCGCGCGTGGCCGCGTCGGGGTGGACCTATGTCATGTCCACAATCACATTTTTCAAAAAATCACCTAAAACAAACAAATTTGAAAGTTATTATCTACATTTTTCGGGCCAATTTGGTCCCGAAATTAAATGTCTGCAAATTCGTACTTGCAGTAACTAGCTACTCCATAAATTTTATAATTGTTTCGGTGTAACTCAAGGTACGTATGGTTTAAAATAAACACATTTAAACGACATTCAATTATCTTTTGAGTAACGTCGGATTAAGTCAAAATCATCGATATATACACTTGAAATTGAACTATTTTAGAGTTTTTTAAAGTATCGACAGTCATTTTATGTCATATGACTCCTATTTAAATGACCAGTAAAATATCTCACATTTCTCGAAAATTCACCTAAAACGGACAAATTTGAAGGTTAGTATCACGTTTTTTGGCCCAATTTTGTCCCGAAATTAAATGTCTTCAAATTCGTATCATAAGTCATAACTACACCATACATTGTATAATTGTTTAGATGTTATCGAAGATATGTATGATTTAAAATAAAAACATTTAAAAGACATTCAATCACATTTCGACTAACATCAGATTAAGTCAAAATCTTCGATATATATACTCGAAATTGAACTATTTTAGAGTTTTTTAAAGTATCGTAAGTCATTTTATGTCGTATGAGTCCTACGTAAATGACCAGCAAAATATCTTACATTTTTCGGAAAATCATCTAAAACGGACGAATTTGAAGGTTATTAACTTATTATCCACGTTTTTCGGGTTGTCTCGAAATTAAATGTCTCCAAATTCGTAAAATAACTACTCCAACATTGTATAATTGTTTCGGTATAATCAAAGGTACGTATGGTTTAAAAAAACATATTTAAAAGACATTCAATTACCTTTCGAGTAACGTCGGATTAAGTCAAAATCTTTGATATATATACTCAAAATTGAACTATTTTAGAGTTTATCAAAGTATCGTCAGTCATTTTATAACATATAGGTCCTATTTTAATGACCATCAAAATATCTCATTTTTTTTTTCAAAAATTCAGCTAAAACGGGGGAATTTGAAGGTTATTTATTATACACGTTCTTCGGGCCAATTTGGTCACCGAGATTAAATGTCTCCAAATTCGTACAATAACTACTCCATACATTCTATAATTGTTTCGATCTAATAGAAGGTACGTATGGTTTAATATTTAAAAGACAATCATTTATCATTCAAGTAAAGTCGGATTAAGTCAAAATCTTCGATATGTATACTCGAAATTGAACTATTTTAGAGTTTTTTTAAGTACCGTCAATCATTTTATGTCATATGGATCCTGTTTAAATGACCAGCAAAATATCTCATATTTTTTGAAAAATCACCAAAAACGGGCGAATTTGAAGGTTATTATCCACGTTTTTCGGATCAATTTGGTCCCGAAATTGAATGTCTCCAAATTTGTACTTGCAGTAACTACTCCATACGTTTTATAATTGTTTCGGTGTAACTGAAGGTACTTATGGTTTAAAATAAACACATTTAAAAGACATTCAATTACCTTTCGAGTAACGTCGGATTAAGTCAAAATCTTCGATATGTATACTCGAAATTGAACTATTTTAGAGTTTTTTAAAGTATTTTCAGTCATTTTATGTCATATGACTCCTATTTAAATTACCATCAAAATATCTCACATTTTTCGAAAATTCACTTAAACGGGCAAATTTGAAGGTTATTATTCACGTTTTTTAAGCCAAATTGGTCCCAAAATTAAATGTCTCCAAATTCATACAATAACTGCTCCATACATTCTATAATTGTTTCGATGTAACAGAAGATACAGATGGTTTAAAACAAACACATTTAAAAGACAATCATCTATCTTTCAAGTAAAGTCGCATTAAGTCAAAATCTTCGATATATATACTCAAAATTGAACTATTTTATAGTTTTTTTAAAGTACCGTCAGTCATTTTATGTCATATGGGTCCTGTTTAAATGACCAGCAAAATATCTCACATATTTTTTTTCGAAAAATCACCTAAAACGGGCGAATTTGAATGTTATTATCTACGTTTTTCGTGCCAATTTGTCATTGAAATTAAATGTCTCCAAATTCGTATAGTAACTATTCTATACATTGTATAATTGTTTCGATGTAACCAAAGGTACGTATGGTTTAAAATAAACACATTTAAATAACATTCAATTAACTTTTGAGTAACGTCGGATTAAGTCAAAATCTTCGACATATATACTCGAAATTGAACTATTTTAGAGTTTTTTAAAGTATTGTCAGTCATTTTATGTCATATGAGTCCTATTTAAATGACCGGCAAAATATCACATTTTTAAAAAAAAACACCTAAAACGATCAAATTTGAAAGTTATTATCTACGTTTTTCGGGCCAATTTGGTCCCGAAATTAAATGTCTGCAAATTCGTACTTGCAGTAACTAGCTACTCCATACATTTTATAATTGTTTCGGTGTAACTCAAGGTGTAGGGTTACAACCCTTAAACCCAAGGACCTGTTACGAGTATTAACCGAAAAGACAAAAGAAGAGGGATAACAATTATACCTTATTTGCAGCGGAACAGCGTATTAATAAGAAGTATAATAAACCCATAAATATAAATAATTCCCACGGACAGAATAAATAATCTTCACGGATAGAATAAAGCACCCCAAACGTGATGCCTCCTTTGGTATCCACACGGGTACAGAACTGCGACGTATATGCTAGTATAAAGGTACGTGAGACCGTCTCACAACTTCTCTCTATATCTCTCTTATAACTATTTATAAGAAGAATACTCCGTATATATATATATATATATATATATATATATATATATATATATATATATATATATATATATATATATATATATATATATATATATATATATATTATGAGTCAATACTCTTAATTCCATATCTTGGTTCATCATATGAGCCTCCTTATATAGGAGATGAGAAACTAGAATTAGGTTATTACAATAACCCTAATTACCATAATTAGATTATTAGTATAACTCTAATTACCATAACCTGACAACGCAGTTGGGTCAATATTACTACTGACCCGATATATATTTAATATATCGATATATATTAATAATATCCCGTACATATTGTGTGTGACCCAATGGGTCCACTTAAGACTACCAGACACGTAACCTATTTACATGTCAACCCGGCATCGACCTCTAGCAAGGCATATCGGATACATAGACTTAAGCGGGTTAATCCGTAGGACAGTGGACATAACTCCTTCACAAGGTACGTATGGTTTAAAATAAACACATTTAAAAGACATTCAATTATCTTTCGAAAGACATTCAATTATCTTTCGAGTAACGTCGGATTAAGTCAAAATCATCGATATATACACTTGAAATTGAACTATTTTAGAGTTTTTTAAAGTATCGACAGTCATTTTATGTCATATGACTCCTATTTAAATGACCAGTAAAATATTTCACATTTTTCAAAAATTCACTTAAACGGGCGAATTTGAAGGTTATTATTCACGTTTTTTTAGCCAATTTGGTTCCAAAATTAAATGTCTCCAAATTCGTATCATAACTACACCATACATTCTACAATTATTTCGGTGTAATCAAAGGTACGTAAAATTTGAAATAATTACATTTTAAAGACATTCAATTATCTTTCGATTAACGTCGGATTAAGTCAAAATCTTCGATATATATACTCGATATTGAAATATTTTAGAGTTTTTTTAAAGTATCGTCAGTCATATTATGTCTTATGAGTACTATTTAAATGACCAGCAAATATCTCCCATTTTTTTAAAATTCACTTAAAATGGGCGAATTTGAAAGTTAATTAACTCATTTAGATCAACGACGAATTCTTCTTCACCCCTCCCCCGGAGAGAAACCCAAGAACGCATGCAGAATCTTGCAGCCATATGTTTATTTGTCGCTCTTGATTCCCCACACCAAGAGTCAACCTCATGCCGCCATTAAAGTTCGGGTATACTATACCTAAAATTCCCCACACCAAGAGTTTTGCAAGGTTTAAAGTGTAAACAATGTTACAAAAATCTTAGGGAAACCCAAGTCTTGCGTGACTAAAATATCAACTCTGAAAAAATATCAACACAGTCGACTAAAATATCGACTCTGAAACCCAAGAATATCAACTCTTGCGTGACTAAAATATCCTCGAGTATTTCCCTTTGACATTCTCGACAAATGGAATATCTCATCTGAAAAAATTTCTCCGCTTAAGATTCTTGACGACTGACACAAGTTTTCATTAATTAAACGGAAAAAAAAGATAAATTTAGTAATATCACGTACCGACAATCCGGGTGATTTGCTTTTTGCACAAGGAATCTGACAAATCAGTAGGCAAGACGACCTTTTTTCCGATGTAGTATATAACTTTGAAACCTTTAACATTTTTTCAACTAAAGACATGGTCAACTTTCTACTGATCATTTTCGTGCCAATTCTATTCAATTAAAATAAGGGGAATATCGTACGAAAAGTCAAACGGGATTGACGGGCCAACAGTTGGGTCAAACGGGGCTGTAGTCCAACTGTTGGCCACACTGTCAAGCATCAAATCATATCCGACCTAAGACGGCGCAACTGGTATGTGCCCGACTTAGACTTGGTCGTAAGACCGATAAACCTTTACCTATGCTGAAAAGAGAAGACACTAGGTAAGGTTGTTGTTGTTGAAGATGAAAAATTATTACAAAGACTATCAAATTCAAAAAAATTGTGACAATTTTTTTTAAAATAAATTTAATTGTGACAAAAGTTTTATACGGAGTAAAATACATCGTAATGATTATTTTGTTATTTACTATTTGACAATTTTTTTAGACAAGTTACTTTGTACGAAGTAATATTTAAAATACAAAATATTCAAATATTTAAGTGTAAATTTAAACATTTTATCCGAAATATAGTCGTGATTTTTACGGGTAAAAAAACTAATAAACCGATAATTAGGGGATGTGGGATAATAATCCCACAGATAAGTGACGTACGATGCATTATTTAATTGTTTTATTTTTGTTTCTAAATTAGGATTTTTTGTTCGTTCAATTTCAATTTGTTCTTGTTTTTAATTTTGATCTGATCAGTTAATCTGCGAATTTGGGTTTTGTTTTGGGAAGTTGATTCTATAGAGCATTAACATATCGGTTCGTTTAAGGAGATGAAAATTAAGATAAATGAAGGTCGGAAAGAAAATACGGTGGGAGATTGAAATATACCGTGAAATGTGGGTGGTGATCGGTAAAAATTAAAATACGTGGTGGTAATTTAAAACGGGGAATTCTAATGCCACGTGAATTTTGGAGATTGCCACGACAAAAGTGAGTTAGAGGCAAAAGATGTTACTGTTCATCTACTCATATTTCTCGTGACATTAGTATTTGAGGCCGTGGCATTATGCGTTCCCTTTAAAAATACGGTACGTTTTTTGGGCCAATTTGGTTCCGAAAATAAATGTCTCTAAATTTGTACAGTAACTACTCCATACATTGTATGATTGTTTCGGTATAACCAAAGGTACGTATGTTTGAAATAAATACATTTAAAAGACATTCAATTACCTTTCGAGTAACGTTGGATTAAGTCAAAATCTTCGATATATATATATATATATATATATATATATATATATATATATATATATATATATATATATATATAATGTCAAGATCCGGTGAGAACCTATACTATGATGAGAACTGTGAGAACCCCTTGGAGTGGTCAGATCTTAACAAAAAAATAGAAGCGTACAAAAATGCGGATCAGCCCACTTCATCTCAGGGGTTGAAAAGATACAGCCCTTCAACTTGACAGCTCGCAAGCCCAACTCATCACAACTAACAACCACTCAATACAAGGAGTCCAACCCACGTGAATCTCTAGTGATTGACTTAATTATTGCATGCCTTCATTTCTTCAAGTGTAATTAAAGTAATTTATTACCCGAAATGTCTTTTGTGATGGTTATTTTTGTCACCGATCTATAATGGGTCATATATCATCTATATAGGTTAATTGACTTTATCTTCCAATGTGAGCGCAATATTTGACCCGTGAATTATGGTATATCTCCTTTGTTCGATTAATTCTACTAATTCGATTTCAGTTTTTTTGTTGTTGTTTGATTACTTGGTAGACTTTTGAAAAAAAGGTACTCTAAAATAGATTATGGAGTATGTTTTTTATTGAATGATTGATCGATTGATGATGGCATGATGCACCACTTATCTTGAAAGAGATATTCAATGAAGAGAAATTATGTTTTACGTGAGCTGACAGCTTGAGAATGAACAACTCCAAAACTACTGTTTTTTGAAACTGAAAAAGGGTACGATACGTTAAAATTGAAATTGAAAAAGGGTACGCTATAATAGAAAAACGGGTACGCTAAAATAGAAAAAAGGGTACGCTAAAATAGAAACTGAAAAAATGGTACGCTAAAATAGAAAAAGGGTACGCTACAATTGAAAAAGAGTACACTAAAATAGAAAAAAGATACGCTGAAATAGAAAAAGGGTACGCTAAAATAGAAAAAGGGTACGCTACAATTGAAAAATGGTACGCTAAAATAGAAAAAGGGTACGCTGAAAATTCACTAGCTAATAAAAATACACGTAACATATTTATTTTTTTGAGGGGTAAAACGGCCGGATTTATATTAGATCAATTTCCGTCAAATCAATGACAGCTTGTGGAAAACCCGAGTCAAGGACAACCTCCGTGCCCACCACATTACAAAGTCTAGCTAGCCAGTGGGCAACGGTGTTACCTTCACGTTTCGAGTGGTTGCAAGAGGCATTCGTGAACCTGCTCAACAAAACAATGATCTGACATCATCTACACAAATACCAATCGGGCTCCTCCAATTGCACCTACTCTGAATCTTCATCACGTAACATATATATACTCTATAAGAGTGAATCAGGAATCGGTTGGCGAAAATTCGTGGCAAATTCGGTAACCATGGTCAATACCTCCAAATTTACAGTATCCTAACAATTGCTCCAAATCTAAGTGACCCCGCATGCATAAAATGTGTGATAACATTTACATTAGGTTTACACTTTACAGAAAATACAATTCCACAATGTCAAACTACATAATCTCGTCACCAAATTGTGAAATACATCAAATTCATCCACCCAAATTGCAGCACTCTACATCACAATTCACAATACTGACAAAATCCCCAAATATGAAGCATCTTGATCTACATCACAATTCATAATTAGAACTACATCGCACATTCTAATGAAAATAAACTTGAACATATAATTTCACAATTGAACCCTAAAAACAAGTTAAATTTAGAAATTAGGGTTGAAGAAAGTGTAAAATAGTTATAATCATAATAATCTGACCTAATTAATTTCATATTTCTGAGAATTGAATAATTCATCAACCCTAATTAATTTAGTTTAGTGAGATGATAAATTCTCTGATGATGATGATTAGTTGACGATAAATTGCAAGAACTAAACGAATGAATTGTTGGAATATCTGGAAATTAAGGCGAGGAAATGGCGAATCGAAATGGCGAAAGGGAGATAGGAATTAGAGGATGAGCGAACTGGGTTTAGGGGATGAGAGCGAACTGGGTTTAGGGGATGAGCGAAGGGTGAGAGTAAGTCATTTGATAAACCAAAAGGAAAAAAAAAACAAAATGAATCCCAACCATCCATTTCATAAGAGAATCTGATGGTTGAGAAGAGTTCTCACAGTTCTCATTGAGTGAGCGGTTCTCACGTGAACCTAAATCTATATATATATATATATATATATATATATATATGGGTCTAATACAATATATGTGGACAACATTATTTGGACCTATTGTATTTATTAGCTATCATTAAAGTTGAGCCCAAATACGTGATCCGTCATAATGCAAATTATACGGGTTTATTTACGTCTTATAAAGTATGGGTCGGATATCATAATAGTGTAGAGACCTATTAGGGCAAGGGATGCATGATGGGCGTATCAACTAAAGCGACTAATACGGGTGATTAGGGTTTCACACCCCTCCCTATATATAGTCAGGTTATGGTCCCTGACAGGACACTTTTGACCTAATCTCACATATATCCCATCGATATGGAGAAACCCAAAAAGGCGAGTGTGTCTGTTAGAAGACTATAATCGGGTAATTCCAATTTCACCTCCCTTCTCCAATTGAGTCATGTACGCTTCCGCTATTCGGTCTATTCAGTGTATACTAATTGATTTAGTATGAAGTTTCAGTCTTGGGTCAGATTAAATCTAACAAGTGGTATCAGAGCCGTCTTCATATTGAATTATTTGGATCAGGATGTATAAATTGGATTGTTTTATGAATTTTATTTGCTCCGTATCTCTATGCTCATACTCCGTATTTTATTTTCTGGGTAACTGTATTGATGTCGCACATCTATAATCTTTCATCGCATGAGTTTTGCATGATTCAGGGATTATCATATAATCGTTGCCCTTCTTTTCTTTGTGTCTTATCAGCCACTATGTCATCATCATTCTTATTGATTGTGAATGTCAGAATTTTGCTGCTTGACCTCTTTTTCGGCTGATATGCACGGAGTATATTTGATTCACATGTAGTACATATATTATAAGTTTGTACAGTAATAATTTTTTGCCTATACTCATCGTTGAGATTGATTTTTTGTTTGGCATATTTTCTTGATGAGTGATTCTAAAATTATTCTTGCGTATATTTGGAATATTTGTATGAGATTTTGGCATATTTTTCTCGCGTATATTTGGAGCATATATTTGGATGATTTATGTATGCAGTCGATACAGTTATATATAAGGATTAAAGCGTTATATTTTGGATATTAAGTTTCAGATTCTCATAATTGTCTATTCAGTTAATGAGGTGAAGTATTTTTGAATCGATTGAGGTTGACTCACAATTTTGTTTTATATTCAGTCATATGATGTATAATGGTCTCGTAGTGTATGTTTGATTATTATCGCATATTATGTCTTTATGTTTGAATTGGGACCTATTTGGAATTTCGGTTGCGATTATTATCGTACATCTATAATTGACAAGTTGACTTCTATGATGAAAGAAATAATTTGGGTTATAATTTTTTTTTTTTTTTTTATCATTTAAGGTTTCAGTCACTTGTTAATTACTTTTTGATTAAAAGAACTTGATTTCAGTTCAATAATATTGGCTATTTAATTTGGTTTTAAAGACGTCTAATATTTTGGATTGTTTAATCGAAACAATACGTTGCCAAAGTAACCTCTATTGCCTAGATTAGATAGTTTAAATAATTAGACGAGTGTGTGATTGAATTTCATGCGGGTAATGGTCGGCCCAAAGGAAGTCCATTATTTGGCCGAAATTCAATCATACTTGTGGTGATAAATATGTAACAGTTATTCGGTTCTCGTGTAGATGTTAAGTCGGCCCAAAGGAAGACTTGACATTTGACATGATCTTACTGTTAATATTTTATTACTACACCAAGAGTACCACTTACAAGTCTAATTATCGTCCAAAGATGAGATTAGATGTTGCGCTAGGTATCTTGTTATGATGGGAATGCCAATATACGAACTGATTTACGAGTTAAGGGAGTGTTGTTAAGTTTATGACACTCATAAGGCTTATGTCCATACAGTTTTTTTTTAATGGAGGGTAAATTCAAACATTCAGTTTTTTAAGTTTGGTTGTATGTGTAATCATGCGGATAATGGTCGGCCCAAAGGAAGGCCATTATTTGGCCGAATACATATACAATTACAGGTGATAAATATGTGACGATTATTCAGTATTTTCATGTGTATACTAGTCGGCCCAAAGGAAGGCTTAGTGTTCGACATGAGTTTATCGTCAATATTTGATCACGATTATTAAATTGTAGTGTCAATGCTTAGTTAATTATTTCTGCCCAACGGCTAAACGTTAAATTGCAAAAACACTATATACTGTTTGAATTTATTCAAAATATGAAAATATTGTTTTGTTCATTAAATTTGACACTATTCTTCATTATATCTGTCATATTCAGGTTACATTCTCAATTCGGATGATGTCGTTTATATTTAATAAATGGTAAGAGAATGTAAATACTTATTTTGGGTCGTTATAATTTTAACACCGCATTAAGAATGTATGGTTGTGCTACTCATAAGGATGAAAATGTCGTGTGGACTCACGTGTTTTTGTGGAGTAGAAATTTTAATGCATGTGTTTAATGATTGTTTAATATGCGACATTAAGGAAATATTAAAGAACATTGTTTCTGTTAAATAAGCTGCAAGTGTCTAACTCAAAGAATAACAAGATAAAGTTTATTGGTTGCTTGTTATGAGTATGGACACATAAGGAATATATTACCAGTTTGTACGCCTCATCGCGTGTCGGTGAGAGTACACTTCTCATTTAAGATTTGTCGTCTAAAGTTATTCATTATATCCAATTATGTTTTGTGGGTGAATTTGATTTTTCATTCACATAAGTACATTAATGCAAGTAGAAGTAAGAATCTAAGATGTTGTATTTCAATTGATGATGAAAGATTCATCTATTCGGGGCATGTCATCATCTGAGTTTGAGACAATCAGCTAATTATTTAGTTATCACTGTTGACTTGTTATTTTATTTGAATTTGGAAAGTTTTCGGTACTGCCTTTTGGTGGAGTTCAATTATTTTTCATTTGGTCAAATTTGGTTCATTGTCCATTGAGAAATAATTAATTTTTTATTTTCCTAATTCAAATAATGGTAAAGTTGTCATTTTTGATAATTTTATATAGCTTAATTAGATTGTAATATTATTTAAAGACTTGCATTAAAACTCCAGTGGATATAAACAATTAAAGACAATAATTTCTTTTCGGTATGACACATTAAAAGGATTATTAAAGTTGTGTCAAAATGAAATTATTGACCCTTCTACTTTGGATTCCCATATTGAAGGGGAATAAAGACGAAAAGAGAAAATAGATATCAAAAGGACTTTGGATGTCTTATAATTGATATATAAGGGTATGTGAACTATTTTATGTTTTAAGCGTTGTATTAATTCACATCACTATATTAATTTGTAGACAAAATTATTTATGATATTTATATCTCGATCTTGAGAAGTTTCAAGTTCCTAGATGTTTTTATCACATATTTGACTGAGATATATTCTCGGTAAAGGATTATTAAAGATGTCAGTTGATCATAAGTAGAAACACTTTGACAATTTGACTATTCGGGATGGATAAGAACGTTAAGGTTATTTCGGATAATTTCTAGAGATGTTTGATTTTACATTAAAAGATTGCATCATATAAAGGTTTAAGTTAAAGGTTTAAATATGTATGATGTATTATGTGTGCAAAGTAAGATGTTGGGGCTTGGCGGGAGTATGATTATTCAGACTCTTTCCTAGATAACTCTAGAAATAATTTTAGAATTGCAGCTTATTTTTCTGTGTAGATAAAGTTACAACAATATTATTGATTGATTAATTATAGTGTAATTTATTTACACCTAAGGTATGTCCAACTAATTAAGAATGTTTTTTTATTATTTTAAGGTAATAGTTGGACTTAAGGACAATTAATAATTATTTGTTGTATAACTCTATAAAGATTAAGGGTAATATATAAAGAATCATCCCACATGCAAGTCATTTTGAGACGGATAATATGGGTTCATTGAGGTTATTGAGTTTGGGGGGAAGAAAGGGACTTATGGACATGATCCTACGTTTCATCATAAAGGATCGCAAGATCATTTTAGTAAAACAAACTCAAATACCTCAAGAACAATTGTTATTAAAGAAATTCACTAAGAAAGAATGAATGCAGTTTCAGATGATTACATTGTTTTCATGTCAGGACTGACATATTACAGTGTAATAACAGATTTATATATTGCATACATTCAAGAGTAAGAGTTAGATGATGAAACGGTAGAAAAGTATTCATTCAGCATTTTACCGAATCATTGAAAGTTCTAACTAATACATGTGAATTTATATATGTCATCAATAAGGTATTAAGTCATTCGACAATAAAGAAAAGACACTTTGGAATTGTTTCATTACCTAAAAGTATAAAGTATATTGGTTTCAAATGGTTATTTGTTACCAAGACGGACTCATTCGGTAATGAGACAGTAAGGTTTGTCTTGTCAATAATGACTATAAAGACAGTTGGCATATCTGGGTATATATATATATGGAGTTACATTGGATGAATGGTGAAGACAAGTTTGTCAATGGTGACATTGATAGACCCATTGTTGCAGATACTGAAAATCTTGACTCAATAGATTCAAGGTAAAGTTCCTGCAAATTAAGGTTAATAGTCATCCAATGAAAACTCAAATAAGGTTTTCCGTCAAAGAATACATCAATCTACCATGATATCATCTCATTTGATTTTGTATGAATGTGGTACATGATTGTAGATACTCAAGATTCAGTGGGAGTATGAAAATATATCAAGTTTTATACCCTTTCAGTAAATGGGACTAATGCAGTCTTATTAATGTCCTTAAAAAAATGTTCATATCCAGAAAGTACAGTTTACTTAAACCCATGTATTTCAGAAATTTTTCATGTGTTTGAGTAATAAGGTATAATTGAACCTAGTTTGTACATATTTGGATATCGTGTACATTCTATAGTTTAATTGACAGATATTAAGGGAATACAGTAGGATATTGAGATCCACTAAGGGCAGCCAAATATTATTTGTCATTCATATTTGGAGCAAAACAATGTTATCATATAAAGGAGATCGATTCAGGTTGAGATCATTCGGTATTTCGACTCCTATTTGGTCATGCTTATTTGTCACAAGGCTGCAAATTAAGTTTAGTATTGAAAGACCATTTAAGTTATTTGTGACAAAATGACGGTTATTATAGTTTCAAATAACAATACAAGTGATGTGTTGTTATAGAAACGATTCAGAGTGGAAGGAGTCTAAGATATGTTTATACAAACTCCATTTTTTGCGGATCCGCTTATTAAGAAATTACCACCCACGGTCTTTCTTGAGCATATTGCTCAGATGGGTGTTTCGGTTCTAAAGATATTCAGGTTATAGTGGGAGTTTGTCACATTAGACACATTATTATACACGATTATTCAGTTCTGCAGAAATAAAGTTTACAGTTTTCAGTTTCACTCTGTCTTATTTGGTTGATCTCACTAAGGCTTAAGGTGGACCAGTTGGAAATATGCATATTTTGATCACATTCGGTTGCTGTTTCCATGCTACACTCCTATACTAGATTTATGTTGTTAGTCATGTTTGCATATGTGATCATTGATGGGTCCTGTTACGACAAACTGTGGCAAAGGCCGCTTTGGTTCTATGTACATATGATTAATGGACCGAATTGCATAAGAAGGTTAGAATGTTTGATAGCACTATTGAGCTCATACGGTTATAATGAATACAACTTTCAGTGTCCTACATATACTAGTATATGACCCAAGTGGGAGATTGTAAGAATTATGGGTCTAATACAATATATGTGGACAACATTATTTGGACCTATTGTATTTATTAGCTATCATTAAAGTTGAGCCCAAATACGTGATCCGTCATAATGCAAATTATACGGGCTTATTTACGTCTTATAAAGTGTGGGTCGGATATCATAATAGTGTAGAGACCTATTAGGGCAAGGGATGCATGATGGGCGTATCAACTAAAGCGACTAATACGGGTGATTAGGGTTTCACACCCCTCCCTATATATAGTCAGGGTTATGGTCCCTGACAGCACACTTTTGACCTAATCTCACATATATCCCATCGATATGGAGAAACCCAAAAAGGCGAGTGTGTCTGTTAGAAGACTATAATCGGGTAATTCCAATTTCACCTCCCTTCTCCAATTGAGTCAGGTACGCTTCCGCTATTCGGTCTATTCAGTGTATACCAATTAATTTAGTATGAAGTTTAAGTCTTGGGTCAGATTAAATCTAACATATATATATATACTCGATGTTGAAATATTTTAGAGTTTTTTTTTAAAGTATCGTCAGTCATTTTATGTCATATGAGTCATATTTAAATGACCAGCAAAATATCTCATATTTTTCAAAAATTCACCTAAAACGGGCGAATTTGAAGGTTATTATTCACGTTTATCGGGCCAATTTGGTTCCGAAATTAAATGTCTCCAAATTCGTATAATAACTACTCCATACATTATATAATTGTTTTGATGTAACCGAAGGTACGTATGATTTAAAATAAACACATTTAAAAGACATTCAATCACCTTTCGACTAACGTCGGATTAACTCAAAATCTTTGATATATATACTCGAAATTGAACTACTTTAGATCAGAGTTTTTTAAAGTACCGTAAGTCATTTTATGTTATATGAGTTCTATTTAAATGACAAGCAAAATATCTTACATTTTACGAAAAATCATCTAAAACGGACGAATTTAAAGGTTATATTATTCACGTTTTTCGGGCCAATTTGGTCCCAAAATTAAATGTTTCCAAATTCATACAGTAACTACTCCATACATTGAATAACTTTTTCGGTGTAACCGAAAGTACGTATGGTTTAAAATAAACGCATTTAAATGACATTCATCTACGTTTCGATTAATGTCGGATTAAGTCAAAATCTTCAATATATAAACTCGAAATTGAACTATTTTTGAGTTTTTTAAAGTACCGTTAGTTATTTTATGTCATATAAGTCCTATTTCAATGGCCAGCAAAATATCTCACAGTTTTCGAAAATTCACCAAAAACGGGAGAATTAGAAAGTTATTATCCACGTTTTTCGGGATAATTTGATCCCGAAATTAAATGTCTCCAAATTCGTACAGTAACTACTCCATATATTTTAATTGTTTCAGTGTAACTGAAGGTACGTATAGTTTAAAATAAACACATTTAAAAGACATTCAATTATCTTTCGAATAATGCTGGATAAAGTCAAAATCTTCGATATATGTATATTCAAAATTGAACTATTTTAGAGTTTTTTGAAGTACCGTCAGTCAATTTATGTCATATAAGTCCTATTTCAATAACCAACAAAAAATCTCACATTTTTTGAAAATTCACCTAAAACGGCCAAATTTGAAGGTTGTTATCCACGTTTTTCGGATCAATCTAGTTCCGAAATAAAGTGTCTCCAAATTTGTATAGCAACTACTCTATACATTATAACTGTTTCGGTGTAACCGAAGGTACGTATGTGTAGACACCCGCATTTTGACTGCCACGTGTCTATGGTAGTCTCCGAAAAACACCCGATGATGATTGGACGTCAACGTGACTTAGTATACTCGGACTTGGACTCGAAATTCATAATATCCGACATGGACTTTTAGCGGAGTAAAAATCCCACAAAACAGACCTCAAATTCAGGCCCAGCGGATCGTTCCGAGTCAAATAAGACTAATTTGGGCCAAAACCGACACCAAAAATATTTCCCGTCTTTTCCCGACCGGGCCAAAACCCGGTCAAAGGCAAAACCGTCTCAAAAACCAGCTGAGTTCAAGTGAGCGCACAAATTCGAATTCAAAAATCAAGTCAAAACAAGCAAGATTTTCTTGCCTTATTTATCTCAACCACGTTGATCCACTCGATCGAGTGGATTGCCCACTCGGTCGAGTGGAGCGTCTTTCGCTGGATCATGACCCGCCCAAATAGGCACTCGATCGAGTGCACTAGGGCCACTCGATCGAGTGCCTCTAGGTCATGGGAAAACGTCTATAAATACCGACTCATTCCCATACACTTGCACAACTTTTTTTTCAGACTTTTTTTTACAACTTTTCAGCACACTTTCACCCTACATTCACCCTACTTCAACCCTACACTACATACATTACAAACCCTAGAGAAACTCCACCAAAACCGAGCCTCGTCCCTCGATAAACCGACATACACACATACACACATCTATACACACCGTAACTCGCGTGCGTCCTCGATACTCCCAAGCTTTGTCGCTGTTCACGAGTCCGTTTCCGAGGTCTATACTAGCATGTACGTTGAGGGTGTTCCAAACTCCTTTTTAATCTCTTTTTAATATCGTTTTTTTATGCACATTTTTATATTGTTGTATCGTAGTAACACGTGCACTAACACTAACTTTTACACTAACACTTTTCATAATTTTTGCATCATTTTTATTTTATTACTAACATTATCAATAATACCGTATATACATAACATTAATATCAAAAAACCGGTTTTAAAACGTTGAACTACAAGGATCACTTTTGGTCCGTCTAATCCCTTTACGAGCAACGACGGAGGTGGAGCCCTTTCGAGGAGCCCCGCCCCAATGTACTCAAGGGCGTGACGCGATCGTGACTCGTTGTAGTTGAACGATTTAATTCCTTTTCATAATTGGTACGAGACCCGTTGACACGAATACCGACATCACATAACTCGAAAGGGTTAGTTTCGATGTCGTGACGTAGAGGGATGCATCTCGTTACTAATTCAAAGTTTCGTAATCTAACACAAACGTTTTCATAAAAGCTCCGGTGACGGTATTATAATCGTTCATACACGATTATAGTACCGGAGGCCGAGTCGAATACAAATCATGCGATATTTGTATTTGACTCGGCCGATCATCGATTTCAAGTCATAAAAATCGAGCAAATCACTACTCGTACAGGGGGCACTCGACCGAGTGCCATAGGCCACTCGATCGAGTTGCACCCCAAAAACAGGGCAGTAGCCCCATTAATGATGCACTCGACCGAGTGCCATAAGGCACTCGATCGAGTAACCCCCCAAAATATGGGCAGTAGCCACGTTAATAGCGCACTCGGTCGAGTCAATCAATGACTCGGTCGAGTGGGTCTGGCAACTCAGAAACCCGAGGGCTTGGACACATATTCCGAGCCCCGTTCTCATCGACTTTAGACCATCGACCGACCTTTCATCATTTTTCAAAACGCTACACATGTCACGACACGTAGAACGACTTTGACCACACTTTTACGTGATAAGTCGGGACAAGACTACGGAATGTGAGACTAGGCTAGCAATACGCCACAATCTCATATTTCCGTCCTTCGCTTAATACGTAACATAATACGTATTTAAGCGGGGTAGTCCATCTACATAATTTCGCGGTCTAGTTTACATATGGGTCCGTTTTTTATTTTCGCTTTACGTTACCTTGTTTGTATCGTATTGTGAATTCCGGGTTGTATTTCCGCCCGTGTAGCTTGTACGCTTTTTACTTCCTTTTTCGAGCTTTATTTATTATTTGCTTTTACGCTTTATAAATGAACCTCGCATGCTAACTCAACTCGACCATAATTAGATGCATTAAATGACGTAGTTAACGCAAAATTCGCATGTTTAGACAAAACGTTGTTTGCATATCATTTCATTATTTTACTAGCGCACGTATCATGAACACGAACGATGTCTTAGTAGAGGCCGCCATGTGCGGGCGGGGTTGGGTGTCCTTAGTGGGCTTCCCAACACGTACCCTCACCCGTTACTCAGAACCTTCGGTTTCCGGATGTCCGAAACCCTTGGCGAACGAGAGTCATTCTTTACACGATTACCGGTGTAGATGGTATCGGTATCGCAATGCAAAGGGACGAGCCCCATGAACTCTGAAATCGGAGTGGGCTTACTTTGTGTAAAGCCCATGACGACATAGAGTGGGCTCGTATGGTTCCGAATAACCACAAAATTCGGTGGCGACTCCATTTTGACTTAAATTTCGAACCCGAGAACAATCTCACCACGAGATTCATTCGCCTACCCAAACCCGCGCTTCGCCGCGTCGGGGTGGACCTACGTCATGTCCACAATTTGGCGACTCCGCTGGGGATACCTGATGTACCACATGTCATCGGGGTTCCTAGGGTGAGACTCGAAGAGAAATCGTTCGTCGATTAGTGTACGCGCGTTAGTCTAATGATTCATGCATAACCCATTTTTGCCCGGGCCGGTTACTTGTGACCGACGTCCCACTATACCGCGGTGCATTCCTACATGGGTGCGCTAAAAACATCGATGGTGGAACTCGTCTCGGTTTTGCGGCATGTCCTAAGACCAACTCGGCTTAGGGAGTCCGTCCATCACATGAGAAAGCCATCGTTGTTGGTATAGACCCTATTTTGACCGACCGAGACTTAGTGTAAAGCATACATAAGCGTCGTTATAATGCTTGTTTGACTACGTGCTACTTGGTTTCCGTGTCAGTTTTTCAAAAAACCGTCATTTCAAATTTGCATCTTTCCAAAAATACCCACCTTTCGAAAAACCCGAAATACTGTCCATTTCGGGACCCGTCATTCTAAAATGCCCAATTTTGAAAAACCCGAAATGCTGCCCATTTCGGGACTCACCTTTTCAAAATACCCAATTTTCAAAACTCGGAATGCCGCCGAAATTTAGGATCAACGATTTGACTCAAAATATCCTTTTCTGTAGTCGGCATGCTGTCCGTTTTAATTCTCGAACTTCCACCCCCACCACCTTGATTTCCAGAATTTTTCCTTTTCAAAATTCTAATCTCGGTTTTCGAAATTCCGTTTTCAGTTTTCAAAACTTTCGGAAATTCGTTCATTTTGCATTCAAACCTCAACTTTCAACTTTCCTAAAATAAACCTTCCTTATTATAGGACCTACCGTCTATCCGTGTGTCGGGTCTTTGCATAGTACGTAGAAGGTTTGTAGCGTCGAAACTCCGTCGATCCTATATCACGAGTTTCCCCCTTTTCCCGAGTCCGCCTTATCTGTCAAGGCACGACCAACCCGCGTAGGGCATACCCCTACAAAGGAAGGTCCGTCCATACACTCGAGTCAAAAGTCTGGAGAGTAATCTCACGTGGACCTTCCTTCGAACGGGACTAGGCCCACAAAGCCGAAATCCTAAGGAAGTCATACCACCCACGAGTCATCCGTCTAGATGTCTTTCTCGAGTCTTTTCCACTCAGTCTTTTCTTTTTGGGTCGCTCGGGATGTGCTGTTTCCTTTGATTCCGAGACTGGGTTCGGTTTCTGATTACGTGGTGTTCTTACAGACAAGCCACCATCAACCAGACACACTCGCAGGATGGAAACTGCCTTAGCTGAACTGAAAGCCTCCGTTGATTCCATGATCGAGAAGCAGGTCGACATCGATGCCCAACTGAATGAAATGAGGGCTGGGCAAGTTGCTATCGTCACTCGATTGGCTTCGGTGGAGCACAGGACTCCTACTACCGGAACTACCGGACCTTTAGCTGAACTGGTTAGCTCGGTCCGCCGACTGGAAGAACAAGTGCATTTAACTGGGAATAACAACATTCACCGGGAAAACAGTCGGGAGTATAACCCGCTAAGTGACAGGCTGCCTGCAAACCTGAACCTCACCGGTTTGCCTATGTTCGAAGGGACTGAAGACCCGTTACTACATGTACGGGCCTTCAAGGAGTTCATGGCCATCAAAGGGGTGGACTCCACCATGTTCAAGAACCTCTTTGCTGCGTCTCTTGAAAAGCACCCTCGGGCCTGGTACTACAGGCTAGACCCGAAGAAATACCCTACATGGGATGATGTGGCCACCGAGTTCGCTCGGAACTATGCTGACAACACTGAGATCCAAACCACAATGAGATCTCTGGAAGTTATGGCCCAAGAGCCGAAAGAAGGTTTTACCAAATACCTTCAACGCTGGAGGGCTGAGAGCGTGAAACTGGTCGATAAGCCCAATGAGAAAACTTTGGTGGAGGCCTTTGTTAAGAACCTCCTCCCATCCTACCGGGTTCACCTCCGATATGCCGTCATACCCAATTTCACTACCCTTACTGAAATGGGTATGAGGATTGAAGACGATCTGAGACTGGAAGGCCTCACTAAGGCCGCTGCTAAAGGTTACCAAGGGGCTTCTTCCTCCACAACCAAGCCTCAAGCTGCAACCCGCAGCATTTTCGACGCGGTTAATCTACTAGATGCCCCGTCCAAGAAGAACACCCCACCTCGGGTTTTCACTGATATAGGTATGACCTATACTTATGCCTTACAAAGGCTGTCCTCGAAAGGCCTAATCCAACCGATAGGCCCAACTCCTGAAGTTCCGGTCGAGCGACGCTCCAAGAACTACAATGCTCAAGCCTATTGCCAATACCATCGAGGCAATGGGCATGACACCGAGAAGTGCTGGAAGCTGAAGCACTTGATTCAAGACCTGATTGAAAGCGGTAAAATCCCGCTACCCAGAGATAAGCCTAGCAACAAGGAGAACCCTTTCAGCTCCCACGCCATCTTTACCGGGGAGGTGATTGACTGTTCTCACCTTATCTCTCCACTTATCCCGCAAGTGAACGGGATCTGGTTCGATGACGAAGATGATGTCTATCTCGCCAAAGGGGAAGCTGTCCCCATCACCGCCGAAGAGATTCGAAAGACTAAATCTCGAGTCTTAACCAGTAACCACCTTGGTCGTCCCTATCAAGCCACTAGCTCTAGGGACACCCCTATCCCGACAACCGTCATTACGGAAGTCGCCTCTGAAGAGCCAACTGCTGAAACGGCTCTTGTGAAACAATTGAAGAAGACCCGAGTTGACCTCACTATATGGCAACTCCTGGTTAGCTCTCAAGAACATCGGGAAGCACTTACAAAGGCTCTCGATCAAATTAAGGTTGACTCTTTGGTTACCCCCGCTGAGATGGTAGCCACGATCTTGCCCCACCTAAAGGGCAAGGATAAGGAAGAAGGACCGGTAATCACTTTCTCCGAGGCCGACCTACCACCATTAGGGGCCGCCCATAACCTGGCCCTCTACATCACGGTGGTCTGCCGAGGAAAATACCTTCCCATGACCCTAGTTGATGACGGGTCTGCTGTGAACGTCCTTCCTCTAAGGACCGCAAAAGCCCTCGGCATTACCGAGGCCGACTATGTTCCGACTGCTCAGACCATCCAAGCTTTCGATGGGAGGCCGAAGTCGGTAGCTGGGGCCGTGAAACTGGCCATCATCACTGGCCCGATAGAGAAGGAGCTCGAGTTTCAGGTGATCGATGTCACCTCATCGTTCAACTTGCTCCTGGGTAGGCCTTGGATCCACGCGGTCAAGGCGGTGTCCTCTACCCTTCACCGAAAGATTAAGATGCCTCTGCTTAACGATGTCATCACTTTAGAGGCAACACCAATGACTGTGGCTAGCTGTAACGCCACGGGACGCACGGACCTCTGGGGGTTCGATTTTGTGGGGATGATCGAGGAAGAGTACCTCTTTAGGCCTTACTTCACTACGAGTATCGACATGATGCTCCAAAACCTAGGATACTTTCCGGGGGCTACCTCTCGACCCGATCTTCCAGCTGGGAAGATCATCGAGGTTCTCAAAGACGAAGAATCTTACTTCGGTCTCGGTTATGACATCACCCCCGACAATGTTGTCCGAGCAGGGATCGAAAAGGCCTGCAACATCTTTAAGGGTATCTACTTGAGCCCTTATAGCCCACGGTTGGCTGACTACTTTGTCACACCGGTGTTTGGGGCTATCCAGGTTGGTCTATACCAACCCAATGCTATGCAGCTCGGGACCCACCTGGCCCGGGACTGCAACTACATTCCGGATGATGTGTTCGCCCTCACCCAGTCCAATGGAGCTGAAGATGCTGAGCCCGCACTAGGGCTACTATTTGGGGAAGACACCGTAGCCCCAACTCCTAAGGAAGACCTGGTCAACCTGATTCTCCGCAGCAACAGGTTTGACCCGACCAAGCTGATCTCGGATGTTGGTCCCGAGACTGGAAGCACGGCCTGGAGGAAGACTGTCAAGTGGACCGACAGTCAGGGAAAGATTTACAAGCTGGTCACCGGAGAGGGAGACATGCCTGAGTCTGAGTCCGAGTCTGAGTCGGAGTCTGAGTCAGAGTCTGAGGTCGAGTCTAGGGAAGTCGGTGCTAGAGTCACTCCTGTAACCCCTCTCCCTTTTATTATTCCTGCTGCTAGCACCTCGGGGTCTGTCCCGAGTGCCCTACCTATCCCGCCACTGACCAATGATCAGATGGCTGCTCTCTTTGAACTGTTCTCCAAATTTTCAATCAATAATAACAACCGTTCTGCTTACGACTTGTCTCTTTCAAATTCTGCTTTTAAAAATGTTTTATGCTATGACATTGAGAAATCAGACGAACAGGTACCCTTACCTCCGCATCTGATCGAGCAACTAGAGCAAAGGGAGTCCCGGAACCCGGTAATCGAGGAAACCGAGTCCATAAATGTGGGAACAACCTTAGAGCCTCAGACACTTAAGATAGGGTTATCCTTAGATCCCGAGGAGAAACAACAGTTCATAAACCTCCTCCAAGAGTTTAAGGATGTCTTCGCATGGTCCTACAAGGACATGCCGGGGATAGACCGGGAAATAGCCGAGCACCACATACCAATCAAAGACGGGTGCAAACCGGTCAAACAGAAGCTTCGTCGGATGAGGCCCGAGTGGTCTCTCAAGGTAAAAGAAGAAGTCGACAAACAATTCAAAGCCGGCTTCATACAAGTGTCCGAGTATCCGGACTGGGTGGCAAACATCGTGCCGGTTCCTAAAAAGGACGGTAAGGTGCGGGTATGTGTAGATTTTCGGGATCTTAACAAGGCGAGCCCAAAAGATGATTTTCCGTTACCACACATCGACATACTGGTGGATAACACGGCCGATCATGCCCTTCTATCATTCATGGACGGGTATGCCGGGTATAATCAAATCAAGATGGCGGAAGAAGACATGAGTAAGACTACCTTCACCACACCTTGGGGTACTTACTGCTATACCGTCATGCCTTTCGGTCTCATTAATGCCGGGGCCACATATCAAAGGACTGCTACCACTTTACTACACGACATGATGCATAAAGAAGTAGAAGTTTACGTAGACGACATGATCGTCAAATCCAAAGAACGGGACGGTCACATCACCGCCCTAAGAAAATTCTTCACCCGATTGCGCAGATACAACATGAGGTTAAACCCTCAAAAGTGCAGTTTCGGGGTAACATCAGGCAAATTACTGGGTCATATCGTTAGCCAACGAGGTATCGAAGTCGATCCAGCTAAAATCAAAGCCATTACCGAGATGCAACCTCCTAAAACCGAAAAAGAAATAAGGAGATTCCTCGGGAAAGTCCAGTACATCAGTCGGTTCATTTCCAAATTAACCATGGTGTGTGAACCAATTTTCAAGAAACTGAAAGTGGGAGAACAGGTACTATGGGATGACAAGTGCCAAACCGCTTTCGACAAAATCAAAGAAATTCTGTCTGCTCCGCCAGTCTTGATGCCACCTCAACCTGGTTTGCCTCTGTCGTTATACCTAACGACGACCGAGACAGCCATGGGGGCTATGCTGGCTCAGACAGTTGACTCCGAAGAAAGAGCCATTTACTACATCAGCAAGAAGTTTTTAGAGTATGAGTGCAAATATACCATGCTCGAAAAGACGTGTTTGGCTCTAGTCTGGGCTACCAAGAAACTCCGACATTATATGCTCAGTTACGAGGTCCATGTGCTATCCAAAATGGACCCGATCAAATACATCTTCGAAAAGCCCGTTCTCAACGGCCGAATCTCTAGATGGACTCTAATGTTGGCAGAGTTCGACTTAAAGTTTGTACTGTTAAAGGCTATTAAAGGTCGAGTAGTAGCTGAATTTCTCGCCGATAGCCCGATAACATAGGAAGGACACACCGACACTTGGTCCTTCCCAGATGAAGGTATTTTCCATACTGATACTGAAACTTGGGATTTATACTTCGATGGTGCATCTAATTTTCGAGGGTTCGGAGTCGGGATCCTCCTAATTTCACCAAAAGGGGAACATACTCCCGTCTCCATCAAACTGGACTTTGATGTTACTAATAATGCAGCAGAGTACGAAGCATGCATTTACGGGCTACAAGCCGCCGCCAATCTGGGGATTACAAATCTCCGGGTACATGGTGATTCATCCTTGGTCATAAACCAAGCACTCCAAAAATGGAAGACTCGAAATGCTAATCTCGTGGCCTACCAGGCACGAGTAAGGGATCTCGAGAAACGGTTCCAAAAGGTGGAATACATATACCTGCCTCGGGAAGAAAATCAGTTCGCGGATGCACTCTCAAAATTAGCATCTTTACTAAATATTCCCGACCACGTAACCAGTATGCCAATTTGCGTCGAAAGACGGTCCGAACCGGCGTACATTTGCGATATCGAAGACATCGAGATAACCGATCCCGAACCATGGTACCATGCTGTATTAACGTACCTAACAAACGGAGAATATCCTCCCGGGACGGAAGGCCGAGCCAAGAAGGCTTTACGAAGGCTAACCACCCAGTTCATCCGTACCGATGACGGACAACTGTATAAAAAGACGGCACAGGGGGCTCTTCTCCTTTGTGTTGATAGGTACAAGGCCGAGAAAGTTATGGCCGAAGTACACGATGGCGAAAACGGTCCGCATATGAATGCCCACATGCTGGTCCGGAAAATCATGAGGCTCGGTTATTATTGGAACACCATGGAAGCCGACTGCCAGTCATATGTTAAACATTGTCATAACTGTCAAATCTTTGGCAATGTACAACATATGCCGTCGTCACTACTTTACACCATGACGTCACCCTGGCCATTCTCGACGTGGGGTATAGACATAATCGGGAAGATAAATCCCTCCGGTACTGGTGGGCACTGCTTTATTTTGGTAGCTATCGACTATTTCACCAAATGGGTCGAGGCCGAATCATACCGCATTCTCACTGCCAAGCATGTTGCCAAGTTTATCCAAAACAAAATAATATGCCGGTATGGGATCCTGCATGAATTCATCAGCGATCACGGGACTCACTTTCAAGCCGAGACTGCAGCCTTGTTGACCAAATATAAAATTCAGAGGCATACTTCCTCGCCCTATCGTCCCCAAACAAATGGAGCGGTAGAGGCGGCCAACAAAACAATTGTCACCATACTCAAAAAGATGGCTGATAATTACCGGGACTGGCCCGACAAAATACCTTTTGCCCTATGGGGATACCGAACGTCAATTCGCACCGCAACCGGGGCAACGCCGTACTACCTAACCTACGGGATGGAGGCAGTCCAACCAGTTGAACTGAAGGTACCATCCCTCAGAATTCTACTAGAAAGCCAAGTACCCGAAGCTGACTGGGTTCGAGCACGGTATGACTCGTTGGTTCTACTAGACGAACGACGAAATCGCGCCCTCAATAATATCCAAATTTACCAGAAGAGGATCCAACGGGCTTTCAACAAAAGGGTAAGACCCAGAAATATTAAGGAAGGTGATCTAGTCCTTAAGTCAATTCGAGCTCTGCTACCAGTTGACCCAAGGGGAAAATTCAAACCCAATTGGGCTGGGCCATACCTGGTGAAGAAAATCCTATCAGGGGGAGCAGTGATGCTGACGGACCTGGACGGGAACGAGTTTGTCAACCCAACCAACCTGGACCAGCTGAAGCGCTACTACCCTTAGCCATTTCTCAATGTCATTAGCAAATTTTATCAAAATCATTTTTTTACAAAAAGCAAGTCAATGAGCTAGAATTACTTATTCTACTGTCATAAACATCTTGAACCATTAGTCTTGGTGTAATTCGAGATTGCAAATTTCCTATGCCTGAACTACGTTTGGTTTGATTCTGCTAATCGCGGATACGTAGGCAACCCCTCAAAAGGGTACAACCAATGCAATCAAGAAAAGACAGGAGCGGTTTAATAATAAACTTCTTTATTAAATTCAAAAAAAAAAAATCCCGATGAACTCGGAAATTACAAAGTGCAGGAATTCAAAAAAAATACAAAAAAGCACACAAAAATAATAATAATATTTAAATAATAATAAAGCTAAAAGACTCGGCCTTCAGGGCATCTTGCCCTTCCCCTTGTCTTTAGCATCCCTAGCCGTCCACTGACGACGACGCGGAGGAGAACGCTCCCTAATCACTACGGGAACTTCTCTAGCTCGGGCTCGATTGTGTGAGCCCGAATCCTCCATCACCTCGATAGGCCCAAGTCGGGCCCTAACGGGCTCGGGGAGCCGGTCGCGCGGGCCTAGTCGGTCCCGGGCCGCCAGCCTTGGCCCAAGTCGTCGCTCTAAGTCGGTCTGCCCCCGAGTACTGCTAGAACCGACTTCTTTAGATCGAGTCTTAGTATGTGACTTATGACCCGATTCTTCCTGGACTTTAGCTCCAGGAGTGTCTTCCCCGGCGAAGAGCTCTGGGTTTTGACCCGCATTTTGACTGCCACGTGTCTATGGTAGTCTCCGAAAAACACCCGATGATGATTGGACGTCAACGTGACTTAGTATACTCGGACTTGGACTCGAAATTCATAATATCCGACATGGACTTTTAGCGGAGTAAAAATCCCACAAAACAGACCTCAAATTCAGGCCCAGCGGATCGTTCCGAGTCAAATAAGACTAATTTGGGCCAAAACCGACACCAAAAATATTTCCCGTCTTTTCCCGACCGGGTCAAAACCCGGTCAAAGGCAAAACCGTCTCAAAAACCAGCTGAGTTCAAGTGAGCGCACAAATTCGAATTCAAAAATCAAGTCAAAACAAGCAAGATTTTCTTGCCTTATTTATCTCAACCACGTTGATCCACTCGATCGAGTGGATTGCCCACTCGGTCGAGTGGAGCGTCTTTCGCTGGATCATGACCCGCCCAAATAGGCACTCGATCGAGTGCACTAGGGCCACTCGATCGAGTGCCTCTAGGTCATGGGAAAACGTCTATAAATACCGACTTATTCCCATACACTTGCACAACTTTTTTTTCAGACTTTTTTTTACAACTTTTCAGCACACTTTCACCCTACATTCACCCTACTTCAACCCTACACTACATACATTACAAACCCTAGAGAAACTCCACCAAAACCGAGCCTCGTCCCTCGATAAACCGACATACACACATACACACATCTATACACACCGTAACTCGCGTGCGTCCTCGATACTCCCAAGCTTTGTCGCTGTTCACGAGTCCGTTTCCGAGGTCTATACTAGCATGTACGTTGAGGGTGTTCCAAACTCCTTTTTAATCTCTTTTTAATATCGTTTTTTTATGCACATTTTTATATTGTTGTATCGTAGTAACACGTGCACTAACACTAACTTTTACACTAACACTTTTCATAATTTTTGCATCATTTTTATTTTATTACTAACATTATCAATAATACCGTATATACATAACATTAATATCAAAAAACCGGTTTTAAAACGTTGAACTACAAGGATCACTTTTGGTCCGTCTAATCCCTTTACGAGCAACGACGGAGGTGGAGCCCTTTCGAGGAGCCCCGCCCCAATGTACTCAAGGGCGTGACGCGATCGTGACTCGTTGTAGTTGAACGATTTAATTCCTTTTCATAATTGGTACGAGACCCGTTGACACGAATACCGACATCACATAACTCGAAAGGGTTAGTTTCGATGTCGTGACGTAGAGGGATGCATCTCGTTACTAATTCAAAGTTTCGTAATCTAACACAAACGTTTTCATAAAAGCTCCGGTGACGGTATTATAATCGTTCATACACGATTATAGTACCGGAGGCCGAGTCGAATACAAATCATGCGATATTTGTATTTGACTCGGCCGATCATCGATTTCAAGTCATAAAAATCGAGCAAATCACTACTCGTACAGGGGGTACTCGACCGAGTGCCATAGGCCACTCGATCGAGTTGCACCCCAAAAACAGGGCAGTAGCCCCATTAATGATGCACTCGACCGAGTGCCATAAGGCACTCGATCGAGTAACCCCCCAAAATATGGGCAGTAGCCACGTTAATAGCGCACTCGGTCGAGTCAATCAATGACTCGGTCGAGTGGGTCTGGCAACTCAGAAACCCGAGGGCTTGGACACATATTCCGAGCCCCGTTCTCATCGACTTTAGACCATCGACCGACCTTTCATCATTTTTCAAAACGCTACACATGTCACGACACGTAGAACGACTTTGACCACACTTTTACGTGATAAGTCGGGACAAGACTACGGAATGTGAGACTATGCTAGCAATACGCCACAATCTCATATTTCCGTCCTTCGCTTAATACGTAACATAATACGTATTTAAGCGGGGTAGTCCATCTACATAATTTCGCGGTCTAGTTTACATATGGGTCCGTTTTTTATTTTCGCTTTACGTTACCTTGTTTGTATCGTATTGTGAATTCCGGGTTGTATTTCCGCCCGTGTAGCTTGTACGCTTTTTACTTCCTTTTTCGAGCTTTATTTATTATTTGCTTTTACGCTTTATAAATGAACCTCGCATGCTAACTCAACTCGACCATAATTAGATGCATTAAATGACGTAGTTAACGCAAAATTCGCATGTTTAGACAAAACGTTGTTTGCATATCATTTCATTATTTTACTAGCGCGCGTATCATGAACACGAACGATGTCTTAGTAGAGGCCGCCATGTGCGGGCGAGGTTGGGTGTCCTTAGTGGGCTTCCCAACACGTACCCTCACCCGTTACTCAGAACCTTCGGTTTCCGGATGTCCGAAACCCTTGGCGAACGAGAGTCATTCTTTACACGATTACCGGTGTAGATGGTATCGGTATCGCAATGCAAAGGGACGAGCCCCATGAACTCTGAAATCGGAGAGGGCTTACTTTGTGTAAAGCCCATGACGACATAGAGTGGGCTCGTATGGTTCCGAATAACCACAAAATTCGGTGGCGACTCCATTTTGACTTAAATTTCGAACCCGAGAACAATCTCACCACGAGATTCATTCGCCTACCCAAACCCGCGCTTCGCCGCGTCGGGGTGGACCTACGTCATGTCCACAGTATGATTTAAAATAAACACATTTAAAAGACATTAAATTACCTTTCGAATAACGTCGGATTAAGTCAAAATCTTCGATATATATACTCGAAATTGAAATATTTTAGAGTTTTTTATAGTACCGTCAATTATTTTATGTCATATAAGTCCTATTTCAATGAACAGTAAAATATCTCAAATTTTTCAAAAATTCACCTAAAACGGGCGAATTTGAAGATTTTTTTTTTTGGTAAAGGGTAAGTATATTAATAAAAGGAATTATTGTACAAATGAGTGACTACATCAGCTTATGCAGCCATCTAGCATCTTTAGCCTTTAACGGATATTTCACCTTGCACATTATTCTATTCTTTACATCCAATTTGATCAATTTAACAATACTCTGCGGATGCTGCAATTTTTCTTCTGTTCTGCAAATATTTCGACTCCTCCATATGTGATATATCGCTGCATTCACCATTGCTCTCAATATATTACATTGTAGTTTAGTTCCCCGCAGCTTGCTAGCCCATTTGAGCCCGTCAACAGACGGGATCGCCTTCTGAACCCATGCACCGAGCAGGTCCATCACCCTCGCGCTCCAGTTACAACCAAAAAACAAATGCTCAATATTCTCCTCATCCATCTCACAAAAATAGCAACGGTCCGAAGTAGCAACTCCAACCTTTGCCAATTTTCTCCTCGTGTTTAAAGCATCCCTAAACACTAGCCAAGAAATAAAGCTATGTCTCGGAATACTCCAACCACTCCAAACAAGCTTAGCCCACTCAACCTTCGGTCTAAGTGCCCTCATCTCGTGATAGGCCCTAGATATCGAATATCGAGTAAGTGATCCATGCCAAAGGCCATTCATAAACATGTCCTTAATTTTATCCTTAACCTGGCATATTTTCCGCCACGCCCAAGTAGCATCTGTATTCGGTCGATAATCTCTCCAATCACTCCCTTTCAGATAAATATTATTTACCCACCGAACCCATAGACGATCCGGTTGATCAAAAATCCAAGACGCCAATTTGGCTACAGCAGCCTCATTCCAAATGCAAATATCTCGAAGCCCTAAACCTCCTTCATCCTTCGGGCAACACAATTTCTCCCAGCTGACAAGAGCTCAATTAGTTCCTTCCACACCACCATCCCATAAGAAATTACGGCAAATAGAACCAATTCGATTCATTACAAACTTCGGAATAATAAACACCATAGCCCAGTAGTTGTGCAATTGAGAAAGCACAGACTGGACCAGGGTCAATCTACCCGCATAGGATAATTTTCGCGCACCGATGCTGGAAATTCTCGCAATAATGCGAGCAGTCAACCTGCCACAGTCACTTTTCCCCAATCGAGTACTCTGAATAGGTAGTCCAAGATATCGAAAAGGAAAAGTACCTTCAACGCAGCCTGAAGACTGGAGTATCTCTGTCTTCCTGTCCTCATCCACCCCGGCAAAGTATGCATGGGATTTACCCACACTTATACTAAGCCCCGATGCCCTACTGAACATAGCGAATGCCTGCCACAAGAACTCCATCGAGTCCTTCTCCCCTTTACAGAAGAGTAGCAGATCATCAGCAAACAGCAAATGTGTCAACTTCATAGCACCACATTTTGGATGATATTTAAACTGCCTATCCAATCCTCCATGAGTTACTATTCGCGAGAAGTACTCCATACAAATCGTGAACAACAACGGAGAAATAGGATCCCCTTGCCTCAGACCCCTTTTACCACGAAAAAAACCAAAGTTATCACCATTAACACACAGCGAATAAGAGACGGTCTCAATACACTCCAGGATCAATCTACGAAAATGATCAGGAAACTCGAGAGCCCTCAGCATCTGATCCACAAAGCGCCACTCAACTGAGTCATACGCCTTATGAATATCAACCTTAAACAGGCAACGAGGCGAAATCCTCCCTCTCTTATACAGCCGAACAAGGTCCTGGCAAATCAGCACATTCTCTACAATACTCCTTCCTTCAATAAATCCCCCTTGGGTAGGGGAAATAATGTCAGGTAATACTTTAGCCAGTCTCGAGCACAAAATCTTGGCAATACATTTATATAGCACATTACAGCATGCAATCGGTCGAAACTCCTTAACAGATTGAGGCCTGCTCACCTTCGGAATCAATACAATGTTAGCACAGTTCAATTGTTTAAGCAATTTACCTGAGACAAAAAAGTCTTGTATAGCTCTCACTATATCCACACCGACGAATTTGAAGATTGTTATCCACATTTTTCGGACCAATTTGGTTCTGAAATTAAGTGTCTCCAAATTTGTACAGTAACTACCCCATACATTGTATAATTGTTTCGGTGTAACCGAAGGTACGTATGATATAAAATAAACACATTTAAATGACATTCAATTAGCTTTCGAGTAATGTCGGATTAATTCAAAATCTTAGATATATATACTCAAAATTGTACTATTTTAGAGTTTTTTTAGTACCATCAGTCATTTTATGTCATACGAGTCATGTTTAAATGATGAGCAAAATATCTCACATTTTTCGAAAAATCATCTTAAACGGGCGAATTTGAAAGTTATTATCCACGTTTTTCGGACCAAATTGGTACTAAAATTAAATGTCTCCAAATTGTTACATTTTTAAATGTCTCCAAATTCTCCAAATTGGTACTAAAATTTAAATGTCTCCTTATGTGACCAGCAAAATATCTCACATTTTTCGAAAATAAACTAAAACGAGCGAATTTAAAGGTTATTATCCACGTTTTTCGGGCTAATTTGTTCCGCATATTAAATGTCTCCAAATTCTTACAGTAACTACTCCATACATTGTATAATTGTTTCGGTGTAACCGAAGATACGTATGGTTTAAAATAAACACATTTATAAAGACTTTCAATTACCTTTCGAGTAACGTTGGATTAAGTCAAAATCTTCGATATATATACTCGAAATTGAATTGTTTTAGAGTTATTTAAAGTACCGTCGGTCATTTTATGTCATATGGGTCTTATTTAAAAGACTAGCAAAATATTCTCACATTTTTTGAAAAATCATCTAAAACGGACGAATTTGAAGGTTATTATCCACGTTTTTCGGGCTAATTTGGTCCCGAAATTAAATGTCTCCAAATTCGTGCAATAACTATTCCATCCATTTTATAATTGTTACGGTGTAACTGGAGGTATGTATGGTTTAAAATAACGAAATTACTTTTTTCCTAAAAAGCCTTTACTCAATTCTAACGAAAATAACGTCACTTTTCTAATTTTACCCTCTCCATAATTTAACCTAACTTGTAATTTTTGTCTCTTCTTCTTTGTCCTCTTTAGCTCCCCAATTTTTTAATCAACTAAACTCATTCGAATTCGATTATAAATTTTAATTCAATTATCAATGAAGTAATATCATTTTAATTAATTGTTTAATTAATTGATTTATATTTTGTTCAGGGTTTAATTAATTTTTTAAATTAGGGTTAGAGATTTAGGGTGCATTATGGTTTTTCTTTTCATGTAATTTTTTTAATTCGGTTTTTTAATATCTTAATTTTCTTTTATTATGTCAAATTAAACTTAATTAATTGTGTTTTGGGTGGTGGTCGTTGGTGTTGATAGGTTTAATTGTGTTTTGGGTGGTGGTTGATGGGTGGTTGAATTTAAGTTTTTTCTAAAAGAAAATCAATTTGGGTTAAATGACAAGGACAAATTAGTAAAATGTCGTTAGGATCGAGTAAAGGCTCGTTAGGAAAAAGCACAACACATTTAAAAGACATTCAATTACCTTTCGAGTTTCGAGTAACGTTGGATTAAGTCAAAATTTTCGGTATATATACTCGAAATTGATCTATTTTAGAGTTTTTTAAAGTACCGTCGGTCATTTTTATGTCATATGGGTCCTATTTAAATTACTAGCAAAATATTCTCACATTTTTTGAAAAATCATTTAAAACGGACAAATTTGAAGGTTATTATCTACGTTTTTCGGGCTAATTTGGTCTCAAAATTAAATGTCTCCAAATTCGTACTTGTAGTAACTACTCCATACGTTTTATAGATGTTTTGGTGTAACTGAAGATACTTATGGTTTAAAATAAACACATTTAAAAGACATTCAATTATCTTTCGAGTAACGTCGGATTAAGTCATTATAATCGATATATATACTCAAAATTGAACTATTTTAGAGTTTTTTAAAGTATCGTCGTTCAATTTACGTCATATGGGTCCTATTTAAATGACCAGTATATAATCTCACATTTTTCAAAAAATCGCCTAAAACCGACGAATTTGAAGGTTATTATCCACGTTTTCGGGCCAATTTGGTCCCAAAATTAAATGTCTCCAAATTCGTATAGTAACTACTTCATACATTGTATAATTGTTTCGGTTTAAACGAAGTTACGTATGGTTTAGGATAAACACATTTAAAAGACATTCAATTATCTTTCGAGTAACGTCGGATTAATTCAATATAATCGATATATATACTCGAAATTGAACTATTTTAGAGGTTTTTATAGTACCATCGGTCATTTTATGTCATGTGGGTCCTATTTTAATGTCCAGCATAATATCTCACATTTTTCGAAAAATCACCTAAAACGGGCTAATTTGAAGGCTATTATTCACGTTTTTTGGGCCAAATTGGTCCCGAAATTAAATATTTCTAAATTCATACAGTAATTACTCCATACATTTTATAATTGTTTCAGTGTAACCGAAGGTACGTATGGTTTAAAATAAACACATTTAAAAAGACTTTCAATTACCTTTCGAGTAACGTTGGATTAAGTCAAAATCTTTGATATATATATATATACTCAAAATTGAACTATTTTAGAGTTTTTTTATAGTACCGTCAGTTATTTAATGTCATATGAGTCATATTTAAATGACCAGCAAAACATCTCACATTTTTTGAAAAATCACATAATACGAGCGAATTTGAAAATTCTTATCCACATTTTTCGTGTCAATTTGATCCCGAAATTAAATGTCTCTAAATTCGTACAATATCATACATACAATTGTACTCTAGAAGCGCGAAAAACTATTTAAAAAGGTAACAATATATATTCCAAAATCAACTAAATCTCTATCAGTACGCCTAAACAACCGTTTTACACGAGTCTGCACACGTAGAGCGCAACCCTCAACTAGTACGGTCAACAAGGACAAGAGGGTTCAATTTCATTTAGCTCAGGATCTCACAAACCAAGTTACAACCTTTATTCAAACTCAAAACTTAATACAGAAAAACAAACTATTATGAAAGCTAAAACAATGGAGAGTAAAAAACCTAAAGGGAAATTCTGACATTAACTCTTCCTCAACAAGTTACCGAGTACCGTTAATCTACAATACATACATACATTCTAGGGGGATGGGGTTTCGAGAACCTTGCAGTTGAAGGTTTACGAATGGCAACGGATAGTATAAAAACCTATACAAAAAATAAGATTTTGTAAAAGGGGCCGTGAGGGTGATTCACAAATCACAACAGAGGTGGTTGGATGAGTTGCTCGTTGAGATGTTGGACTGGAGGGGCTTCGGGAGGTGGCGCTGGAGCACCTGCCCCAGCACGACGATGTTGCCACTCGCGCAGGTAAAGAACGGCCAACAGACATGCAAGCAGCGTAAGAATTGTAGCATTCCCTTCTTCCATCAACGTGTCTTCAACCCATGCTTCTATTTTCGGATACAATTCTGGTAAACTATCAATTGTGTGTAGCTGCAACGACAGAGGTTCACATCCACAGTTCAGTACAATTGCATATATTCCCATCCATTTGATCCATATTCCCATTTACTCACATAATTCAAATGCATAAGTCTCGTAATAATGTTATAGTGAGGTCATCTGAAATGGGAATTCCTACTAAACTCATCCATACTTCAATCTAGTTAATATACCTAAGTTGGAAAATTCCTACTATGAGCCAGAGTAAATAAAATTCATCAGCCTTCTATTCAAGCTCACACAAAGAAACGCTCCCTCTCTTTATCTTAGCTATCATTACGTATAAACAACACCAACATTATAATCAGTACTATAGACATCAAATCAACTGTGATTCCTGTCTGAGATATAAATGTGTTCACAACATGACGAAATGATTCATCTGTTAGAAATGGTTCCTTTGTTTAATATCAGCTACGTATCATGACCTACGCACAGTAGCTTTTCAGGAATAACAAGAGTTCAGGACGAGTGAACGTGACCAAAACATTTTGATTGTCTGAAATATGGTGTTCACCTCTTCATTTTTCTTGACATCAACAGGATAAATTTTATGCAAATCGCGTTGCCACTAGACTATTAAGACTGATAATCAGACGTTTATGATTAATTTAAGCAAAGCTTGATTTAGAAACTCACCAGAAAACTGTCGGCATAATTCGTTCTAATCCATAGGCTTGTAAGTGCAAGTGTGACAGGCAATTTTGCCGAAGGATCAGTTTCCAAAGCTTCGTCATAGTAGCGCTTAGCAAGATGAAGATCGTAGGGAAGTCCTTGGCCATGCTCATGCATGTAACCGAGATTAAATAGAGCTTGTGCATTAGACTGCGATTTTGCATGCTTATATGCCTCAGCAGCCCGTTCATAGTCTTTATCCGTTCCCTGAAGATGGATATTACTCGAGATAAGTGACGGTCTAAATAGCAAGAGAACACTCAAAAATTATATCGCCACCATTACAAATTTATTTTCTCCATTTGACTTTAGTTATTAACATATGTTAATTTTGACCATTTTTGTCTACATATATGTTGAGGATATAGCGTAAAATTTGCCATGCTTAGTTTATAGTTTTATACAAAAAACTTCACTTTATCATTCAACCAAAAGTCATAACTATTGTACTACATTGTTTTTTGGTTCAAAAAAGCGCACTATGTAACAGATAAGAATCGAACCCCCAGCCTTATGGTTGGAGTAAGAGCGTTCTTACCACTTGGCTAACTTTTGTTGTACATTTTGAGAAAGCAGTTGTTAGGGTTGAGATTGTATAACCACCAAATTCGTGTGATAACAACGTAAATAGGATGTATAGGTATCGTAATTGATAAGCATATCAACAGACAAGTACACAGAAAGATACGTACCCTGCCATAGTAATATGCATCTCCTATCAGCAAGGCAGCATGTTCATTACCCTGCTCGGAAGCCTGCCACCATAAAGAATGTGCTCGTTGATGTCGCTCAGTATCGGTGCATAATCCAGAAGAACCCAGACACAGACTTTGTTCACCAAATTTGTCAAGAATCCATGCAGCATTACTTTGTGCTACTTCATAACCCATTTCTGCCATTCTTGAGTATAGTAGTACCGCTTTGCCAACATCGCCCTTCAAGTAAGCCTCTAAAGCCCATCTAGATAAGGAATTCCAAGGTCCCCGCTCTGCAACTAACTTGTACAATGCAGTAGCCTATGGACCATTAAACGGGAATTAAGTTCAGATTATTTCAAAATACTCAAAAATGACCAAATATCGAGCAACAAACAATATGCACGAAACAGAGCTAGTGCTACGCATAATATTGGATATAAAAGAATGTGAATTCCTATAAAGCATACTCAATTACCATCTTCTACATTATCTTTGCACCCTTAAAAAATACAGTACTTGTACCAGTCTACAAGACTAAACCACAGTATATACCTCAAGCTTCACTGCATTTCACAACATTTTAAATCTGATAAGGTGGGGCCCTAGTGGCATACTGATGTGAGTAGTATGAGAAGTACACACTATTGCATAGTTGTTAGGTTGACCTTATAACGTGCTACTGTTTACTTTTCATTTCCCGTGTAGAGAGAAGAGCAGTAATAGCATTCTGGCCTCTGTATGTCTAATATTAATAGCAATAGTAATATATACGGGATTACGGATTAAAATGTCACATAGAAGGTGTGACATTGCACCGGTTCATATCCTTAAGTTTGATAAAATTAATTCCAGCCCTTTTAACTTAAAAACAAACAGTCCAGAGAAGTATACTACATAGACAAGCCAACGAAAGGAAGGCAGAAAAGTTGATCTGGAATATCAAGGAAATCCAACATAGAGGAGAAGAAGATCAACATACCGTCTCAAGATTCTTATTCAAACCCACACCAGTGTGAAACATCTTTGCCAACTGGTAGAAAGCCTTTGGTTGACCAGCATTTGCAGCCAACAAGAAATACTTGCGAGCCAGCGTCACATCCTTTTTCATTCCAATCCCTTTGAGGTACAACACCCCAAGATTATAGAAGCCACCAGGGTCTTCATATTGAGCAGCCTTCTCAAAAAACTCTCTTGCCTAATTAACATTAGACAACAAATAAAGTGAATGAGATTAAAACATTGAATACGAACATATGTTAAGAACAAGATCAAAATTTTGGAATACAGCAGCTACGCGCAGCATTGTCAAAACCAGGACAGTTAGAAAACCATTTAGGTGCCAGGGAGATTCCAAAAAGCCTACTTAGTAATGGAGGTAGAACAAGTAGCTCAGCCATTCATACGTAATCCCTAAATAAACTACAATGCTAACTACAATGCTAATTACCAAGGAAATGGAATTATGAGCAACAACTTGTACTAGAAGATATATAACCTGTCAAACACTCTCATGATGACCAAGGTGACAGATAAGATTCATATATATCCTTGCGTCGATCGTGATATTCATAATATACTGACAGTGCATACTTACAAGGCCAGCTGATATCCAATAATACAATCCCCCACAATTTACATTTCAATGAACTCGGGAGTGACTGATTTCGCAACATCACCCTATGCATTAAAAAAATGACAATACAAGAAAAGAAATGTTTAAACATTTCAGACTGCTTCCGAAATTGCAACCTTAGACCATCTGCGACAAGAGATGTAATGTTGGACGTTATAACAAAGGGACACACAGGCTGTAATCAAAAATTGAGGAGGCGATCGGGGGATTGGGGTGTGAGCAAGGAGAGTTGTGAACTTTTATCCTCATAGGGGGAATTCTGATATTGTGGTAACTAATTACACTTTATTCTAGCGGAAACCATTACCACTACTCTTTATAACCTCTTGTCTAACATATTGTCAATTCAAAGCATGACCTTAATCCATAGGCCCAAATACAAGAATACCCTGAACTGTAGAAGAAAGTAACACGCTGGTGTAAAATATCGATGTGAATAGCATTGACCTATAAGAAGTGTCATTTGCTACAAGAATAGTATAAATGGAAATGGCAGCGATGAATAAAATACAACTACTCTAACAATCAAACAGCTTAGCAGCAAACCATTACTTTCTCTTACCTTGGTGTAGTTTCTCTTCTCTATTCCGTAGCCTTTGACATACAAATATCCAATGCCATTATAAGCAGAGTGAAGTTGCTGTTTGGCAGCAAGAGTAAGCCATTCCAAAGCTTTGGTGTAATTCCGTTCAACCCCAACTCCCCTGACATAGATCTCACCAAGGTACTCCATTGACCTTGGTTCTCCTTTTTCAACAGCTTTCAAGAACCAAGATAAAGCTTTGGCAGGATCACGGCGCAACCCTCTAAGGCCAAAATAATAGAATAAACCCATTTTATACATAGCTCCAGCATTGCCCTTTTGTGCTTGGTACTCCAATATTTGAAAATCCTCATCGTCCTCCCCTCGCGACTTCCTTAAAGCATCCTTATTTTCCTCTGTGCCAACATGGATCCTCACCGGCTCCATCACAGGCGAATCTTTCGAAATCAAGAAGTTTTTCACTGCAACTTCTGCTAATTCACAATATAGTTTCGCTGCTTTTTCATGCATCTGCACCACGTTCAACATATTATAACAAACTACAAAATAAATTCCCCACCTTTACCCATATTACTGTTAACATCAAATGCACATCTCCTTGCAACGAAACGATTCTTTTATCGCAAGTAACAGAAACTACAAATCACATTGTTAATCTAAACATGTCCATTTACTAGCCAATATCCACTTATAACAAAAGCAACATTCATTTTACGAAGTGCAATCAAACAAAGAATATGAAATTCGCAATACATCTAGTAACTTCATTCTACCAATTCAACATCCCTAAAACATCATATCGACTAAATTTGCTTCCTAAAGTGATGAATTTTTTTAACCTAGTGTTTATCCCTCATCAAGCACACATACCTTACCAAACAAACTCAAATTAAACTAACATATAGCATGTTTATCCAACAAGATTTCCAATTTGATTGCAAATTTGCAGTAGCACCACACACAACTCCATTTTGTTTCCTAAAATCAATCCTCTTAAAACCAAACTAAAATAATCTCAACTTAACCAACGTGAACTCAAACCAAACAAACAGCTTACATCAAGCATGTTTATTCCACAACATTCCAAGTTAATTGAAACAAAGTCCAATCATTTCCTAAGACCGCTCATCTCAACACCGAGCTTAATTACCTAAATTTACAACGAACTCAAAGTAAACAAAGCCCTAACATCAGCCACCTCTATCCTATAAAATTCCAAACCGATTGAATTACCACGAACATGATCCATTTCGCCTCCTAAAACCAATCATCTTAAGTTCTCAACAACACCAAGCTAAATCACCTCAACATGATCCACGAACTCGAATCAAACAAACCACTTACATCAAAGAAGTTTCTCCCACAAATTACTGCCATTTTATTGTGTTAGCACATTAAATCACTCCATTTCGCTTCCTAAAACTGATCGTCTCAAAAAACTCAAATTACATAAAGGCTAATGCTATTTCCACTGCCTAAATATGTTCAATCTTCATATTACCTAATCCAAATATATGTTCATCATACCAATTGGATCATCACAACATCAAATTAAACAAAAAGTATAGAAATTAGGTAACGACATACATGTTGTCTGGCATAAGTGTGAGCAACGGCCATCTTAGAATGCAAATTGCCAGCTTCAGCAGCGAAATGATGATACAAGAACGCCTTGGCCTGATCCCTCTCCCTTCCGATCCCCATCTGATACATAAACCCTAACACCGATCGCGCATGCGCGTCGCCCGATTTCGCGGCCGCCTCAATCTCTTGCGACGCCTCCTCAATCAGAACGACGTCGCCGGAGGACGACGCGTCGACGAGCTTGGAGAGGCCGGAGTAGTACAGCTCCCGATTCGGTGAGAGTTCGAGTGCGGGTTCGGATTGGGGTTCGAGGATAAGGCGCCAGGAGCCAGGGTCGAGGTCGGAGGAGGAGGACGAGTCCGGGTCGGCGAAATCGTCCCACTCGGAGGAGTCGGAATCGGAGGTGGTCGATTCGGCGGCGGCGGCGGAGGAGGAGTCGCGGAGGTCGTCTTGGGTGAGGACGAGGACGTAAGGGCGCTTGGCGAGGGTGTGGAGGGGGAGGAGGAGGAGGAGGAGGAGAAGGAGGGGCGTGAGGTGGTGTAGCCGCCGCATTGTGGTGGTTGGGGTGGCGGAGGAGTCGGGGATTTTGTTGTCGGAGATTGGGAGGGTGGTGTGAGGAAGGGGGGGGGGGAAGGTTGTTAAATGGTAGAGTGATTATTACCACGTCAACAGTCGTGCTCGTTTCCAATCACTTCAAGCCACGTCATCTATTCTCCAATTCTTGTTTAACTTGGACTTGACCTCAAGTCATCGACGTCTCAAATAGTTTACCCCGTGCTTTTGTAACTAGATCTGCTAAATGGGTTGTTCATTTGTTTTTGAATCGTGTTGGATTCCATCATTTTTCTGTTTGTTATTTTCAACTCGTAGGAGAATATCTAAAGTTTAATATCATAAACACGTGGGAGTGTTGAGGTTAGGTCAAATCAATTCAAGTTACGACCAGACTTAGGATCATCAGTTCAGACATCTTGTTGGGTAAGTTTTATCACGTGTATTGATAAGGTTATGAAATGGAGTATGGTACTCGTGATTTGGATTCGAATCTCATCAGTATCAATAATCGCCTCATGACTCTTCTTTAAGCAAACAGAAATTGAACTTGGAATTCATCCCTTGTATTAGAATCCATTCCATTCCGATTGCTACATGGTGAGAGTGAGTTTGGGTTTGAGGAAGTAGGGAGGAGATAAAAGGCAGTAGAAAGTAGCAAGTAGGAGAGGAGGCATGGCCACACATAGTAGTACTAGTAGTATGACTATTATTAATGGAAGAGGAGGAGGAGGAGTTTGCATCAATCAAATTACTCCTCCATTTCTACTTTACCCTCCCAAATTCTCATCACTCTTCACTCCTACTACTTGTACTACTTCTCCCTTGTCCTACTACTCTTCCTCCTCTGCCTTCACCAAACTCACCCATAAACTCAGAGTTTCTTCTTCTCCTCAAGGTATGTGTATCTATCTATCTATCTATGCATCTATGCATTTATCATTCGATATGCTTCTCGATCTTGGTTTGAACAAATTCCAGTATGGTTTGCTATATAAAATGCTATGGTTCAAACTAGAGGATTGTCAGAATAATAATACAAACTTCAAGTATGTATACATCATTAAAGAATGCTGTCCTGTCCTGTTCTGTTCAGTATATATACTGTATGGTTGAAGAAAGAATGTTATGTTAGTTGTTCTAGTAGTAGTAGTAGTAGTAAAAATAGAAGGTGTGAAATGTGAATGCCTGCTGCATTAAACATACAGGATTGCCTAGTGATGTCGACGAAGATGCAAAGTTTGTCCCCATCAATGATGATGATCCTGCTTACGGGCCTCCGGTGAGTGTCGTTTTACTACTAGCTACATACTAACTGCAGATGAAAGAGGTGTGAATGTGTGATGATTCTAAAATTGTTAGGCAGTTGGTCTCTCTTAGGACACGTATATCTATCTATCTAATTTAGGATTAAAACGCTCAAATAACACTACCCAATCTTGGATAGACAAGACTAATTGTTTTTGCTAATCCCTATGCATTCTTTCTGTTTTTGTCTCGTCTATCCTTTTCACAGAGATGCACATCTTAGAGGATTTGTGAATATTAGGTGACTGTCATTCCTCAAATTGGTCTATCTAAAGCAGCATCTTACTATAAAAAGGTTTTTGGAATGGACTTTGCTGTAATTTAGAATGTAATACCGGAAATGACTCTTAGAACAGTCCGAGCTTCTTTACTTGGCTGATCAAATTTAGACAAATTTGTCATCAAGCGGCCATGAGCAGGAACAGCACATGGATAATGGTGTCGGAGTTGTTGACATGTTGTAGTGGATGTCTTCTATCAGAATTAGACATGACAAATATGTATCGTGCTTTGACAGGCCATATTGCTTCTAGGATTCGGAGTGGAAGAGGCAGATAAGGTAATCAATCACCGTCACTAATTTGACAGTCAAAATTATGCATGTAGCACCAGCTTTACATTTGTATTTCTTTTCCTCAATTACCTCTACACTGTCTACACCAAAGCTAGTCTCATGAATGACGGTCTTACGATAAGTATTCTCAGACAAACATATATAACGGCCTAATCATGAGATTGTCTCATAACAAGATATTGTGAGACTATCTCAGAAGAATTTGTGTTATTCCTAAGCCTAAAAATGTTCTGAAGCCTAAACTCGAAGTTTTTGCTTTAAGAAGAGTTAGAATAGCCCTAATTGACCTTTTAGGGGGATCACAGTTTCTGATTTGCAGCTACATGTACACATTTCCTTCGAGTTTAATTACTTGTTCATATATACTACTCCGTAACAATTATTCCACATTTCCTATGATATTTCTATCGATCTCCTTTTCATGGGATTACTCGTTATCTCATGGTCCGATTGTCTAATCCTTAATAGAACCTAACCGCAACTGTGATATACTGATAGAAACATTAAACTTCGGTAAAGGTCTAGAGAATGGCTTTTCATGAACACACATAAAGAAAGGCCTGTTAATCACCATTTAGAAGCATTTTTAATGATACCCATGTTTCATGATTCTAAGAGCAAGATGACTGCTTTCTGTAGATAAAGCAATTCCTCAAGGAGTTGGAGGGGGAATTCTTACAGGTATGTTCCAGGCTTCAAGCATCTGTCGTCTGTACACTTCAGCCTTCTGTTTTGTGTCTCAGAAGTGAACAAACGCTTTTTATTTGCTGTCGTTTGTGGGAAAAACAGTTCGACTCTTTTTGTATCAAGTGATAGAGTAGTCTTTGTTTATTTTTACCCATTATTTTTTACTCCAAAGAAAATATATGTGTCTCGTCATTGAAACAGGTTATATACTGCACAGAAGACATGATCACACGTCCCCTATCGGATGCATTGAACATCAAGCAAGAGAGCTTGGATAAGTTGAAGGTTAGACAGTAAACTTATTCCTTCACTGCGCTTTCATGTCATATAGTAATACAGCATCAGAAGCTGGCAAAAAAAATACAGCATCAGAAACAAGGTAGGAAGTCGGATGTTTGCAGTCTTACTTGTGCCTTAGTAGCACACAGAGACTGATTTTGAATTACCAACCAACCAATCTCGAAGTTAATCATTCGACTGATGAAAAAGTATGAACTTTTACACAATACTCATCTTAATCTCAGAGTCCTGGTCGAGCTATTAATATCACACGATTAGCAGTAGCACAAGTATGCTTTTGTTGTGCAGATTGCGGAATCAATGCCTCGATTATGCTTTCTGTCTGGGCTAACTGGAGAAGAGATGATGATGTTCATTGACGGCTTTGAAGAAACAGGTAAGGCGAAACAAAATTAGAACTTCAGTATGCATGTCGGTGAAGTAGCACAGTGGCAAGTGCAGCAAAGCAAAGCAGTAGTCAGTCATTGTGATTCTTGACACAATTTTGCACTGTATTATGATGTTCCTATCAGATCTAGAGGAAGCTGTATTCGCTGCGCACCTTCCGAACAACTCCAACAAACCATTGCAGGAGGTACTAGATGAGGTTATGGGAGATCATGAGATGGTGGTAAGTAAAGCCTAACAGTCTAACACCCTCCTTTAATTCCATCCATCAGTCTTCAGATCTAAATTTTATTCCCTCTTGTAGACGGGAGATTCGGAAAAGCCATGAGCCAATGAGCATCATCGGGGATTGTTTTACACACTACGAGAAAATATCTTGTCCCACTTCAGCATATAATATGCCATTTGTGGCAGAGAGATCTAGCTAGTGTTCAGAATTTGGAGTATGGATTTTTGTGTACCGGCTACCTTTGCGAGCCTTTATCAAACACTACCCATTAATGTCCCATACGATGCTCAGAGTACCATTTTCAAGCATTGGAGAACATGGATCCATCGAATTGATGGCAACGATGTTTCATTTATAGGCGCAGGTGCATGGGTGCTACTTACTACTACTTACTAATCAGCGGCTTGCTTCGCAAAAAAAAGAGAAATAAAAGCAATTACTAGAATCACTTGGGGTCATCCATACTAGCTCTGTCTTTATTTTCCATCATTTGTTTACCTTTGACGAAAATAAAACGTAAAAAGCTGAATGTGACTGACGGTAGGAGCAATATACTCCAGTTGATCTGTCGCATCAAAATCGAAACTGGACTCACTAACTCATTTACACATTGTACTTGTGTAATCAATAATCATTAAGCTAAATGCAAATATAAACTATCGGACGATAGAAGTATTATCCCCGTTATGAATGATACGACGACGGAGAGGTGAATGTATGTCAACTACTCCCCCTCCGTGGGCCAATAGTTTGTGAGCCAGTCCGATTGCCACCTCTAACAACAATAAACAAAATGAGAGAAGAATACAATAGGTAAATGAGTTAACCCTTACAAAAAACATACTCTAACTACAAATATGAGATTGTGTACATATTACAAGAGTCGGAGTTCTCGTTCTGGCATGCAACGCCGATTTAAGGAGCTGTTGATCCATTGGCAGACAGGTATGTGAAGTGTGGTTTCAGATATAGGGAATGATGTTAAATTATTTAGAATAACATAAATATCATCCTACTTATCAAAAATTGATACCTAAACTGATTTAAGAGAGATTGTTGAAGGCGTTACAGTGTTGCTCATTCGACAACTCCCCTGGCGACCTTGTACTCGTTCATCAATTGAATTTGCACATCTTGAGGAACAGAAGAATGTTCCTTGTACTCCATTGTGAATTCACCTTTTCCCTGAAATTATATTAAAAAATCAGATCACATCCACCGACTGAAGCGTTGAAAATAGAGAGATGTATTCCTGGATTGAAAATACTCACCTGTGTCATCGACCGTAGGTCTGTGGAATATCCAAACATCTTGTTAAGAGGAACCTGTCAAATGGGGGAAAAACCTTAAAAACAATTTGTCCCATGCACTTAACAACTAAGGAACGCATTTTCAACTACGGAACTCATATCCTTATTGGTGGGTCAGGCTGCAGAAAAATAACACTCTAATGTTATGTGTTCAAGATATCATCAATCAGCCCCAGATTATAGCACTGTAACAGCTCAACAGTGAAGAGTTTTAATTTCTCGCCATAATACATTAGAAAACAATGTGCAATAAATCGAGCAAAAAAGTGGAAGAGTTGCTTACATGCGCAGTTATTATAGTATCATCACCCTCCTGGTCATTGTTAATGATCAAACCTTTTCTCCTATATACCAAGCAAAACAATATATTAGGCTACAGAGATTCTGACAAACCCACGTACTACGAAACTTTCACACATTCAGAAGTAGTCATGATATAAGACATTTGTGAAAAGTGAAAACCATAAAGCTCGGTTTTTCAAACATTAATGTGGGCATGTGGCTTAAAACACAGCTTTTTACATGGGGAAAACTTATTAATAACAGCAACAACAACATCAGAGCCTTAGTCCCAAAAGGAGGGAAAACATATTAATACATGAACAAATTAGTTTTGTGGAAAAAAACACACGAGTATTACACAACCACTTTATAAATGTAATAACCAGTTATGACCGTCAAATTGAATCCTCCAATAACATGGTTGAATCATACATTATAGCATCACAATAATATTTCTAACACTTAAAAGTAACTGACAAATTGAATCTTCAGAAGAGAAGGTTACATAATAATCTTGCATTGAAGCATTACTTGGAAGTTGAACACAGAAAAACTCACTTGTTAATGTCACCAGTGACAGAACCCTGAAACTCCATCGGTGCTTTCACCTCCACCAACATTATTGGTTCTAATACCACAGGCTTTGCTTTTGTATAGCACTGTAAGTAGAGTAAAAAAAAGACAGGAAAAAAAGAGTAAATTACTTAAACAAATAAACATCCTTCACATAATAATCAAAATCCATTTATACTTGGGGGCATTTGGTTGGGGATCTTAAGGAAAGGGAATGAAATCCTCACATTCACTTTGCTGAAGTTGTTTGTTTAGCCACTTTTCCCTTACCTTATACCCAAAACTATGCAAGGGTTTACCCCAAGTCCTTCCAAATTGATCCCCCCACCAAAGAGTTGACCATTCCTTTTTCTTATTCTACCATTTCCACCATCAGCATCACTACCACTGAAGCTCCCTCCCTCGCCTCCATAAACACCGGATCCAATGTTCTGGTGTTTATAGGGGTGGGGGAGGGGTTTTCAGTGGTATTAAGTACTTAAGTGGTTGGTGATGGTAGATTTCGATTGGGTGAGAGTCGCATGCGTCACCGGCGAAGTTGAGCATCGTCAAAGGGGTTGACGATCATTACGTGCAAGGGCACCGGTAGTAGGGGTGGAGGTGGTGGTTGGGTGGTTGATAGAATGTGGGTTTTAATATTTTTCATTTCCTTACCTATAATAAACCAAACAAAGAAGGATAAAGAAAAGAAAGCTAATCCCATTTCTTAAGCCTCGGTTCCCTTTCTTATCCCTTTTCCCTTATTCTAACCAAACGCCCACTTAGTCCTTTAAAGTGTCTCGGTTGCCGAAACTAGGTTAATTCAGGAAGACGAAGTAGCGAAACACAAGACAAATTAAAAGCATATAGGCATTGGTCGGACCTGTCTAAATGCATATATGGATGCCAGTTTGAATGCAAGCTCACTGGAGTCTACAGCATGAGCTGCGCCATCAGTTAAGCAAACACGAATGTACTCCACTGGATGACCAATAAGTGAACCCCTACGTCGAGTTCAAATTCACACTCATCAGAATATCACTTAAAACAATACTATTCAGAAAACAGAACCCACCGCCAGAAGAATTATAACATAGAAACAGGAAAGCCAACAATGACCTCGAAGACAGAAACTCTTCTTCAGAATTTAGATTTTAGATGACAGAATAAAATACTGATACTCACGAATTTGCTGCTTCTTTGAACCCTTTCTCAATTGCTGGTATGAAATTTGATGGGATAGCTTGTCCTATTATGTTATTCTCAAATTCAAACTTAATTGCCGATCCAAGAGGAAGTGGTTCAATGAATCTGCCACAAAAGTCGTTTAATGAGAAATAAATCTACCAAATTAGCTAGAAGACAAATAAAATATGGTTAGTCAGCAAACTTCTTACAAAGACAGAAATTTTATGATAGCTAACAATAGCTTAAAAACCTACTCCTTAACAGACAGAAAAGTTAAGTGTATCTGAAACCTATTGGAGCTTTGGTAGTCATAGCTCTTGAGAAAGTTTTTTAATGATAAGTTAATTTACATTGATATGATGATGGCCCACATAAGCATGCGGTTTCTGTCCCTAAATATATGCCGTATAAATTGATACGAATATACATGTATATGAATGTTTGAGGGACTTCTAACCATTTGATACGCATAATTTGGTGTCAAGGTAATTTCAGCTTCTTTTCCTTCATTCCTATCAGCTAACAACATCCCCCTTTACCCTCCCATCCCTCGGAAAGAAAACGAACTTTCTCATTTATGGCTGTCCTCAGACTCCTCACACACACACTGTCTCCCATTTTATACTATGTCCCGCACACAAAAAGGCTACTAGCGATGACGAAATGATTGAAGCCAAGAAAAGCTCAGAAATGGCCAGCATCAGCACGCATGAGCGGCCAGAATCTTATTACACACACTTTCGTCTTTACTTATAGGTCCTCATAGTACTAGCCCTTAATAGGCAGTAAAGCTGAAATACTGTACAATATGTGATTTAACATTCACAGAGAAGCTAAAGTTTGTTAGTGCTGATCACAGGGTGAAGTTAAAATATGAAATTTACTTGCTTCTCTGACTCCACCATTAATTACTTCAGAAAACAAGGGCTCACCGGAGTCACCGCCAGTTTTTATTCTCATAAACATACAGTATATATTCTGTCTCCTACTCCAGTAACTTAATTGGCATTGTAGTCAAAATTTCTTATAGTGCATATATAAAAAGGACAGAGTTACAGCTTCTTTACCCGCACACTCTTCCATACTGCCCCTGACCCCCACTTTGCTTCTTATGCAGATAATCAAACTCAACGCGTTGAGTAATAGCTTCTCTGAAATTAACACGGGGCTTTCCTGTTTGGGCATCGACCTACAGCAAAAGAAAGACAATATATCTGATATGTAACATTTGTAGGTACATTTGTACATTACATAGACTGGATCACTGGACAAACAAATAATTTATTAGAAGTGGCAAAACAATTATTAATTAGAACCTTATACTCTCTTTTGATGCGCTCAACATAAATGGCTAAATGCAACTCTCCCATCCCAGAAATAATAGTCTGCCCGCTCTCTGGATCTAATCCAACGCGGAAGGTTGGATCCTCCCTCTGGAAACGATTGAGAGCTTTTGAAAACTGTCAAAAGCAGATACTTCAGCAAGAATAGAAATCAGAGTACTGACAACTGAGTCCAGAATATAAAATGACTCTATACTCACTTGCCCACCAGAGTCCTTAGAAACAGGTGAAACAGCCAAAGACATCACAGGCTCAGGAACATTCATGGATGTCATAGTGTACTTCACTGTACCGTCGGTAAAAGTGTCTCCTGGTATCAAGGGAAAAATTTGTGTGAGGAATCTGGCAGGAAAAGTAAAGAAAAACGAGAAGCTGGATTTCCCATATCCGCTTGGTTTAATTACCAAACTTGAAGATTTCTCTCTTTTTTTTCTTATTTAAAAGTTACCTTCATCATAGTGTGCACGAGCATCACACAACAAATTGAGTATTAATATGGATAAACAGGTTCTATTAATATAGAGTTAATTAAACCAATTTGCATCTCCTGTCAATTTATGAAAAGCCAAGGATTTGTTCTTTTGGCTTTGGAATATAGTGATCGAAATTAAAATGGCTCTTAGAAATCTTGATTTCAATTGAAGTGAGCTATATTATTTAGAATTAGGAAGGCAGTGCAAGTCATCCCTGCCTACTGCTTCACTTGAAAGGCAAGCTAGAGGCATTCATGTAATAATAATGATGATACTTGGATCGGAAAGGCAGGGAACACAAACCTGAGGAACAATCAATTCCAAATACAGCAACAATTTGCCCAGCATGTGCTTCTTGAATGTCCTATAGCATTGAATTTCCAAGTGAACTGATAAGTGAAGCAGTCCTTGCACAGTCACTCTTATCATAGTATTTCTAAAAATTTGGAAAATAGACTGGATGCCTAAATAGCGAGTGAGATGCATGGGTGATAAACATTCTCTGCCCCCACAAGAAGCATTCTACAAGTAAACATTGAACCAGATTTACTTGCCAAGATTTCATTGAAGTAATAACTAACCTCCATCTCATTAGAATGCATCCGAACAAGACGAGGAACCTGCAGTTATAAAATAAAACGACAACATAAGATAAGACGACAAAGATAAAACGATCGTGATACAGTAATACCAACAATACGAGACCACACTCAAAAAGAAAGGTAGCTTGCCTACTACTGTTTCAATGCTAGATGGGAATGAATATGCCAAAAACACAGTAAATTTACCAAAAAAGAATAAAAAACATTAGCAATACTTGTTCTATTTGAGCTGAATATTTTCCTAAACTAGTGTTCAGAAGACAAATTTTTTCTCATTTTGGTGTTGTAGTAAAAATATTTATCAATCTCGGTCCACCTCATCCAAAAATATCTAAAATTGCATTTTAGTCCTTTCATTCACCAGCCACAGTTTTTGATTATTTTTTGGATTTTGTGGGATGATAATTAACAACCATTTTTCTTAATAAAGACCTAACTAATTAGACCTGCTTAAACCACCTGTGTATCACTCCTCCAGCCCAACACACACTACAGCCACCCTTCACCGTCAACTCCTACAACAACCTCTCTCTTCCCTTGGACGACTTCCACCTTCGATGGCCTTCTTCTGAAACCTTCCTCCAAAGACAGAATACCCGAAGAGCTTTCTGCTGGGCCGCTGGCATCAGAAGCAACGGAAGCAGCAACGACGGCAGCGGAAGAGTCGTCGAAGGAGGGAGAGGAAGAGGGGGGGCAAGGTTCGAAGAAGGGGGCTAGGAGGCAGTCGTGGCAGGGGACGAGAGGTTGGCAGAGGGAGCGGATGTGGTTGAGGATAAGACTGATATCTTGCTTTGCCTGACAAGACTATTGCATTAGAGTTTGCGTAGGGCATTGATGAATCTACTGTAGAATGTATGCAGCTTAAGATAAAACATAACTAATGTCACAAATATCTACCATTGTGAAGTGCTGATCCTTCGTTAAACTCCATCAATTTCCAAATTCCAATATCGAGCTTTTCTAGAAGTTCATAAAATTTGGTTCCTCTTTTCAACCAAGAATCAAAGCAAAGAGGATTCCAAGTAGTTTGTCGGATGAGTAGGTTAGATAGTTTGACTTTTGCAGACATTTAGCTACATCACTAATCATGAGCCTCAAAAATGAAAATTAAACAAACTGGTGGTCAGTGTGGATGCTCGTGTCGGCCCTGCAGGTGACGTTGGTCGGGGATTGCTCGCACAGTTGCATATTCATGCGAAGGGGCTGGAAGCGAGCTTGTTGGTGGCATGGATGTTAGGCGGCAGTAATTAGTGAGGACATGGATGTTTGGGAGGTGGTTAGTAATAGTTCTATAACTCTTTCTTTTTCCTTTGTTTGTATAAAAGGACTTATAAATAGTTAGGTAAATACTAATTGTTCTTTCATTTATGTTATTTAGTCTTCATTTTACTAATCACATGTTAGTTATCAATTATTAACGTATTGTCCCACAAAACATTAAAAACCTATGTTACCCCAAGACTTCACTTGGGTGTCGTGTCGCATATCCGACACCGACACGACACTTCAATGCTTCGGTCTGAACCAAAAAATTGAAAATTTGCTCAAAATAGCCGTGTGCACGACACTCCAACACCATGTCTGACACAACACCATGACCTTTTAGAAGAGTGTAAAAACAAAGAAAGATTTACTATATGTGAAATAAAGGACTAAAATGCAATTTGAGATGGGCCCTAGATTGATAAACAGTTTTTGATGAACACCAAATGAGAATAACTTATCTCTTGAACCCAGTAAATAATAAAAAAATTACTTGAACGACGATGCGTGTACGGATTCTTTACAATGACAAGTAGTAATAAATAAGTGACCAAAGATGTACTCCCTCCATTTCACCATCCTCTTCCTTTCCATTTTGGAAATTTTTTCTTTCCTTTTTGACACAATACATGGCTAATATTATCCCATCTTTTAACACGCTGAACCTCAACCACATATTCCCTTGCTTAAACTTTTGTGTACAAAAGCAACAAAAAAATCACAGTGAAATGGAGGAAGTCCGAAATAAACTAACAGCAACAGCAACTACAGTGTCATAGTTCCTCTAACCGCTAGTGGAGGAGGAAGAGATCGAATATGGACAGGCTTACTTTTGTGTGGAATATAATAGGTTCCCTAAGATAAAATTGCATCTAGACTCGAGAGTCACATTAACCATCACTAACTTCAATATAAGAAGTGCACACATTATGGTGAGCCATTCACAATATCAAAAAACTAAGAAGCAAAAGAGTAAACAAAGGAACAAACACAGCCAATAATGTGATCGCACTGAAATAACACATTAAGTTAAAAGTAAAAAATCAACCTCACATTAACACAACGATGTGGATAAATATGATATACAGCATACATCACATGCTAGGGACTTCAATTAGATGGTGAAAATAACAACCTTGTTCCTTCTAAAGATATAACTAAAACTTCCTCTACTTTAATGAATACTCCCCTATGTGACTTTTCTTCTCCTCACTAACAAAATCCAAATCAGGCTGATTCATAGAGATGGAGGGAGTATTAAACAAGTCAACAGGGTGACCAGAATACCAGATGCATTCAAGTGCCAAATAAATATACCATCCATAAGGGACCAAAAAAAACAAGTAACTTGAATGCCACAAGAGTCCTTGGCATTCCACCTAATATTCCCCAAGCGTGATATATACACAATGATAAAATTAGGAAAGATGCTATACCTTAACTTTCTTGTTTGTATTGATATTATGAATGAAGTCGCCTTTCTTGATAACACCTTCATATATTCTGCACAAATTTCAACCACTCTAATCAACTAAATAATAGATATATCACACATGGCTTACTGCTTCGTTATGAAGAGAAACTACCATAAACATGATTTTGCAACAAAAGCTGCCTTGTTAATACCTCAAATATGTTAATTGTCCGAATCTTCCTTCTTCCAATTTAAAGGCCAGTGCTACAAGAGGTCCAGTTGGAGACCCAGATAGCAATACCTAAACAGCAAAAGAGAGTCTAAGTAATTTGATCACTTATAACGGACTAGAGTTGACATGAGCTGGACAATTTACCTTCTCTTCATTATTGTTCTGATCAAGAGCATAGTTGCTGACTTCAGTTGGGCATGGTAAGTAATCAAGGACTCCGTCAAGAAGCGTTTGTACCCCCTATTATTCAAGATATGCAATATATGAGCCAATTATAAAATGGACAATTATCAGACTCTAAAAAAAGGGAAACAAAATATGGAATTTGCTTCATATGCAGCATACAAACAGAAACAGAATATTAGGAAGACTTTCACTAAAGTGGTTTTGGTATAAACCACTTTGTCGGCCTGGTGCTTGGAAACCATTTACACGATCGAGGGTTCATGTTCCTTGCAATGTTGAAGGCAGCGGAGCCTCCAATGGCTGAATCTACTTTAAGCAACATTAAATTTTGGTTTTCGGTTTTGCTTATTCAAAGAAAGCCTGAAGGCTACACCTACACCAACCTTAGGTTCTAAGAAAATAAGCAAAGACCAAAAGCAACTTTTAGCCAGTGAAGGTTTGATGAAGAAATCAATGAAGCTAACAAAACAAAGGGATGGAGCATAGATAAAAAGTCAACAAGATTAACATACAATAAAAGGAAAAAAAAAATCATTATACCTTGTTCTTAAATGCACTACCCATGAACACAGGAACAAATTTTCGTGATACAGTGACTCTTCGTATAGCATCCTGCTCAAGAAAATATAATTATCAATAACTCATGAGATAATTCGACTACAACTGTCACCATAAATGGCTCTTTAGCTAGCTAGGAGGCTTTTCCATATCAAAGAGCTGAATATTAATCGGATATGTTCAATTCAAAACATATCTGCCTCCATAGTAGAATCATGACCTCACTGATTAAGAGATGTTTCAGGAAAGTATATCATTATAGCAAATGATACGTGCTACTGCTCAGGGTCTAGGTGATTACTTGATAAAAACTTCACACGTAGGCATTAAAGGAAATCATATATAGAAGCTAGTTTATACTACAAATATCATGCTAATCAGAATCAGACGTGAAGAGACTAAAAGTTTACAAGGCCTAGTCAACATCAGTTCAACATATTCACCAAAATGATAAAAATAAGATCAACTTGCCTCAAGATCAGAAGAGGAAATAGGTTCATCTGCAAGAAACAACTCAGCCAATTTATCATCAACCTCAGAGACTGTTTCTACTAACTCGTGCCGCTTTTCTGCCACTAAAGCTTCCATGTCCGCGGGAATTTCTTCCGTAACAATGTTTTCGCTGAAAAATAGACGACTTGATGATGACGAAGAACCCTTATATTGAGAGTTAACAAGTATCATTGATGAAACAGATAGGATACATACCCACTTGGACCATGGAAGTAGTAAGCTTTTTGTTTCACAAGATCCACAAGACCCTGAAAATCTTCTTCAAGGCCAATTGGTACTTGGACCGCAGCACTATGATGCCTGAGCTTTGTCCTAGCCTAAAAATGGGAAAATTATAGCATCAATTCAGTACTCGCAAGTCGCAACAGGCCAACATGTTGTGTCAAGTTTTGACCGGTCTACTAATATATCAAAAAGACTTTTTAACCAATTGGCACAGTGATAAATTTGGACTTGGGCATCCAAAATATTGGCCCCTAAAGTATATTTGAAAAGCACCCCCGAGATCTCCCAACTAAATTATTAACCAATTAATTCCCATGTCTTCCAATACGTGCAGCTTGAAGAAGCAAATGGCCGGGAAAACAACAGATACTCCCACAAAGAAAAAGCAACACTTACACGCAGCTCAATGCCTAATATAGGTTGGATAGTTAGTGTGTACCTGGTTGAGAACTCTCCATGGATCTGCTCCCATTCTATCCAACTTATTGATGAATGCAACCCTGGGAACCTCATACCTTCTCATTTGCCGATCAACCGTAATTGACTGACTTTGAACACCACCAACACTACAAAGGACAAGTATAGCACCATCGAGCACACGTAAGGCTCTCTCTACTTCAATGGTAAAATCGACGTGACCTGGAGTGTCGATTATATTGACCTGTAATTTGAAGTTTGCAAAGCAAAGAGAGAACGAAAAAAATGAGCTGAGAAAACAGCATATTTCAAGTGGTTTCTACTGTAATAAGATGGAACATTAACAAGTAACAACTCAGCCATGTTTCAATAAGAAAAGGCAATTGAACTCTTGACTCTATAAATTCAGTATACTCCGTAACTAATGCTTCGCTACTAACATAATTGTAATGGCGAGACTAGAACCTGAGAGAAAACACAAATGAGTAGAGGTGCCTGACGAACATAAAAGTATGTTACAGCTTATCCGGATAAACAAATACGAGGGAAGACTGGGGCAGGGCTAAACCGCAGAATGTAAGCTAATAAGGAAGGCGAAGGGTGAAATTTTCATTATTTAGGTTCATGATTAAAGAGAGCAGAAATGATATACGAATTGGAGACTGGGATGAAGGATAAGGGGACTGCTAATTGAAAAAAAAAATGAGATTTACAGAATCTTCATTCCTCACATCCCACCTCGTCCTTCCACAATTCTCATTCCGATAACCTGTTAATGTCAAACCAATCTATTCTCCCTACTGTAAGCTTGAACTGGATACAAATACAACAGGGATGGAAAAGTGGGGATAATCATATAATTTCCCTCGGACATGATCTCTTTCATAACCAGGGTTACCATATTCGCTCAATTACCCTACGAATCCTGAATCATCACGAACATATCAATTCGTGATCGATTCTTGCACGAGCGAGTGTAGTATATTCAATAATTTGAAACCAAGCAAACACAATACTTAGACGTTTCGGGCAAGGAAGTACTCATTTTGATATGAGGTTATGATCCATTTGGGAACCAATATTTCATTTTGAAATTTGGATGTGACCCAAATATGGGAGACAACGTAAATTTGGATTTGGTTTTTTTGTCAAATTCAACTCTTTTTTTTTGGGTGAATTTGGATTTTCGGCAAATTCAACTAAATCTTAACCCTTAGTAAAAAGCCTCATTTCCAAATAACACCCTTCGTTCTAAAATCCTCATTTCAAATATGAGTTCCCAAGCGCTGCCTAAGAGATTTAGCTTTAACTCGATCTTGACTTCTGAAATGACTATGAGGTTGCTTTAGTTTCATCATCAATCAATATGTATTAGCGAATTCGGATATTTGTAATCCGCTCAGTCCATCGGATAAGCTAAATAGAGCGAATTCCGAATTCGAATCAGGCGTATTACAATTTACAGTACATCAACAAAAGAAAGAAAGAACAAAAAACGAACCTGATAATCTTTCCAAGTACAGTAAGTAGCAGCAGACTGAATGGTAATCCCTTTCTCCCTCTCCAAATCCATGGAATCCATCTTCGCCCCGACACCGTCTCGGCCTCGAACCTCATGGATCTCGTGGATCTTACCGGTGTAAAAGAGCACCCGCTCAGTAAGCGTAGTCTTCCCTGAGTCAATATGCGCCGAAATCCCGATGTTCCGCACCTTGGCCATGGATTCCTCCCACACGGCGGCCTTCTCCTTGAGCCGCGTGGCCGCCGCAGCTCCGGCGGAGAGGAATCGGAGGTGGTGGCCGAAGAGCGCCGTGCAAGGCGGCGCGTGGCGGGAGGTGGATAGGGTGTATAGGAGGCGAGTTGCTAGGGTTTTGGATGAGCGAGACATTGTCACGAGGTTGATGATGGTGACAATGGCGACTGGTGTTGAGAGTAGTCGAAGTAAAACCCTTGCTCTGGAGGTATATTGCTGATCACCACCTGCTCACATTTTATTTCTTAAACCCTCTTTTATTGTTTTTACAAATAAAAAAAAACAATTAATTTAATTGTTGGGTTAAAAATCATCTTGGTCACTTACTTGTGTTATTGTGTGTACTACTCCGTACTTGTGCCTCAAGACTTAGCTACGAAGTTATATTAATCTAGTACCGAGTGGTTAGGACTATTCCTCCTGAACAGTTTGCCTCAGATTCGATCATCTCTTTTCATTGTGAAAATCTTTTCTTAGGAATTCAAGTTAGTCAAAGATGTTTTGCGGAATTCTTATCTTGTGGTTGTAAATCGTAGATGGATGCAATTAACACTTGAGTTTGACGATTTAGGCGATTTAGGCGATTTAGGTTGAGTTATGTTGCTTATGCGAAGGATATTTGAGACTCAAGCACATTTAATTTTCAAGTATGCCTGCAGTTCCAACTCCATACCCTAGTTTTACAATCTATCGATTCTATTCGCTCATTCCTCTTATTTGAACCAAACGACTTCTCAAGGCACTAATGATTAAAGAAATCTAGGAAAAAACGAGATTACAAAGCCTATTTATACATTTCATCTCATCCTACGAAAAAAAATATTTTTGAATAAAAACATACTCCGATATACATTGTGTCATACATAAAAAATGGAGAGAGAAGTACCGAGTATCCCGGTCATGGCAAATTTTTATTTGTGACGGTAGTATCAACCGTAAACCTTGAGACGGGTGAAATACATATCAAACCACATGTTAAATTGTATAGATAGGAAATGACAAATGTATTATCTTTATTACCAGTATTATGGGTTACGGAGTAATATTTAACTTGTTTTAAGGTTTAGGACGGAAACTTGGTCTTAAACCACACTAAGTGCTCCGTTGTACTCCCCTCCTTTTCAGTTTTTACTAAAATCATCTTGTCTTTTATCGAAGATCTTTCTCTTTATCTTTTGTTACGGAGTACTAGCACAACATATTACACACGGAGTAGTATTCCATAATTTATTTCACTCAATCTCAACCACATGGTCCGGTTTTATACCAAGACGAAGGCGATCCTCGTAAAAAGAGGGAGAACTACTGTAAAAGAGTAAAAATAACCGAGTTTGTATAAGCGGAGAGTCGAACCTTTGTCCTTGCTTTCCAAATAACAAATCGGTAAGCCACAGCAGTCAGCAACAAGAAAGCAAAGTCCTTCGTTCTGTGGACGTGAAACTCAACAGCAGCAACAACAATGGCGAAATGCGCTAACCCTAATCCACTCACCCTCTTCTCTCATACTCCCCCGCAAAACACCCCTCGAATTTCCAATTTATTCACGGTTCCTATCACTGTCTCCAGAACCTTCCCCTCCTTTTGCGTCTCCTCGCCAAACTCCCGCCGTCGCCGTCCGTTATTCGCCGCTGCCGCCACCGTAGAATCGCCGTCGTCGTCGATGTCTGGCGAAAAGCACGGCGACAAGAAACTTCTGTTAGAAGTCAAGGACCTTACTGCTGTCATTGTTGAGTCTCAGCAGAAAATACTTAACGGCGTTAATCTCACTGTCTATGAAGGCGAGGTCTGTGCCTGTTTTTTGATTCGATAGTTTTTCTTTTTTGAAGTTCTTGAAGTTTTGTTGTGTAACTGTGTTTGATTGGAAATGATTAGTGTTGGATGAGACTGTGTAAATAACAGCTGAGTAATTCGACTTCGTCGAATTCGACAATGTTTATGAGAGTTCTGTTGTTTGATTTGATTTTAGATGCAGAAAGCAGACTTGGTTAGAGATTCGTGTATATATTGTTTATATGCTCGATTGATTAGTGTTTGTGAAGTTAGTTGAATCGGAGGAACTTAATCGAGTGAAATTGAGCAAACTCCGAACGCGGTCAGTACTCTATCAAACTCAGTGGAAATCTCGGAGCTTAGAATATGAAACTACGAAATCATCTTTATAAATCGAGTTAGTGGAGAACTTTTCTCTGAAACTTAGAAATGAAACCGAAACATGTAATTGACAATACTCCAGTTGTAACGTAACTTGCTTCTCGAGTAAATTTTAGTATTGATGATTACATCAGTTAATGGTTGATAATCCCGCCAAATAGATGTCATCGTAGAGAGCATCACACGTCTAGGAAACAAAGTTCACCCTCAAAATATACTCATATGCTACCCATACGGCCACACTCATTACACCCTATGGTTAGTACAAACAGATTGTCACGTAGATGTTAACTGTAATGCCTCCTGGTTATAGCCTCAGCTTGCTGCTACTTCTGCTCATTACTGATAGAATGTCGGTGATTAGCTCATAGCTACGTTCCACTTTTTGTATCATTTTCTCTATATTCATGATTATTTTTTGGTTCTGGCTATTTAGTACAGAGTAACTTGTTATTTCGTGTTGGCAGACTTATGTTACTCTGATTATTTGTAATACATCTTGTACCCGTGTGTCGCATTCGACTATCGGATATGGTGTGGCACTTGAACACTTTCATATTAAGACAAAAATACGTGTGTTTTCATAAAGATGTTCACTTGGGCACACTCATGATGAATACCTCTGAAGTAGTTCGGGTAATATAGATCCTCTGTGTGCCTAAACAATTGATCTGCCCTTCCACTCAGAGTTTGATGGAATGTGATTATGTCGGATGGGTTTCTCTCTACTTAGTTTTGAGCTTTGATTATTGTTGGATCAACATGTTTGAATGTTGTATGCGCTGCAAATTTGTTTCACAATCATCCCAAGTAATGCTCATTGGGTTATGTGGCTGTTTAGTTTAGTCATCAGTGTCCTCTTCTTGTTTAACATTCCAGGGTTGGTTTTTTGGCAAAATTCGTTGTGCACCAACTTGTATATTCATCTGTATCACTGAATGATTTTCTTATTGATGTAGGTGCATGCCATAATGGGGAAAAATGGTTCTGGGAAAAGTACGTTTTCTAAGGTTTGTATTTTCTAAGCTGTAGTCTTGCACATACTTCCTCCATTGTTATTGATCTTCCAATTTGATTTGCACATTGTTGAGGAATTGGTTATAAAGACTATCTCACCCCTCTCAATTGTCACTTGCCTACGTATTTAAGGGTAAATTTGGTAAACTGGTATGAAAAAGGTGCTAAAAGAGGAAGTTAAATCACCTTTTTCTGTGAAGTTTAAGTCTAATGTGCTTCTTGCTGGATATTACCTTTCCCCGTTGGATGCAGAGGGACCTTCAGGAATTAGTTGCTATACGAACATTCGAACATGCTAGCAGTTCTTTTCTTCAACCTTTTAGATTGTTTGGATACCAAAAGAGGAGGGGGAAGGGGTAGAGCAATGGCGGGGAAGAGTGATCCCTCCAAAATCTCTACTTTTTTGGAGGGATTTTAATTTTACTTGAAGGAGGGGATTGGAGTGATCTATTCTCACTCCCCTCCAAATCCTTTCACCCTCATTTTCTTATCATGTAAACTTTTGTCCATTATGTACTGCTTATTATTCAGAATGGGTTCGTTTGAGAAATTGTCTTGCTTTTTTCTTTTTCCCTCATTGGCCTTTATGATGTCGCTAAGGATTTGTAATCGGTCAGCTGCGTTTTGGTTGTTCTGCAATGATGCCAAATTTCGCAATGTTTTCAGTGTTCGATTAAGCAGCCTGCTGTATTATGCAGGTTCTTGTTGGTCATCCAGATTATGAAGTTACAGGAGGTACGGTGACTTTCAAAGGTCAAAACTTACTTGAGATGGAGCCAGAGGAAAGATCTCTGTCAGGGATTTTTATGAGTTTCCAGTCACCAGTTGAGATTCCGGGAGTGAGCAACTCAGAATTCCTGAATATGGCATATAATGCGCGACAAAGAAAGCTTGGTCTTCCTGAATTAGGGGGAATAGAGGTACACGTTACATTTTGAACTGATATGGTCTGAGTTTGTTTAATGTCTTAAGATTCTTCTATTACTGGCTGCTGCTCTCACTGTTACACCTGAGCAATTTTTGCTGAGGATTAATGAGGCTCTAAATGACATTGGTATAGTAAATAGAGGATGGTGTCTCATACGTGTAATTTGTCTATGCTTTTTCCCCCTTTACTAATTGAGTTGACTTGCATTCCATAATAAATGTTAATTTTAGTTTTGGGATATATTGTTTTTATTTCGCAGTTCTTTCACCATGTATACAGCAAGCTTAAGATGGTGAACATGAAGGAAGATTTTCTAAACAGAAATGTCAATGAAGGTTTTAGTGGTGGAGAAAAGAAGCGCAATGAGATTTTGCAATTAGCGGTATGTTACAATTCTAAAGCAACACATATGAAACAGCCCGGGGCTGGAGGGATGCTCTGGTATATGTTTCTTTGTAGATTCTACCACTTGCAGAGGGTAATGTGTACTCCCTCAGATGGGAAGAACATTTTGGTATGGAGGGACTAGGGATTAGTAGATACCTACACTTGAAAGAATAACCAAGGTTATTTCTTTCAGAACGCAATTTACATTTTTTTCCCATATTTCCATAACATGGATATTCATCTCTCTTAGTAGGCTAGAGGTCAAATCTTATTTCACCTGCTATGGACTTCTGAGTTATAGTACTATTTGGGATACAAGTCAAATTTTATTTCTGAGTCTAATATTGACATCCTTATGATCCAGGTTTTGGGAGCTGACTTGGCCATACTAGATGAAATCGACTCTGGGCTAGACGTGGACGCGCTCCAGGATGTAGCAAAAGCGGTCAACGGACTTTTGACTCCAAATAACGCCGTGTTGATGATCACTCATTATCAGCGTCTTTTAGACTACATAAAGCCATCAAGTATTCATATCATGGTAAGTAAAAAAAGTTATGATAGCTATCTAGGATAAAGGTTATTTTTGTATATTGTGAGCTACTCCGTATCTTACTTTGGCACTTCACTTAGTTGCCGTGTCGTGTGTTCGACACCTATCATGTCCAAAACAACATGACACTTCGACATTTTACTTTAGACCAAGCAATTGAAAACTTGCACAAAATAGACGTATTGGACACTCCGACACGTATCAGACCCAACATCGCTGTCCGAGAGTCGGAGTAACACAGATTGTGAGTTCCTAAAACAACAAATTACCAATGTCACCCATTGCCTTTAAATTCACTTCGTAGGGGTGGATAAGGACATGTTATGGGGAACTATATACTCTGTAATAGTGTTGTTCACGGAATTAAGTTGTAGCACATTGGAGGAAGATGGCATGGATGTTGACATATCGTGTTATTTGGTTTGAGGCTGCAATTGCATAGTCACACTTTATAAAGCTATTATGATTAATATGGCCTATACTTGGTTGATATATTCGGATATGTTACGGAGTGAGGACCTTTCAAAAATAGGCATAGGGACGGTTATGGCCGGTATTTGGTCCACATTTAACCGCTACGGCAGATCCGTGGACAAAATATAATGGATACAGTTAATACTAGATCACAATGCTGCCATGACCAATGAAGATTAAGTCACCGTAGATCACAATGATGGTGGGTCGAGAAGGGAGGGCTAGCAGGCACGGTCAGCGCTGCAAATAGACTATACTGTGTACTATTTACCCCGTCCAACACCAAATTGTATTTTCACCCCTTGACCCCAGAAGTCCCCTGTTCAAGACAGGTCACTGGTAATGCTTACTCATTAACCTTTGCTTTCAGGAAAATGGAAGAATAGTGAAGACGGGAGATAGTTCTCTTGCTTTACTCCTTGAGAAGGAAGGCTACAAAGCATTATCAGCTCCATGATCTCATTTCTGATGGTATTACATGCTTTCCTCCTCTTGTTTCTGTGAATCACTGTCTCTTATACGAGTATTTCCTTCTAAACGTCTAATCAAACCAAATTTGGGCACTGGTCTGACACTATAACATGATTCCATGTACCTGAAGTTAGTATAGGAATATGATAACCACTATTTTTTCTGCAATATATGCAAATACGAAAAGAGAAAAACTTATTTCTTTTACGGGTTATATAGTGGTGTTCAAATGTGCTTATCCATGTGCACTGGTTTGTATCTCTCTTGACTGTGACTCTATAAGTCTATGACGATACCTGTGAGAGCAACCCACTCCTTATGTATTTCTCAATTAATTGCATTCTTAATTGCTAGGTGTGAAACTATCTTACACAGAGTATTAGTTTTGGTGGTTACATGGATATGTGGCATGAATTGAGCATCATAGTTATCACTGAAACACGCTTGAGCTTTTGAGGAAATTTAACTAACACGCACCAGTTTCTTTGATTAGTAACCAATGATGCCCCCTCCTACTGGTGAAACTGAGGGCTTGTAATTTATTTACAAATTGTAGCTCGAACCTTGAATCCCCCTCCCCTTTTAATTGTAGTATCACCTACATCTTTCTCACCTAAAAGCCTATTCGGACTTGTTTTTTTTGGTTCAGAGGAGTTACATGTTGGCGGCAATCTTCAGTTGTGCTGTACAGAAGAGGGCTCTTCCAAATTTTGTAGGCTGACGTTGAATGTTGGAATATTGTCAGATTCGTAGTGCCATGCCTCTTGCAGTTGCACCAGTTCCATCCTATTTATATCTGATGGGGTTTCTATACTGCAAATCAATTAATGTCTTGTCTTTCTAGTCTTGCTGTATACTGCAGTGTACACAATGTTGTCCAAAAAAACTTCAGTCTCGGATGCTTCATTCATGTCCATATTGATGATCTTTTTTCACAATAAGCCATGCCTGACTCTGGACACCAATCCACGTTCAATAGTTGCAGCTGAGTCCAAAATACATAAGAAGGTACAGCAGTGCTCTACAGTGATGAATACGGAGTATTATCGTTATTTGTTAGTGAACAATACTGTGAATCCAGTGGTATTTTTGGTGCAAAATGTACTGTTTTGTGTAGTGATAATTGCTTTGTGAAATTACATCATGCTTGGGATACTGCCAAACTGGTTTATCATTAGTTGAAGTAACATGTTTGGATAAAAGGTTGCTCGGTTGACATCATTAAGTACACAAATTCTTTTATGAGATGAGATAGGTTCACAATTGTGACTAGAAACCCCTCTTTACGGTGTCCATAGACTTGGGGTGTGCCTGTGAAATGGGTGGCGATAACGATGAACATTCATTCTTGCAATGTTAAGTAAAATCACTTTGGAGCAATCAAACCAACGAACAAGAATAACAAGATTGATCAAAATATCAGATAGTGGACTGGAGGAGTCTACTACACACTTTCATAGTTTCATTTAACGTGCTATATTTATTATCTTATTAATCTTATAATTATAATGAGCAGTTAAATACTACTCCCTCCGCCTCCGTCCCAATGAATTGTTTGTCTATTCCATATAATTTGATCATTGACTCCATATGTCACATTCTAATATGTATGACGAATACGAAACCTTTTAATCCTATGAAATATTACTTGATCCATTAAATTAAATCTTAATAGAGATGTAGGCGGAATACCAAATGTTAAGGTTCCTGCCGTAAATTTTTGAGAGAATACGATACTCCCATCATGTTTACGAGTAATTTGTAATCAGACTGGAGCGTGGTCCTTTCCTTTGTAGCAGTAATAGTAACACTCTTATATTTTGAGTAATTTCAGTCTTCTTCTTCTTTACCTTGTTCTACTAGCCTGCAGTTCTCATCTGGTGAATGGTAAATATACTTACTAAATCATCTTTGCTTTAGTCTTCAAACTTGTTTCCTTGACAATTCATTCATTTCGTGTCCTTCGTTATCTTTCTACTGCTGCTTTTTTCTACTCTTGTGTTGACTTTTTCTCAGTTGAACAAGAAGAAGAAACATGTAACATTTGTTTGATTGAGTGAATGATAATGATACAATTATGTTGTATGAGATCTTAGATTTTGGATATTCTTCGAGGAAAATCCCAAATGTTACCATATTAGTGCAAGCTCTCATGAAAATCTTGTATTAGTGGGACACGAGTTTGCACCCTCACAGTCACACTGACAATATTACGACCATAATTGTATCCTTATTGTTAACGAACCATCTCAACCAAAACCTTAAGGCAATGGTCCCCTCACTCGAATGCCCTTTAGGCTTGAAGAGTGGTTAATGCGCACCGGCTCCCCCATACCGTGTGCTGAGATTCCACTTGAGAGTTCGAGATATTGGGGGCTACCAGGGTTCGAACTCGTGACCTCGGGCTCTGATACCATGTTAACGAACCATCTCAACCAAAACCTTAAGGCAATGGTTGAGGGCCGTTTATATTCTATTACTTATCATTTACCTAACATGTCTTTCCCTAGTCGTGAAAACTAGGTATCCTCGACAACAAGGCTCAACTTTGAATCCCCTCACCTTTGTAATGCCACTAAGTGCCCTTCAGTTTTTGGGAACCTTTAATGTTTGTGCGTGCGTGCGTGAATTGGGAACCTTTGATTTTATTTCGACGAGACTTGATTGTGTTGATATGAGCTCCTGCGCAGTTAGTAGTATCATCTTCTGAATCTAGCATGTACATATTTGGCAGACACTATGAATCGGCTTAACTCTGCGGCACGTCTCATGCTGGTTTCAGATCTTGACTGTACAATGGTCCGCCATGTTTAACCCTTATCTTTTTCAATTCAACTAATACATTCTTTCAGGACCAAAAAACTGTCATCTTAATGTTTTTTTTGGCTTTGGTATGGGTACTACTCCATAGGTTGATCATGACGAGTCTGATAACGGCGCTCTCCTCAGATTCAACTCACTGTGGGAAGCATATTATCGCCATGATTCCTTGCTAGTTTTCTCGACTGAAAGATCTCCGATTACATACAGAAATTTGAGGAATAGGAAACCCTTGCTAACTCCTGATGTAACTGTTATGTCTGTCGGAACTGAAATTGCTTATGGTGATTCAACGCTGCCTGATTATGACTGGGAAGCATCTTTGAACTACAAGTGGGATAGGGAGATTGTGATGGAGGAAACCGGCAAGTTCCCTCACCTCGTTTTTCAGGTCTCCAAATGTTTGTTTTCCTGAACGAAAACAATGGTTTCAGTGACCGTCTAACACATGCTTCACTGATTTTCTTAAAATGTTGAATTCAGTCGGAAAAAGAGCAGCGCCCTCACAAGGTCAGCTTCTGGGTGGAAAAACCTGATGCATTGCAAGTTATCGACCTTCTTCAGGCACGCCTCATGGCACGTGGGGTAAGATTCTGAAAATTGAAAAGGCTGCTTTGAATACGAGAGCCAGAGGGAGCATCTCGTAATGTCTGATTTGATCTTAAACATTGTGGAGTCTTTATTACCTTACATGGTCAATGATATTGCTCTGAATAATCTTATTGATCAGTTAGATATCAAAATCATTTATAGTGGTGGGGTTGCTCTGGACGTATTACCTCGAGGAGCAGGCAAAGGGGAGGCTCTTGCTTACCTGTTGAAGAAATTCCAAGCCGATGATAAGTGTCCCATAAACACTCTTGTATGCGGTGATTCTGGAAATGATGCTGAATTGTTTACCGTTCCTGGAGTATATGGTGTCATGGTTAGTATCAAAGCTTTCTGGAAATTCACTTCACGATGACTCTTTGAGTCTTTTCCCAGCACAAGTATATATTATTGCAGTCTGTTCCAATTTGCAGGTCAGTAATGCACAAGAAGAGTTGCTGGAATGGCATGCGCAAAACGCAAAGAACAATGAAAACATAATCCATGCCTCCGAAAGATGTTCTGCTGGTATCATGGAAGCCATTGGTCGTTTTGATCTCGGCCCTAGCTCATCACCAAGAGACGCAGTCGACTTATCTCAGTGCTTGGCCGAACATATGAATCCAGGGTTTGAAGTTGTGAAATTTTACTTGTCTTGTGAGAGATGGAGACGTGGGGACGTAAAAAACTCTGATGAGTTTTTCCACGACATGAAGTCACACTTCGTATGTCTGCTATAATCTTTTTAATCTTAGATTATTTTCCTTTCACAGAAAATGGTCACACTCCCTACCAATATAACGCGGTAGAGAGCGACATTTCATATGATAAAAAGTTGATTTCAGCTGACTTTAGTTGAGGCGATGTGACGTGAGGTGCACTGCTGACACTGCTTGTTGTATTTCAATTTAGCATCCATCAGGTATCTTTGTTCATCCGTCTGGAGTTCAGGAATATTTCAACGAATGCTTAACTGCACTAGAGAATTCTTATGGCGATAAGCAAGGCTCCAAATATCAGGTGTGGCTAGATCGAATTAGTTCTGCTCAGATTGGTTCTGATACATGGCTAGTGAAATTCGACAAATGGGAACTGTCAGGTAAACTCGAATGTAAACTTTTTTTTTTCAATAACTAGGATAAAATGCCCGGTTCTGATAAATATATGAGGTTCACCGTTGATGTAGGTGAGGAGCGACATTGCTGTTTAACCACAGTTCTACTGAACTCCAAGGTAAAGTTTCAACCTCTCTTAGCAAACCTGCTTCTCAATAAGCATGGCGATGTTGGTCACATACTCAAAATGATTACAGGCAGAGGGATATACATGGATGCATATACATCAGACATGGATGAGCGGCTACGCTGGGGATAGCCCAGGAAACTTGCTCTTCTAAGGACTTGCCCTGCTGCTCTAGTGACACCATTCTTTACATTACAAGTGTGATATGCGGAGTACAATAAATGTGAAACTTGAAATCTGTAGTTTGAATTACAGATATGTAGCTCCAAATCTCTCGAATCTTGATGGTTGCTATTTTTGCTACTCAATCGGTGTTGTTCAGAATAATAATTTTTTTTACTCGCATTACATGATAATAAATTGGTGAATGGATTCAAACAAAAGCAGTCTAAATGTTTTCAAAAAGTATATTTGCACCCAAATTTTAAATATGCCACTAAATCTTCTATAAAAATAACTTTTAAATGAGCATACATTTCACAATAGGTACTCGTATTTTTACGTATCTGGGAGTAAAATTGGTGAATATATTCACAACAACTCGTTTAAAATGGTACTCGTAGTAAATAGAGTAATTTTAAAATGAAATGAAAAAAGTTGTGCATCGCCGTTGCCGGGGATCGAACCCGGGTCACCCGCGTGACAGGCGGGAATACTTACCACTATACTACAACGACCTTGTTGATAATTTTCATTATAGTATATTATTAATTGTGGTAGAAGTTGTAGAAGCTTCTGAGCGAAGGCGTTAAGGATAAACCCCTCCCCTTCTTGTTCAAGTTCAACTACTACTATCATCACATCACCGTGTTAGATTGAGTTCCAACAATTTCAACATCTTCTTCTTCTTCTTCAACTTGGGTTTGCTGTATTTATCCAACTCCATCATTTCTAAGGTACTGCCTTTTAATTACTCATATCACTTTATCTTCAATAAGTATGAGTGACCCGCAATGCTTAACAATGTCTGTCTGTCTGTCTGTCTCTTCTTACTGCTGCAACTTGGGATTGTCTTCAGTTTATATTTAGGTCCCAATGTTAATTGTTTTAGTTTCATTCCCGTCCCTTTAAGTTTAGCCTGTTTCGGTTGATTCAGCACATGGCGACCACTAACCACTCTTCAAGTTCAATGGGGATGCCCATTATCAGTTAGTATAATAGTTGGGCATCAACCGACACCCTAAAGTTTTGGTTGAGTTGGGTCACGTAACAGTTATGTTGCTGAATGTATGTGTAACATGTTTAGCACACTTCTTGGAGATGCCAAGAAATATTCTACTCCCTCCGATTTTTATTTATCTTCCCAATAGAAGGAGAATGATCGTTTTACTATTTCTGTTGCAGGAATGACAACCACTCAGCTTACAAGCGCTTCGGCTTTAGCTTTCAAAACCTCACCCTCCCTCTCGCTCTCTAAACCTTCCCCAACTGTTAAGTATTCTACTTCCGCCCGAAGGTCATTCCATGGGTTGATTACTCGCGCTGCTGTCTCAGTATCTTCAGCCAAGGTCGGTCTGTTCAACCCTACTTGCTTGCATTTACTTTTGAGATTGTATATTTGCATGTCTCATAATTTCTATATGTAAGACAGTCTTACAAGAGGCTAACTTTAGACGGAAAATGGAGTTGACTGAATCGGCTGAGTATATGAAATGTAGCTAATCTTCTACTACTGTATCTTGTATGTGGGACAGTATACATCTATTAAACCACTGGGGGATAGAGTTCTGATAAAGATAAAGACGGTTGAGGAGAAAACTAGCAGCGGTATTTTTCTTCCATCATCAGCACAGAAAAAGCAACAATCAGGTGAAGTGGTCGCTGTAGGTTCAGGGAGGAAAGTCGGTGATGACAGACTCCCAATTGCTGTCGAGGTAGGTTTACACTTCTTTCAGATTCATTATCACATTATGAGGCTAGCTGCTTTTATCGTTCCGACTCATTCAACGTGTTTTACTCTGCAGATCGGCAAGGAAGTTGTGTATTCCAAATACGTAGGAACTGAAGTAGAAGTAGATGGGTTGAGTCATCTTATATTGAAGGAAGACGATATAATTGGAGTCCTAGAAACCAATGATATCAAAGACCTTAAACCTTTAAGCGATAGGCTCGTAATAAAGGTTGGTCACACCTCGAAAAAAATATCCTATATGCCTTCTATGCCCCTTGGCCTTGTTTGGGAATTTCACCCCTCATTCGCCACACTTCTGTCTTTGTTCTTGTACAGCTCTTTTTTTCCGCTGTTTTATGTTATCACTGCTGTTACATTAAGCTACATTGGTGGTGTAATTTTGCTTTCGATAGTTGGAAGTAATAGGACTTTACATATTGATTTTATGTCTACAGGTGGCTGAGGCTGAGCAAAAAACCGCTGGGGGATTGTTACTGTCTGAGTCGGCTAAGGAGAGGCCTTCAATTGGAAAGGTAATATAAACGACTCATCTGCAAACATTGTGCCTTATTTGTATACAGTTACGATAGAATAGCTGCCTTCTCGCAAGTAAAAATTCATGCGACACTTCCTGCTCCACTATTCCTATGATTGAAAAAAGATGGATCCACATATTACATTGAGAGTTTGGAGTAGTTTGGGGGATAATATATGGAACAGTAACTGATTTGTTCATGACTGGTGTATATTGATTGCACAGGTTATAGCAGCTGGGCCTGGTCTGCTAGACGAGGAAGGAAACCGACAGGCATTACCAGTTTCGATAGGAGACACAGTGATGTATTCAAAGTATGCTGGAAACGACTTGAAAGGTGCTGACGGTTCCGACTACATTACCCTGAGAGTATCAGATGTTATGGCCGTGCTTTCTTAAACTCCGTCTTCCCTGCTAGCTGCTAGTCTAGCTAATTTCGCATTACCCTCTGGATTTTACAGAAAAATGATGTAGGTTCGAAAAAATTGTTTTTGAGGCCAAAGTTAAAAGTAACTCTTTGGTAGGCATTAATGCATTATGAGGAGTTGAATTTACTGGACACATCCAAGAACTGTGGACACGCGACAGTTTTGTTATCTGGAATGCGATTCAGGAAATTACTGGTGCTTGTGTTTATAAATAATTCAAACTGTCGGAAGGGTAACTTGAAATTAACATATCACAACCGTCAACATTTGATAAATGCGGCAGACCAGGCTAATTGATCTACTGGTTTCTAAGTTACGGAACATGCTTACTGAAAGCGTTGGTTCAGGAAAATGGGAAACATCAAGTAAAAATTACAGTATCATTGATGCTTCTCCTCTTATTTACAGCGTTGCGACTTGCGACCATGCACAAAACTCAACCCTCATCCAAAGGGACTCAAAGCTGACTGGGAGAGAGACCTACAATTACAATTTTACCAAAAAACTTAAGAGAGTGCATTCGTGTATCTGAGACTAACGGGAGACTGTCTCATACCAGATTCAACGGAAAAATTTATTCATAAACAGAAGTAACGATTTCAAAACAGATGAACGAATTCCAAGACTAGAAGAGCTTTTCAGCTATAAGAACAAATGCATTAAAAACCAGCTCAGCAGCAAAACCATTGGTGTGGCGTGGCGTAGCTCAGCAAAATTTCTCTAAACTACCCAAAATAAAATTCTCGAGACCCTAACGTACTAGGGCGAGAAGCGAGAGCACATATAAAATCATGTAAGGCACTAATACAGCAGCACTCTTCATGAGTTGTGCCACCGAAAACAGTGAGTTCAGACATACATAGTTATCTCATTCCTCGTCTATAATTGACACTACTTCCTTTCATCTGTTCGTCTGCCATTAACCGTATGTTGATAGAATCAGACGCAGAAAACCCTCGGGCTTCCATCAGCTTTTGTATTCTACGGGCATCATTCTGAAAGCCGCCATGCAGAAGACCGAGTATAATTCTCTCAAAGTCCGCATGCTCTAAAAGGTCCTTTTTACGCTCTAAAACTCCCAAGGCCTGAAGTGCTTTCTTCTCCATCCCAGCCTTTGCATACATGTCGCACAGGCTTACTTGTAACTTCAGCGGCGGGGCCTCACCCAACTGAGAAATTTTTGTCAGCATTTGCTCGACTTCATCGATTAACTGCATCTTTCCAAACCAATCAACTAAAACACAATAGGTAGAGATTCCGGGCTCAAAACCGTCTTTTTCCAATTCCAAAAGAAGACTCAATGCCTTGTCTAGATTGTAGTTCTTCTCATAAGCAGAAATTAACATTGAAGTGCTTTTGTCATCTGGTTTGTACCCGAGAGTCCGCATGGAATTGAAAATTTTCTCCGTTTCAACGGCGTTACCAACCTTGGCACTTGCCTGAATGAGCAAAGTGCAAGACAGTGCAGTTGGTTGGTACCCGGCAAACGTCAGAAGGCCCGCAATTCTCTGGGCTGCCTTAACATCGCCTCGGTCGGCAAATGCTTGTAACAAGGACATATAGATCTCTTCCGAGACTTTCGCGTCTCTAAGTTCCACTTCTTTCAAAAGCATCTCAGCTGAGTCGGGTTGACCCGCTTTGACATAAGCCATCATCATGGAGTTGTATATTTCTGAATCAGGTTTGAACCCTTGAGTCTTCAATGCTTCATAGGCTTCTTTAGCCTTATCAAGTTTATTGGCCTTACTATATAAGTGGAGTAGAGTTGTCAAGATTAAAACATCCGGGGTCAGTCCGTTTTCACTCATCTTCTTGAGGAATCTTTCTACATCCTCTACTCGGCTCTCATTAGCATGAGAGTCAATGAGTACCGCGTAGTCCCGGATATCTGGTTGGAAAGTTGGTTCATCCAGTAAACGCTCTGCCATCTACAAAAATTACAAAATTGACATAACCGTGTTAAGAAACACATGCATGGAAATTGGAGCATATTAACAATTTAACATCAACGAGCCAAAAACCATGTTGTGATGGATTTGAGCAAAACATAACAATTACGAGTACTCAGTAGCAGAAACAGCAGGGAATGTTAAGACATTTTCACATTTCACTAAAATATACTCGTATTGCATTCTCAGAAGGGCCACAACTATAAATTCAGAATGAATTGGATTCAAAGATTGGACACAGTCAAAGACTTAGAAAGTCGGAAACATAATTAAAGACAGAAGGACAACACGTTTTAACAAAAACCATCCAACCATGCATTACAATCATCAGACTGCCGCCATTGTAATTTGTAAATGCTTCAGCTCAATTTAGTTCAACGCATTTGCCTTTAAAAGTGTCCTCTTTCTCAAGAGGTTACTCAGTTGCTGAAAACGTGTTCCATTTCAACTAACCAATGGCTTCAACTGTAAAAGGGGAAGTGATATTCAGGAAGAAAGTATAATTCTGTGACAAACAATTTCGCTGTGAGCAACACGTAATTGTCAATTATAATTAGGCCTCAGCACCAACAACTCAACAACAAAAAGAAGAAGCCCTCTCGAACAAAAGCAGGAAGTAGAAATCCATTCTGCCATAACTCATAACCGAGCAAGAAACATGGGGCAAGGGATTGTTTGAATTGTGGAATTTACTTAATTCAACGGGGTTTAATCTAATTAAGAAATACTCCAATAAACGATCTTAAAAAAACGAATTCAATCATATGCACATAAATCAACCAAAATTATACCTTCAAATAGACATCGCAATCAAATATATGATCATATGAAACCACATAAATCAAACAGAATTATACCTTCAAATAGACATCATAATCCAATATACAAACCAAATTCAATCAAATGCACATAAATCACCCTACACATAATCCAATATACCATCTTAAAAACCGAGTTCAATCAATGCACATAAATCAACCAGAATTATACCTTCAAAAAACCGAATTTAATCAAATGCAGATAAGCAAACAAAATTATACCTTCAAATAAGCATGATGATCGCGTGCCTTGATATTATCAAGCAATGCAATCCAATCAACCCTGCTAGGCTGCAACAACTCCATCCACTCCTTAATCAAGGCTGATACACGACTCTCCTCCGACTCGATCCCTAACCCTATAATCTTCTCCGTTAACAGCTTACACTTTCCTGTAATCGCCTTCGCCTCACTCGGCCACACCACCTCCTCTACCGCCTTCAGCCTCCCCGCCACCTCCCTCCACTTCTGCCCTGACAAATCCAATCCATACAGCTTATAATTGATCTTCCCTCGCCGCTTCGGCAATCCATCATTCTCACCTTCACCTTCACCTTCACCTTCAACATCCACAGCACCTTCGATTTCCGCCTTCTCATCATCATCGTCATCGTCTTCGGCCTCGGCTTCTTCCTTGAGCTTCTGCAATCCCTCGTAGAATTCGGCATTCTCCATCTCCTCCTTGGCCCACTTGAATCGCATTTCCCTCAGCATATCGCCGCGAACGCCGATCTCGGTCGCGAACCTCGTCAGCGTCTTAACTTCTTCACACTGCAAATACTTTCTCAGCTTCTCCTTCTTCTTCTCTTTCTCCATCTCGAGGTAAACAGTGCTGGCGACCTCCGACATAGTTTTGGCGAGATCCTCGTTGTCGAAATCGTCACCGTCGGCTATGTTCTCGATGCTTCCGTCATTGTTGTCCATGTGATCGACTAGCTTATCGACGACGAGGACAAGCATTGAGTTGATGGTGTGCTTGTCGCAGGTAGGATAGGCGTCGGTGAGTTTCGAGCGCATTGAGTGGACGAAGCGGGAGAGGAACTCGTTCATGGCGGGGTCATCCTCGTCGGAGGATTCGGGGGCGGAGGCGACGGCGGTGGAAGGGAAGGAGAAGGAGAGAGGAGGGGTGGAGTGATAGGATTTAGGGTTTAGGGTGAGATTGGGAAGGGAGAAGATGTGATTGGAATTGGCGGCGGTGGCGGTGAGACGGGTGAGGAAAGGGTGGTTGTGACGGCGGAGGAGGTGACGGAGAAACATGGTGGCTGCGGTGGTTGGTCTGGTGGGAGGGGGTGGGTTTAAGGATGAACCCTAGTTCTAGTGCTAGAAATGTGATAAGAACTGGGATTGTGGGATTAATATCGGTTTTTTTCCGGTCCAATCTCGATACATACGGAGTATGTACTATGTACTCCGTAATAACACAGAGCAAGTTCAATGACAAGCCACAAAAGTTTATTCAAATGGTAATTTTTTTGTTGTAATGGATCAATTTTCACGAATGGTTACATAACTAGATAAAGATGATAGTTTGGACCAGTAAACCAGAGTCATTCGGGTCGGATACATGTTAGTCTTGTCTCTAGGTGTCCAAAAGAAGACGTTAACCTAATTGATAGGATCATAGGTTGATATTGATCACTTGAATCTTAATTTTGTAAATAGTTTGAGTTTAAACCATATTTGAAAAATAATTTCTTCCGCTAAACCGTTAGAACTTCTCGAGCCTAAAGATTAAAGAGTACTCTGTATTCAAGTATGGTCGAAAGATATCTGAGTTATAATGTACCGTCAATCACACCAATACCAAGGGTTTACATCCTAACGAACTCTTCATCATTTACGTACTTCGTATATGTTATACTTAGCGTAATAAAAACATAGAACAAGAGCACAGTATAAATGATCTCAAATTCTTGTTTAAGGTGACTATATTACTCCGCAGTACAAAACATATTTGTATTAAAATTATGATTCGGTGTTGATTTCTAATTTTAAAATTGATGAAATGATTAAGAGTTGTATATGGAATGACTTGGTATAGCACATTTTGGAAAGAACGTATATGGTGCCTTGTAGTAGGATTAATCAACTACCCTAAGAATAATGCATACCATACGCGACGTACCCTCCAAATAAAAACACCCAATGAACCAGTTTGTAGAAAATGGAATGGTTTCACTCACAATTCACATACTACATACGTTTACGTTACCCTTTCAATTTTATAACATAACCAACCCCATTATAAAAACACACATTCTAACTCCAATTCTTGTATATACATTCCATCTCCATTTAACTCAAATTACTACTACTACTGCTGCTAATCAACCATTTCAACGTACATAAACCCATATATTAATGGCTAGTATGAGGTCTCGAGGTGGCGCAGCAGGTGCAGCTGCCAGGCGTTCTCGGATGGGTGGTCTTCGCCCTGTTTACGAGGATTTTAAGCCTACCTCCGAATGGAATCATCATGAAAAGGGAGCCCATGTCTTACTTTATCACCTTCCTGGTAAATTATTTCTCTACTCCTAGTTGTTATCATAAGAACGACGACTGTATTGATCTGACTGACTGACCAATGTATGTATGTATGTATGATACAATAGGATTTGTGAAGGAACAAATTAGGATAATTGCGGAGAGCAAAGGAATCCTGAGAGTTCACGGGGAGCGTCTTGTTGAAGGCAACAGATGGAGTCGATTTCAAGAGGAGGTCACCGTTCCTCAAGGTTGCAATCTAAGTGAAATCCGAGCTAAGTTTGAGGATGGAACCTTGAGAATCATCATGCCCATTAAACACGACAACACGGAATTATTAGCTGAAACTAAAAACAATAATCAACAAACCAGCATTGGGAAAGAATTAGCGGACAAAATCCGTGATCATCGTCATCCCTCATCATCGAGTGTAGCACCACCACTGCCACTGCCACTGCCACTGCCACCACCACCACCTTCCACGCGCCAAAAGCCTCCTCAGGAATTACGACAGGATAATAATAATTTAGCATCGAATCATTCTGCATTGCCTGGTAACAACAATGACCCTCCTCAACACCTAGCAGCTCCCGCGCACCCAAAACCTCATCAGGAATTACGACGACAGGAGGATAATTTAGCATCGAATCATTCAGCATTATTGCCTGCAGAAAAATCACGAGTTGATGAAGAAAGTCGTCACCACGATCATGGATTTTCAAATTTGAAGAATCTGAGAAAGGGAATAGCAGGGGGTAGAGGGTTGAATGAAGACAGGCAGCTACTGATGAACATGGGTGCAGCAATATTAGTGATTATGGCACTTGGGGCTTCAATCACATATTCTATTGGAACTGCTTAACATACTCATACTCATTATTATTATTATTATTTCTGCATGCTGTATGTATAAGTTTGCAGGGTTGGTCGGTTGTGAATTGTATGTAAATAAAAGCATGATCTGACGATAATCATGCTCGATCGCTCAAGGTGAATAAATAATTAATCTTTTCATTACAATCTTCGTTCTTACCTAACTTTCGACGGTTTATATATAATTTTACAAAATATTAATTACTCGATTTATTACTTATGTAAATGGAAATACTTGATACTATCCAAATTAAAAAGAATATCCGGAAAATGATTTCTCTAACGTGTGCCCAGTGGTGCCTGGTAGTAGGTATGCTAGTATGCTAATTAAGGAAGAAATCACAATGATATTATCACGATAAATTAAAATATCAACTCTTAATTACCATACTTAGACAAAATAATAGTGATTCATTCCTTAGATAATTCATTATCGTGTGACACACGTTAGAAAATCCGTTATGAAAATATTGACGACCCATCCTCATTCTATTTTCACTAGGATCATTCGATCTGTCCAATCCTAATCTCACAAAATTACCATACAAAAACATATCCCTGTAGAACAAGTATAGATCATTCGATCTGTCCAACATCCAATTCAAAATAGGATGATGAGACTTGATTTTGGTGTGTTGTTATCAATTTATCATCGTTACTTTGATTACGTATTTTTAGATTGATTGATTATGAAATCAATCTGGATCATGATCATATTCTGTGAAATCAATTCCTCAGATTACTGAATTATTCAATTCAATTGACAGTACTGAATTGAATCAGGATGGATTTGTTGTTAATGTCGTGAATTAATTACTAGCTCATGGAATAACGTACATGATGGATCAGTTTCGATAATTGAGGTTAACCACATGGATCAAGGCATTAACAAATTAAACAAGAATTGGTAGAATATGTGCACCAGTTATGATTTTTTTTTGTAGTTACCCAAACATAATTAATTACCGTCTCATATAAAATTATTGTGAAATTAACTACCTACAACACACTAATGTCTCAAAAAAAATAAAATTAAAATAAATAAATAAAATAAAAGTAACCACCTTATGGACGGTTTTTATAGAGTTTATCACTAATAACCCCCTTCTATGTTACCGATTTTTGAAATTACCCCCAAAAATGGATTCCGTTAAAATTACCCCCGTAAAGTTGTTAAAAAATTAGATTTTGCCCCCAGTGCTCCTTTTGTCCCCTTTCCGGTGAGTTTTGCTGATTTTCTTCCCATTTTACCCCTCCCCTTACTAACACCCTCCCTCCTCCCCTAAACCCCCTTTCACTCATTCTAAGTCACTCAACCCTACCAAACCCCCAATTTCCCCCAATTTCCCGGAACCCTAACCCTAATCTCTGAAATTGACCCAAAACCGACCCAGAATCAAGCGCGTGACCCATCTAAAGGCAATCGATCCACTTCCAAAGGTAATTTCTCTTCCTTCCTCTTCCCATTTTCGTCTCTTCTGTGTTCGCGCTTCTGCAAAATCAGATTAGGGTTTAGTGTTCGAATTGGAATTGAATACTACTGTTTGAATTGAATTGGGGGCACCTGTGTTTCGTAAGTTGTGGTTATTCGCAGTATGTAAAGTATTTCAATTGAGGACTATTTCAATTGAGGAATATTATTCACCGTTAATAATATTCGTATTATATATTATATAATACGTGAAAAAAATATATTTCAATTGCGTTGGAATGAATTACATTTCGGTTTGGTAGCTGTTATGATCCGATGTACCTCAATTGACTATAGAACAGAAGTATGAAATGTGGACTGAAGTAATTTTGTTTATATTTTGATTAGGATGGAGTTCCATGTGGAGTTCAATCTGCGAACATTCTTTGGTGGTGAGTTTGCTCTAGTCAATGGTAGAACCGAATATGTTGGGGGTGGTATGCATCTAGAATGTGGGTTAAATACTCGAAATCTGAATGTCCAATACTTGAGAAATATAGGAGAGCGTTTGATGGGAAGAAGGGACTTCGAAATTTACTATACTAGAGCCGATCCTAGACTTGCTCAAACCATGGGGAAGACAATGGTTACATGTCCACATGATGTGGACTGTTTGTTGAGGACAATGACAAAAGAGAGGTCAGTAACGGTGTTCATGGCGATAAGGAAGAAGTTGAATTACGTGCCCTTTCCAAGGACCAAACGACCAAGTGTGGACCAGGTGGAAAAAAATCAGCAGAACATGCCAAGGGACCACTTCCCCATAAGGGAATCTTCCACATTGAAAGCACCCTCAACAAAGCCACCCACTCCACCCACTCACAATAAACAACTCTCTTCACCTTCAGAGTTGAGAAGAAGCCCTAGGTTAAGTAAGGCTGCCTCTTCAACATCTGCTCACCCCTCCATTCCAACTGCAGAGCAACCACTATGCTCACCTGAAGCAGCAAAAAAATATTCCCATTTAATTGGCGTCAATAAGCCGTTGGAGCATTTACTTGGGATAAATGAAGGCAAAAGAGGGCAGAAATTACCATTCAAGAGGAAGTTAGTGTTTCGAGAGTCCAGTGAATCTGAGGCCGTGGCCTTAGATAAGGCCGATCAAGGCACAGATCTAGGTGGTGGAAAGTGTTTGAAAGAACAACATCAGAGGAGAAATGTTGGTGACGATGATGAAGATATTTTGTTGAGCTCCTTAAAGAAAAGAGGTAAAAGAAAAAATACGAAGGGGGTGGCTGAGGACGAAGTTGAGGAAATCGTAGCGGCCACTTTGAGAAGCTTGAGAAGTGGTGGTCAGAGGAAGGGGAAGCAGGTCGTGGCTGAGACAGAGTCCAGTGGTGACGACGAAGTAAGTGACGAAGACTTTGTTCCAATTGAGGACGGCTTACGTGGAGTTAATGTTGGTGAGGATGATGTCGATGGTACTGTACCTGTGAGGGGTACGAGAAAGAAGAGTAACACAGGTAAGGGTAGTGTAGGTAAGGCGAGTAAAAATAGGGGTAGTATAAGTAAGGGGAATAGAAGTAAGGGGAAGAGAAGGAAGGGGAAACAAGTCGAGGAGGATGACGATGAGTTCAGTGATTCTGAAGTCAGCAGTGCTGATGAATTAGATCACGGTTTGAATGAATTTGATTTCGGTGTGAACCTTGATGAGCAGTTTGTAGGAGTAAGTCCAGAACTTGAAGCCAGAATCTTTGAGGAGGAGGCAGTTGGTGGAACCTCCAATCAGAACAAGGATAGAGAGATATTTGGTCTCGACAACTTGACTGTATTTGATGGTGAGGACGCTGTGTGTGACGATGATGAGGTACGCAGTTTGGCTGACAGTGATGTTGATGAGGGATGCATTTACCCTACATTCAACCCCAAAACAGACTTCGATAAACCGATTCAGTTAAAGGTTGGTTTGCAATTCCGTAGTGTAGACATTTTTAGGAAAGCATTAAGAGAGCATAGCGTTTCTAATTCCTATGATTTTTACTACACTCACAACGAAAGGGAGAGGGTCACTGCTAAGTGTAGGAACAGGTGCAATTGCGAGTGGAACAAGAAGAAGTCTAAGCTCGGTAAGTGTTCTTGTGGTGTAAAGAACCCTTATCTTTTTCTTGTTCATGCTAGAAAACTACCCGACTCTAGCACATTCCAAATTAAGTCCGTACAATTGAAACACAACTGTGTCATGAGTAGCTACAATAGAGAGTACTTAGCCGAGAAATACATTGAGTTCTGGAAAGAAAACATTGACTGGAAGTTGAGATCTTTTCAGAGGCATGTGACTAAGGATTTGGGTGTGTACGTGAGCTACAGCAAGTGTTGGTACGCAAGGTGTAGAGCAAAATTGATAATATATGGGAATGCAGATGATCAGTATGCTAGAGTTTGGGACTACGCAGCAGCAATTAGGAAGTACAATGAAGGATCATCATCCTTTGTCGTTTGCGATGGTATTGACAGACCCCCACCACTCTTCAAGAGGCTTTATATTTGCCTCCAAGCTTGCAAGAGGGCTACAATAAAGGTTGTAGGCCTATCTTGGGTGTTGACGGCTGCCATTTGAGAGGTGCGTACCCCGGAATGATCCTTACTGCAGTTGGGATTGATGGTAACAACAACATCTACCCAATTGCTTGGGCAGTGGTAGAGGTTGAGAGCAAGGACTCCTGGACATGGTTTCTAGAGTTACTCATTTCTGACTTGGGGAAGCCTGACGGTGAAGGGCTGACCATAATGTCAGATAGGCAGAAGGGCTTGGTTGATGCTCTTTCGGATGTGGTCCCAAAGAGCAACGTCAGGTACTGTGTGAAACATATTTGGGAAAACTTCAAAGCAAGGTGGGGTGGTCCGTTGTACGAGGCTGCCTTCTGGAATGCTGCAAAGGCCTTAACTAAGGTGACATGACATTAAATTTACATTTACTCTTACTGTATCACTAGAAATGCTAACGTATTGGATTGTTTGCAGGGAGAATTCAACAAAGAACTGTTGGGGCTGAAGTTGTTTGATGAAGAAGCTTGGTCTTACTTGGAAAACATTCCTGCGAGAAACTGGTCGAGACATGCATTCGACACCCAATGTAAGTCTGATATACTACTGAACAACATATGTGAGGTGTTCAATAGTGTTCTCAAGGAGTGCAGGGACAAACCCATTATTACACAAATGGAGTGGATGAGGAAATATGTGATGAATAGATTTTGTCAGAGGCGGGAAATGGGGGAGAGGTATGAGGGAAGGATGATGCCATATGTCACGAAGTACCTCGAGTTTACTAAGAATGAGGCTAGGTTCTGCACTGTCGTTCAGTCATGTGCTAATCAGTTTGAAGTCGACTACAAGAACGACACTGCAGCTGTGAGCTTGAATGCTAGAACATGTTCATGTAACCACTGGAATCTGACTGGGCTGCCTTGTGTTCATGCCTTGAGCTGCATGCTGGTGAAGAGGATGGACATTGGGAGGACACTGCCCTGTCTCACCTATGCCCGGTGTCAAACATTGGGAGGACACTGGTATGCCAGAGCCACTCCCACCACCACACAGAAGGTTACCTGGAAGGCCCAAGTCCAAGAAAAGAAGAATAGGAGCTGGGGAAGTCGAAGAGCGACGGATTAGAAGGGGGACAAAGGTGAACAAATGCAGCAACTGTGGCGGCCGTGGACACACTAAAAGAACATGCAAGAACCCGACTGCACCCTCTACATCTACAGCACAGAGGGCTCCTGGAGGTAGGCCTTTGGGAGGTAGTGCGTGGGTTGTAGAGACAAGGAGGAAGAGGCAGGCGAGGAATGTCCAGAGAGCACGTTTGGCTTTAGAGAATCAAGCTCAATCTACTCAAGCGACTGCAGAAGCTTCCACCTCGAGCATCAACCCTTCAACATCAAATCAAGTACCCAGTGGACAACCTCAGACACCAACAAGCTTTGTCGAACTTCTTAGTCAAGCTTCGACTTTAACTGGAAATATGATTTAGAACTCTTGTACGTATGATTGTGGATCTATTTTGTTGTGGTTGTATGACTTCGGATCTATTTTGTTGTGGTTGTATGACTTTGGATCTATTTTGTTGTGGTTGTATGACTTTGGGCTTTGCTTTTGAGTTAGAACAGTACTTTGCTTGTGGTCGTATGGCTTGTGGATCTGTTTTATTTGTAGTACTGCGCATTTGGTTATCAGGTGGCCAATTCCAGATCAGTTATTTGAAAGTTGTTCCTTGTCTTTGTATACAAATTGGTTACAATTCCTCTGTATAATGGGGGTGAAATGAAATATTTTCACACCATTCTGGGGGTTAGTTTTATGTATACGTAGTCTTTGGGGGTTAATTTTATGTATATGTAGTCTTTGGGGGTTAATTTTATGTATATGTAATCTTTGGGGGTTAATTTTATGTATACGTAGTCTTTGGGGGTAATATTAAAGAAAAAAAGAATTGTTAAACACAGGCTAATGTCACTCCTCCATCAGTACACTGGAATAATTCGACATTAATTAGTTAGGGATTCATGAAGTCATTTAATTTGCTGCCTAACAACCACACAGTCAACCTTGCCACTTACCAATTGAAGTTGTAGATTATATTGACCAATGAAAGAGGTGGTTGGTAAGGGCAATTAATGCTTCCCTAAAACCCTAAACCTATGAACCCTATAAATAGACCCTCAATTGCATCCTCAACAACCACAACTCCACATATTGAAAACCCTAGACCCTAACCTAAATATGGCAACGAATGGAGTGTACTACACCGGTCCTTGTACGGTTGTGCTTGCAGGGATGCCATCGAATGTGAGGAATCGCCAACTTGTGAGTAGAACATTCAGTAGGGTCAAGGACTACCTCCAAGGCAGGGGGTTCGAAGTGAAGAAGATTAAATCCCTCTGGAATCAGGCTGAGTTTCGTGGGATTGTGTTGCTCACTTTTGGGAGGTCCGGAGAGGACTGCGTGTCGGCATTCAAGATGACGACAATGTTCAAGCAGAAGTCAAGGGGGAAGGAGGAATGGAACAACGGGGTGGGTGAGCACGGACCGTATGCATGGGTGGCTACACATGCCGACAATGCCATGTTTGATAGGTATGCTACTTACGGACCCGTACCATACATGTACCAACGTGTAGGGGAGTTGGAAGCTGCAAACGACTCAGTCGATGTATGCGGCGCAATAGACCGAATAGTAAGGCCACTGTACACCTAGACGGGACGACTTTGCAAATGTTGGTTGGAATGTACGGACTACCGTAATGGCGACGGCTAAATTTTCTAATAAAATCATCGTTTCATTATCTTGCAAAATGGCTCTATTATATAGAGCTTACATAAAATCCACAATTTTAGGGCATTAGTAGAACGTACATTACAATACATTACGCTACAATACAGTACAATACATTACGCTACATTACAATACGTAACTGAATAGTCACTTCACTAAGCAAATGTGATACCGAGTACAAGCGCCAAACAAACCACCGACAACATAATGACAGCCTTCTTCAAAAGAGCATCCCTCTTAGCTGCCGACCTCAACATTGCCTTGAGGTCGTCATTCCTCATATCAGTTAACGCAATACCGTTCGAGAAAGTGTCCTTCGTGACTTCCAGAACGGACTTCTGCAATTCCAACAAGTCCTTATCCATCTTCAGTTGGTTAATTACATCCCTTTGCCATTCAGTTGGACATTCGTCGACCCATTTGAAGTACGTACAGCCACGAGTATCAAGCATCCTGTTATACTCTTTGCAACACTTGAAGCGTCGGCCGGGATTCCTATGTGTCCAAGAAGTGAGCACCGCAATTTCATTGCCGCAGTGACATGTTTCGCGCCCACCTGATGACTGCACCCCGCTATGGACGGACATGGCTGCAATTTACAGAAGTCACTATATCGAAGAACCTAGAAACAATGACATTAACACAAAACCCAGAAACAACGACGACATTAACACAACCCAGAAAAAACGACGACATTAACCCAACCCAGAAACAACAACATTTACATAGATTGAAGTTCGAATCACTACCATTGAAAACAATAACCCTAAACCCTAAATATAAACCCAGAAATTGGAAATAAACACAGGAAGTAGTTCGACTCACTACCACTGAAATAGTTAAACCCTAATCAGATTTTGCAATTCAATTCAAACAGTAGTATTCAATTCCAATTCGAACACTAAACCCTAATCTGATTTTGCAGAACCACGAACACAGAAGAGACGAAAATGGGAAGAGGAAGGAAGAGAAATTACCTTTGGAAGTGGATCGATTGCCTTTAGATGGGTCACGCGCTTGATTCTGGGTCGGTTTTGGGTCAATTTCAGAGATTAGGGTTAGGGTTCCGGGAAATTGGGGGAAATTGGGGGTTTGGTAGGGTTGAGTGACTTAGAATGAGTGAAAGGGGGTTTAGGGGAGGAGGGAGGGTGTTAGTAAGGGGAGGGGCAAAATGGGAAGAAATACACCAAAACTCACCGGAAAAGGGACAAAAGGAGCACTGGGGGAAAAATCTAATTTTTTAACAACTTTACGGGGGTAATTTTAACGGAATCCATTTTTGGGGTAATTTCAAAAATCGGTAACATAGAAGGGGGTTATTAGTGATAAACTCGTTTTTATAATAACGTTACTAGTCTCATATAAGTTTTGTTTTTGTTTTTTGATGAGGGGGCCTCCCGGGGTAAACCACTGCAGGTACGCCAGTAGCATTCTCATGTGAGTTTATGCGTTCCACAATTATACATACATATACTATACTATATTATACGTACATGTCTTAATTATGGAAATATTACCTTATGTTGAGTAAATAACCTAATTGGATTCTTAATCGAAATTATTTTTTCTTAACGAACCTTTACTCAATCCTAACGATATTTTACCGCTTTACCCCTCTCATTTCCCCACGTCAAAAATCAAGTCTTACGTTTTCATTCTAAATAAATTTCAAACACCCATAAAAAAAATCCCCACGAACCACCACGAATATTGGGACTGTTCGGGGTCGGTAGTTGGAGTCGGTGGCTGAGATCGGGTTGGCGGGATCGATCGGGTCAGAGCTGGTGGCTGCGTGGTGGTGATTGGCCAGGTGGGGTGGGGGTCGGGTCGGGTGCGTGAGGGTGGTCGGCGATGGGGGTTGGGTCAGGTGGTGAGGGTGGTCGACGGTGAGGGTTTGGTGGGTGAGGTGGTGGGCTGGGGCCGTGGGATTGGGGGGCGTTGTTGCTGGGATTTTTTTTTTTTTTTTTTTTTTTTTTTAAAAAAAATTAAATTTTTTATTTAAATTTCTCCTTTTTTATTTATTAATTGATGTTTTTTTTTTTAAAAAATTTTCTTTGTTGATAGTTAAACTTTTAATATATATTATTTTAGTTGAAATTTTTAAATTCAATTAACTTTAAATAATTAATCAAACAATAATAATACAATTTAAAAAATAATTTTCTAAATAAATGAACGATTTTACATCATCGCTAATTGAATTAGATTTCAAAATTGAAATCATAAGCGATTGATTTTCTAAATTGATGAAATAAGTATAATTAATTTCAATGTCAAAGTAAAGTTTATATAAGGGTATTATGGAAAAAAATTAGAAAAATTCGTTAGGATTAAGTAAGGTTCGTTAGAAAAAATCACGATCCTTCTTAATTAGCTTCCTAGTTCCTACATACTCTTACTCTAATTAAGAAAGTTACCATAAAATTAGAAGTCCTACTACCATCAGGCTTAGGCAAAACTCGTCCATAGTATAATGTATGGACTATATATATGCCTAGGTCGTTGAATGAAAGAGCATAGCTAGAAAAACAAGAAGATGACAGTAGACTTCGGTGATATACTCAACCTACCATCACCATGCTTGATTCTTACTCATCACAATGATGACGACCCGAGTCTCGACAATCATACCTTCTGCACCATAGATGATAATAATAAATCCTACACCAAGACGATTCCCGAGCTACAAGGCAAGTGCATTCTTGCCTCCACCCTTGGTTGGCTTATCCTCCTGGATCGAGCCGACCCTTTGATGTACTCTCTTTGGAATCCGCTCACTCGACAATGTCTACTTCTACCCGAGTTATCTGACCCACCCGACGAAGACCAACACCCCTACTCTTGCAGCATTCTCATGTCACCCCCTGACGACGACCCTAATCATCATCATCATCATCCGTGTGTCCTTTTGTTGTTTTTTGAAGGCCTAATGTTTTCGTGTATGCCTATCATGAGTAATAGGGATAATAGGGATGATGAGTGTAGGTGGGTCAAACAAAGTCTCGAGCATGATAATGGACACAGTTTTAAAGTTGTCGGAGCTGCCTCTCTGAATGGAGACACATACGTGCTCGCGTATGCTTCTGCGCCTATGATCTTGGCTCGTGTCAAGGTTACTGTTAGTGATAGTGACTCCATATCGGTTCTTTTTGAACCATTGGAGATAGAACCTCCATATAAAAGTATCGATAACTGCTCGACTTATCCACAGGGAGATGATTATTTAGTTGAAGATCGGGGTGTATTGTATGCTGTACATGAAGTAATACGGCAAGTGCACACGATGAATGACTATGACATCGTGAAGATGTATATTTGGAGGTTGGATTTGTCCCAAATGAAGTGGATTCAGGTGGAATCGTTGGGAGATCGTGCTCTTTTGTTAGGTTGTGATTGTAGCGCTTGGTGTTGGGCAGACGACCCGTACTCGGGCGTTGAAGGTAACTGTATCTATATCCTTAACTCCCCCGCTGGAACAATGCATCAATACCGTTTACAAGATGATTCTTACTCTTTCTTGTTCCCGTGTCCTGATCTCCACGAAACAAGTGATGATACTACCTGGTTTATGCCCCACAATCCTACTAGGCTAACGAGGCCGGACATGCTTACCACTGAAGAATCGGAGGATGCTGAAAAGGTTAAGCATGTCGAAGAGGAATTGGGAGATATGAAAATGGATATGCCAGCATTGTCATCGATATGTCACCTTCCTTCAGACATGCTGATATCAATAACGGAGTACTTGCATTTGTTTGAGAACATGAGTCTTCGCGCCACTTGCAAGACATTGCGCTCCAAAATTCCTTTGCCCCAATGGAAATCCAATCGTTCGTATCCCCTATTCATGTCCAGGAAAAACAACAAAGGCGGCATTTGTGAGTTGTGGGATCCGTGTCAAAACACATGTCACAGTCACACCATCATCACACCCTATCCTTCCTCCTATACGGTATCCACAATCGAGTATTGCAAGGATGGTTGGTGCCTTTTGCGAACTGATGGAGAATCCTTGCAATGCTTTAACCCATATGAAGTGAAGAGCTATAAATACCCTTCTGATGAATGTATTTCCGCTCCTACGAGTATAGCATTTTCGACATGTCCTACTTCGCCCGATTGTCTTACCGTTGGAATTCGAGCTTATGCGAGTAATTCTATTGAAGTTTTCTACTTTCGAGCCGGGGATGAGGAATGGGAGTATAACCGTATCGAGTTTGACCCTGATGATGGCATTGAATTTCTAAGCAACTGCAATTCTAGCCCCAAGTATCACGAGGGTTCATTCTATTTTCTAGGCGCGAATGGTGAACTCGGAGTTCTTAAGATGGTGGACGGAGAATGGAGTTGGATGGTTCACAAGGGTCCAACAGCAGAAGAAACCCCACTAAATTCGTGTTATCTAGCTGAACTCGATGCTCAACTTATAACTGTTTACATCGAGGAGCTTGGAAGGAGGGTTCAAGTGTTTAGGTTCGACAAGTTAGAGAAGACTTGGGTTGCACTGCATGATTTAGGGGACAATATGTTATTTGTAAGTCCGGGATCATCTTTTCCCGTATCGACCAAAGATACGAAGATGAGGAATAGAATTTATCTGCACAAACGCATCGGTAATGAAATGGTCTACTATTCACTCAGCAGTGGCATGTATAACACTTCAAGCAACAAACACCCTTTCAAAAATTTCAAAGGGATGAAGTCACACCCATTTTGTTGTTGGCTGTAATATGCCCTACTTGTTTCAAGCCTTCCAAAATCAGTTGCAGTTTCTCACTAGTTAAAGAATGGGTAAATTCACATGGTAAAAGCTGTCTTACTTTGAACGTGAGATTTGAGGTTTAATTCTCACTGATGTATTACGCTCTTCTCGCGACCAAAAAAAAAGAGAACTTGTTTGTTCATTTATTTTACTTTCCCAATTAATTGCCATTTATATTTGCCAATAATTAATTTACGTGACAGTATAAATGCTAAGTCGTGAACGTACTTTGACAACGTCATCGTTTACCGAGTTTGATGTATGGAGTAGTAATTACAATTAATTAGCTTTTTCCCGAGTTAAGGCAGAGAAGGGAGGGAAAGAAGGTAAAATTAGCTGAAGACGAGTAGTTGCGACCTTAATAAATGGTATCCCGTCTCTTCCGTCTCGATTATTTGTTTCAAAAATAAACAAATGATTGAGACAGGTGGAGTATATATAGCACAAATTAGCTTAATAATATTTCATATGGAGTATAAGTGTATAACATAGAAGGGCTGGGGCAAAGTGATACTAAATCATAATTATGTTAAGACATAAAACCATTCCAAAATCACCTTTCTATTCCAAACTATTCAACCAATTTATAAACGTATACTATTCAGTTTGACCAAATGGGTAAAAAAATTGACACCAAATTGGTAAAAAAAGTTACACATTAGGGACGGTTTTGTAAAAAAATATCTCTACCGACAAATTGGTTAAAAAAATACAGTAAATGGTAAAAAAAAAAAAACATAATTGTTACACTTCAGTGGCAAATTGGTAAAAAAAATCCGATATATTTGTGCAATTAACCCAAATAGGTACACATTAATTTTCTTTTCTTTCTAACAACTTTAATATATTAAGTGCACAATGTATCAATCAAATTAGAAAGAAAAAAAAAAGAAAGAAAAGAAAAAAGGTCATCGTCATCATTATACTCGTTACAGCAGCAATCAACAATGGTGGATAAACGAAAACTGAAGACAAAACCAAAATCAGATTCATCCAAGACAACAACAACAACAACAACAAGAGAGAGGTCCTTTCGGTGCAGCCAATGTAAAGCGCCTTTTCCCAACTTTGCAGCGCTTGCAGCACATGTGCTCAGCCACGCTTGGAACAAGAAGGGGTATGTGGGTACTCAGTATCATTTCTTTCATCTCTCAGTTTAATCTAATCGATGATGAATGCTGACTTGACTGACTTGATTTTTAATTGATCCGCCAATTTTGATGAATGTTGTTGATTTCTTGATTGATGCCAACATTTGACAACTCCTAATTTTTACTCATCGATTTCTACCGTAGGAGTAATTATCTTGATTTATGCTCATCTCACAACTCCTAATTTGACTTATGTTTCTTGAATCTTGATGGTGCGAACATGGTACCTTGTTTTTATTAGGGTTGTTAATTGATTGAAATTAGGACAACATGTTAAAAAGCATTAGTCAGTTTATCGATGATGAATACTCCTAATTGATTATTGAAAAAGCTCAACATCAATAAGGACAGTCAAACTCCCCTACTACACACTTTTCCCACTCAAATCAAAATCAAATTTGCATACTAGTTTGATTTCCATTACCCTAACTAAAGTGCAATCAAAAGATTGGAGCAGGACATCAAAACAAACAAACAAACAAACAGAAGATTAGTTAGCATACGGAATAGAAAGAGCATTTCAATTTTCAAGACTACAGTCAGAGGCTGATTAGTTGGCACAACATAAACACACCCCCCCAAGGTGAGTACTGATGTAGCCGGAATCACTGGTAATCTTGTGGGAAACTGTAGCATTAAATATGAACCTCAATTCTCTACATGCTACCCCCAACAATATGAACCCATAACACTAGCAACAAAGTGCAGAAACTCAGCAGTAAAATGAATAAAGAGAGGGGGGTGAAGGATTTACGAGGGCAGTGAAGGGGAAGTAAGAGGAGTAATTGGGAAAATGGAAGAAAAGAAAGTGAGAAAGTGGGCGCCATTTTGCCAGTGAGTAACAGGGGGCAGTGATGGTTGCAAATAAGGTGAGTGAAGGGGTGAGGAGAGGTCAGATAGTGAAAGGGGACAAATGATGTGGAGTTATGAGTTTATAACCTATTCAGCAGGTAGTCAGTAACTTGTAGTATGACAAGAGAAATGCTATACTGCGGTTTAGCTTGACTTAAAATGTAGTTCGGAGTAATATGAGAAGACGGTTAATAGTTTGGATGATCCATGTTAAATATTCCTAATAAGTAATGGAGAGAATTAATGAAGGATCCTCATCCAATAATCCAACCCACAATTGAGCTATAAATAGACAAAATTACTATTCTTAAAATAGACTCAATTGACCGGTTACCGGATAAAGCAGTCGTTACATTCTTCAATCTCATTTTTTTCCCCAATAAGCCCAATACTAATTACTAATATGATTAAAAACAAATATTAATAATCACTTAATCACCACGACACATTTCAGCACCGATCTGAGTTCCTCACCACTGGCACCAACCCCGTAAAACCCCGCAAAGCTCGGCTTGCCGAAAACGAGTTACCTCTTAAATAGTTTTAGTGCAAGCTACCAAGTCTACTCAGGTCAGGCAACTCGCCACTGATTCTATTCCCCTGCACTTCCAACAATTCAATCTCACTGACCCACAAAACCTCTCGGGTAGGGGTCCCATAATCGCGTTGCTGTCAAGGTAAAGTTCCTTGAGCGAGTCTGATATGGGGTTGGATACCAAGTTGTGGGACAATGTTAGACTGATGAGACGACTTAGCTCGGATATGGACTAGGAAACAGGCCTGAGAAGTTGTCTGTAAGGGGGAGGGGTTAGGAGTTAATTATCCTTATCATTCGTTAATATTACTAATATCTATTATGACCGGGTATAACATGTAATCAAACAAGTGATTCTGCTTTGAGAATAGGGGGTCAAAACTTAAGTTCATTTTGAGTTAAAATGTAGTGTGGATTATCATGAGAAGACCGACTATAATTCGGATTATGTATGTTAAATATCCCTAAAACCTATGAGAAATGAGGTAGAATGAGACTTACCAACGAATGTTACAGGAGTTAGTCGGAGCCGGTGTTGGTGTTGAAGCTTGGATTTTTCCCATTAGACCGTATAGAACCTCGGCAACTTAAATTTTAATCCCATCTTGTATCGACTGTGATGATTTCGATGCCGACTTTGGTGGTCTATGTTTGACTCTGTTTGGCTTCTACACCGGAATAAAACTTAGTTAGAAATCCAAAGAAAAAATATAGTTGGTGTCATGGAGTTGAGATTTGTTGAACTAGTTGAAAACTAATTATTTTCTTCTTTATTGACACATTTGATGACTATCTCGTTACCAGCAACCACCGCGTAATTGTTTATGAAATATGCAAAGACTAACAAAAAAAATTATATTCAAACAGGAGGTAGACTCGTTAGACTTGACGGGATGGCGGACCAGGCTGGATTACTGGGCGAGTGGACTTGGACAGTAGAGATTTGATATGGACATAATCATGCATTACTATTAGTTTACTTGAGCATGATCGTACATTACTCTTAGTTTCCTTGAGACTGGAATACTTTTAGTTTACTACGTATTACTTTTAGTTTACTCAAGACATGTCGTAGAGCATGAAATACTTGAGTTTACACGGATATATGATGCTTTAGTGAGACTATAACACTTGCTTTAAATCGTTTAGAAATAATGGACACGGGTGTGTATCTGTGAAAATTCCGCATATTTTGGCTGTAAATGTGGAGTCTAGGTATCATACCCATATCTGAAAGAACCAAGTGGCCCGACCTTGACAAATTAGCCCAAGTGAGTCCCACTCGACCCGACAACACCTCACAACCCGACACAACTTGACCCGAGGCTATGGATTGACACGATGAACACAACCTGTAAGCAACCCAATCCGACACAACTTGACCCGAGGCTATGGATTGACACGATGAACACAACCCGTAAGCAACCCAACCCGAACCCAACTAATATGATTGTCACCTCTAAGGGAACGTTTGATGAACATATTGGAATGGAATGGATTAGAATAAGAAATCAAAGAGGCATATGTATCTAACTCTATTCATTCTTTTGTATAATTGTTTGGTACCATAAAACAAAATTACCATAGTTCGGAAACTTAATAAGTAGAATCAGGCACACATTTTTTTGATATTATTAATGGGCAAGCGGACACAAAAGCAGAGTACCAGAAATAGCAACTTACAATTCCAACCTAATGTTCCTTGCAAGCACCTTCGAAATGGTGAAATGTGAATTGCTCGGGCCCATCATCCCTGAAAACAAACGCTTGCAATTTAAATAAGGGAAAAAACATACACAATCAATATTGAAATAAAGTGCAAGAAAAACTAGCACAGCACAAATATCAGAAGTGATTACTAAGCTTTACTTGTAATCCTTCGAGAAACCTTACTTGCATACGATGATGATTGAAAATCTAAAGCAAGAATAAAATAAAACATTCTAACAACGTTACATAAAAGTTTAAAGGGGAGCACAACAAAGAACATATGGTTTCCAGGCACAATTGCAAGCTTAAAGTCAAGAACCAGCTAATCAAATGAGTTATATCAAATGTCGTGGCGGATCGTACATCAGCTAAGAAAGAGAAGTATCGGAGTAACATAGGGTCAAACAACACTTGATGGAAATAATTTTTTTAACAAATGTCAAAGATAATAACTTGCTGTTAGATGCTCCCATGAAAAATTCTCTATTCCCATATTGAACAACTTCTAAATGAATCAAGACGACATGGGTTTTTAACAAAATTGACTTACGACGACGTGTTGGCAAATCATGTACTCAGCAAACATATTAGAGATGGTGTTTGAGACACATGACGGAATCTATGAGTTCATGGTTATTGATACAATCGTAAAAAATGAAGTAAATAAATGATATGATCGGTTTAACTGTTCGACTAATTAGTCGATAGGTTAGATTGATCTATAGAATAATCTGTGGTGAGAGAAGGAATCACCTAGGATTAATCAATCAATTTGGATGGAATTAGAGAGAAAATGGAGATTGGATAGCTAAGAAAGATTAACTTTCAATGACAAATTCTTGGATACCTCCTTACAACTCACTAATGTCTATATATAGGACATATAACTTGGAGAATAAGAAATAAATGACAAATTTACTAATATACCCTCTTACTAACATTTTGGTTTGTATCAATACCCACCCCATCAAAAGATCCTTGTCCTCAAGGATCCGGTTTGGCTCACCAAGACATCCCTTAGCTATGTGCAATCCACCTGGATCAAAGACAAAGATGGTGTCATTCGGGCTTTGTTCGTCATGCTCTAGTGAAAGACCCGGTCTCCATTCAAGTCTTGCTTTAATCTTGATAATCCCAGACACTAAAGAGAGTAGCTTCGTCTCCTTTAGAATGGAAGCAAGTTGTTGGTCATGTAAGATTTCCCAAGCCAACCCAAGGTTAACATACTTCATCAATGCTATTGTTGTCCGAATACGAACTCGATCAATATGCTTCACCAAAATAAGTTTGCCACTCCAACCGGTCCACAGAATAATCTGACCAGCACATGTGACTTTCTTTGTCCAAAAGATATAATTACTATTCTGTCCCTCATTTACTCCATATACTTTATCAAACCCCTCACGAAATTGAGCACATAAAACGCAAGGTAATGACACCATGAATGGAATATAATGTAACACATCTCCACATAATTCCTTACTAGAATCAATAATTTGGCCATCCAAAACATTAATTTGCCAATACAAACCACCCGAGTCAAAGACGTAAGTAAGAAATCCAACCCCTTTCCTCGTCTTATTAGTGATGTAGTAAAACCATAAGACTAAACGATTGGATTCCCAATTACATTCCTTACTAGTATCTTCCACACCCCTAAAATCACCCTTGTCCTCAAGGGTGGGACTAGAAACAAGATTTGACCTTACTGTGCTCATGACACAACAAGCACCAATGATCATTAACCTGCAAATGAAAATGCTAAAGTAGAGTTCGAACTTAGGCAGAGAACCAATACAACCAAGTTCATAACTTATCATCATATCATATGTGATTGTACCTATTCCATTACCAAAAGAGAATCTCAAGTCTAATATGCCCCATCTATATAGCTCCTTTGAAATATCACTAATTAATAGCTTCTTATACTTAGTTTGAACATGGCCAGGAGAAAAACTATCAAATTCCTTTTTCAATTTAATCTTCTTGTGTATATCAGCGGCAATATCTTTCATAGCAGCAGTCTGTTTATCTCCCATAACAGAGTCACTAAACAAGTAAGCACCATCTAACACGGACTTTACCTCACGCAATTCTTCAGATTTCAGAACCTTAGTCACCTCTGAATGAGACAAGTTGAATTTTGCATCGCTAAGATTCAACAAATCCGGTCTATAAGACTCTATAAAATCCCCATGTTTTTGTAACTCTTCAAAGGCCTCACATATTTCCTTCACACCTTGAGCAAAGTATTTCAACGTTTTCCCTTTGCACTTGGCCAATAATTTAGTCTTTGACTCCCTTGTGAATGCTTGAATATCCGTCGGGGAGACAAAAGCTACTTCTTGAGTACCAAAAAACTCAACTACGTATTCTTCTAGGTCAAGAGTTCGCTCCCAGTCTTCAGGCCTACTAATCTGAGAGTATGGATAATTCGGGTAAGAATTCTTACCATAGAATTCTCCATAACTGTTCGGTGTTTGGTCTAGAGGCGGATCAAGAGTTTTGTCATCAGACCCGAGCTCATAATCACATCCAATGGAACTATTATCAATTTCTTTGGCAGCTTGAGCCATTTCTATCATAAAAGTTGGAATTGACAATTCATAAAGGCTCTTCACATAAGGAACATTTTCATTCCTAACATAAGGCAATTGACACTTCAAGACTTCAGACCTTAGAAACTTATTGTCATCAATTAATATGCCATCATCCTCCTCACAAGCATTCGTCTCATCAACCGATGGTACATTTTGATCCTGGTTCGAGCATAAAACTGATTCCGAAATTTCATCGAACACCTTGTGAACACAAGCTAAAGCCAACTCCTTTTGTGAAATAACAGTTTCTGGTTGACTCATTTCATCAAACATTTGGGGTGCAACACCATTTCTTAGTTCTTCCACCAATTTTTCTGAATCAACCTCATAATTTTCATTAATTTCAACATACAAAACCTTCTCATAACTCTTATCTAAGGGATACATATATCCATTTGAAGATCTTTCCCACAATCCTTTCATTAATTGATCATGAAATGAGTTAAGAAAGTCGATTATATAGGATAGAATTACCTTGCTTGTTAAAGCAAATTCTGCAACTTCCTCCATCTTCATATTATGTGGCAAGCCATTGGAGAGCTTATCGAAGATATTCTCACCCTCATATGACGTCCCATGTGTATTTCCTGCTAGTACCAGTTGCGTTATGGTGGCCGTCAATTTCTTCACTTTCTCTGAGATGTACGTGATTTCGTCTGAGATTGTCATTCTTTTTTTTTTCAATAGGATCTGGCTACTATAGGAATAAAGATGAATCATTTTTTTTTTTTTTTGGATTTTGATTAACACAGGTCGAAAGGAAAGATTGCTCTGATACCAAATGATACAATCATAAAAAATGAAGTAAATAAATGATATGATCGGTTTAACTGTTCGACTAATTAGTCGATAGGTTAGATTGATCTATAAAATAATCTGTGGTGAGAGAAGGAATCACCTAGGATTAATCAATCAATTTGGATGGAATTAGAGAGAAAATGGAGATTGGATAGCTAAGAAAGATTAACTTTCAATGATAAATTCTTGGATACCTCCTTACAACTCACTAATGTCTATATATAGGACATATAACTTGGAGAATAAGAAATAAAGGACAAATTTACTAATATACCCTCTTACTAACATTTTGGTTTGTATCAGTTATGCCGTCTCACTTAACAATGTCACCATCTCAAAGTGGTATTCGAAACTGTAAGAAAGTATAACTTGTTTGACACTCGGATGTTAACATGTTTTTAGAGAGACTTGTAGGTAAACTAATGATTTACCTAACACACCACATACAAAGAATGTATTCTTTTACGATATGTTTGATCAGGTTAGCCGAAATCTAACTCAGTTTGTTTAACAGAGAAATGGTTACAGAGCGTGTAATCAAGACAAGTTTATTTCATCATCAAAACGTCACAATCAGCTTACTGAGTCCATCTGTCCGTCTAATATTCTGGACTCTGGAGGTACCCGGTTAAGGCTTAAGTAATGTCAACTTTCTCAAAATTGTGTCTTTATCTTGTTTAAGCGGTCCAAACACCATTCATAATCATGTCCATGTCACAATCAAGCCTATCAAATCTTCCTCTAGCTCTCACAATCTGAGAACAATACTAACAATATATCCAAACTATCATAACAAAGACCCAAACTTACATTTCGTTATTTTAAGGGCCTCGTATCAAATTGTTTTTGACCAAAATATGCTTGTGTCAGGCAGATGTTAGGCATAGTTAATAGTTTAGTCTGATCCAAAACATGTACGTGTGTCAGATTAACTGTCTGCTCAAATTAATCTATCTCTAAACATAATTATTTTACTCTATCTCATCAACACTAATCTATCTCTAAACATAATAGTACGGAGTATAAGCTAAATATATCATCATCAACACTCTAAAAATACCTAATTCGCACATTGAGGTCAACTCCAGCATCTTCTTATCATTCACTAATCTATCTCTATTCACATAAATAAAAATCAAACAATGAGTACATGTTTATCCTCTTCTAAACACAGCACTAGTTTAAACATCGTACACTATACAGGGATTACTAATTTTGTAGTTAACCTATCAATAAACTGAAAATCACTTTGAAAACATAGTACGTACGGAGTATATATTAAGTCACCCTTCTCGATTTTTCTTTAAAACATAGTAAATACTAAAGATTATCATTGATCAGCACATTATTCACGGTTTTCACTGAAAGTCACTTCTTATATATCACAAATAAGCAAACTTAACCAAGATCTTAAATTTGAGTAAATATTACTCAAACAAACAGAGTTAAACATCATGTCAATACCAATATAGTGGATAACTTTTCCAGCACACCCACACGCACACGCACACATGTATTCGAATGACGACTTTACAAGTGAAAAACTTAATTAATATAAAGCAGAAAGGTAGAAATAAGAATCAAGTAAAATAGAAAGCTTCCGATGTTAATCGCTATAAGAATAAATGCATTTCAGATTGAAAAACAAAAACAGTTGCAAGTTTAAACGTGAAAAAAGATATTTTCTCACCTCGTTCTCCGGTGGATGCATCAGAAACCCCAATTCACCAGAAGGGTCCATGAGATTTCCCAAACATACATCCATACATAAATGTATATTAAAACTTTCAAGGCCGATCTGCACCAAGCCATTTGGACCAGCTTCCAAGTTACAACAGCAGACCATCTCCGTTATTTCGTTCCCAATCAAAGGTTCATAAACGGACATACAATATCAAGTACTTTCAGTGAATTACCAACAGCAGTGTTCAACCGAGGGCCATAATACTGACGGGGTCAGATATGATAATATGTCTGTTGGCATGTTAACATTTGAAACAGGAAGAATGGCCTTGGGTAGTTTACTTCCGACTGCTTCATCACCTGAAAACCATGAAAGCAAAGCTAAGAGATCGAGATGATGTTGTGCTCGCTGCTTCAGCACTTTTTGTTTTGAAAAAGAGAGCAAAAGGTGAATGCTTTCATATTTTAACCAATATATAAACCATCTGATCTTACGAAACACTAATGATAATTTGTTAATTCCACAAATTTCAAGACTGAACAAAAACGATTCCAGCACAAATCAATCATACTCAATCGCAAACTACTGTACTTGAATAAATCATTCAACATCAAAATAAAAGCTACGCCTTTCGAAATCGGAACTAAGTACCCAGCTTTCTGAAGCAAAAATAAAAGTTAAGAATGTTATGATTCAAAGGCAGATTAACTGGAAGTAAGAGAAAGACGAGGGAGAGAGTTCATCATTACTCATCTGATGAAAGATGTAAACTTTTTCATTCGTGATGAAAGATCTCAACTTTTGAATTGGAATGAAACAACACTCAATCAAACAAATCAAAATAGGGGGGAAATCGCGCAGATTCACCATAGAAACAAAACAAAAAAAGGCAATTAACATTGAATCTGAACAAAATTGATATGAATCTCATGATTTAAAAGCAATCTGATTAAAAAAAAAAAGAAATCGGGGGTAAACGAAACGAAGTCAATCAGATGAAAGATGAAAACTTTGTGATCGATTTATCAAAATAATCCCTCAAACTCATCTAATCATCAAAAGAAATCAGATCCAGCATTGAAATGAAAGAAGAGGCAATTCAAAGGTATGGATGAAATTACCTGAGAAAGCAAACACGACCAAGTTACAGGGGTATATCAATGGCGGCCTGAAACGCAGGAATTGGATCTTCAAACTGAGGTTAGAGTAATTAAGTGGCGTTCCCTGTTTTTTGTAAGACCTAGGCTAAATTATCTGACGCCACTCAACTACTAATATCCATCTCCAATCAATCGATAAAACCAAGGGTGTAACCGCTCATTTACTTAACTTTACTTGTTTTCTTCCTTTACCTTGTTTCTTTTGAGTCAAGCTAATTTTGACTCGTGATAATTTATGGACATGAATTTCGAAAATGATAATATTTTTGAATTTATAGTTTTTACAAGCTTTTCAAAGTGAGATATTTTTTGCGATTTTGAAATTCGGACTAAAGAGTTATGCTCAGTTAAATATTTTTTTACTAAAGTTTGACCGACAACAACTCTTTGTCCCGAGTTCTGAAAGGGATGATTCTTTATCCAAACCGATCATTTGTAAAAGATCTTCGGTTTGAAATTCAAATCGAAGTCTTTTTCGAAATTCATGAGTTATTGTAAGTTAGATATTTCGACCAAAATAAGGGGTACCGCATAGAATATAAAAAAAACACATGGTACCATGTAGAATATCCCAAAGAATTCATTAGAATGGTGACTCAGGTGATGCATGGATGCCAAATCAATTTATGATTATTACGTAAATTTGGAGTTTTTTTTATTAAAAAATAATGTATCAATAATATTTTGATCCGATCACAAGATTACATTATCATGTCATAATCGTAATATCTCAAGTTAAAGCAAGTGTATTAGGGAGTAGTTCCCAGTTTCCTTGTACGGAGGGAGTCGAAAACAACCAATTCTTAGGTTTTGTGTGAAGGTGAAACCGTTGGAACATAGGACAAATCGATTAGTAACATCATCGCTGAGAGAGGTCGTCTCAGTGTCAGTGTCAGATATGTGTACACAAATAGCTCAGGAACACGCAGACAAGTGAGTGCAGCAATCGGAATTTCACAAGGGAAGAACTAAGCAGAAACACTCCAACAAGTCACTAAGCAGACAAGTGACTTCAAGAGTTGCATTGTTAATAAATAACTCACCCTGTAATCTCTTCTTCATATAAGAAGTCGAGCAATAAAATTAAGGCAGAGTACACAAATTCGAAGAAGCATTTTGTAAAAACCCTGATCAATACTATCAGTTCCATGGAGGATTCCTGTCACAGTATTCAAGAAGACAAATTTCCCTTGTAACGGGTGCAGTGGCAGACCTAGGAGGGGGCTAGCATGAGTGGCCGACGTCTAGAAAACTGAAATTTACGCTAATGGGGAGGTCGGGTTAGGAGCAGTGGGCTAGACGAGTACGGCAATGTGGTGCTTGTGGGCGAAGGGTTGAGGCGGGGTGGGATCCGACAATCGCCGAGGCAGAAGCCATGGCTTTTGGGCTGGAGTTGGCAGAGGAGATGGAGATGGAGATGGATAAGGTGATGATGGACAGTGATTCCTTGTTGATAATCACAACTACGAGGAAAGGTCAAGGGTCGAGGGAACCGCATGGTCTCATAGTGGACAATTTGGTAGCCCATAGACGTCGCTTTGTTCAATGTTCCTGGTCTCATGTAAAGTGCGATGGTAACACTGTAGCTCATCATGTAGCTCATTTATGTCCGGGGAATGGGGAGGAACGTTAGTACTCTTCATTATTCCCTGATGCAATTATGGCATTAACGGAAATTGATTTAATATAAGTCCCACGTTTTTCTCTCAAAAAAAAAAAACAATAACCACAAGTGTATCTTAACCTTTGCGCAGACAAAATGAAGGGACCTTATTCACCTCCGTTAAGAAAGAGGCAACCCACGACACTAATGTGGCATAATCCTCTATCACAGCAAAAATTAAACATCAATCGATCAGCATCAAATGATATGTTCATCTAGTTGCCCACAACTTCAATGAGTGTTGGCTCGTAATCACTGGGAGCCTCGAATCCATGAAGATTCATGACTGTTGCCGCTACATTAGCCAGGCCACCAGTAGGAACATCACTGCGGAATCTTACTCCTGGAGTAAGCCCAGGTCCTCCAATTGCGATAGGCACCTGTCAAACAACACAACAGACCAGTGAGATATTCCAAATATGCAACTAACTAATAATAAAAGTACTTGAAGAGGATAAAAATAAGTTTAAGGGATGGATATACTCGTAGAATGGAGTAGGGAGTACTATATTACTTACAGGTTCTAGTGTGTGAGAGGTAAGAATCTGAATGTTTCCAGCCTTGTCAAGTTGTGGCTGCCCTTTCTTGTCCCTCTTCACCATGTCTTCGGCATTTCCATGATCAGCAGTTACGACATATATTCCACCAACTTGCTCAATTGCATCAAGGATGATCTGCAGTTGATACTTTATTATATAAACAGTCTTACCCTTGTAAGAAGACACAAAAATGATGTTTTAAGATGACCTATAATGACAATTGCATCGTGAAAAAAAAAACGAATCATCTTCAATGACAGTTCAGGAGAGGAAAAAGGCAAAGACAAGCAGACTTCAACAGGTTTTCGCTCCAAACTCTAATCCCAAATTGTCTCCTCGCAACAGTTGATAACATAAAATAGTGCAAATGGTCATACCTTTACAGCTTCATCAGCAGCTTTGCAAGCCACGACTGTAGCTTCTATGTCACCAGTATGGCCCACCATGTCACTATTAGGCAGGTTGACTCGAACCTGAATAGTTGTTACGGCTATTGGTTAGTTGGAAAAAAGTGGATCAAGAAAGCTATTGGTAAGGAATTCAAAAATCACCTGTTGGAACTTGCGGCTCAAGATAGCATCCTTAGCCTTTTCAGCAATCTCCACAGCCTTCATCTTAGGTTGGACATTGAAAGTAATGCCACTATCACTAGGAATTTCCACATACTCTTCCATTTCATTGTTGAAGTACCCAGAGCGATTCCCATTCCAGAAAAAGGTAACATGACCAAACTTGACAGTTTCACTGCAATGTAAGAAATATAAGACATTCATGGTAAGCAAATTGAAACCACACCACAACAACAAAGACCGTCACCCATTATGATGCAATCAATTATCCACACCCAAGATTAAAGCCTAACTTGATAGTTTCACTAATCAGACAACTAATTTTGATAGGTTATGATCACAAATCAATACTCCCTCAATATTTTCATGTTCTTCCATTTGGGTTTGGCCCCACTCTCAAGAAATGAAGTATAGTACTCTGTATGCATATAGTAAAATGTAAGTGGAAAAGGAGAATAAAGTTAACATAGTACAATACCAGTAAGAAATAAGAGTATAAATTCAGTGTAACAATGTAAGAAGTGGTAAAATAGGTAATATGGATGACAAGCAAGACGCAAGTTTTACACCAATATAGAAAGTTAGCAAAATGGGAATTGAATGGTGAAATTTCCTTATACGGAATGTGGGAAAGACACGGAGAAATGGAGGGAGTATAATAAGTCATTAACACACACCTGCAGGCAAAAGTGTGTACACCATTGTACGTTAAATATTCCCCAGACGTTCTATCAATTTCTGGAGGGGAAACAAGATAGTGACTCGGAAGCTTCAACTCGCCATCATATTGAAGCATGCCGGCATAACGAATTTTTGGAACACGAACTCTGTCAAACTTGTCAAAATTCTCATATTCAAGGGCCTTCGCAATCATAACCATACGATCAGCACGGAAGTTAAGTGTTACAACAGCATCACCATCAACAATTTGACCAACAGCCTTGCCATTGTCATCAACAATGACAAAAGGAGGCAAGTATTGATCATTAGCTTTTGGTTCCGCTCTCAATGTCTTCACAGCCTCAACTGCACTCTTGAACTTGTATGGGGCTTCACCAAGTACCTGGGCATCCCAGCCTCGTTTCACAACTTCCCAATCATTCTGCAAAGCAAGGAAACCAAATTCATGAGCAATTGGTTGAAAAGTACATATGAATTCAATCTGATAGCTAAGAAAGTTGGAAACTTAAATCAAGATGCAAATCAGAATATTAGATAACTGGAGTACTGGAGACAAGAAAATGATTTATTGGCAAAAAAAAAACACCCGCATACAAAGAAGATAATGGGCCGTGCAGGCAAAATTACTATAGTTCATGTTGAAGCATGATTCAATCGAACTATCAGATATCAAATGATTGGAGAAAATAGTTCATAACATTTGTAAAGTAAACTGGCGACTGGGGAGTTGGGAGTGGGGAGCATATCAGCATTAAAGAAATTTTATTATCATAGTTGAATACAATAACCATAATACCAGTATACAAATTAATGAGTTGTCTAGGAAAAAACGCCCCTTCTGAATATTCAACTCAATGCATAGAGAAGGGTGAAATGTTAATTGGTCATCAAATCGACATATGAGATTGCACAAACAACACATGTCAAGTTTCAATATATTAGGCAAATTAATCAAATACAGCATCACCATATCAAATAGAAAGCAGTAATTAACCCAAGGAATGTCATCAAAAATTCATAAATATGAAGTATTCAACAAGTACAATCAGGTGGAGTAACACAGTAACCTCAAGAACAAGGGTGGGGTTAAATCCTCCCATACAACAAAATGAGATCATTTGCGAAGTCGAAATATTATTTAACTTATTATTCCTGAGAAGAAATACAAGTTTATCACCGAAAAAGAAATACCAACCTCATAGCGATCCATAGTGACATACATGCGACCACCACCAGATGCAATCTGCGCATCAATACCTTTGCCGCGTAGCTCTGAGAGATCATTCTCAAGAGTTTCCACAAACCCAACACTTGAGCCATCCAATACATCACGACCGTCAGTAAGTATATGGACTCGGATCTTCTTGGCACCACGTTCAGAAGCTCCTTTCAACAATAACTGCAAAATAAAGTAAGTGATGATTTAAAGAGAATAACATGTTGATTGCTGACAAGTTGTAGAACCAAATATACCAAATGAAATTGTTTGAAAGAAGATACACGCAACACAAAAAAAAGACTGCAAGAAAAATACCTGCAACTGATCAATACGAGAATGCACACCACCATCACTCAAGAGCCCAATAAGGTGCAAAGTGTTGGTCGCAAAGGACTCCTTAATATAATTAAAACCTTCACCATCATAAATTTTACCAGACTCAAGAGCAATATCCACCAACTTTGCTCTGCACCAAGGGACAAGGAAAAATAAAGTCAGATATGAAAACAAAGACATTAGTCTACTGGGCTGCCAGCTCTAAAGCTGCTTATTATAATCTAATTAAGAGCAAATAATAGAAAATCCAAGAAAAAAATAGCTGAACAACTCAATGTTTTAAGTGCTTTGAAATAAGCAGCCAATGTCATCGAACATGTGGAACAATCAAGTACAAGCAGCAACATCAACAACTACAAACAAAAGATACCCAGAAAAAGAGATTCACCCTTGAGCAAAGATTCGGCCCGCACCAAGAGCATTGTGGCCAACTTCACTGTTACCCATGTCGTCCTCTGTTGGGAGCCCCACAGCCTTTCCATGAGCCCTAATCAACCTCCATTTCTCAGGAGCACCCTACATATATAATTGACAACAAAATATTCATTCACAAACCCTTAACTATATGAGGACGTCCAAAGTTTCCCTTTGCAGTCATCCCATTATCACTTAATTACTCCGTATATAACTTAAGTATCTACGGTATACAATTCCATTATCAATACAAGTGTTAGACAGCTTAGACTTTTAGGTAAGATCATCGTAAAGTAAGTAGGTAGAAAGTTGAGGTGAATAAAAAAATAATATTCTATAAAATAAGGCAGGTGGGGTGAGAAAGTCTGAGATGAGTCAAGTCTGACGATTGAAAAGTGGGTGGAAAGCTGGGGTGTCAGAGTCTACTTCAGACATGTTCAAAACATCATCAGGGGTGGTCTCGGATCGTATTCTACCCTCTACCCACCCACCCCGGATCGTATTCTACCCTCTAACCACCCAGTGGTTATGACTAGGTGCTCTGGGACAATAGCTCTTCCCCTATATAGGACTAGGTGACTATGTGCTCCTCCCTCTAGGCTGGGACAATAGGTCTCAGGTTCGAATAGGTCTCGGGTTCGAATCCCCTAGCCCTAGGATGGGACAATAGGGTCTCAGGTTCGAATCCCCTCTACTAGGCTGGGAGAATAGATCTCAGGTTCGAATCAAAAAAAATTACTCCCTCCGTTTCTATGATTTCTTCCGCCTTAAAGTGGCACATTTCTTAAGAAAAAGAATAAAATAAGTAAAAGTAGAGAGGAAGTAAAGTAAGTGGGCCAGCTAGATAAGAGAGAATGTGATAGAAAAAAGTAAACTGGAAGAAATCAAAGAAATGGTTGAAAAAGGAAACGTGGAAGATATCAAAGAAAGAGTATTCTACTCTATCTGAAGATTTGAAATCTCTCGCCATGGCTCCTTTTTTTTCCAAGTTGTAAAGAAAATAAATATTGGATCCAGATGAAAAATTGGATATGGATGATGAAAATACAAATTTTAAGATCGGAAAAATACAAATCAAAATCAAAATCAAAATAAAAAAAAAGACCTGCTTGAGGGAATCCATGGTGGGGGTTTCGGCAACATGAATACAATTGTACTGATTAGGGTTAGCTTCACCCCATCCATCCAGAACAATCATGGCAATAATCTTATCTTTGGGGAGTTTAGGATGATCTGCTAATTTCCATGACGCCGTATCTGTGCTTCCCATCTTTGTGTGTGTGTTGCAAAAACCAAATGAAAGCAAGTGTTGGTTGGGGAAGATGATGAGAAATGGCGGAGTTAAATTAGGTTAATAATGGCCTTTGGGTGCTGATTATTTATCGCCTAATTTCCTAACACTAGATTCTTAGTAGGTAGCATTAGAATAATATAAATAAACCGTCTTATATGAGTTTTTGTGTAATATAAATATACGGAGTAGTTTATTTAAGTAATCGCAACTTGCACAAAATCCAAAGGCCCAAGGGTCGCGTGCCTCATGACTCCAATGTCGACATTGGGACCTCACACTACGCTCTACATCATCCATTCATGCCTAATTTCGTTGACGTTCTTTTTTTTTGTTGAAACAAAGTAGATTTCTGCTCGACTCCAAGGTTTCAAATACAGGGTCCAACTTTGTTTTGATATTCAATCCAAATTAAGTTAAATATTCGATTCGTTTCTCACCCAAATCAATACTACGGTTAAACCAAACTTAATCCCCTTCTATAGTTTTATTAGTTGGAAAGCCCGTGCATAGTGACAATAATGATGACATCGAGTTAAAAAATTGCATAAATGAGTGAAAATTGGTTGACGGACTTTTATTTATATAATAAAATTTCATTGTCTTATTATATTTTCTCGATGTGTGATAATTTTACTTCAATTTATAGTCTTAAATGTTATTAGAAGACTCAAAAGAATTTTTCTGGTTAATATCTAAAACGAATGATTCATTTATGTATGATATAGTATAAAATTTCATCAGCTTTTTTCGATGGGGATAACTCTACTTAAATTTATAATTTTAAGAACTCTTTTTAGGACTTATTTCGATTACTTTTATTTATATATTAGAATTATTGATGATGTAGAATTTCATTCATCACCCCATAACAATTTTTCGATGTGCAAAACCTCTAGTTTTTTTTTTTTTTTTTTTTTTGCCAGCGAAAACAAACCACCCTACAACAAAATTAGAGACAAAATTATAGTGTCTCCAATGTTGTGAAGGGATCGGGGAAGAACATAATATATCATAAACATACATAAACTTAGATAACGCTTAAACACAAAGATACTACGAGGTCCAAGGGCCAAGGCATGTTGACGAAATTCAGTAGAAAGGGCACGAGCTTTAGCGTCCACCACATCATCATCCAAGTTGTAAACTCCACGCGATCGCTGATAGGATGACTGGAACACACAAAATGCACTTACGCCATAAAGACGTAGAAGGGAAAAGAGGAAAACAAGCCCAAGAGACTTGTCATCAGTGGAGTGAAAACTCCTACATTTTGGTAGTCGAACACGCCTAAAACAAGGCCAGCAAATCAAAGAGCAAACCCAAATGACGAAACGGAGTCCGCACCGTCCAACAACCTTCCTACAGAGCACCACCACCCTAGAAAAAGAGTCAAGAATTGCACCAACACACCCATACCTCCCAAGGGCCAAACTAACCCCATTAAGAACAACTAAACAGCAACATAGTCTCCAAAAGGAGCTTATTGGGAATAAAAAACTCAGCATCAAATAAAAAGAAGGCGTCATAATATTAGATGGGAATACATCATCACAACCAACCGCCCAACACCAAAACCCAACCTAACTCTAGATCAACCAAACATCAATTACTCCACAACTAAGAAGACCACTCCAAGAAGCAATCACAATGACCACATGCATCGGGATCCGGACACCGCCCACGACAACAGAGAGACACACAAAAAGACGGAAGGAGAAACCAGACCCGACCCAAATCCACCCAAAAAGAATAACCAGACAGACCGTCGGAAACAACCACCAACAACTGACTCAGACGAAAGACACAACCCTAAACCTAAAAAAAAAACCATAAGAAAAAACTCAATCCCAGACAATCTTATATAGGGCTACGGTGGGGGAGGGGGGCGAGGGGAGGGGGGAAACACCTAGCCAAAGCCATGCAAGACAATCCGGGACCAATCAAGATAAAAAGCAGACAAATCAACAACAACTAGAGACGGGGAGGGGGGCGAGGGGAGGGGGGAACACCTCTAGTAGTTGAAGACAACCATCACGAAAGACAGCCCGGAAAGATGTCCGGGCAGCGGCCGGCGAAGACGACGACGACCGACGGGAGGGGCTGACAGACGACGACCAGTAGAGAAGGAGGCAGACGACGATCGGAAGGTGATGATCGGAGGGGATCGGGCGCAACGAGACTCAGACCGACACAACCAAAGACAAAAGAACTATAGGCGGGGAGCGGACCCAAACACGGAATCATTGGGAAAGCGAAGCGAGAATGATCAAACAAAGGTGTAGAATGATTGAGTGGCCGGAGATGAGGCTAAAAAACCCCATCTCCGGCAAGGATGAAGAGATAGGAAGGGTATGGGTGGTGGTGGTTGTGATGGTGATCAATTAGGGTTATTGATTTGGGGGTTTTGTTTTTAGAGAGAAGGCAGAGAAAATTTTGATGTGAGAGAAAGAGTCATTTTGTTCTAAAGTATATTGCAAAAACTCTAGTTAAGTTTATAGTCTTAAAACTCTTTTAAATATATATATATATATAGAGAAAGAGAGAGAGATAGATAGATAGGTGACTTTTAAATAATGTCAAGTTAAAGCAAGTGTATTAGGGAGTAGTTCCTACTTTCCTTGTACGTAGTCCAAAACAACCAATTCTTAGGTTTTGGGTGAAGGTGAAACCGTTGTAACATAGGACAAATCGATTAGTAACATCGCCGAGAGAGGTCGTGTCAGTCTCAGATATGTATACACAAATAGCTCAAATGAGTTTTCACCCAAACATTCATTCATTCATGCTTATTTGTGTTAGTCTGGCGATGAAACGGTCTTCTTATACATAACTTGATATTCCGATGTTTTGATCATCCCCAAGGAACACAGCTAAACAGGCGGTTATGAGTTATATCCGATCCAAGCCAGGCAATAGAGCCGATACTGTCAAAAATACGCGGCATGAGGGACCTTACTGAAGATGTGGAGCGAAGGCTTTGAAAACCTTTTCATAAACGGGCCTTTTAAAGTCTACTGCCTGCATCATAAATCCAGAAACCTTAAGATTAAAGTGACAAACAATGTGTATTATACAAATGCATTGGCGCAAAGTGATGGGAATACTCACAAGCTCCATTACTTGCTCAGGCGACATCCATGACCATTTGCCGAACTCAGGTTTCTCTTTGCCGTCACCCAACAAATTAATCTCATCGTCGTTTCCCAAGAACTTCAGAAGAAACCTGCGTGTGTGCCGACAATAGATTCAACACTCAATTCTTTTCTGAATAGAAAGTCATCTTTAAAATCGGAGCAGATTTATGACGATTCAAAAGCCTATCCTACTGATAAAGACAAGTTTCCCATTCCTTGTATAGTTCAACTATCGGGGATTTGAGGCGAAATATGCCTTTGTGACTTTACTCGCCTAGGGTGAACTAGACAGCCTACTCAATCATGCCGGCAACACGGAATTTTGAAAGGAGGAATTGTCTACAAAAAAACACGGGAAAAAAGACAATAAAAGCCCATCAAATCAATACTCCCGTATATGCTAGACACAACAATGAGCTCCACTGACCACAAAAGCACTTCGTATAGGTGAGCTAACTACTGCGTCTATATACGCGGTTTAATATTTGATGTGGAGCTGCTCTCAGACTTAAAAATCAAGATCAGCAGGGCAGCAGGTGCTCACCACTTTTGAGCTTGCCCTTTCCAGTCTGATCCCCATTGACGTTTTAGTTTTTCCCGAACAGCTGGTGGGAAATCATAAGTCAGCCAATACGGTACCTGTTTCATCAGAAAGATGTCAGGATAATAAAATGAAACTAAAAAAGAAAAATCTCACGGACACTACAATTTAGTAAAAGCGTGATTGTTAAACGAATAGATCGGCTGAAATACGATGACAAAACTGTATTTTCAATTCTGATCATCACATGTCACATTAATTATAGAATTATCACTGTGCAGCTGCGGAATTAACATCCTCCTTTCACGTTTCAGAAGGCTTTCGAACCCCACCTTTACTGCCTTTATTTGGATACAAATTGAGGTGGGAAAGGAAGGTGAGGAATTAAGGGGAGAGAAGGTAAGGGAATGAGAGGCAAAGGAGTAGTCCTTTAAATCTTTACTATGTTGGAACTATTTGACTCATAGAAGATAAATAGATCCCTCAAGTTCTCTTCTCTCCATTATGCTTTGACGCCCAACATGTGTACAAACAAGGAAAATCACTAACATCCTTTAACTTCAAGTTCCTACATCCAAGATGCATCTACAATATAGACTTTCGAAATGAAAAGGCATACACACCTCAGCAAGGACTTCAGCTGATGTAACTCCGGTTTCTTCTCTGAGCTCCCTAATGGCTGCAATTCGGGCATCTTCTCCTTCATCTATACCACCCTGTGAACACAAAACACAATCACGTCAGTTCCTTCTTATCTCATAAATAACAGATAATATGTTTTAATGGTGACCTTGAACAGAGCTGATAGAAGAGAACTACGCAAGGCAGTGCGTGAGATGATATCACAGTATAAAGCCTATTAAATTTTAGTCTTTTAACTTGTCATGACTTATCTATCACACTAACAACAAATCGAAGTCTTTCATTGGTCTCTGCTTTCTATCATCCAAACGAAAAATGAACGCATTCAGTTAGTCTTTTATTGGTCTGTGCTATCAAGTTGGTTACAGTGAGGTAACAACTAGAAGAACGAAGCAACAAGCAAGTACAGTCATACAGGTACAACTAAAACCTAAAAGGTGGTCATTTGAATGGTGATATGAACTAGTAAAAAAAATACAGTATCTCCTTCTTTTGAAGATTTTAGTAGAATTGCAGTATTACTGAATGGGGAACATTTGAAATCCAAAAGTAGCAGAGTGAAATTTTCTTACTTAACCTGCATCATAAGTTCTAGTTATGTGTTTAGAAACGAAAGTATCAAGAAAGGTGATTACTAAGCAATTACGCAACCGTAATAACAAAAAAAAAAAAAAGCAGCCATGTGAACTGTAAGCACCTAAAGGGGTTCCACTGATTATTCTCACATTCAATACCCGTAACAAAATAGAATAAAGAACAATGCGGACAAATTCACCAATAGGAATCTCACAAGGAAAGAAGTAAGCAGAAACACTCCAACAAGTCACTCAATAGACTAATACGCAGACAAGTGAGTTCAAGAGTTGCATTGTTAATAACTCACCCTGTAATCTCTTCTTGATATAACAAGTCGAGCAATAAAATTAAGGTAGAGTACACAAATTCGAAGCATTTTGTAAAAACCTTGATCAATACTATCAGTTCCGAGGAGGATTCCTGTCACGGTATTCAAAAACAGAAATTTCCCTTAAAACGGGTGCAGTGGCAGAATTAGGGGGGCTAGCATGAGTGTCCGACGTCTAAAAAAACTGAAATTTCCGGAACTTGTTTTTCTCATTTAGAGTACCTCATTTCCATTAGTAATTCACCACACTAACAATAAATCCTGGTTCATCGAGGCGTCAATTGAATTCGGTAATCTCAGCAATCGATTTCACAACATATGAATATGATCCTACCAGTAAGCTCGCTCTAAGAGAGTAACAAAACAACACAAATTCATACTAGCAATTAGATTAATCATAATGATAATGCACCAAAATTCAACCCTAAGCATCAGGAATGGGTATGAATGAATGGCGAAAGAGATACCTGAGGCATTTGCCAGGAGTCGGGAATATCAAGCCTTGAAGCAGCAAAAACCTGCAAAAAAGAATGAAACGCGTGAATTAGGGTTGGGCGAAATGAAAGGCATAGATAGATAAATGATGAATACAGTATACCTTATTGGAAGGATTGATGAGACAGATGCCGACATTTTGTCTGTAACCTTGAGGAGGAAGAGACGAATCCATGGAGGATGATGAGGAAGAAGAAGAAGAAGATCGAAGGATGGTGGATGAAGTTCGACAATGGCGGGCAGAGAATGATGAAGAAAGGTGAAGTTGAGGAAGGAGTGGAATGTTACACAAGGGGAATCGGCATAATGCCATTCATTCACATTCACTTTCACTTTCACTTTCTCAGATGGTTGGTTCTCTACGCTGTGAAACGTGAATAAGTGAATTCAACTCGGATACCATACCCCCTGGCCCTTGTGGCCTTACCTCGTTCTCGTCACCCTGCGACTTATATGCATTGACTGCGGCCTGCAGGCGCTGCAGCTGGTGAACCTCAATATCTCGTACTCCAATCAATCCGTTGCCGTTTCTTGATTCTTGCAAAAGAGAAGATAAATCCCGAAAAAATAGATTACTCAGCAATGAGAGTACGAGACGAGTGTAGCCATACCCAAAATGTCTTCTCTTAGCAGTTACGCAGTACTAGTATGGTTCTAAGTTCCGCCAGCCCCTAAGGGATAGACGAAGTAACGTTAACTAGTTTTTCAGTGACTTCTTGTCTGCCTCACGAAATGTATGCTCGATTTTTAATACCCAAGCTCGTATCAATCAATGGTGAACACGTCTCAGTCCATTGATACACGTGATGGTGATCTTGGAATGGATTAATGAGTTGAGTTTCTGGAAATTTAAGTGTTTTTTTTCAATCGGTTTTGTTCCAGTGATTTGTGAATGAGATTAGACATGATTTGAATATTAATGCAATGAGTATGGGTATCACTGTATCGAAACCATGTCTCAAGCATGAACATATGATACACGAAAGAAACTCGTGAAAACGGGCAGAAAAATGGGGAGAATACACATTTATTTATAGAATGAATTGGAATTGGAATAGCAGTGTAACCCTACAAGGCTACAACCAAAATTGAACAATACAAAGACTGGAAGAAATGCATCAATACAAAGAGACTCCTTTGCAGAAAATTATACTCCAGTAATAATGATGATCACCTGATATCCTTTTACTTGAAAGGGAATTTACAATGGCATTAGCCTTTTATATCTAAAAAACCATACAAAGGCGCCAAATATAACGAGACCCGTTAATCCTGTAGTCCAAAGTACCCACTTAAACGCGTTTGGATCATCAAATAATGCTATTTCGAAGTTCATACCAAAGATACCAGCTATCACGCCAAATATGGCAACAACAAATGTTGCTGTAGTCAGGAGAAGCTCAAACTGAATAAGCTGGTTTCGAACATTATCCTGTGTGCATACAAATACAATTTAATCAATTAATCACCACATAACTTCCAAGGACCAAGGCACTTCGATACTTCACGGATCAATTGACAAGTACGAGCAGGATTTTGCAAGTTATCAGACTGGTTAAAACTTGAAACTACTGTGAAGAATTCAAAGGAGAACGAGTCACAGTATGATGACACTGGACTACTTCGGCTGACAATTACTGAGGCCCCCAAAACTTTCAGTTCGCCCCAGTCACCTATAGTGCTCAAAGTAGAATCAAGCTCTAACAAGAATTGAAGCTTACAGCAATAAGCTTACAATATTCAACAAACATCTCAAACCATTACAAGGTCAAAATCCTTTATGAAAATCAATGTTTGACATCTTGAAAAAAATATAGGGTAGTCGGTAAATGAGCCAATCTACTACGGAGTACATAGTAAAATCTGAATGCTGTTATGACATTAAATGACTACCTACATATTTGAAAAGAAGGTGCAAAAATTAAAAGAGTACTCCATCATACATAAGATTGTCCCTTTTTGACTTTATAATCAACTTTGACCGTAATTCGTATTGGATTTAAAAAACTTCTCTTTCCAAAGTTCCATTTATCTCACGATCTAAAATATCCTCCGCTTTTGTCGACCATAATATAAAAATAGTTGTTGCGATAAATCAAATGTGACTAACTTAACCTTGTATCTTCACAAACATATTTTGAGTGATTAATAGTCAAAGTTAGCCATCAAAGTCAAAGTGGACGATACAAATGAGATAGATGTAGTAAAAGGAAGTCGGTATTACTAGCCAATGTGATATAGTACTAACCTAAATGCTGTTATTTTTTCAGCATAAACCAAGGCCTAAACTTATTGGCCAAGCTTTTAAGCATAACCAATGCAGTTTTAATATAAGCGGAAATTTTCACTTCATGACTAGGTCAGGAATCGAAAGAATTTTATAGGGGAACACAGACACAGAGGCCTCTGAATTTCACATTTCGTCAGGAGCAATGAAAAGTTTCAAGTTTCACATATCATTAATGAGAAAGATACATACCAGCTGAATATTAATGAAATCTTCTGTGTCCTCAATATACTCCTTCAACTGCAACAAACAAGAAAAAAAAGTCATCAAAATAGCTATCTCATATTCAAACCTACATTGCAAAATAGTAGCGGATCCAACATACAGATGTAAGTTTATTTAGTGTGCTATCAATGACGACAAAGTATGCTTCCAGCAACATCTCCAGCTCTTCTATACTCTCAGTTTCACTTTCTGAGCTTCTCATGCTTTCATGCCGACTTCTCGAGGTACTGAAGCATTTCTCTAATCTTCTAGCATCTGGTGGAGACGCAACAGGAGAAACGGGGGCAGAAAGGGAAACAGCACCATCATTTGATCTTAATCCAAAGCCAGATTGTTCTCCATAGAATGATATTTCCATTCGTCGTTTCTTCTCTGTCAGATACATCTCAGCCATATCTCCATCATCATCCATTAACTGTTCTATCTCATCTCTAACCTATAAAAAAGGGGGAAGAAGTTAATCTGAGGAAAGATTACGATGATATGTTCTGTGATAAGACGGTGACTGAAGTAAATATATGAGAAGTCACTAATTTATTGATTTACAATAAGAGCACAAACAAAGAACGTTGAATCACATTCTTATAGTGCAAGTATATTTAGCACAGAACTAATATATTAGTACACAATATCCAGTATAAAATGTATTTGGAAATAATCAGCAGTACCTTCTGCACCCTTCGAGTCAATGCAACAAGTCTGCTTTTCAATCGGCGCACCCGTTCCAAGTTTAAAGTACTGATCTTCGATGTGAGTTCATCGAGCAATGGGTATGCTTCGATCTCTAATTCAGATGCCTAGCCAAATCAAAAGCTCAAGGTAAGACCACCCGGATTCCTGAGTAGCAGTTAACTCATAAATCTCTTCTAGCCCTACTAAATTCACATTACGACTTCTTGAAGTGCACTAGGTGAAACAAGGTTCCAACACAACATAAGTGATGTATAAAAAGTATTCAAAAGAATTCATATGTTGACACTAAGCACATAATCATGCATCCGTAAAAGCTTGTAAATTCGCTAATTGGTGGGGAGCTTGCATGAAAAAAAAGCAGTCACAAGGTGTCTATCTTAATTACAATGTTCGACAATGGCTTGTGTATGATCTACTATGATACATACAAATGAATCAACAAAATCCTGGCGAACAAAGGAGTGCACTACACAACCAATCTTATAGGTATATAAGTTTAGCAATTAGTTTACTGGCAACTGAAATCCCTGGCTTCTACAAAAAAAAAACTCACAGATTGGTTAAGGTATAATCATTCTACAAGTTGTCAATGATCAGGTCTATGTCACCCCTGAAGGACCCAAAAACTAAGCAAACACTTCATGCCTACTTGATTGAATATTAAAATGGTGCTTTTTACACATGAATGATGAATCACGGTAGAGCGCGCAGCTTTGTAATTGCTAGATACTCTTACTTTACTTTAAAAAAAGAATAGGAATGACAAATCTCAGTCGTGATCATGGTTCAAAATCTCGGTATAGGTCATAGTCGAGGTGGCAGTATAAACGGTTCTAAATTGGCCACAGATGGATCGTGGTGACTCTCTGTGATTTCTCGGGCCATATCTCATAACGACACAGTAAAAACCTAATATTTTGAAGCATGGGTATCTGTTGTTTCGCTTTTGGAAATAACATGAGGAAGGCAGGCAAAACAAAAAGGCGCTATTCAAACATCTTAGGGAACCATCAACTAGCAAAGCACCGTAGAGGAGATTGTACAATTATTTTTCTGGATAGTAAACTAGTAACATATGGTTAGAATATTTGCATCAGACAATATACAAACGTGCAACTAAAGGATGAGGAAAACTGCCAGTGCAGAGAGACTGCTAATATGCTCAACTCCAATATATAATTTGAGCTAATTGATGAGACCGGGTGGACAAACCTGTGAGTCAAGATATGAACAGGCAGCCTCCAACGCAATTTCCAATGCTTTGAACTCAAAAGGCAAATAATCAGGCGATGCATTGTCATAATTCCTAAAGCCTCTCCTTTGGCTCATGGGATCTTCTGAATGCCATGCATCGGAAACAGAGGATTTCAGCCGTCTCTGAAGTTCAACCACATAGTGCAACACATAGCTATCGAGGGAATTCAAAAGCAGAACCTCGTCGGCTGTGATAATACACCGAATCTGCTCTAGATTAACAACTATGGCCTTCTCTCTACCGAGTATAGTTGAGGGATACACAAACAGAGGATCAAGCAATCGCAAATCTCGAGCAGGAAGGTCACAACGACGCATCATAGTGAATTTGTCAACTTCTATAACCCCTGAGTTTCCAGATGTATCAACACGGATCCATGATCGAATGCTCTGCCCTCGCTTCTTTAACCCTACAACATCCATCCCTTGTAACGGTGGGCGCCCAGACCCAGATGCATTGTAAGGTAGCTCTCTAAGGTTTGCAGATGAGGCTGGTTTCCTTAGGATGAGAGGTTCTTTCAGGTCTGACATTATCAGAAATACTCGCACCCTGCGAAAAGAAGTAGCTCATATATATATGTACGGGCTTCCAAATTTAGCAATCAAATAGAAACAGAATCGAAGTCACCGACAAGATTAGTTGACTGACACCAACTAGACCCCGTAAAACCCCCCGGCCCCCTTCCATTTAACCATTACAAGATTTACAACTCGATCATTAGTAACATGACCAACAAAATTTAAACCTACATAAAGTGTCTTAAGCACAAAACAGCAAGATGACAACACTGGCACAAATAGACAAGTTCTTTGACACATAAAGAGAGAATTTCCGATTCCAACAAGAGTCCTAGTCCAATGATACCGATTAATAAGTAATGTAAGCTAAAAAGATTGAAGGATTAGACTGATATAGCTTGTGAAAGCGGAGAAAATCAATCCAAATCCCGTACGGGAGCACTCTTCCAGGACTACTCTCAAAGTCTCAAGCATCAATCGACCTCCGTAGAGTGAAAGATACAAATTAATCCAATGCATAAGGCCCCTTTAATACTGTAGCATTTACCTCTCCCTTAATAGCTACTGTATATAGTATATAAGCATATCGAGCCATGTAAGATGTGTGTGGATTGTGTAACGACAACTTGATTCTCTCTGCGTAACCTCATTTACATCTAAGTCTATCTTCTTCGCTAATTGTCTTTCTCTTCTCTTCTGCTCACCTCTACTAACGATCTTTCCTACTTCCTCTACTCCATTTCTCAAAATATGGGAGAAACAATCAGACGAAATCGAGTAACAATTATTTCCGAATTCACGTGTTCGGAAATTGATGTGCATCACCAAAAACTCTTACCAATTCTCTCTTGCCTTCATCAAAAATTCTTTACTCACAGACTAAAGATCAAGCAGACGGTAATCGCATCAAATCACATCTTATAATCAAGAGTATCCCCAAATTGGTAATTCCAATCCAAACTAACCATAATTGAATAAGCAATCACCACGAAATTCTAATCACACCCCCATAATCACACACTACTCAGAGAGATACGATCACAAATCAATACTCCAATAAACAGCAATCAATCAGACGAAACAATAAGATTAAAGGAGTAATTAAATCAAGTAAAAAAAATAAAAACCTGGTGAGGTCAGAGAGGAAATGATCGGAGAATGTCTCTTCATGAACCCTAAATCGTGGGATAAAACAAAGGATTATTAAGGAGGGAGGCAATTAGGAGAAGGTAGTTAGGTAGGTATAGGATACTACGAGTACTACTTAGTTCCGGGTAGTCGTGGTTCTTGTTACACTCCCTTCTCTCTTTGCTCTATCGCCACACTTCGCATTTTTTTCATTTTTTTACGCAAATACTCTCAACTACTTGTATTTTAGGTACTCGTATTTATTTTTGGATAATATTATCGTATTTAAACATTAAATATTTCGTATATTTGACATAAAATTAGAAATTTGAAAATAAATTACACATATATCAACGTAATTAATACTGTATTTATCATTATTTTTGCATTTATTTCTCTACTTGTTTTTGTTTTCTCTTTCCAACACCAAATTATTTCCCTCATTCCAACTCTATCTCACTAATATTTTATCCGTTCCGATCATTTGTTGCCCTATGTTATGGGTTCTGTTTGGTAAACAACGAATTAATATTGACAGACAGTTAAGAAAGCATATTTGATTAGCAGAAAGCATACTTAGACAATATAATGATGATTCATTCTTAATTAACCTATTAATGTGTGCTTAGTAGGTTAATAGTACCAAGGATATAAGGTAAGAACGGGGGTTGTATTCAAGGGCAGCTTTGGGTGGGGGGAAGAAGCTGGACGAGACCGGCACCGGGCTTTATTAAAATCAATGTCGATGCGGCTATGATCGGGGACGGGGATATTGGCCTGGATTTTGCATGCCGGGACGAACATGGTTCTCTGATCCTCGTGGGCAGCAAACGAGTTACCGCGAGGTGGAGTGTGGAGATAGCCGAGGCGAATGCTGCAATCTTTGGACTGCAATCTACTATGGCGAAGAGTGTGGGGTTGATAGAGCTGGAGAGTGATGCCTTAAGCCTGGTGACCGCTGTGAGAGCAAGACGAGAGACTCGAAGCCCGGTGGGGATGTGTATCGATTTGATCGAGAGTTGTTTAGGTGTCTTTACGAGTAGTAGAGGTATTCATGTTAGACGAGGTGGGAACACAGTTGCTCATAGTATGGCACGATTATGCACAACCGTGGGGGAAGAGATTGTGCTTGACTCGAATTTTCCGCAAGGCATTTTAGACCTTGCGGAGCTGGATTTACTTTAATATAATCTCTCACCTTGGTTTCAAAAAAAAAACCTATTAATGTGTGCTCAGTGGGCGCACGTTAGAAAAAACGTTTTATTAAATATATGTCAGTCTATACATCAAACCAACAACTTTAATAATATTGCCGACTTATTTCACTGGTCATTAAAACTGAACAGATATTATCATGGATAATTCATAATTTTTTGAATTTATGAAATCTCAGTCGGAGATTATAAATTGATTCAATTGAAATAACCAAACATGAATTAAAGAGTGCATAAAGTCATTGTATATATCACAAAGTGATGGCATAAAAAATCAAGGAGAAGACGAAAATGTACCATTCAACTAATTAAAAAGAATAATTTATGAAAGAGTTAGAATAATTAATATAAAGGTTAATGGATTTGCAAAGGGTAAAGAAGGAAAAAAATCAATCCGCTAACTAATATTGCAAAACAGCATATTGGATCCCAATATGCCATTACATAATGTCATTTACCCTACACCATAATCAACATATTTTTTGGTCAAACATGCCAAAAGCTCCCTATATGCTACGGAGTATTTACCAAAAACCTCTCATAGATAGTACTCCGTAGTATTTTTGGGTGTCTCAGTCAATTATTGTTCTTTCTATTTAAAGATTATATTTGATAAACAATTTGATCTTTCACGCTCAATTCGATCCATTTGTCATCTTATAATTGGTGTCGTCCTCTTTCCTTGATTTTTGTATCAAAACCAAAGGACAACAATTGATTGGGATGAGGAGTTCAACCCTAAGCCTAAGAGCAAGTCCAATAGTGATGCTAAAGGACTTGCTTGCAATTTATCAAAAATTCCTAGCTACATGTAAACCATTGGAGAAGGGAAATAGGTTGTAGCTTGAAAGCAGTAGCTGCATTAGCAATAATAAACGTCCATCCAAGTTCATTCTCCGCCACATCACTGCCACATCACTATCTACAAATTCAAACAAACTCAAACTCCAAAGAACCAATGTCAACAATAGCAAAGTTCATCCAAGTTTATAAATGGGTCCCACACACAATCCACTCACACTACTTATTAATTTCTACCAAAACATTTCATTTTTTAATTAACATCATAATATTTTTTTAATAAATTAACATTACATTTTGAAATTAACAAAAAAAACATTTTTTAATAATATTTTTTTTAAACTCAGAATTTTTTAAACTCCATATTTTTTTAACAATCTAAAAAAATAAATTAACACTTCCCACCAACAACTATAATAATACATTTATTTATATTTCGATATCTCCTCCAAATCGTTGCCAAATATGTTCAACCAAGTCCGCTTTCAAATTGTTGTGAACTTCACGGTCACGAAGCCCGGCACGCCTATGAAGAGACGCTTGAAAATCACTCAACAACCCTCCATTCACTTGTATGGAATCTGCTTCGACATCACTTTCCCAATTAGTTATCTGTGTTCCTTCATCTTCAACAATCATGTTCTGTAGTATAATATATGCGTACATGATATCTTTCAAATTTCTTCTATCCAAAAAACGAGCCGCTTGGCGTATAATCACCCATCGCGCTTGAAGAACACCAAAGGCACGTTCCACATCTTTTCTAGCCGATTCCTGTAATTTCTTGAATAACTGTCTTTTAGGGTCCATTGGATTTGGGAAACTCTTTACGAAGGTTGCCCACTCTGGGTATATACCATCAACTAAATAATACCCTTTCGAGTATTCAGTTCCATTAACCGAGAAATGAACTTGCGGAGCAAATCCATCAACCACATCATTAAACAATGGCGATTGACGAAGAATGTTGATATCATTGTTCGATCCAACCACTCCAAAAAAAGCATGTCATACCCACAAATCTTGAGACGCAACAGCTTCGAGCATAATGGTGGGCACTCCATGATCACCCCGCGTGTACTGACCATGCCAGGCAACTGGACACGCTCTCCACTGCCAATGCATACAGTCGAGGCTTCCAAGCATGCCTGGAAAGCCGTGATGATCTAAGTGCATTTGAAGTAATCGTTCAACATCTGCTTCATTTGGCCTTCTAAGGTATTGAGGCCCAAAGACTTCAATAACACTGCGGCAAAAATTAAACAAGCACTCCTTCGCCGTAGTTTCCCCAATTCTTATGTACTCATCGTAAGAATCAGGAGGATTTCCATACGCCAGTTGTCGAATTGCAGCTGTACATTTCTGGATTGGAGAAAGTCCCCTTTCATTTGCTGCATTATATCTTAACTGAAAGTAGGGATACCTTTCAGATAAAGTGTCCACAATACGAATGAACAAACTTTTGTGCATTCGAAACCTTCAACGGAACATCTCAGGTGGGTATGTTAGAATATTTAATAATATTCGTGTGGCCTAAGTGTTTCGGTTTAAATATAAATTAAGTTCATATTAAATATTACGAGACTTTAGTATAAAAGACGACACCGTGATGGATCGGTTTCGATTAATGTACTTAAAGTCGGGAATTACTATTCCTTCCGACCTTACCCAGTATCAAAAGACGTCTTTTTCGCGAAAAGGTGTGAATGGTTTGATTTGAGATCAAACACGTATCTCTTGGCTTGTATTTATATATCAAGCAAGATGTACGTACAATCTCAATCCACAAAAGAATAAAACACACAATTACAGACATTAAAAGACAGAGTTCCATCTCCATCATCAAGGAACATTAAAGAAGGGTTAAGGAGGAGAATCAATCGTATTTTCTTATTATATATTGAGTGCGTCTGATAGACATGGACCAAGGTTAGTCCTTACTGTTAATCAATTGTATTGGGTTGAATTAAATCAAATCTATAACGATTATTGTGGGACAGAATTCATTATCGATTCATAAACTACTACTTACATTTGGTATCAGAGCAGTATATAGATTTGTTTAATTTACCCATAAAAGTTCATACATGCATACTGTATTTCTTGTATGTATACTGTTTTGCACGGATGTTGAATGATTGTTTTCTTTTTAAAGTAAATTGTATGCAATTGTATACCTATCACGGTATTATTTATCCGCTGCAAATGGATCATAATAATAATCATTTGTTTATCCGCTGCACATGTTGTTCACATGGATCATTAATAATAATCATGAAAATTATTCATTTGTTGGGTTAATTCGCAAACGAATATGCTGTTTACTGTTTCGCAAACTTTGCAATTAATGTAATTATCACATGACGGTTTATTAATGATGACCTAAGTTACTTTATATACATGTTTTCTGATGATTACCTAATTTCATTCTAGTTAATGACTATTAAAAGAAATTAAGGAATTATTGTAATATGATGATGACACGCCAAACTCATATATATGCAAGTTGTATTGATTTTGTCCTTTGTTAGGTGATTATATATTGAGTTACGTAGTTCATCCAATTCGTTTGTTTATCATGTGACCATTAATTCATATATTAAAGTATGCATATGACTAAGATAACATGGGTAAATTTTATGTTATGAAATATTAACACATTATGATACAAATTTGCCATTATAGTTAAAAACGTTTATATTGTATGTGACATGTTAGTCACCAAAGTGGCCTTGTTATATTATATGTAAACTTTTTTCAAAATAAAAGTTATGTAATTGATCATGATTAAAGAGATGTTAAAATGATATTATAGTTCGTTTGATCAATTGGTTTATTATCTATATTTTAGGAGATCACCCAAAGGTGGGTCATTAAATATAGTTGATAATATAAAAGGATTAATTATTCATAATTGGGTCTAATAGTGTGTATATCCAAAGATAGCATTCTTATTTGACTTGTATATGTTATAGTTAATTGTTAAAGTATATATATTAACATCAATGAAAGTTACTTGTATTTAATATGTTGCCCAAAGGTCATTTAAATACATGTATAAAATGTTTATATGATATTGTTTGAATCTGTATGAAAGTATTTCAAAGCACTAATAGGTAATCATGTATAAATGTCGCAGCTTCTCCTAATATGTTTGCATCTGCTAGCTCTGTCGTCAAGTTTAATGGGCTTAATTATGATGAATGGGCTGAAAAGATCCGGTTTACACTGGGTATAATGTCATTAGACATTGCCATCCTCACAGATGAAGAACCTGCAACCATTAATGATGGTAGCTCCGAAGCCGAGAAATGTCGTTATCAGGCTTGGGAGCGATCTAATAGGTTGAGCTTAGACCTTATGAGGATGACAATGGCCGATAACATTAAGCCGTCTATGCCCAAGACAGAGAAAGCAAGGGAATTCATGCTCAAAGTAAAGGAATGTTCACAGTCGGATTTAGCTGACAAGTCAATTGTAGGCAGCTTAATGAGTGAGCTGACTGCGAAAAAGTTTGACTGGTCTCAGCCGATCCATGATCATGTGACACATATGTCTAACTTGGCAGCAAAGTTGAAGACCTTGGGGATGACGGTTAGTGATTCATTCTTGGTTCAATTCATCATTAACTCTCTACCTTTTGAGTTTGGTCAGTTCCAGGTGAATTATAACACCATTAAAGATAAGTGGAACTTTCAAGAATTAAAGGCCATGCTCATACAAGAAGAGGGGAGATTAAAGAAGATGAAGGAACAAGCAATTCATCTCCTAGGTCATGACGGTGCCAGCAGCAGCAAGGATAAACCGGGTAAAAATGGTAGGAAGGGAAAGTCTTTCTTTAAAGGACCGGAGAGTGCTATCCAAAAGGAAAAGAAGTGTCACTTTTGCAAGAAAGTTGGACATTTCAAGAAGGATTGTCCTAAAAGAAAGGCATGGTTCGAAAAGAAAGGTAAACATTATAGCTTTGTTTGCTTTGAATCAAATCTTATAGAAGTACCTAATAATACTTGGTGGTTAGATTCAGGTGCTACCACTCACGTTTCTCATATTAAACAGGGATACCATATGATCCGGCCCATAAGAGGAGCTGAACAGTTCGTGTCCATGGGAAACAGGATGAAAGCACGGATTGAGGGCATTGGGACTTACAGATTAATCTTAGACACTGGTTGTCATATAGATCTTACCGATTGTCTCTATGTTCCTGATTGTGCACGTAATCTTGTATCGTTAAGTAAAATGGATAATTTAGGTTTTAATTTCAAGTTTGGACGTGGTGTATTTTCGTTGTACCGAAATGATTACTTTTACGGTAGTGGTACTTTGATTGACTCACTTTATAGGTTTGATCTTGATGTTAAATTTTCTGATTCCCTGTTTTATGTTGAAAATCAAGGTATTAAACGTAGTGCATCGAATGAAAATTCAGCTCTCTTGTGGCATCAAAGGCTAGGTCACATATCCAAAGAAAGGTTAACGAGGTTGATGAAAAATGAAATTCTACCTCAATTGGTTTTTAGTGATTTAGATGTATGTATAGACTGTATTAAAGGTAAACAGACTAAACATACAGTAAAGAAGCTAGCTACAAGAAGCTCTCAGCTATTAGAGATTATACACACTGATATCTGTGGACCTTTTGACATTCCGTCTTGGAGTGGCGAAAAGTACTTTATCACCTTTATAGATGACCTATCACGGTATGGTTTCACTTATCTCCTGCACGAAAAGGCTCAATCTGTGGATGTCCTTAAGATATTCATTGATGAGGTAGAAAGGCAGCTAGAAAAGAAAGTAAAGATTGTGAGGTCGGATAGGGGTGGTGAGTTTTATGGCAGGTTCACTGAAAATGGACAATGTCCTGGTCCATTTGCAAAGTTACTTGAAAGTCGAGGCATTTGTGCACAGTATACAATGCCCGGTACACCTCAGCAGAACGGTGTTGCTGAAAGGCGAAATCATACTTTAATTGAAATGGTTAGGAGCATGTTAAGTAATTGTTCCTTACCTTCTTCCTTATGAATCTATGCGTTAAAGACTGCAACCTATGTTTTGAATCGGGTTCCTAGTAAAGTAGTTCCTAAGACTCCTTATGAACTATGGACGGGAAGGAAACCGAGCTTAAGACATCTTCGAGTCTGGGGCTGCCCAGCTGAAGTAAGGTTGTACAATCCGAATGAAAGGAAGCTAGATCCTAGGACAATCAGTGGATTTTTCATTGGCTATCCTGAAAAGTCAAAGGGGTATATTTTTTACTGTCCTAACCACAGTACGAGAATAGTAGAGACCGGAAACGCTAGATTCATTGAGAATGGTCAAACTAGTGGGAGTATTGAATCACGAAAGGTGGACATTAAAGAAATTCAGGAAGAAGTTCCTTCTCCTGAAGTTGCACCTGAAATTGTTGTTCCAGTTGTGCAATCACAATCAAATGACATAATGGAACAACAACAAAATAACGTGCAAAACCCACAAAATGACAATAACAATGATGATCAAGTCACAAATCAAGGGGAGAATAATATGTCATGTGAACAATTAAGGCGATCTGTAAGAGAAAGAAGATCAACCATTCCAGATGACTACCTGACATATAACATTGAGGTTGATTGTGACTTGAGCATTATGAAGGATCCCGTCTCATTCCGTAAGGCCATGGAAAGTGACAATTCTGAAAAGTGGTTTGATGCCATGAAAGAAGAGATGAAATCAATGGATGACAACAAAGTTTGAGACTTAGTTGTGTTACCTGAGGGTTCTAAGACCGTTGGCTCGAAATGGGTCTATAAGACCAAAACAGACTCTAAAGGTAACATTGAAAGGTATAAGGCCCGACTAGTTGCCAAAGGTTTCACTCAAAAGGACGGTATTGACTATAAAGAAACTTTCTCTCCAGTATCAAAGAAAGATTCTTTAAGAATTGTCTTGGCTTTGGTAGCTCATTATGATCTTGAGCTTTACCAAATGGATGTAAAGACCGCCTTTCTAAACGGTGAGCTTGAGGAAGAAGTGTACATGGACCAACCCGAGGGGTTTACATCCCCGGGTAATGAAGATAAGGTGTGTAGGCTGAGAAAGTCGATATATGGACTAAAACAAGCTTCCAGACAGTGGTATTTAAAGTTTAATGATACCATTACGTCATATGGGTTTGTAGAGATCATCGTTGATCGGTGTATCTACATTAAGATCAGTGGGAGTAGATTCGTTATTTTAGTCTTATATGTTGACGATATTTTACTTGCTGCAAATAATCTAGGCATGTTACATGACGTAAAGATCTATCTACGAACTTTGAAATGAAAGATATGGGCGAGGCATCCTATGTGATCGGAATTGAAATTTTTCGTAATAGATCACAAGGATTGTTAGGATTGTCTCAGAAAGCTTACATTGATAAAGTTCTAGAGAGATATAGAATGAGTGAATGTTCTGCAGGGATAGTTCCTGTACAGAAAGGGGACAAGTTCGGTACAATGCAATGTCCCAGTAATGAATTGGAACGAAAAGAAATGAAGAATATTCCTTATGCATCTGTGGTAGGAAGTTTGAATTATCTTCAGACATGTACTCGACCAGACATCAGCTTTGCTGTTGGAATGTTGGGTCGATTTCAATGTGATCCCGGAATGGACCATTGGAGAGCAGCGAAGAAAGTCCTTAGGTACTTGCAAGGCACCAAGGAGTTCATGCTTACGTACAAGAGATCCGATCATCTTGAGGTGATTGGTTATTCAGATTCTGATCATGGCAGGTGTACTGATAGTCGAAAATTGACATCTGGCTATGTATTTCTTTTAGCTAATAGGGCAATATCATGGAGGAGTAAGAAGCAGTCTATTATTGCTACTTCTACTATGGAAATTGAATTTGTGGCATGCTTTGAAGCCTCTGTTCATGCATTGTGGCTACGGAACTTTATTTCAGGACTTGGGATTATCGATAGTATAGCCAAGCCGCTGAAAATTTATTGTGATAATACCGCAGCCGTCTTCTTCGCTAAGAACGATAAGTACTCCGATGGTGCTAAGCACATAGAATTAAAGTATTTATCGGTTAAGGAGGATGTCAAGAAACAAAGAGTGTCAGTTGAGCATATAAGAACGGATATGATGGTGGCAGATCCATTAACTAAAGGATTACCACCCAAGGCGTTCCTTGGCCATGTTGAACGTATGGGTGTTATAGATAGAGCCTTGCTATTGTAAAGATAATATGCCTATTATGAATATAACATCTAGAATTCACTAATTGTTTGTTTCTGCTTTTACGAACATGTTGTCATTAAAGTGTAGGTATACATTACAGTTATTAGACTACATGTGACTAATAGTGAGAATTAAGGTTTTTCTCAACTTAAAGATTACTTAGATTTGGAATTGATTCGTGATACATGGAAGGAATCATGTCGATTAATATATGACGTATGACCCCCATGATTCGATTAGTTCTAACTCGATTAAGGATATGAAAGTTAATGAACTTAAATATCAAAGTGCACATTATGTTTATTTAACCATTAAAGTCAACACATAGGCCAAGTGGGAGAATGTTAGAATATTTAATAATATTCGTGTGGCCTAAGTGTTTCGGTTTAAATATAAATTAAGTTCATATTAAATATTACGAGACTTTAGTATAAAAGACGACACCGTGATGGATCGGTTTCGATTAATGTACTTAAAGTCGGGAATTACTATTCCTTCCGACCTTACCCAGTATCAAAAGACGTCTTTTTCGCGAAAAGGTGTGAATGGTTTGATTTGAGATCAAACACGTATCTCTTGGCTTGTATTTATATATCAAGCAAGATGTACGTACAATCTCAATCCACAAAAGAATAAAACACACAATTACAGACATTAAAAGACAGAGTTCTATCTCCATCATCAAGGAACATTAAAGAAGGGTTAAGGAGGAGAATCAATCGTATTTTCTTATTATATATTGAGTGCGTCTGATAGACATGGACCAAGGTTAGTCCTTACTGTTAATCAATTGTATTGGGTTGAATTAAATCAAATCTATAACGATTATTGTGGGACAGAATTCATTATCGATTCATAAACTACTACTTACAGGGTACACCGGGTTGTCCGAGAAGTAATCGGCAAAAATGCGATTATGACCTTCCAGATGATCTCTTAGGATTGGTTGCCTTCTTATTGTAGCACGTTCCCTTCCTCTCCTTTCGACAAATGCCCTGAACATTTCATCATCTTCATCATCCACCAATTCGTGAGCTATGAACTGTGATAAAAGATTATTATTTGTGGTGGTGTCATTGTCAAAATTAAAATTGAGATAGTCGTTAAGATTGTTCGTCATTTTTTGATTGAAAGCGATAAAAAACTTAAGTTGTGAGGAATATGTATTTGTAATCATACAGAACATCACTATATATATAGAGTTTCTGAAGTCTTATCTTATCAACATCTTATCTAAATGTAATCTAATATATGGAATCATATCTTATCAAAATCTTATCCGGATATCATCTTCTTTGTTTTACTAGCACTATGCAATATTGTATAGTCACATCATGTATAGGGGAGTACTATATAGGGGAACTTTTGTAAGAGCATTGTATAGGGGAGTACTATATAGGGCAGTACTAACTTTGTCTTTCACAGAGACATATATAGGGGAGTACTATACTTTTTGTAAGGCTGAATTCGAATAATTTCCTCACGAAGTTACATTATTGTGTATAATATCGGTTGTCCTATTAGCAAAATTTATTTCGAAATGAAGTACTGTGTAGTCACATCCATTCTGATATCTTATTTACTACAGTATTTGTCCGAAAAGTAGAGTTGTTCCTATTCTTAATTTCGAATATGGGTTGTCCTTAGCAAACTTTATGTCGGAATTGGAGTACTGTGTAGTCTTATCCAATGTGTAGTCTTATCTAAGAAAATACAAATCTAAATAAATTAAAATGAAATACAAAATTAAACAAACTTCATTCAAATCGTTGGATGAAATACAAACTTACACATAACTTAAACATAACTTAAATGAAAAATAACTTGAAAGCCAACTTAAACATAAATTAAACACAAATTAAACATAACTGAACTGAAACATAACTTAAATACCAACTTAAACGTAACTAAAAGAAAATGAAATACCAAATTAAAAAACTACCATGTTGACACATTAAACTGAAGACTAGACGTCGTACTTTGCACGAATTTGGTCACACATTCGTTGGTGAATCGCTCTTGCATGTTCGCTCATTCCACTTGTATCAGCATTGAGTATCGTAAGTTCTTCCCTCATAGAAGTAGTTTTCATTCGCTCGTTTATTTCCCTTAGCATTGTCATTTTTTCTCGCTGATATGTTTCATATTTGACTCTATCCTCATCTAACGAGGGCTCTCCTTGTGACCTTCCTTTGTTCTTTTCTTTCTTCCTTGCCTTGGATGCTTTTGTTCCTATAGGGCATTCTCTAACTTCGTCATCTCCATAAGAAGAAGACCTTTTAGATCCCACTGATGGTTCTGTTGTTTCTTCCTGTTCTCGAGCGCCATTCCACTTTGCGCACTCCTTGGTAATCTCCCACATATGCTCAAGGGTGAAATGTTTTCCCTTCTTCAGTTTACACCATTCCTCACGTGCAACTTGTTTCTTCTGGTCATCAGACCACCCACTACGGTACTGGTTGTTAATACGGTTGAATATCTCATTAAATTCATTTATCTCTGTCTGGGCTCTATGGAAACGAGACTTGATCTTCTCAAGTGTTCTACTATTATCGTTGCTATGTGTGTTAAAGTAAGTAGTGACTCTTTTCCAAAAAGCCCCATCCTTCTGTGCTGTACCTACCCTTGGATCTGTGGATATCGTCACCCACGCTTGCGCAAGCGCTTTCTCTTCATCTATTGACCATTTAACTTTTTTACCAACAGCACCATCATCATGAACTTCAATAGTTTCTAAACCCTCTTGAGTAGAGAAAGGTGGAACTGGTGAATCAGAGTCATCACATGAAATATTGTCTCCCGGAATTAATATTGGCCGACTCTTTGTCGCACTTGAACCCGGGCTATTGTTGTAGGTCGTTCCAGCTGAACCTGTCGGAGGTGGACACCAATTTGGTTGTTGCCAATTTTGCGGTGGCATATTTGGGTAATTTGGTTGTGGCATATTTGGGTAATTTGGTGGTGGCATATTTGGATAATTAGGTGGTGCCATATTTGGATAATTTGGTGGTAGCATATTTGGATAATTTGGTGGTGGCATATTTGGGTAGCAATAAAATTGTGGGTATGGGTAGCTGAAATGATTTGGTTGATTTTCCATATTTTCTTGAGTTTCTTGATTTGTATTGTTCAATAAATTACTGAAGGATCCTCTCCAGTTGGAATCCATGAGTAAATAATATTTTCAGTTATTAATATGAGTAAAATAAGTTTGGAGTAAAATATGAATTTGGAATGATGAAGAGCATCACTATATATAGAGTATCTGAATTCTTATCTTAATCATATCTTATCTAAATGTAATCTAAACAATGAAATCTTAGTGGATAATTTCATTGTGACATCTAAAATATGAAATCTAAGTTTGGAGTAAAATATTGTGTAGTTACTTTCATTCTGACATCCTATTGTGTGGATCATTGAGATTCGTCACATGCATTCCTGTATCTTATTAAATTTTAGTGGCACTGTTTCGTCACATGCATTGTGCCATCTTATCACATTTTATTACCATTGTGTAGTCACTTTCATTCTGACATCTTAGTAAGTGGATCATTGAGATTCGTCACATGCATTCCTGTATCTTATTAAATTTTAGTGGCACTGTTTCGTCACATGCATTGTGCCATCTTATCACATTTTATTACCATTGTGTAGTCACTTTTATTCTGACATCTTAGTAAGTGGATCATTGAGATTCGTCACATGCATTCCTGTATCTTATTAAATTTTAGTGGCACTGTTTCGTCACATGCATTGTATATAAATTGATATCTTCATCATAAAATTTCATTCTACTCTCGTTCAAACAACTATCATCCTAAAATTTCGAATATAAAACAACACTCATTCAAAACAATATCGTAAACATGACTTACTGGGATGATGAAGTTAGAAGGTTTCAAAGAGATATTGACTCCATCAAAAACCACACTCCAAATTTCATTACCCGTCTGAACTTAATATTGCCAGAGACGGTGTACATGAATGTGTTAAACTATACACCCCCGTTAACAATGTTGGGGTCCATCGTATCAGAAAATGCAGCAGCTGTGTTAACTCCTCCGATTTTGTACAATGCAACTATAGGTAGTGTATATATATACACGCACTTCATTATTCATTTAATAAATCACTTTTATATATAATCTTTTATTTGGAATTAATAAGAGAATTTTTTTTACTTACAATTTTGCAGATTCATATCAGCTGAAAGCTAATGAGCATCGTACGTTGAGAAAAGAAGTCGTAGAAGTCGTTCGTAGATTGAGACATTTCATGAAATTTGAACCTCTGTACGATCTATTGTCTGGGAATGGAAGATTTTTTCTACCACGCCAACAAGTGTATTTTTGTGATGTGTACGATGAAGTTACTATAGAGGAAGAATTAGAATTTCTAGCGGCTCAAGAACAACCAGCTGACCGCCTTAATTTCTCCTCTAACGATGATACTTCATCTGACGACGATAATAACTCTTATTAAGTGTAACTTGTTCCGCAGAATATTGTTTAATTAAGGTGTTGTCTAGTTTAACGTCTTATTTCATGTTTAGTATTAGTTAGTGTAAGTTTTCTTAATTAGTAATGTTTAATTAAGTTGTTGTTTTATGTAACGTTTTATTTCATGGTTTCGTATTACTATGTGCAAGTTCTTTTAATTAGTAATGTATAATTAAGTTGTATTTTGTATTAGTGTCTAATTCGATGGTTTAGTAGCCCACAACAACACGAACATGCACTCAGTTCGTTCATTCTTACAATACCTTATAATTTGTTTGTCGTGTTGGATCGAAAATACAATCTTTATAGGGTGGGTCAGGTTTGAACCCTATATTTATTTGTTCATTGTTTAATCGATTTTTTTTTTTATAAATACTAATAAAATTAATTTATGTCAAGTAATTAATATAAATTAACTAATAAAATTAATTTAAGTAGTCATGAATTTTAATTACAAATTGAGAGTGTGCAAGATGGGGTGTTTGCCTAAAGAAATTGGGTGTGCAAGATGAAGGAGGCACCCACTTGTGCATGAAGAAAAGAAAACAAACGAGCTTTGTAATTACAAACTCCTACGAACAAACAACTTCCAACAACAATGCAAAACAACAAACGAACGTTCGTAATTACAAACTTCCACTATGAACCTATTATTGCTAATGCTCTTAGTTCCGGGTAGTCGTGGTTCTTGTTACACTCCCTTCTCTCTTTGCTCTATCGCCACACTTCGCATCTTTTTCATTTTTTTACGCAAATACTCCCAACTACTTGTATTTTAGGTACTCGTATTTATTTTTGGATAATATTATCGTATTTAAACATTAAATATTTCGTATATTTGACATAAAATTAGAAATTTGAAAATAAATTACACATATATCAACGTAATTAATACTGTATTTATCATTATTCCTGCATTTATTACTCTACTTGTTTTTGTTTTCTCTTTCCAACACCAAATTATTTCCCTCATTCCAACTCTATCTCACTAATATTTTATCCGTTCCGATCATTTGTTGCCCTATGTTATGGGTTCTGTTTGGTAAACAACGAATTAATATTGACAGACAGTTAAGAAAGCATATTTGATTAGCAGAAAGCATACTTAGACAATATAATGATGATTCATTCTTAATTAACCTATTAATGTGTGCTTAATAGGTTAATAGTACCAAGGATATAAGGTAAGAACAGGGGGTTGTATTCAAGGGCAGCTTTGGGTGGGGGGAAGAAGCTGGACGAGACCGGCACCGGGCTTTATTAAAATCAATGTCGATGCGGCTATGATCGGGGACGGGGATATTGGCCTGGATTTTGCATGCCGGGACGAACATGGTTCTCTGATCCTCGTGGGCAGCAAACGAGTTACCGCGAGGTGGAGTGTGGAGATAGCCGAGGCGAATGCTGCAATCTTTGGACTGCAATCTACTATGGCGAAGAGTGCGGGGTTGATAGAGCTGGAGAGTGATGCCTTAAGCCTGGTGACCGCTGTGAGAGCAAGACGAGAGACTCGAAGCCCGGTGGGGATGTGTATCGATTTGATCGAGAGTTGTTTAGGTGTCTTTACGAGTAGTAGAGGTATTCATGTTAGACGAGGTGGGAACACGGTTGCTCATAGTATGGCACGATTATGCACAACCGTGGGGGAAGAGATTGTGCTTGACTCGAATTTTCCGCAAGGCATTTTAGACCTTGCGGAGCTGGATTTACTTTAATATAATCTCTCACCTTGGTTTCAAAAAAAAAAACCTATTAATGTGTGCTCAGTGGGCGCACGTTAGAAAAAACGTTTTATTAAATATATGTCAGTCTATACATCAAACCAACAACTTTAATAATATTGCCGACTTATTTCACTGGTCATTAAAACTGAACAGATATTATCATGGATAATTCATAATTTTTTGAATTTATGAAATCTCAGTCGGAGATTATAAATTGATTCAATTGAAATAACCAAACATGAATTAAAGAGTGCATAAAGTCATTGTATATATCACAAAGTGATGGCATAAAAAATCAAGGAGAAGACGAAAATGTACCATTCAACTAATTAAAAAGAATAATTTATGAAAGAGGTAGAATAATTAATATAAAGGTTAATGGATTTGCAAAGGGTAAAGAAGGGAAAAAATCAATCCGCTAACTAATATTGCAAAACAGCATATTGGATCCCAATATGCCATTACATAATGTCATTTACCCTACACCATAATCAACATATTTTTTGGTCAAACATGCCAAAAGCTCCCTATATGCTACGGAGTATTTACCAAAAACCTCTCATAGATAGTACTCCGTAGTATTTTTGGGTGTCTCAGTCAATTATTGTTCTTTTTATTTAAAGATTATATTTGATAAACAATTTGATCTTTCACGCTCAATTCGATCCATTTGTCATCTTATAATTGGTGTCGTCCTCTTTCCTTGATTTTTGTATCAAAACCAAAGGACAACAATTGATTGGGATGGGGAGTTCAACCCTAAGCCTAAGAGCAAGTCCAATAGTGATGCTAAAGGACTTGCTTGCAATTTATCAAAAATTCCTGCTTTCCCAAGCTACATATGCTTGAAAATTAAAAAAAGAAAAATTATTAATTTATTAATTAAATAATACATCTCCATATCTATTTCACTTCTCTTTCCTGCACACAACACAACAACGATAATTCCACTTATACATATTTGGACACGTTTCGGAAGTGAAAATTAATTTTTTGCATAAAATTTATTTTTTTTTCGTTTCAATTGTATTTTTATTTGAAATAATGATTTGTTTTCATTTTTTTTTTGCATGAACACATTTTTTACTTAAACAAAGCCGTTAATAATTTGAAAATAAAATTATGACAAATTTATATAACATATGTAAAATAATATAGAATAAATAAATTAAATATAACATATGAGGGACCTGCAAAGCTACACTACATTGTAGCTTAATATTTTTTTTTTTTTTTTGAGGCCCCGAAAGGGGAACTAATTGATTAATTCAGAAAAAGCAATACAACTAGCTGTAGGCGGGAGTCTATTACTCCACACAATATCTGAGTCAGCCATCATCGCAACCTGAGCTAGTTCATGCGCCACTCCATTACAAACTCGTTTCGTAAAAACCCAGCTAACAGAGTTGAAGAACCCACAAACAGCATAGATATCATCAAGTACAAGTGCCAAAGTGTTCCTTCCTGACTTCCGTGCATTAAGTGCTCCCACCACCGTTTGTGCATCGCTCTCGACAACAATATCGAACAAGTTCCGCCGGCGTGCTTCCTTAACCCCCTCGAGAATGGCCACAGCTTCTGCTAATTGAGGATTCCAGTTCTCATTCCGTCGGATAGAAAATCCCCAGAGGACTGCTCCCTGTGAATCCCGACATACCCCACCGAGCCCCACCCCGCTTCCTTCCTTGACCCCTGCGTCGACATTAATCTTCATCTTACCCCTATCTGGCGGTCTCCATTTATCTCCACTATTTTCGTTTGTCTCGCTCTGAGGGGCTGCCTGTCGGTCTCCATCTCCGTCCATCTCTTCAATCTCTGTCATAATGTCAGTCACACGTTTCACTACGACGTCTTCCCTCGCTGGTTCCTTCTTGAAAATGACCTTATTACGCATCTCCCAAAGAGCCCAGCAAGTTGTCATGAACAAACCGTACTCTGCCTCCCTCATTTCCTTCCACCGAGCCTCAATCCAGTCACGAACCCCCATACACCCCTCGTCATCCCCCACACCAAGCCCAACAGAATCCCAAACCCGACTTGCTAACCCACAATCCCGAAACAAGTGAAGACACGACTCAAAATTAGACTGACACAACTGACACACAGCATCCTCCGACCCGACACGAGTAGAGATGTTTACCTTTGTTGCGATCGCATCACTGCACAGCTGCCAGAAGAAGAGCTTGACTCGGGGCCAAACCGGGACCTTCCATAACTTATTCCAAAGCCACTTCTCATTTCTTTTATCTGAGCACTCCTCGACCCTAAGTTCCTCACCCTCCAGGAGGCGGTAAGCTGATTTCACCGAATAGTTTCCGTCCTTCTCGCTTCCCCAGAGCCAGGTATCCCCCACCCTCCAGAACCGTACATTGTAGCTTAATATTGGAATGAGTTGTAGCCGAAAAATGATGTTGCCCAAAAATATGAGTTGGCAAGTCTAGCTACATCACGTTGTAGCCCACTGCTGGACTTGCTCTAACACACATTTATTTGATAAGGAGAATGTTGTGTATAGGGCTCCTCTAAGTGATTTGAGTCGGTGATTCACCAAAAAAAATGATCTAAGTCAATTTGTACCGTCCTTAGAATATGATTAGCTCGATCATTTGTAAATGGGAAGTATAAAATTCTCGAATAAACTCCATATAAAATTTTAGTAAAAAGAACTACAAAAGAAAATAATTTTTTCAATATTTAAATTTTTTTTTGAAAATTTTAAGAATTATTTATGCAAGGTTTCATTATACAAAGTAATATTTTTTTTTTCTAAGGTGTGTTTAAGCAATTAAAGGATTATACAATCAGTTGTACATAAACTGGTTTTAAGATTGTGAGCTTTATCACAAAGATTTCGAGTTTTGTACTAAACTTTCTGAGTTTTAGTGTAAAGTTGTCAATTTAAATCAAATAAATGTTTAAGCTTAAAAACTTACAATTCAACTCAGAAACTTCTATAAGCTCAATAAATATACACAAAAACTCGAAAACTTTGCCTTGATTGTACAATGCTATTGTATGTATAATCCTATTTTCCGTGTTTAAGGGACACATTTTAAAATGGTACTCCTATTTTAGAAGAATCTGTAAAATAAAAATGGGTGTATTTATTCAATTTGTTTATCTTTTCACACAGACTAGGAATCCAAACTTTTGGTGCTGGGCTGTGTAGCTACCCAATATAAAGTGTTGGGCTGTGTAGCTCATTTTGGATCGGTCTCTTGGCCCTTTTGTGGTGTCTACTTCGTCAATCTACACAATTGTTTCTAGTCTTATATGACAGGACTGACGCAAATAACAATAAGATGATACTCGAACTAATAACCCTCATTTGTAAAGATAATTTTTACCGAGTATTATTTTTTATTGTCTTGGATGTAGTATGCTACAAATTAGGAAGATTTAATCCAAAGCTACTCACTTCGTTCTATTCATTTGTTTGTCTTTTAGTGATGAGTATTTTAATCAAAGATAAACAAATAAATGGAACATAGAGATTATAATATCGGATCTCTCATACGGAGTATTGGAGCAAGTTATATATTTGATCATAACTACTGCAATCACATAAAGTAATCCTAGAATTATTGGTGGTATTCATAATTCAGTAATTCTGCTGTGAGACCGTCTCACGGTAATCTTACTGTGAGCATAGGAAGTGGCTACAAATTTAGTAACCACCTCTTATATAAAAGGTCTCACGATAAATTAACATGAGACAGTCTCATATGAATTTTTGTGTTCATAATTTATAGTCAGTATTATTTGACGTAGTCAAATACATTAATTGGATTATCTAATTATCCATCGGAATTCAGAGTTGAGAAGAAAAAGTGCATGTTTTGAGGAGGATGACAAAGATTCACACCAACTCTGATCACATGTATTCTACTCCGTACATTTGTACATGCATGAACCTCGTGACATACATACGTTATACGTATAGTAACAAGTGATACAAGGTCGTCATACATGTACTCGTATACAATACAAATTGGCAAATTGCGTACTAATTTCATAGTAATCACGTGCTTGATACCACCCTATTAATTAATTAATTGCCTTCACAGCTGACACTACCCCATGAATTATACTCCTATTGCAAATAAAATAATGTTTTTTTTTTTTTTTTTTTTTTTGCCAGCTAAGACATATTGAGTGAGGGCTTAACTCTTGATGCCCATGTGCCTCTTTGTTAAACCCTCTAGGAATGTAGGAGACATAAATACAATGAAAAGACAAAAAAACATCATAGTGGAGATGGTCAATAATCCTGCAGATCTCTGGTGAAACGTTTGTTAAACCGTACAGTTGCTGAACGAGGCTCAGACAGTCAGTTGAGAGATGGATGTGGAGAAACCTTCGGGAGCGCGCCCAAAGAGTTGCCTGATGGAGGGCGAGAGCTTCAGCATGAAGCGGTGAGGATGCTCTAAATTTTGAGAACTCCCGAGCCACACAATCCCCATTGTAAGAGAAGACAACCCAACCTCCCGCAGCCTTACTATTATTCTTCCATGCTGCATCCGATTTAATGAGGATCATTGAACAATCCATACTTGAGCAAATAATGCTAAACAGATGTCCTCGTTTCACATTATTTAAAGCTGATAACTCGTCGTTATGTGATAGATCATAATCCAAGCATGTGCCCAAGTCATCCACCTTGACGAGCTGGGCCCTGAGAAGAGCAAAGAAACCATAGATTGAGAAATTCGCCTCTTTGAATCTGGCACGGTTGCGGATAATCCAAATTGTCCATAGGACGAAGACAAAATAGGTGACCCGAGATCGATCACTGTCCAGATTCCAAAGGTAGATAACCCAGTCGACAATCCAGTGTCGTATCTCAATATTGGACGACATGGTGGTGTTGATACCAAGATCGGAACCCATCCACAACCGGGAAGAGATAGGACAATCTCGAAAGAGATGATTAAGAGTTTCAGTGACATCTTCAGAGTTACAGAGGGGGCAGCCAGAGGGAACCAACAAGCCCCGCTTTTGGAATTCCGCACCAATGGGAAGGGCGTGATTAAGAATTTTCCATAAGAAAGTTCTCAATTTTGTTGGCCCCTTAATTTTCCAAAGGTATTTGCGTGAAAAGATCTTCAACCTTTCCTCCAGCGAGAAACCCATTGATTGGTCCTTTAGATGCAAGTCAAGTGCAAGCCGATACGCACTTTTGACCGAGAAGATTCCGTCTGAGGATTTGCCCCAGTAGAAAACGTCCCCACAATTCAACAAGGGGAGTTGGCAAGAGAGAATCTTGTTAACCCATTGGTCATCAAAGAAACGACCAAGCTTCTCACGACACCAATTCCCCGAGATATCAAGAATTTCACTAATGTTGGTAGGAGGAGGGACATTGCAGTCTTGTTTCACACTTGGGCATTCAGCAAACACCCAGTTCGAGTGCCTTAAATCAATGGAACTTGGCCGTCCTAGCAACCATGCAAATAAAATAATGAGAGTAATAAAAGTAACTATTTTGTACGGACTAATAAATTTATTACGATACTGTTTTATACTACGGAGTACAATAATTTGTGTTAAGTTTAATACAAAAACATTTAGGGGCTTGATGATGACATGATATCTTATACTTATTGTGTAAAACCGTTCACTCCAAAATTTGTACTCCCAAGTTGACCCAAAATTATATAAAGACGATTGTTGTTGAGTGAACTCGATCTCAAAGAAGAGAATTATTTAATTTTCATTTTTGATATGATATCTTCGCTGATTTCGCAAAACAATGTTCCATTCCTCTGCTCTTTTTTTTTCAACGAATAACGCACTTCATCGCATTCTCATTACAAATTTACAATATAAGAGAGAGATTCGAAACAGAAACGTATTATCCAAAATCTCTAATCTCAAATACTACCTGTAAAACATTTTCCAGCTTTACTCACGCTCCCAGCCTCTAATTAAGTTTAACAAGGATAATAAACTCCCTTCGTTAAAATTCAAAGGGTACGCTTCTCTTTTGGACTTATTCATAACTAAAATGAATTGTTAATATTCTCGAGAATCTATAAGAGAAAATATATCTTGTTTGATTTGTTAGACTAAAAATATCAAATTTTTATAATTTTAATGTAAAATGAAAGATATTGACGATATAAAACGTGTCTTGGTAAGTGAAAAAACAAACGTATCATTTGGATTCAAATAGAGAGATTAATTAGGCAGGTGGAGTTGGTCCAAAGCATGCACAAATGCACAACCACCAGTCACCACTTTTACTTCTCATGGACCAAACATAACATTAAAATATTTAGTTATTATTCAGTGTATGTAATATTGTACGGAGTAATGTATACGCAGAAATGATGAGTAAAATGGATCTTCCAACATAAGGATGACAGGGTCAATCTTATCCAAAACGAAACAACAACATCATATGCAAATTGATGGATGAGAGAGTACAACAGCAACGGCACTACCTAGATTTAGTGGGAGCCCACGTGGCAGCCTCACACTACGACACGTACGAGAATCCAAACCCCGTACGACACTTGATCCAATGTGAAAACGAGTGGGTGTGGTGTGGGGCCCAATTAACGGAGGTTTTGTTTTAAAGGCGGCGCGCCCGGTGACGTCGTTTTGAATAAATAAAGTCATACAGTAATACTATATATATATAGACGTCAAGTTGGTACAGGCTGTTTTTGCCGACATTGTAAGCCTTTTAACTGTTTTACCTTCGGTCAACTTTGCCCTGCTACTTGCATTATCATTCGCCTCGCTTCCTCTTCCCATCACCTTGCTCTCTCTTGCCACACATATATATATATATATATATATATATATATATATATATATATATATATATATATATATATATATATATATATATCCGTTGCAAGCTTAAAACGGGTCAAGTAGATACCACTTGAGGGGAAAATGATAAAGGCCCCATCAATCTCACTTTTGTCTTATTCCACCTACTTGGTACCTATTTGACCGTCATACATTTGTGACGGATATCTCCGTCACAAACAAGAATTTGTGATCTCCAAATATCTATTGTAGTAGAGGTGATTATGGTCGAGTCGGGTCGGGTTTGGACTGTCAAAACCCAGTCATTTCAGACTTTTTTGGGATGCACCGATTGTTCGGAATTAGGTTTAATGATATGATTTTATGTTATCTTTATTAGCACAATCTAACAACATTTAAATATATCGATCTTTTCTAAAGATAACACAATATAATTGTTAGTAAGGAGTAACAATTTTATCATCAAATGGTAATGGTTTGATGGCTGAGTGTTTAATTTGTTGGTATGAATGGTATGATAGGGTCGAGGTACTCTTATGAATATTTTAACATATGACACGATGTAGTCATTAACAATTAACTTCTCTTATTATATCATTTTTCAAATACCCAACCTCTGGAATTTCATAACTCGATTAATCTCAGTTATAATAAGTGACAATGTGAACTGGAGTGTGCCCATTCTATACCCGTCTAATTATATCATTGATTTTGCTTAACTTTAAGCTTATTACCAACCAACCAACCAACCAACCATCCACCCTCACGAGTCACGACCACCTAGGCTGGATACGTATCCCAATATCAAAATAACTAATTTAACTCACTCAAAACAAGGTGGATGGGGAGGTCATGGGGCAAAGGTATCCTAATCATATCATTAAACAAAAAATTAGTGTGACCTCTTGAGGAATAAGGTCACCAATATAATTGACCCAATATCCCTTTCTTGACCCATTCATCCACCCAATATGTGACACAATATCATTGTCTAGACAATTAATAAAGTAGTAAAAAGAATAAAGTAGGGTAAAAAAATGAAAAGTGATTGACGTTGATTTAGGTGGCGATTTTTTTGAATGGGAAAGTGAAAATTGATGGATTAAAGACATGAATTATTGATTAAAATTGGTGACCTAATTAGTACGACCTTCTGTAATGGGATGGTCTAAGACCACATGCCCAAGCAAGGTCAATTGATGGGTCATAACTTTATAAGGTTAAGTTAATTACGTAGTACATATTAAAAGAAAGATTATGATGAGCCTTGAGTAAAGAGGGTCAATTTGTGACTTTACTAGGAGCAAATTGATCCAATGCATAACCTTCTATGTATCAATTTTTCATTGATTACAACATAAAAAACCCAAGAAAAATAATGAAAATATATAAAAAAAAGGATGGAGGTACTTAGAGACTAATTAATACTCTCTCTCATTTATTCGAATCCTACCATTTGATTAAAATATACCTCACGTATATTCAATTTATGATAGGTTTCCAGCGAATGAGAAATAGTAAAATACTCCACATTTTTATCTATATGTAATTTTATTCATTATAAATAAGAATTTATGTTAGAATATGACTCCACTAAAGAATCGAATACATGAAGATTATAGTGAAAATCTAGGTGAAATGTGAACCAAATATATATCTCCTAGAGTACATATAGGTAGTTGGCATCATTTTCGTTTCCATATTCATCATGGACACCACCTCATGTTCATTTCATAAGTGTTTTGGGAGACTTTTTATGACTCTTCTTTCCTGTATAATCAGGTGGATGTTGTAGTGTAAAGGAAGACAGGCAGTAATACGAAGTGGTACAATGTCACGCATTTCTAAATACTAAAATTTCAAAGAATTAAAAACGTCATGCAATATCCAGAGAGTATATAATTTATGTTTTAGATCAGATTCAAGTCGAAAAATAATTCATATATTCCGTATGTGTTTATTGTCATTCTAAAAATTTCTAATCACACCACATGATACATATCACATTTTTTTTATTAATTTTCAGCCTAATATTCGTACAAGATTATCCCAATATTTCTTCATTTTCAAATTGTTATGATAGTAATTGTAATTTATGGGTCAAGTTGTATATATTGGAGTATTATGTTGTATGCTGCAACAATCATTAAAACTTGTAAAAACGGTCTCTTAATATCGTTAAATGATATACTCTGATGTAAAATCTTGATTTAGGTGTAGTTAGTGGACTCACCATGCGACACATAAATACATTAAGGGTTTCTCGTGGTGTCGACTTATCATCTCAATTATTTCATGTCATATTACAAGTAGATTTCTACAGAGTAATTTTGAAATAACAGTAATAATTATTTCACGATCAAATATCATAAGGGTTGGTTTTAACAACAAAGGCATAATAACTAATACGGAGTAGAATATAAATGAGGCTCAACCATCGTCTTAAGGTTTTGGTTGAATTGTTTCCATAACTTGGTATTAGAGCTAGAGGTCATGAGTTCGAACTCTGACAGTCTCTAATATCTCGAACTCTAAAATGGAAACCCAACACATGGTACGAAGAGCCTGAGCACTAACCACTTTTCAAGCCTGATAAACATTCGAATGAGGGGCATAAGTTAGTAATCAACCCAACCAAAACCTTAAGGCAATGGTTGAGAACTTGAGATCCATTTATATTCAATTAATAACAATACTCTTACAAGAGAGCCAACTCGTTGTCGGAGATGGAAGTGGCATAGTCGTCATGCCTAAACAATAACACGATCTAATATAATCCACGATCCAATAAGGTATAAGTCCACTCTGACACAATCCAACACGCCTTGTTACACCATGAAACGTGCCCAAGTTTGAGAAGAACAAATTTATTCCGTACTAGCATTACTTAACACACATACCGATACAACTAACACAACTCACTAAAAATACAATTTTGTTTTTAACTTGAAATACAAGAATTATTAACACGACATGAGCCGTGAGATGTGTCTAAGCCGCCATTTTCATTTGATGGGCCGTATTTAGTCGTAGTTATTATGACGGTTTTGGGGTATTTTGTGAGCTAAATCGGTTGTCTTGTATTGCATTTGTGTCAGTTTGGTATGAATGTAATACAGGCTAATTTGAAGATGTTAACCACTGGACCGTTGATTTGGGCTAAGAACGAAGGAAAAGGAAGCCCGCTTGAAGACCCGGAACGATAAGAATCGAAGAATGGAACGAAGCAGTAGCAGCTTGCCACGCGAGTCGCCCAGAGCTCAGGCGAGTCGCGCGGTTGTGCGAGTCGCGCGGACCTTATGCGACTCGCACGGCGGCCTGTGATGGACTACGCATTCCGGCTTATTTTGTTTTAATTATTACGTTTTAAGACTTGGATTTTAATTAGGAAACTTTATTATTACCTTAGGATATTTTTATTACTATTTTATTATTAGTAAACTTTTATTAGGTTAAGTTTAGCTTTAGTTTTTAGATTGAGATAATAATCATTCACATCTAGTTTTTACATTACATCAAGGAAGAAAAGGGAGAACTTTGAAGAACCCTAATTTTTCATCGCAAGTATGTGTAACTAATTTCTCTACTTAGATTCAAGTCTTTGAAACGCTCGATAATCGTTTGTGAGTTTGAATGTTTTGATTATTAACCTTGATTATTATGAATTGCTTTGTTATTAATTTCATGAATGTTGTTGTTGATTGCTAGGTGTACAACTAGTATTTAAATTGCATCGTTCTATCGTTAGTATCGTTAATTGAGTAGGATTTACTGATTAACTTTACATTAGTAACAACTAGGAATTAATATTGAACGGGATACGTTGATATTAGTACTTAGAAGCGATTCATATAAATATCTAAGGCACGACTGGATTGTACGTGCTATTTATTCTCTATCGAATTCTCAGATCTATATTGCTTCCGTCTAATTGAACCTAGAACTGGATTGTTTAGGTTGTTTTACGGTTAGGGTTAATTAAGAACGGGTTCGTTTTAGTTAACTATTCTTAAGAGAATTGGAATTTCATGTTCACGATAGAGTAGTCAAGGTTATTAATTGAAACCGTCTTACGATGATCAATCGCTATTGAGTGTGGATTTGTGCTTGTGTCTAAGTTATTTCTCATCATTTGATTTACTTAAAGTTTTAATCTTTATCAATTTTAGTTGTTAGAAAATCATCCAAAACCCCCCCTTTAGTTACTACGGTCTTTAATTACGTTAGAGATCGATTTCATCTACACTTTAGTTAGCATCCCCCTTTCCACTAACCAAATAACTCTACTCACATATTTTCCCGCCTAAAGTTTTCTACAAAAAAAAAAAAAAAAGGGCTATGCGCGATTCGAACCATTGACCTCATGTATACACAACCCTTCTCCACTCCAACTACACTCTAACATCTTACTGATACAAAATGTCACTACATCACATATAAAGCTATACAACACATGAGGTATGTAATTAAGGAAATCTGATTAATTAAGGAAATCACATGTTTTAATTGGAATGTATTGATTATATATAATATATATAGTAATCAAATAAGATTTAATTGATGGATGATTCATACTAACTAATTGATTGTTGTTGATTGATTAACTGATTGATTATATGCCATGTATATCACAAATATTATTTCAGTAAAAATATTACTCCGTATATTATAACACTCTTATATGGTATGATTAATCTTTAATATTCTTATTCTTATTTGATAGCATAATCTTACCGTATAATCTTGAACATATAATATTTTTGTCAAATAAATTCTACTGTTTTTAAACCTCTATTCTATAAATAACTACTCTATAAATTATTATAGGATACTACTGTTTCACATATGCACGGTTGATACTACTGTTTTTTAGTATATTATTTACACGGTATTATTTGTACATATGCAGGAAATCACATGTTTTAATTGGAATGTATCACACACAATATTTAATATGGAATGTATCATCAATCTTTCTTTTAAAAGTATAAGTATTTTGTATTCCGTTTTAACCAAATACTTGCATTATTTTAGTTAATTGAAGATTGCACTATCCCGTACAATATTTCACATAGAATATAAAATAGTTACGATTGTTATAGAATAAATATGGTAAGAATATTGAGTCAATATTCTCTTACCATAATACTTGGATTCCTTGTGTACCTCAGCCCTATATATATATAGGCTCTCCCCCATGTAATCATATAACTTCGAATAACAATCACTTTTCTTCTTATAACACGTTATCAGCACGTAGCTCAATAACACTTTCACGATTATTTATTACTATTTTCTTTAAGGTCATATGGATTTTGATAACGGGATGTCGCAAACAAACAGTGAAAATATATGTCTTGTAGACAGCGCAACAACGCATACAATTATTCGCAACAAGCGATTTTTCTCACATTTAACGTTAGCTACGGCCAACGTTAGTACAATATCAGGGACATCTAACCTTATCGAGGGTCATGGAAAAGCATTATTAATATTACCTAATGGTACAAAAATTAATATTCAAGATGCCCTATATTCAACAAAATCTGAACGAAACTTGTTGAGTTTTAAAGATATCCGTCTTAATGGATATCATCTCGAGACAAAAATTGAGGATAACACAGAATATCTATGCATTACTTCCATCATTTTAGGGAAGAAACAAGTGTTAGAAAAACTTTCTGCTTTACCTTCTGGATTATATCATACTATCCTTATTGAATCACATTTTGTGAGACAAACGAAAAATTTTGATCCTAATATTTTCAAACTTTGGCATGACCGACTAGGCCATCCAGGATCAACAATGATGCGTCGAGTTATAGAAAACTCGCATGGACATCCTCTAAAGAATATAAAAGTATTATCTATTAATGATTGTCCTTGTGAGGCTTGTTATCAAGGAAAATTGATAATTAGACCATCTTTGATGAAAGTTGGTATCGAATCACCAAATTTTCTGCAACGAATACAAGGCGATATTTGTGGGCCAATCCATCCTTCATCTGGACCATTTCGTTATTTTATGGTCCTAATTGACGCTTCAACACGATGGTCCCATGTTTGTCTACTTTCGACTCGTACTGTTGCGTTTGCAAGACTTCTCTCACAAATAATTAGATTACGGGCTCAATTCCCAGATTTTCCTATCAAAACTATCCGTATGGATAATGCTGGTGAATTTACATCTAAAATATTTGATGAATATTGCATGTCAATTGGCATTGACGTCGAGCATCCGGTTGCCCACGTGCACACCCAAAATGGCTTAGCAGAATCATTTATTAAACGGTTACAATTAATCGCTCGACCATTGATCTTAAGATCCAAATTACCATTTTCAACATGGGGTCATGCAATATTACATGCCGCAACACTAGTACGTATCCGGCCAACGAGTTATCAACAATACTCACCGGTTCAACTAGTTTTTGGACATCAACCAAATATCTCTCATCTTAGAACTTTTGGTTGTGCGGTCTATGTTCCTATAGCTCCACCTCAAAGAGCAAAAATGGGTCCCCAACGTAAACTTGGAATATATGTCGGCTATGAGTCCCCATCTATCATTAAATACTTAGAGCCTTTAACGGGAGATGTTTTTAAAGCACGATTTGATGATTGTCAATTTGACGAGTCAAAATTCCCGACATTAGGGGGAGAGAAGTTTAAACTTGAGGAACGTCGTGAAATTTCCTGGAATACACCAACATTAGCCCATTTTGACCCCCGTACAAAGCAATGCGAACTTGAGGTTCAAAGAATCATACATTTGCAGAATATTGCAAATAGATTACCTGATGCATTTACCGATATGGGAAGGGTAACGAAATCACATATTCCTGCTGTAAATGCCCCAGCAAAAGTGTGTATACCCGAAGGAAATTATGATAACAAAAATGAATCCAAAACACGCTTAAAGCGTGGGAGACCTCTAGGTGCAAAGGATTCAATTCCCCGAAAAAAAAGGTTAGCAAGTGTCATTCCAGAAAAAGACACATTACCTGAAAACTTGATTGAACAGTCAAATACGGAGGAATTAGTTGCACATAATGAAGAAAATGGACCACAAAACAACGAGATCTCTATAAACTACGTTGGCACAAAAGAAAGTTGGGACAGGAACACAAAAATTCCTGATAATATATTTGCATTCGCTGTTGCCCAAAATACCATTGAAAATATCGACGATCCTGAACCACAATCTGTCGAAGAATGTCAAAATAGAAAAGATTGGCAACTGTGGAAGGATGCTATCCAAACAGAGTTTAACTCATTAACAAAACGTAATGTTTTTGGTCCAATTGTTGAAACTCCCCGTAATGTTAAAGCCGTGGGATACAAGTGGGTATTCGTAAGAAAACGCAACGAGAAAAATGAAATTGTGAGATATAAAGCTCGACTCGTTGCACAAGGTTTTTCACAAAGACCTGGAATTGATTATCAAGAGACTTACTCTCCAGTGATGGATGCCATCACATTTCGATTTCTTATTAGCCTGGCGGCTTCAGAAAAGCTAGATATGCATCTTATGGATGTAGTCACAGCTTATTTGTATGGATCACTTGATAGTGACATTTACATGAAAATCCCAGAGGGACTTCATATACCTAAAAACGTATCCAAACAACGTAGTATATATTCAATTAAACTCCAAAGAGCTTTATATGGGCTAAAGCAATCGGGAAGAATGTGGTATAATCGGCTTAGTGAATACCTGTTGAAAGAAGGATACACTAATAATGCCATTTGTCCATGTGTGTTCATTAAGAAATCTTCTCCAGGATTTGCCATTATTGCAGTATACGTTGATGATTTAAACCTTATTGGGACGTTTGAAGAAGTTTCTGAAACCGCTACCTATTTACAAAAGGAATTTGAGATGAAAGATCTTGGTAAAACTAAGTTTTGTCTGGGTTTACAAATCGAACATGTCTCAAATGGGATATTTGTGCATCAATCTAATTATACACAGAAGGTCTTAAAACGCTTCTATATGGACAAAGCACATCCATTAAGTTCTCCAATGGTTGTGAGATCACTCGATGTACATAAAGATCCATTTCGTCCTAAAGAAGATGAGGAAGAGCTCCTAGGACCAGAAGTGCCTTATCTTAGTGCAATTGGTGCCCTCATGTATCTATCAAATTGTACTAGACCAGACATTACTTTTTCTGTTAACTTATTAGCTAGATACAGTGCTGCCCCAACTAAGAGACACTGGAACGGAGTCAAACATTTACTTCGGTATCTTAGTGGAACCACTGATTTAGGTCTATTCTACTCCTATGAATCCAAATCAAAATTAGTTGGATATGGAGACGCAGGTTACCGATCTGATCCACATAAAGGAAAATCTCAAACTGGATATTTGTTCACCTATGGGGATACAGCTATATCATGGCGATCAGTGAAACAAACGATTACGGCTACCTCTACAAATCAGTCCGAGTTACTAGCAATACATGAGGCAAGTCGTGAATGCGTGTGGTTAAGGTCCGTAATTCACCATATTCAAGATTCATGTGGACTCCATTCGAATAAAAATCTGCCAACAATATTGTATGAAGACAATGCTGCTTGTATTGCACAACTAAAGGAGGGTTTTATCAAAGGTGATCGAACGAAGCATATTAGTCCAAAATTCTTCTTCACACATGATCTACAAAAGCAGGGTGAAATAGACATCCAACAAGTACGTTCAAGTGACAACTTGGCTGATCTATTTACCAAAGCATTGCCTACTTTAACATTCAAGAAATTAGTCTACAAGATTGGGATGCGTCAACTTAAGGACCTGAGAACCTAATAAATTTTGTAACATCCATGATGTTGGACTTTTCACGATGTACTCTTTTTCCTTCGTCAAGGTTTTTTCCCACTGGGTTTTCCTTGTCAAGGTTTTAACGAGGCATCACAAGCACGTCCAACACATGTTGAGTTTTATGTTTTAGCTCTATCAATATTTAGTAATGCTAAGGCACACTGTCATCAGGGGGAGTGTTATAGAATAAATATGGTAAGAATATTGAGTCAATATTCTCTTACCATAATACTTGGATTCCTTGTGTACCTCAGCCCTATATATATATAGGCTCTCCCTCATGTAATCATATAACTTCGAATAACAATCAGTTTTCATCTTATAACAACGATTATTATTATTGTACAATATGTGTCACGTGATATATACATGTGTTATTCAAGTCTACACCAGAAGATATTACTATAATTTTACCTATTGTTATGATATATCATAATATTACGATATGTATAATCTTATTCCATGATCTATTCAATATAGGATATTTGTAGATATTATATAGTAACAATATAATCACAAGTATTGATTATATATAATATATATAGTAATCAAATAAGATTTAATTGATGGACGGTTCATACTAACTAATTGATTGTTATTGATTGATTAACTGATTGATTATTTCATGTATATCACAAATATTATTTCAGTAATCAAATATATAGTAATCAAATATTATTTCAGTAAAAATATTATATTATAACACTCTTATATGATATGATTAATCTTTAATATTCTTATTCTTATTTGATAGCATTATCTTACCGTATAATCTTGAACATATAATATTTTTGTCAAATAAATTCTACTGTTTTTAAACCTCTATTCTATAAATAACTACTCTATAAATTATTATAGGATACTACTGTTTCACATATGCACGGTTGATACTACTGTTTTATAGTATATTATTTACACGGTATTATTTGTACAAAATTACTCACCTACCTTATTCTTATAGGATATTATTCATGATTTATTATATATATAATTCACCTAACTCATTCGTCGGATATTTAATCCCGTACACATTTCACATACAAACATCATTCTAGCTTCACTTCCATACTATACGTAATATTCTTTTAATTTTATAATCTTTCAACTTTATTTACACCATACCCAAAAAATGTCTGGGTCTCAATCCCGACGTTTCAATATGGTCGGTGACATTAATGACACCAAGGAGACGTGGAGAATCAGGGTAAGAGTCATTAGGATGTATTCCGTACCGGCTTGGAATAATCCAAATGAAATTAGTCGGTTTGAAATGGTTCTACTCGATGAGAAGGTATAAATCCCCTTTTCCACTAGAATAACAATCTTAAGTTTTTTCCCGCCTACTTTGTATGGGCTATAGTTTGGGCCTATCTTGGTAGGATCATTTAGTTGTTAAGGCGGTTGGGCTTATCCATCATTCGTCTACGTAATTATGTACTTAACGTGATCCATATATCAATCTATAATTATGCCATATACACTATTACATACTTGGCAGCTAGTTACGTACTTAACTTGATCCATATAATTATATGTTATATATATCAATCTACATTATTTCTCATATATTATGCCATAAATTCCTAATTTTATTAAGATTTTACGTCAATTTAATCCAATCAATCTTATCTTACTCCATATGAAGCCACAACAGTGTTATATCTAACTATAGTAATTTTCATAAGTTTATAGTTATAACTTATTAATTTATTAATTAGTAATTGTAAAGTAATTTCGAATTTAGATAATCAATAATCTAATCAAATGTATAAACCCCTGCATGTATGCACGGTAGTTATAGAAATTTGGTTTGAACCCTGTCACCATTATTTTACGGTTTTCCCTTTTACGAATATACACTGAGAGAATAACTCTCTCTAAAGTTTTATCTCAAAACTACTCTACTCTAAATATGGAAGGAAAAAATCATTACATAAATTAAAGATTAATAAATAAATTTCAATCTATTAATTGTCATTAATACAAAAAATGACAATTTTTTTTTTATGAAATCAATTTGGAAATTTATTATAATGTTATTAACTTTGTGACAAAAAAACGTATTTCTCTGAAATGTAAATATTTTCGAGATGATTTTTTTTTACTTTAATTTCTACAAAAATATACAAAATCGGAGTATACCAATAAACTCTGTGTGATTTTTTTTTCACAAATTAAATCATGACTGAGTTCACATGACACGTGGGATAACTCATTTTATAAAAAATGAAAAAAAAAATGAAAAAAAATCCTTCATTAAGTATTGAAAATTTAGGACTTTTCTTACTACAAATAAAAATTGTTCCCCATAACAACTAAAAAATCATCGGTACACATTTTTTACAAAATAGTACTCCTAAATTAAAAAGAGAAATGAGTATGTATCTTTAAATTCAAGATGACATATACGGAGCATAAAAAATATACGTACTATTTTCATTAAAACACACATTTAATGACATTTCAAAACATTATCCAATTATCTTGATTTGTTTTGCAATGTCAAAAATATCGTCATATATATACCTGCATATATCATTGTTAGATTAATAAAAATAAAAGAATTGAAAATCTAAAATAAAATATGCTATAAAATAAATTTATTAAAAATACCGTGCATTATTGCACGGGGTCTATACTAGTAATTAGATTAATCTGATTCCCTTGGGTTCGACCCTTATTTCTACTTTACTACGTTTTAGTATTTAGATTTAAGTGATTATAAATTGTAATTTGAGGCATACGACTTTAGCCCGTCAAATTTTGGCGCCGTTGCCGGGGAATCGGTATTAATTATTTTTGTGGTTTCTAGTGTAGTTTTTAGTTTTCTTTTTATTATAGCTAATTTTATTTTATTTTATTTTATTTTATTTTGTGTAGTTTATGTATAATACTCGTTCTTCTAACCTGAACCTCGAGGCATTCGACTCAGAGATTGAACGCACTCTTCACAGGTCACGGAGAATCGGAGAGGGAGCAATAGTCATGAGAACACAGGAATTCGAGGATCTAGAGTTTAATAACGATATTCTTGTTATTCCAGAGGTGAACGAAGTTTCTTCCGAATCCGAAGACGAGTCGTATACCATGGCCAACACGATTAAGCAGCTGACGGCACCCGATCTCGTACAACAACCTTTGTGCATTACGTACCCACCATTGGGTGCGAATGCCACTTTTGAATTGAAGTCGGGTTTGATCCATCAACTACCCACGTTTCATGGCTTAAGCGATGAGGACCCTAACAAGCACTTGTCGGATTTTCACATTGTATGCTTGAGTATGAAACCGTCATCTGTCACTGATGAGCAGCTGAAGCTAAGGGCCTTTCCCTTCTCATTGAAGGATTCTGCTAGGGATTGGTTGTATTACTTGCCACCTGCAAGTATAGATACGTGGGTGAAGATGAAGAAGGCGTTCCTTGAGAAGTACTTTCCGGCATCTCGAGCCTCCCAGTTGAAGAAGCAGATTAGTAATGCGGAGCAACGAGACGGTGAGACGATGTACGAGTATTGGGAACGCTTTAAGAAGCTATGTGCTACATGCCCATATCATGGCTACAATCCTCAAGACCTTGTGATGTATTTTTGTGGAGGTCTTTGTGTGGAGGATGCTCGCACTGTGAATGCGGCATGTGGGGGATCAATCGTGAACAAGAGTCCAGATGCCGCTATAGAGGTGATCCAGGAGCTAGCTGAAAGTTCTCGGGATTTTTCCCGAAAATATAAACGGGGAGTGCATGCCTTAGGTAATTCATCATCCTCGAGCCTTGAAAATAAAGTTGATAGCTTGACCAACCTTGTCCAAAATATGATGTCGGGGAAAACAAATCAAGCTATGGTGTGTGGTATTTGTTCGAACGAGGGACATCCGAGTGAGCATTGTCCTCAAATGTATGAAGGTCAAGAGGAGGTGAACGGAGTGTGGGAAACCGGGCAAAACAAAAAATGGGATCCATACTCTAACACTTTCAATCCCGGATGGAGACATCACCCGAACATGAGGTGGAGGAATCGGGAAGGCGACCAAGAAATTAATCAAGGTAATCAATTTGGTCAATCGAATCAACAGTTATTTGCTAAGCAACAAGTAGCAAATACGGTTCCTACTAAACCTCCACCTAATGGACAAATGTCCACCGAGGACATGATCCGCGCTTTGGTTGCTAGTCAAGCTACGGTAACCGCCCAAATGTCCAATCTTCAAGCTACGGTTCTTCAACATCAAACAGAGAACAAAGCTAGCATTCAGAATTTGGAAGTTCAAATGGGCCAAATGGCGACCGCCATTGGTAGGTTGGAGGCTCGAGATTCGGGGAAACTACCTAGTCAAACCATTCTTTCGAAGGAAAACGTGAGTGCCGTATCTTTAAGGAATGGGAGACAATTGGTGGAGGCCGACAAACCGAAGAGGAAGGCCAAAGAAGCTATGGTTCAGGAAGAGGAGCTAGTGATCGAGGAAGGTGAGGAAACTCCGAATGAACAAGAGAAGGAGTTAATTACTCCTACAACACCGGTGGTAGAACCGGATGTTCCTTTTCCCGAGGCACTCAAGCGCACCCGTCGTTATGAGCACGACAAGGATATCTACGAGGTATTTGAAAAGTGCGAGGTAAACATTCCCCTTCTTAATCTTTTAAAGAGTATTCCTAAATATGCTAAATTCTTGAAAGAATTATGTACTATTAAAAGGAATAACAAGTTGAAGGGAGCTAAGAAAGGGAAGGGCAGTGAGTATGTGTCCGCTATTTTTCAAAAGAAATTACCCCCTAAGTGTGGCGACCCGGGCATGTTTACTATACCTTGCACCATAGGAGGTACTTTGTTTGACAAGTCTATGTTAGATTTGGGAGCTTCGATTAATGTGATCCCTCTTTCTATCTATGAATCTCTTAGACTTGGGCCTATGAGGGAAACCGGGAAAGTAGTGCAACTAGCGGATCGATCGAGTGTCTATCCTAAGGGAGTTGTAGAGAATGTCCTAGTTAAAGTTGATAAGTTGGTCTTTCCGGCCGATTTTTATGTTTTGGACATGGAACATGACTATAGTGCAACTCCTATCATTCTAGGACGACCGTTCCTAAAGACCGCGGGAACAAAAATCGATGTCCCTAATGACTCACTTAGCATGCAATTTGAGGGTAGAGTCGTTAAATTTGACATAAATAAGCCTAGTTCTCACTTTCCGAAAGACAATACCTTGTGTCGTGTTGATATTGTTGATCATTTATCGCCTAACCCACAAGAAGAAGTGGTGAAATCGGTTCCTAAACCGATTTCGTCTACCCCTTCTAGCAAGGAATTTTTGTTTTGTGAGCATGTGCAGGAACCTCCTTCTAAGGGACCCAAGTGTGTCATTCTTTGGGAGTCGCGTAAGGACGCGGAGTTCAACAAAAGTAAAACGAGATCATGGTTCGATCAATGGATGGTTCGGAAGAGCTCAAGCAAGCGTCCAACGGTCTTGAAATTTCAAAAGGGAAAAGTGAAAGATTTAGTCGGCATAAGGCTTAAGCCGACTCATACAAGGAGTGACGAATCAGATGTCGGGAGAAGCAAGCTCTCGGACATGACGTTTTCTACCTAACCTCCATCTTAGTCGAGCGAACGACTTTAAACAAAAGCGCTTCCGGGAGGCAACCCGTTTTTGTAGACTTTTATTGTAAAATTTTATTTTACGGGTCATAGGTCGTATTATTAATTTCGTTGTTTTTCTTAATCGTTGTTTTTCTTAAACTTAGTTTTTATTACTAACTTTTGATGTTTTTTTTAGGAGAAAAGCGTCGATTTTCCAGGAGGTTGGGCGACTAGCATGGGTCTTGGACGACTAGCATGGAGATCCCTCGAAATCTGAGCGAAAATTGAAGAAAAAGAGGACGGATTTCCAGGCAGCCGCACGAGTCGCGCGGACCCTATGCGACTCGCGTGGCTCTTCTCTCACAGGTATTATTTTATTATTATTTTTTTTTTAAAAAAAAAAATCAAAAATTGAAAAAAAAACAGATCCGACTCCCCCTTTCCGCTTCTATCCCTTTCATCCCTAATTTCCCCAAACCCTAATTTCTATTTTCCCCAAATTCAATATCAATTACTCCATCTTCAAAACTCATTAATCTCTACCCAACCATCATCCTTGCTCCTCACTTCAAATCCGATTCAACCTGTTAGTTCTGCGTGAACATCCGTTGTCTGTCGTCAGTGTGCGTCGTTGTCGTCGGAGTTCGTAGTCCGTGTTCAGGCGAATCGCGTGAGTGTCAGGCGAGTCGCGGGTGGGTCCGTAGTCAGCTGTCGCTTGTGCTGCTGCGTGTCTGTCGTCGGCCCTTCATTTGGTTCCGGTTGTGGTGCGTGAGTCGGGCGTGTCTGTGGTTCCGGTTTCCGTTCCGTGGCTGTCGAGGTTGTAAGTCATTAACTCCATCCTCTCATCCTCTCTGTTTCATTTCTATGATTTCATAATTGTGTACTGTATGAGTTGCTAGGTCTAAGTTGGGGAAAGTTTGATTTCTGTCTATTCCGTGTGAATTAAGCAAGCCTAGTTGTAGTCAACACCCCGTTTCGTTTCACGATTCGCCTACGTGTTTTGGTTTGAGTCGGGTGTCGTCCGAGTTCATAGTTTACATATTTTAGGTAGTTTTCACTAGTAAGTGTCAGCTGTCCTAGAAACTCTTGAGTTATGGCCCCGAAAAAACAAAAGACGACCGCGGTGGATTATATGGGATGTAAGAATTTGAGTGCGAAACGGAAAGCAGTATGACGCCAACTATTTGATCGAGTTGTTATGTCGGCTAAGTTTGTCGATAATTTGGCATTGAGGTTGCTTGGGATAATTGATGAGGTGTATACGTTATTGACTCGTATTGGGCTAGCGAACTTTTATGATAAGCACGCGGACACGTATAAGCGCTACACACTTGAATTCTTGTCCACCCTAGAAGTACATCGTGATGACGACCCCCCTCACATTACTTTTCATCTCGGAGATGCGGAACGAAATGTAGATTTCACGGAATTGAGGGAGGCGTTGGGTATAGCACCGAGAGGGGGAGCGGAGTTTTTGACCCCTACGTCTCGAATGATGGATGCGTTTTGGTTGAAAATTGCCGGTCATGCATATGGTAACGTAGGAGCTAAGAATGCTGATATTCGTCACCCCGCCCTTCGTTATGTTCACCGACTTTTGAACTCCACATTTCTTTGTAAAGGTGAACCGACACATCTACCTAGGGCGGATTTGATGTATTTGTGGGCCATGATGCCCGAATGTTTAGGAACCCCGGATTGGGTCGATATATTCTTGACTCGTTGTGAGAAGCACCAGAAGGCGGTATCGGGAAACATTCCGATGGGAGGTATGATTACTCTTTTAGCTCGATATCTTGGACTACCCCAGATGACGGATTCTCCTATCGTAGGTGATACTACTATCAGCATTAAGTTTATGGAGAGTTGTTCTATGATTTCGCGACCGATTGCTAAACACCACCTAATCTGGACGCTCGGCACGTCCCACCAGCATTTCTTGATTTTGCCTCGTCCGGATGGGAAATCGTTACCATTGGGGCCTACTGCGGCTGATTTTTACATTGAACATGATGAGCAATTTCCTAAGCCGACTACCGAGTCTAGTGCTCCGGTTGTGGAGGAGCCCGAGGGTACGTCTGATTTTGATCGTTGGAGAGATTGGCGCGAATCAATAGAAGATCGAGTGTAACACCCCGTTATTTTCCGAGTAAATTATATAGCTTTACTTTTCTATTTTACTTAAGTCGGGTTTTAAGTTGGATAAAAATATTTTGGGCCTTTGAAGAGTAAATCGTTTTTGTACTATTTTAAAAGTGAAATGTTCTTTATTAACCGACTTGATTTCAGGTTGGACTCCGAATCCAACACAAATATCAAACTTTAAAAAAAAAAATTAATTAAAACCCTTTAACCCCTATGTACGTACCCCACCCCAATTCAATCATTCATTCATTCATTCATTCTTCCTTCCTTCCTTTTCTTTATTGTGCCCTCTCAGTCGCCTTACTACTTCTCCTTCCTCTGTTTGCTGCCGGTTCACAACCATTCAATCGTCGTCGTAAAGTCGATCTTTGATCTTTTCCCTCTTTCATCTATATTGTAAGTCTCTTAAATAATTTCTCCTATTTGTTTTCATAAATAGGGATCAAATATGAAATATTCTAAATATCTTTGAGTTTTATCGGTTCCTTTTGTTTACTTTGGTTAAAACCCGTTTATTCGTCATAATTTAACGATTTTGTAAGTAATTAATGGTTGGGTTGATTGAAATTACGTAATTGAGGTGAGTCTTGGTTGAATGGATATAATCGAAGTGGAGCGATTTCGTAACTTATCTGTTCTGTTAGTCTCAGAACCAAATTTCAATTAAACGGAGTTTCTAATTCACGGATAAGTAATGGCCGACTCGATGCACAGTGTTTAAGAACAGAGTGGTGGTGTTTAATGGATAGGTCTACGTGTTGGATTATAACATAGGATGGGGTTAGAATTATTTTGTTGTACTATGATGGGTAGTAAGGGATAATGAGGTTGTTGAATATTAAAGTGTATGTGGGACTATGGCAGGGATTCTTGAATGATTTTGGAGGGAGTGTAATAGGTAGGTTACTTCGAGACTAGAATTCGGATGAATTATAGTAGTAAGTTAGTGCGTAACCTTGGATCGTCTTAAGGTCACGTGTTTGGTTAGTTCGTTGAACCGTTTTATATTATTTGTAGTTTGTGGATTCGAGGAGAGAGAATTATTGGAATAATTTTAGCTTGGATTGACCGTCTTGAGAGGTAAGGACGTTTTGACCTTTTCACCTTTAAGTAAAGAGCATGTTCGGTTTAAATTATATTTTTGAAACGATTTTATAATTATTTGTCAACGATGAATTTTTATGACACTCTTGTGATATTTTGGATATTGGAATTTTGTGACACAAGTCACATATTGGTATTATTTTGGTACAATTCTTTTGGTGGTTATAACAGACTCTGGGAGCTCTGTTGGTCTATGAGGTTAAGGTGCGTCTGAGACGTCCCTGGGATTTCGTCCCGAAACTGAACTCCTGGCCCGAGTTGTGTTAAGTGGGGGTTTTCCGGCCCCCCACTTGCTAGGTAGTTAGACTTCCTCCTTTGGCAGCCTCATCCTACTGACTGCCCAAATGTGAGTAGTGCGCACTATAGTAAGTCTAGCTAAGCATAGGTGGTACCTCTAGATCGTGCAAAAGGGTAGGACCTTGGCACACAGGTGGAAACAATATATTTTGGTTTTGGTTTTGACTACTGTTTTCACAGTACTTTTGGTTTGGTATTGAGACAAGGATATTTAACTCTGATTTCAGTTTACTACAAATTATAATTATTGTTTTACGTTTTCAATATAATATATTTTACTCAGCTTTGCTGACGTCCTTTTGTTTTGGGTCGTTCCCCCGCTGGAGCCTGTACCTATTTGTGTTTTGGGTACAGTTGATAGGTACAATTAATATGCTGCATGGGTGCATTTGGTTCGGGATGCTGAGCGAGGAAGGATTTTTATTATTTAACGTTTACCTCCAAACTATTTATATTTACGTTGAATTTTTGGGTTGAAGTTGTTTTAAACCGTTTTGGATTTTGTGGGACTTAAGTCTTCCGCTACAACGTAACGTTTTCATTTAATTAACTATCGAATTTATATTTCTTTTAATTCATATACTATTTTTTTGCCTTGCATTTTGCCTTGTGAGCTAAATGCGGAGTAACGGCTTTAAATTTTTCTATTTTATTATTCTATTTTGGTCGCGAAAATTTAGGGCTGTTACATCGAGTCGAAGAATCGGTTGATAACAGTAGGTTGGCCGCTGAGTTCGGTCGGTGTATGAATCGGTTGCAGTTGAAGTTGCACCCTAATGACTACTCGGAACCATCTCCCGAGTTTTATGAAGAGCTTGCAGCCCGTGAGCAAGCAAGATCATCTAGGAGGGCGGCACGTGAGGCCAAGTCACGTGACGTCGGCTCCTCTTCTCACTCTTGAGCCCGAGGTATTTCTCTCCCCATTTCTTTTAATTGTCCTTAGTTCACACATTCGAGGACGATGTGTTATTCAAGCGTGGGGAGGGGAGTTATCTCGTTGTATATAGTAGTTAGCTTGTTTTACGTCTTTTTAATTTTTAAAAAAAAAAAAAACGGGAAAAAAAAGAGAAAAAAATGAAAAAAAAAAAAGAAATAAATAAACCCGGCTAGGTGAAAACCCGGAAAGGGCGCCTAGGCAAGAATGGGGAATGTGGCCGAGGACGGAGTGAAAACCCGAAAGGGCGCTCCGGGTAAAAAGAAAAATCGAGTTGCGTGCCACGAGAGTAGTGTGAGAAAAAAAAATGAAAGTTAGAGTGAAAATCCGCAAGGGCGGACGCTCTAGGCAAAATGAGGGAATTAGGAAAAAAATCACTACTACTTTCTCCGTTTTTGGTGTTGGCGTCATAAGAAGGGTGACATAGAAGGTCGGAAGGGTAGGATTAGTTGGCTAAGGTGAGAAGAATCGTGGTGCGGTGTAGTCGTAGCACTAAATTCCATGCGATTGGTGATATTTTGTTTGGTATATTGAACTATTAGAGACATTTAGGATTGATTGCATGTGTGGGTTGTGGAGTATTGTGGTATATGTTTTGTACCACCGGTGACATTTGTAGCACATGCGATCCGTTCTAGGATTGGAGAAATAAGGGGCGTTAGATATCGACATTAGCTTATCCTTATTTGCTAATGTCCCTTGTTTTGATAATTTGAGTCGATGATAGTAGTTTGATATTGGGTGTGTTGATTCACTTGAACATTGGAGTTGAGTTTCATTCAAATGGTGGATTAACTTGTGCATAGTCTCAGAATGAGGGAGTTTGGTGGAAGACGAGTGAGGGCCGGTGTGTAATGTTATTCTCACGCATTTTGGACCGGTGACGGTTGTGTTTATTGTGTTCCTTGAGTTTTACTCGAGGACGAGTAAAGGTTCACACGTGGGGATATTTGATGGGCCGTATTTAGTCGTAGTTATTATGACGGTTTTGGGGTATCTTGTGAGCTAAATCGGTTGTCTTGTATTGCATTTGTGTCAGTTTGGTATGAATGTAATACAGGCTAATTTGAAGATGTTAACCACTGGACCGTTGATTTGGGCTAAGAACGAAGGAAAAGGAAGCCCGCTTGAAGACCCGGAACGATAAGAATCGAAGAATGGAACGAAGCAGTAGCAGCTTGCCACGCGAGTCGCCCAGAACTCAGGCGAGTCGCGCGGCTGTGCGAGTCGCGCGGACCTTATGCGACTCGCACGGCGGCCTGTGATGGACTACGCATTCCGGCTTATTTTGTTTTAATTATTACGTTTTAAGATTTGGATTTTAATTAGGAAACTTTATTATTACCTTAGGATATTTTTATTACTATTTTATTATTAGTAAACTTTTATTAGGTTAAGTTTAGCTTTAGTTTTTAGATTGAGATAATAATCATTCACATCTAATTTTTACATTACATCAAGGAAGAAAAGGGAGAACTTTGAAGAACCCTAATTTTTCATCGCTAGTATGTGTAACTAATTTCTCTACTTAGATTCAAGTCTTTGAAACGCTCGATAATCGTTTGTGAGTTTGAATGTTTTGATTATTAACCTTGATTATTATGAATTGCTTTGTTATTAATTTCATGAATGTTGTTGTTGATTGCTAGGTGTACAACTAGTATTTAAATTGCATCGTTCTATCGTTAGTATCGTTAATTGAGTAGGATTTACTGATTAACTTTACATTAGTAACAACTAGGAATTAATATTGAACGAGATACGTTGATATTAGTACTTAGAAGCGATTCATATAAATATCTAAGGCACGACTGGATTGTACGTGCTATTTATTCTCTATCGAATTCTCAGATCTATATTGCTTCCGTCTAATTGAACCTAGAACTGGATTGTTTAGGTTGTTTTACGGTTAGGGTTAATTAAGAACGGGATTCGTTTTAGTTAACTATTCTTAAGAGAATTGGAATTTCATGTTCACGATAGAGTAGTCAAGGTTATTAATGGAAACCGTCTTACGATGATCAATCGCTATTGAGTGTGGATTTGTGCTTGTGTCTAAGTTATTTCTCATCATTTGATTTACTTAAAGTTTTAATTTTATCAATTTTAGTTGTTAGAAAATCATCCAAAACCCCCCCTTTAGTTACTACGGTCTTTAATTACGTTAGAGATCGATTTCATCTACACTTTAGTTAGCATAATTAGATTAATCTGATTCCCTTGGGTTCGACCCTTATTTCTACTTTACTACGTTTTAGTATTTAGATTTAAGTGATTATAAATTGTAATTTGAGGCATACGACTTTAGCCCGTCATCATTCACTAAAACGATCTTAACACAAAACTCGACAGAGCCGACTTCCATCTCTATCCATCTTGACTCTTTAACAAGCATAGACGAGGTCGGCACATGATTGATGATTCATTGGACGAATGATCATACGAGACGTATGTCTCTACTCTCTACACTCCCAAGTCCCAAGAGTACTCAGAAATATAATAATAATAAATATAGGCTCCATAATTTCTCCCGACAAATTTTTATTTGTAACGGAACTATCCGTCGTAATCGTGTGATGTGTCAAGACAAAGGCACGTGTTGCCACTAACCTTATACTCCCTCCACCCCACTAAAATTTTCCCACTTTCCTTAAAAGGAAACCCCATTAAGATTTTCCCACTTCAAAACTTTCCTTATTCATCCAATTTACTCTCTTTCTATTGGTTACTTTTTGTGATTTGACTTCTTGAACCCCACCAAACAATTTACCACCATTCATTATCGATTTCTTAATCCATGTGCCATATTGAAATGGGAACATCAATGTGGTGAGGAGGGAGTAGTATTTTCTATACAAAATCTTGTAAGAGACGGTCTCTCAATAACTTATTGAGAGACCACTCTTCAGTACCACTTTATGTCATATTCGTACCTTTAAATGACAACTTTTTTTTGTACCTATTTTTATAGCAGGAGTACCCTCTTTATATTTGTATAATCTTTTATGTTAATCTTACCTGTTTCTATTAAGTTTGGTCCCATTATTACCTTCATTTATACTCATTCTCTTAGTAGAATGAGAGATCGTTTCTCAAGAGGACCTGCTCCCCTAGAAAAGCAAAGCAAAAAGCCAAAACAACGTGTTGAATTGAATATCACCGAAACCGTGACAAGCAAAACAGCAATAAAAATCCCAAATTTACCCAAACCCCAACTCATTTCTCATTTCCCATTTCCCATTTCCCCATCTCTCTCTATAAATACCCCAATTAAACCCTCCCCTTACTTTTATCCAAACTCCCCTTCCCCCCATTAAAAATCTCCCATCAAAATCAAATAAAAATCGAAATTGAAATTGAAATTGAAATCGAAGTGGAATCGAATCGGAATCGATAGGGTGGTTTGGTGGATGATAGGCGGAGAATCGCAAAAGTGGACAAGAGCGGAGGACAAGTTGTTCGAGGAAGCTCTAGTCATCTTCTCATCTTCCGAAGCTGACGACGACGATCTCAAATGGAAGAAAATCGCCGGTCACGTGCCTGGCAGGTCGCCTCAGGATGTCCGTGCTCACTACCTTGACTTACTCTACGACGTTGACCAGATCGATTCCGGCCGAGTTGAACCGCCGAGTTACACCGACGATTTCTCCTTCTGGGTTGACGAGTCCCTCACTCGCTCCACTCAGATTTCCTTCGGAGGAAACAATAGCAATAATTCTAATAAGAGTGGAAGCCCTGCTTCTGGGGGTGGTGGTAATAAACATACTTCTGATGCCGAGCGTAAAAAGGGTACCCCTTGGACTGAAGAAGAACACAGGTATATTGATATTATCGATTTTTAGTATCCATATTAAGATTATAACGGGTCAAATATCGTAGTAGTACGGGTTGTTTATTCATGTTATTTGACCCGAATATAGGTGATGGATATAAATCTCAATCTTTGGTTTGGGTGTGTTGGTCGTAGGGTATACCTGAAATATTAGGGGTTGAATTGTGCTAGAAATGATGCATAAATACTGGGTAGTAGTAATTAAATTTACCCTTTAATTGGACTGTTGTTGAAATTAATGAATAGTTGTGGTTAGATTTCGGGTTATGTGGGGGTAGGTGAGACAATAATAATAATAGTGTGTGTTTTGAGGTTTTCGGCTAAATTTGAACCCGAAACGCTATGAATACATACCCGTTTTCTCTAGAAAAGTATGAACCCTAATTTAGTTGTTAGTGATTTTGGTCCATCTTAAACGAGAATTTGCCTTAGTTATTGAGGAAGTAGAGATTTATTCGAGTGTCAAATGTGCCTTTCTTGAAGGAACTGCGTGTGCTTACTCCGAAATGGAATAGATAAACAAATGATCGGGATGGAGGAGGGAGTATAAAATGAGCTCCAACACATTGTCTTAAGTGTTGGGTGTACATGGTATGACCCATGAATCCGTGATGTTGAATATGTAAAGTTGATGGGTCGAATTTGGGTTAGCCCTTCTGAAACCGATAGTAATGAATATACATTATACAACTGTACAAGTAATGTATTTGAGCTGGCGACGACTGCTGGATGTTTTTGTTGGATACGGTAGATGAGTTGGTGACGATTGCTGGATGTTTTGTTGGATACGATAACAATTTGGCAGAAGTTTGGCTGGAAATGATTGGTGTTGGAACTATTGGGTGTAACATACACTAGAAATGACCTGATTTTATGTGATTGGGCATATTGTATGTATGTATGTATGTATGTATGTATGGGTTATCTTATCTGGCGACGCAGTTTTAAAACTGAGAATCTGACCAAACCTAATGCCATTATTATCTGGCTTCATTTGGGAATTGGGATGTGTATACCTAATTTCTGTTGGAATTATGTTGGTTGGTATGAAAAATATGCTGTCTCTATTTATTCTTTGTATGTGGAGATGGTTAGATGCTTCTGCCCTGTTTGGTTTGAGGGATACTAATATCTTCAATATACTACTTGTCTTTTTTGGCATTTAGTTATACTCCCTCCGTTTTTATCATCTGTTTGCTTTTTATATATTCATCGTCAAGAGTATTTTAATCAAAGACAAATAAATGAACGAGATGTTGCGAGTATAGAAGTAATATTATATGAGGTTAACCCAATTTAGTTATCAAAATTAATCTTATAAAATGGTTAAATGTTCCATAATGTTTTTCTATTTACAGCGGAGCCAAGGAGTTACTCATACTATCCTTTGGTTCTCGAATAAACCAAAATTGCTCAAAAAACTCGTTTCTTTTTAGTGCGAAGAAGCCGTGCAATTTTCATCTTTGTTTATTCATAAACAACCTCTTTGCCTTGCCTTACACAGTGTGCAGCGGGAGCTCTTGAAGTGTTGGGGGTGATGTAGTAGTTGTAGGAGTGTCAGTATCCCATAATGTTGGTCAATCCATTAGTACCAGTTTCATATTAGAGTTGCTTACTGTTTGATGATAGACATGCTTCATCGATGCTGCTAGGATTTTTGTATCAGCCACATGCTTTTAATTTCTGTCAACTAATGAAAGTTGACGTTTGACAGGCTTTTTCTTATCGGACTGGAGAAATATGGCAAGGGTGATTGGAGGAGCATCTCTCGGAACGTGGTGGTAACAAGAACTCCGACCCAGGTAGCTAGCCATGCACAGAAGTACTACCTTCGCCAAAACTCAGGGAAGAAAGAGAGGAAGAGGTCGAGCATCCATGACATCACCACTGTGGACGACAAATCCGGTGTACGGCCAGCAGTAGAACAGAACTGGATTCCAGCACCTGGTGGAAACCCAATGGCTCAACCTCAACATCCACATCCGACATTGCATCAAATGGGCGGGTCGCCTCAGTATGGAGCTACTACTCAAGGAGGCTCATATGGATATCATCAGAATTTTGGTTACCCTCCCATGTAAATGTAGTGCCTATGGGTTTACTTTGTAAATACACAAAATCTTGTATGTATTAAGATGGGGTTGGTGAAGTGAAGTAAATATAAGGAAAAGGGGTTTAAGACGATATAGCGGTCACTGGTCAGTAGTGACTATCATTATACCTAGATGGGAACTGAGGATTAGGAACTGAACGCAAATATATATTATGTTGAAGAATGATGATGCTAGATATAGTACCATGCTGACTCTCTGCATGTAATGCTGATAATGCAATATTTGCCTTAGATATAGATTATAGATTAGGCTTTAGCCGTTGCGATTATTATTTTTTGCGCCTGCTTGTTTGTGTCTTGCTGTCTTTGCCATGATTCGTGTATCACAGGGTATTTGACGGGTTTAAGCTACCAAAGGCCACGATTCACCCTTTGTGGGTGGAAACACAGGCGTTGTTTACTGCTGCCAGCTCTGATCCGGCCAGCCCAGGGCTACGTTCCAGACTCATTTGTGCCGAAATTCTCCATGGCATACTGGCATCTAGTGTGTTACTTTAAATCGACTTTGGTTTCAGGTCGGGTTAGGTTCAGGTAACAACATTTACGGGAGTTTGGTCGGGTCAGACTTGCCGGTTTAATGACCTATGCCAACCTCACACTTAACTCGCATCCAATCGTGCTTATGCTGTGGAACTTGTAAATTATCATTTCGCTCTCCTGAGTCCTGATAACCTGTCGCTGCTTCGGCAGAATAAAGAAAAAGAGAACCGGAAGCATAAAAAACGCAGAGGATTCCATACGTGTTACCCTACGTATTATTACAAGAAGAAGAGGAAGAAAGGAAGTTAGCTTACACGGCATTTGTTCTTCCCTATCCATCTACCTCCCTTCAATTATTTCCTAATTTTAAATTCCAAATTCCCCCAGTTTTGATTTCTTCTCAATCATTACTTCACCTCAATTCGATTCTATTACTCCGTATGTTATAACTCCAGAAATAGCGAAATCTGAGAATAAACATAGAAAAAAATGGTGTCGGCGAAGAAAGAGATGGTGGTGTACTGCTTTGATACACTTGTCGCTCACTACAATCACGCCGATCAAGTTCCTCCTCCTGCTTTTGATGACGGACACCAGTAAACCTAATCTCACTCTTCATTTTATCTCAATTTTAATCTATTAATTACTACTCCGTATATGATTGTTGTTCCACTCTTACTTTTATTTGCTGGATTTAGTGTGATTCCGTAGCTTTGATGTTCATGTTTCCGATGTTATTTGTGAGGAGTATTTTAATCGAAGCTAAACAAATTGCGACCTCGTTTGTAACTTGCTCACTTGAATTTCGAGTCATTTGGAAACTTGTTCTGATTAATTTGGAGTGTTGTTAATGGTTCAGATCATTATTTAAGCTCTTCTGTTTTGTTCGCTGTTGATTATTGTTATTGTGATCGGAAATGAAGAGAAAAACCGAGTTACGACTGCAGAATTTGAGTATATAAATGTGCTACCAGTGGAATGCAGTGAGTAGACCTTTTTCAGTTCAGTTTTATTAGTTTTCGTGTGCTAAATTTGTTTGATATGCTAATTTAATGGTTGACCGGGATCTATATAAGAAGTGTTGGGTTTACTGATTACTGTGTTGGATGCAGCCCATTGTTTGTAACCTGGAAGAAGGTGGTCAATGGAGGGGAGCCTCGTCTTCGTGGCTGTATTGGAACTCTTGAAGCCCGTGCCTTGATCAGTGGTTTCAAGGACTATGCTCTCACAAGGTATTGTGTTTGGTCGTCTTATTACTTTGCTTCTGTGTTGGCATTTTTTCTCACAATCTCCGGTTGTCTAGAGGCGCGTGACACCAATAATGTGACGTGGTTGGTGCTACACACGTCAAATGAAATCTTGCACGCGTATCTTTTCTCTCCACAATGTTCCCTCCAATCCCACATACACATCGTTTTTATTTTATTGCAAGTGTTTTAAATTTTGTTACCTTCACTACTAAAGCTGTGATCTTACCTTCTGTCACAGTGCACTTAGAGATCGCCGTTTTTCCCCAATTCAAGCTAAAGAATTACCACAATTGCAATGTACAGTTTCTATTCTAACTGACTATGAGACCGGTGCTGACTACCTCGATTGGGAGGTTTGTTCTCTTCATCCTGCCACTGTAAACGTAACTTTGATGCTTTCCAATTATAGGACAAATGAAAGTCATTAGAGTCTTGTTTTTGGGCTCTATATGTTCTTACTTCTCGCTTTGCATTTTCTTTTCAAAACTTTGATTTTTACTCCGAAGACATTCCTCACTCTTGATATCTGCTACTGTAGCTCCTAGAATACTCTCAAGTCTTAACCAAGTGATGATATTTGCCACAGTAGCTTGTTGTGGCCTCAGTATTTATTACTCCGTAGTTTTTTTTACTTCAGAGTACGTTTTCAGAGCATGTTCTAGTTTTTTTTGGACATTGTACCTAGTCTAGATGGTTTGCGATGCAAATGACATTTCGGATTTTCAGTTGGATTGCTGGTTCTACCCATTTGATAGTTTAATCTACAGTCATTGTGATTATTGGATTCATATGTCAAGGAACCCATAACTAATTAAGTCATGGCCTTTGGCACGTCTTCTGCGGCGATAGATTTGATCATCGGCATTGATGCCTTCTTTTTTGTCCCGAGTTAAGGATCATAGTTGCCTTTTGCCTTTTCAGTAGAGCATGTCAATGGTGCTGAAGAGGGACAATAATTTGTGTTTTAAGCATAATATTGCAATGGCCCCGGGTTAATAATGGAATGGTAGTACTATTGTGTTACGGAGTATAATTTTGAGGAGAGGCTTCTGTAATCTTTCAAATACCTATCTTCTCTTAAATTATTTAGCCTCTGATGTATGAAGTAGTAATTATATATCTGGTGGTGTATGTGTTTTTTCCTGTGGCAGGTAGGAAAGCATGGCATCATAATTGAATTTACAGATCCTGACTACAATACCAGGCGAAATGCCACTTACTTACCTGAAGTTGCTGAACATGAAGGTGCGTTACTTTGCTTACTGGTTTTGAAAAATGTATGTGCTGTGTTTCAGGGGATACTCAAATTTTTCTTAATTAATTTTGTTGGTTTTTGACGTTTCCGTGAGCGGTGGCTGGCACTTTGTAGTTTGCCTTCAGATGTATTATTCACTTGATTCAGAAGTGTTGTGTGGACTCTGCTTAATAAGCCTGATTTCTGCCAGTTACTTCACCTGAGCATTTTTTAAAGCTTTGAGAGTCGCCCTTTAACACCATAAAAAATGTTCTTACAGAATGCCTCTGGAAGCTCTCAACTTTTGCTGCATTGTGTCATTTCATGGTGTGGCACTGTGGGTTCCCTGCCTAGTTTAATACTCCGTAGTTATGTAACTCATGTTTCTATCCACAAAATTGTTTCCATATTATTACTCTCCATCAGGTTCTTTTTCCATCATTCCACGAATCTCCCTTCCCGAGCTTTTCCTTTTTGCTTACCGAGCTAGTTTGAAACATGATGACCGATTTGCCTTTATGTGGTCAATTCACTTGTCTATGCCAAAGATTAACTTCTCCATCCTGTTGTTTCCTACATTGAGGTTTATCCGCTAACATGTGTAAGGTTCTACTTCTGTATATGCCCTAACGTGTAGACATGTTGTGTATGGTTGATGCGTATATTCTGCATTATTGGAGAGTTTAACAGATCACCCTTTTTTGAAGTCATCATATTTTATATGTGGTTGTGCCGTAACCCATAGGACTGGACGTTGAGCTCTTCACTGGTATCGTCTGATTTCATACCATTCATTATTCCAGGTTGGACGCAACTTGAAGCCATTGACTCGCTAATGCGCAAAGCGGGTTATAGTGGCGCGATTACAGAAGCTCTTCGTAAGTGTATCCGGTTGACCCGGTACCAGAGTTCAGCAATTACAATGCATTATGGGGAGTATGTTGCCTATGTGATGAGCACCAGAGGCAGTGTACCGATTATTGATGAGGCCAAGCTAACCGTTTGAAACAGCAGCCTCTTGCATTGTATCATTTGGAGCCTGTGTTCCTCAGGTGAAAGTCGAACTTGTAATCTTTCTACGGAGTATGTACTGTATTAAATAAAGTTAAACCTAATGCTCAACAAGCTCTTTCGTAGTACTCGTAGTATAAACTCAAAATTCCATTTTCACCCCCATCTCCACACAAGTCTTGCCTCTGATATCCCGCAACTCTATTTCCTTTTCTTATATCAAGGTTATGTTCTTTCCAACTTATTTTCAGCTCGCTCTGAATAATAATGTCCATCCTCAATTAATTTATGATGAAATCCATTCTCAATTACGAATAACGATATATAGCTTTTAGAGCATGATTACCCATGGCCATGATTCAAAGGCATGATGGGATTGAAATTGGCTCCATGTCCATGGATTGAGAAAAATGGCTGACGGAGAAACTAATTTTATCCGTGCACACGGATGAGAGAAAGCAGAAAAGAGGGAGGTGGGGCGGGGCGGGTTTTTTTTTTTCCCCTTTACTAGGGCTTGCTTTGGATGATAGAAGATTATTAAGGGGTAACGGACTCAAAATGTGAAGAAAATTATGTAGATTGGTTGAAGGTGTTGCCGTATTGTTTTATAGTGTAAAGAGAAGGTGATGGGTAATACATTACTTAAGGGGAGAGGGAGTAATTTGGGGATGAGGGTAATTGTTACTCCTTTACATTGGGGTGTTTGGTTATCGGCGGACATGGGCGGATTTGGGTGAGTGTATGAGTGGGCGACTGCCCTCACACAAATCCCAGAAATAAGTAAATATGTTTTCCATTTCTTATATGAGGAAGGGGATTCCAGACATTTATAATTTTTTACTACTCCCTCCATTTGCTTTCCATTCCTATCTGAGGTAAGGGGTTCGAATCCCCTTCCAGACATTTATAATTTTTTACTACTCCAATTTGACTACAACTATACAAGTGAACCAATGATCTACCTAATTTTAATGTATTATTATGTTAGAAATATTATAATTAATAAGAGTATACGTTTAAGTCTTCAACTACTTCCATTTCGTTCATTTGTTTGACTTTAATTTTTTAGATAATTGTGGGGGTTATTTTTTAATCAAATTCAAATAAATGAGTTAGACGAAGAGAATATATTTTTCCTAGACACTCTGCCTAATACATACGGAGTATTTTTTTTTTTGTAAGTTTTCTTAAACGAAGAAAAAAAATTCAAAATCAACGTCAATTTATAAAACAAAACTTGGTTTTCCACCAATTACTTTTACTGTATAAACTCACTTATAAAAAAATTCAAAATACAAACCGTAAAATTTTCTAAATGCCCCCCTGTCGGGAGATCCTGGATTCGCCCCTGTCGGCAGATCCGCAAAAACATAACATATTTGAATGAATTAGTATGTTTGACCACAATATCCGTCAATATAAGTGTTTGGTAAATGATAGATTGAAATTGTATATGCGAGTTCAATCCGCCAATTTAATAATCAATTCTCTTTTACACTATAAGACATCATCACCAATTCACCATCAACCACCATCCTCCATTTCCTTTACATTTTGAACTCTATTTCCTTTACATGTCATCCTCTCATTAAATAAGAAGATAACGTAATACTCCAAATATTATCAGATCAAAAAAAAGTACTGTATTTATACACTACAAGAATAACTGTCCCGGGCGTCCACCTGGTGGTCACCGACAGTGGACGCTATAAGGCGACGGGCGTCCGCAAACAGACGCCAGAAAGCGGAAGCCACGCCTGGTCGCCCTTTTTTAAAACGGGCGTCCACTATTGGACGCCAGGACAAATGACGACCGACAGTGGACGCCAAGCTGGCGACCGACTGTGGACGCCATGTGTCTCTGAGTGGTGTCCACAGTCGGACGCCTGGGGCCTGAAGTTGGCGACCGATTGGGGACGCCACCCACGTACTTCTCGCGTCCACAGTCGGACGCCATTATAGTTTCCCCTGGCGTCTGCTATGACGTCCGTTATCGGACGCTATTTACGCTGTTGCATGACCGTAAACATGCGTTCAATGTTTAGCCAAAACCTGCAAAATAAACCACAACTCAACCACAAATGTCGACTATCCACAATACCTCAACCACATTCAAGCTCAGTCAACCAAAAGAGTTCATCTCTCGACTCATTTATGCTGAAAAAACTTATATAAAAAGATTTAACGTACGGTTTGAAGGTACACAAGTGTAAAGTAGTTCAAAGATACACAATCCGTATATACAGTTAAAACAACAACAACAACAAACAATCAACTAACTGTGAAGCTAGCTGCAGCACCAGAGTTACCGCCACCCCCGCTAAAGGGGTCTCTGTCGTCTGGAGGGGGTGGGGGAGGACCTTGGTTGCATTTGTCGAACATGGCCTGAAACATGGCCATCTGTTCCTGCATTTTCTTGATGTGTTCTGCCTGCTCCTTCAGTTGCTCCTTCATTTGCTCCTTCTCCGGATCGGGCTGCTGAGATCCGGCCGGCGTGTACTCCATTTGTGTGGAAGTGCTCAGACGCGATGTGGGAGGTCTGAAGTACATACCGTGTGCATTTCCCACACCGTACACACTTCCTTTCCTGTAACCCTTGACGACCTTGAACCAAGTCTCGTTTGGGTCGACTTCCTCAACATCAGGATCAGCCTCGAGTCTCTCCATCTCTTGTTGGTAGGCGTCCTGCGTACAGAATAACGATCTCAATTTCAGTTATTATTAGATGAAATCATTGAATATAGTTATCCACCACCTACAGTCGATTTAGTACTCACCCAGGTCGCCTGATCCTTTTTCGATTTAAAGGTAGTCCCTTTTTCATCGGTCTGCCCATGCATGTCGAAAAATATTTCCGCCGCGGTTGGCTCCCTCCCGAGCTCAGCACGCAGCTATTAAATTAGTACGAAAGTTAGGCAAATAAAAATTATGCAAACGTAGTTTACGATTATTCAAGGAAGAGTACGGTATTAATTAGTAGAAATCATACTCTCTTGACACGAGTGAAAGAAGACTGAGAACCCCGATGATGTGTCAGGTTTGCGTGGCCCTCATGGTCACAGTTCGCCAACTTGTTCCTTTGGGCAATTTCGGACCTCACCTTAAACTCTTTCTTATCGTGGTAGGCAATCCATCTCTCCAACGCATCCCCTAAAATATGACGACCCAATATATTATTTAATACAGTGAAAGATTGAAGTTAGATTGTTTATTTGTTAAAATCGATTACCCAAAAAAAAATAACTAACACCTTTAAGGTTCTTCAACGGAGTCCCCCGCGTACGTCGTTTATTCATCACACAGGCGAAACGTCGTGTGCACGTTTCATTATACCGTTCCCAGACCCTTCCATTTAACTCTGAGGCCCAGCTGAACTTGAACTATACAGTCAAGACAGATTAATAAGTAGTATGAAAAATATTTACAAAGTCCAGATTATAAAATAAAAACTCGGGAGCAAAAACAATCCACGTACCTTGAACTGGTTGAACCACCACTCTCGTATCTCAGCCGGTACCTGAGACCAATTAGCATACCCTTGCCCTTTGTCGACCATGAAGCTGTTGGTACAGCCTTTGACGACCTCTTTGTGCAGAAACCTGCACCGAGTCGAGAAGACCATATATGCAGTCAATCATACAAAATGTAGTACAAAAATGAATATTTACAAAAGAATAATCAACAAGTTAGATTATATTACCATGTGCCTGTTGGTTTGAGAACATACCGCCCCTCCTCGTCCTTCTCCAGCTCCTCATCTGGCCCCTGTTGCTGCTCCTCCTCCTCCTGCTCAGCGGTCTGCTCCGGTCCCGTTTCGGGGACCATCTCCTCGTCATCCTCAAAATCTTCCTCTGCCCCTTCATTCTGATCTTGTACGGAGAATATGTTCTCTTCAATAGAAGATAAGCGTGTACCAGTTGAAGCAACATCTTCCTGGAACAGAGAATAACTATCTATTTGTCCCCGTGGTTTAGTCGTAAAGACTGCCCACCATTGACTTTGATTTCTGTCATTTTTCGTGTAAGGAGAAGGAGCAAAATTGACTTGCTTCGCCTGATGCGCGAGTATGAACGGATCGTACGTAGGATATTTCCTTGTGTGATTAACTTCCACAATCTTGTAACGTTCATGCACTCGGGTCCCGTTCACGGAGCTGTCTTTCCACTCACACTTGAATACCACAGCTCTATACCCTCGTTCTTTGCCAGCATAACACAACTCAAAAATATCCTCCAAAATACCATAGTACTCATCACCATCAAGAGATGACACACTCACACCAAAATTGCATCTAGCCTTGTTCTTCCCGTAGTTGAATGTGTGAAAATTGAACCCGTTCACCGAGTACCGGTTCCAGGTTTTAACCACTCGCACTGGACCAAATGCCAAACTTCTAACCAAATCATCACGTATGTCTAAGGCAACTACGTGATCCTTGAGCCACTTCGGGAAATGTTCGTCGTGCTTACTCCAAACGTCATCAGGGTTCACGGCAGGGTTCGCAGCGACATATTCAGTTACAAATTGTTTCTCATAAGGCTCTAAGATCTCACAATTCGAAAGTAGGTAAAGGTGCGCTCGGTTGTACTCTTTCTCATCTAGTGTCCTAGAACCCTCAACGGATGAAGTTCCTTCATCGTCCTTCTTTTGAAAAAATTCGGGTATAGTGGGGTCAATGGACACCGAATGTCCTAGGTTCAGGTTCTTGGTTTTTGTTTGCACATCTTTATCGAAGTAGAGGGAGCAGAAGTTTGCAATCTCTTCTGTCAAATATGCATTACAAATAGAACCTTCTACCCTAGCCTTGTTACCAATTTTCTTCTTCAAATGATTCAGGAACCTAAATAAACAAGTTATATATTTCAATCAATACAAATTAGTTAAGTTTTTTTTTTAAATGAAGTTACTAAAAGTTACGTACCTTTCAAATGGGTACATCCATCTATACTGGACAGGTCCTCCAACCTTAGCCTCGTAGGGCAAGTGGACAGGTAGATGCTCCATGGAATTAAAGAATGACGGTGGAAAGATCATCTCAAGTTTGCATAGTATCTGCGGAATTTGATCCTCGAGCCGAGACATGTCCTCAATTGATACTGTAGAGGAACACAAATCTCGGAAGAACTGAGATATCTCAGTTATAGAATTCCACACCGTCGGTGGCAGAAGGTGCTTTAGTGACACCGGAAGCAACCTCTCCATGAAAACGTGACAGTCGTGACTCTTTAACCCTTGAAGCTTCAGGTTCTTAAGATCAACACAGCGTTTGAAGTCGGAGGCGTACCCATCAGGGAACTTCAACTTCTCTACCCACTCCAACAACGCCTTTCTCTGAGCCTTGTCAAGTGTGAACAAGGCCCTCGGTTTCGACCCATCCTGTTTTATGTGCAGTTGAGGACGGTGACAGAAATTCTTGACATCTCGCCGGGAGCCTGTAGTGTCACAACTCTTCCCCTCCACATCCATCACCGTGTGAATCAACTGCTCGAAGAAGTTTTTCTCTATGTGCATCACATCTAAATTGTGACGAATTAACAAAGTCCTCCAATATGGTAGTTCGAAGAATATGCTACGTTTAAACCAACCATTTTTCAACTTCTTGAGGTCTTTGAACTCCTGCTCGGTTCCGTCAACAGTAGACGGGTAATCAGAAATCAACTCCCATATTTCATCTCCTGGGAGTCGATCAGGTACGTCGTCAAGCACCTCCGCACCCTTCTTGAACGCCTTCTTATTCTTTCTATATGGGTGACCTTCTGGTAGGAACTGCCGATGACAGTCAAACCAACTTATTTTACTAGAATTTGGAAGATAAAAAGCTTTGCTCTCACCCATACAACACGGACATGCTTTCTGACCCGCAGTAGACCACCCCGAGAGCATACCATACGCGGGAAAGTCGTTTATAGTCCACAACAAAGCTGCTTTCAACTGAAAGTTTTGTCTCAGAGAGACATCATAAGTTTCCACCCCTACCTCCCACAGTTGTTTCAGTTCCTCAATAACAGGTTGCAAGTAAACATCCAAATGATTTTTCGGGTTTTTGGGTCCGGGAACAATAAGAGATAGGAAGATGAAAGGTTGCTTCAAACACAACCAAGGAGGTAGGTTGTAAGGTGTGATCATCACTGGCCAGCAAGAGTACGATTTACCAAATTGACCGAACGGTGCAAATCCATCAGTGCACAACCCAAGCCTTACATTTCGGGGTTCTAACGCAAAGTGGGGATGTAGTCTATCAAAACGCTTCCACTCCTCACCATCACTCGGATGACACATCTTCCCTAGTACCCTAATGTCCTCCTTGTGCCACCGCATTTGCTCAGCTATGGTTTTTGTGGCGTACAATTTCTGAAGCCTAGGTGCAATAGGGAAGTACGTAAGCTGACTTATTGGGATTGGTTTCTTACCCCTGACACTACTTTTCTCTTTTCTACCTCTCAAAACAATATCCCCCTCGACCATCTTATACCTACCCTTACCACATCTCCTACATTCATCAAGCATCGCATCGTCCTTCCAAAATAGCATGCACCCATCTGGACAAGCGTCAATCTTTTGATGCGGGAGTTGAAGTCCCTTCACAACCTTTTTGGTTGTGTAGAATGATCGGGTCATGATATTGTCTTTTGGAATAACTCTCTCGAGCAAGGCAGCAATACCATCGACACAAGCAAAGGGCAGGTTGAACTCACATTTAAGGCTAACTACCATAGACGCGACTTCTAACAAAGTCACATCGCACCCTCCGTATAACGGTTTCTCCGAAGCTTCCAACATGTCAAAAAACGCCTTTGCTCGTGGGTTAGGCTCTTGTGGGTTAGGTGAATCTTGTGGGTTGGGTGAGTCTCGTGGGCTAGGTGAGTCTCGTGGGTAAGGTGAGTTAAACAAGTTGCACTCCACAACATCAACTATCATACCTCTCAATCCCCCCTCATCTTGATGGTTTTCGGTTCTCTCAGACTGAGATGACTCACCATGACAAATCCAATAATAGTAATCGGGTGAAAAACCACTATAGATGACATGTTCCTTCACTACAAGGACCTCAAGAAATTTTAGGTTCTTGCATTTAGTACACGGACACCTAACCTCCCCCCTCGATGCGTAGTCTACCGACTTTTTAGCGACCTCGACAAATGACTCAACACCCCTCAAAAATTCGATTGTTGGACATCTCTTCTTATCAAGTCTTCCCTTGTACATCCATTTCCGTTCAATTCTCTTCATTTTCTATGTTCAAAAAATATATATAACATATTAAAGTTTAATTTCCCTACTTTAATTTATAACTTACTAAACGAATATTTAATCATCATTTAACTTAAACTTCATTTCTCTAACTAATACGTCGAAATAAACCCAAATGTCTTATTAATTTAGAATTGACCTTACAAAAATTTAGTAAACCCAATTTTTAATTTGCAAATGTCTTATTAATTATTAATTGACCTTACAAAAATTAGTCACCGAATTTAATCACAATTTAATCTCAATTTACAAAAACCCTAGCTAATTTATCAATGTAATCCCAATTCAACCGAACAAAACACAACAATTCATGCCTTAGGTCACACAGAAGCAGCTTAAACAGGTCAAAAAAGGGTCAAATTTTCGGATGCAGATATCAAAATTCCGAAAGCGCCGCTAACACCTATTTACAACCCCGATCAGGATAGAAGTGGTTTCGGGAAAATCCGGCAATATTACGACACCTTTTGGTCCGTCTCAAGTCACACAAAACCTCACGGAAGACCCTAGAGGTCATTCTAGCTCAATTCAACCAAATTGATCAAACCCTAGTCAAAATAACGATGGGCATAAATAATCTAACTAAGCGAATTTGGGATAAACTAATCAACCTAATCGAACTTGGCCTAAACTAATCAACCTAATCGAAATTTAGACCTAGACGAAATTAACTAACAAATTATCAATAAATAACGCTAACAATGGAGAATACGAACTAATTATAATGAATAGAAACGAAATAAACTAAGAAAACGTACCAAAATTAGGAATAAAGGATGAAAAATGAGAGAGAAATGGGTCGGCGAGCGTAGAGGGAGAGTGTAGAGAGAATTTTTTTTTTAACAAATGAAGGGGGAGAGGGGGGTGAGCGGGTATTTGACGCCACACTCAACTCAACGGGCGTCCACTATCGTACGCCACATTCGCACGCCATTTTGCTGAATATGGCGTCCGACAGTGGACGCCATTTGGGTTAAATGGCGTACGCCTGTGGACGCCCGTCGTCCTCAATTTTGTCCTCCCCAACTTCAGTCGGACGCCAAGTTTTGCGTCCGACTGTGGACGCCCGTTTAACTTTTCGGACGCCATGTAGGCGTCCGTATGCCCAGGACGCCAAACAGGTGGACGCCCGGGACAGTTTTTCTTGTAGTGATATATTAAAATAAAAAATTGAAAGTATTTTATACTCCCTCCGTTCCATTTGGTTGTTTGCGTTTGCTTTTTGAGCACTATTCATATGTCAGTGAAATCGTCAATGTAACTTCTAATATATAAGATAAAATATAGTCATGTGGGTTCTTATTTAAATTGTGTAATCGAGTACGTTATGAATATCAAATTTTTATAATTTTTAGAAATACGTAACTAAAGATATAGACAGGAGAAAACGTGCATTGACAAGTGTGAAAAAGTAACTGCAAACAATCAAATGGAACGGAGGGAATATATTTTTGTGAAAAAACAATTGTAAACAATCAAATGGAACGGAGGGAATATATTTTTTCATCATCAAACATTTTATATTTGTTTACGTCAATATATGATCTCGATAATTTGTAACACTTGGATTTGGTTTAAAAACAATATCTCGTAATGTCTATTTTTTTAATAACCCATCCATAATAATTTTATTTATTGTCTTATTGAAAAAAAAATCTTCTAATTTTACATCAATATTTAATTTGTCTTGAATTTAGATATTATATGTAACTATTCGAGTTTAATGTTTAATGTAGTATTTGTTTTCTTATTTGAGTAATACTCCCTCCGATTCTTTAGATTCGCAACGTTTACTATTTGCACAAATAATAAGGTTGTGAGGGGAAATGATGGGTCTCACCAATAAAGTAAAAAGCTTACACAAACAAAAAACCAACCTATTATAGAAATGTTGCAAACCTAACGAATTTGCCAAATATGAAATATGTTGCAAATCTAAAGAATCGGAGGGAGTAATGTTTAGAGGGAAAACTTTTAGAGGGAGTAACACCTCATCAATTACTATCATCTTAGTAGTAAGAGGATTAATGTTATTTCATGTCTTAGAAGGTCTTTTAAAAATTTGTGTAAAAAGAGGAGGTAATACTGAGAGATATTTTTTTATTAAATTTATTGAGAGATCAATTGTAAAGGAAGGAAATAGTGGTACCAAGCTTAATAAAAATAGCTACGCTTGAATTAAAAAAATAAAATAAAATAACTACGCTTAATCTAAAAGAGTATACAAATATAAATGAGCTACGGTTGTTATAAAAAGCCGTATATAAATAAAGTTGTCATTTAAAAGTGCATCTAATCATAAAATAGGTACGAATAAGACGTAAAATAATATTATAAGTGATCTCTCAATAACTTATGAAAAGATCATCTCACCCTAGACTTTGGGTAAAAAAAAAACACAAATTCTTGGGAGAGACGGTCTCTCAATAAGTTATCGAGAGACCACTCTTCAGTACCACTCTAACTCTATGTCATATTCGTACCCTTAAATGACAACTTTGTTTTGTAACTGTTTTTATAACAAGTGTACTTTTTTTTTTTTTTTGGTAATAGGTAAGTATGTATAAAAATGTGTGTGTGTCCAATATACAAAGAGGGACTACATCAAATTATGTAACCATCGTTCATCTCGAGCACTAATTGGGTATTTGATCTTACACATAATTCTACTTCTAACATCCTTTTTGTTGGTGATTTAAGTGTAAATACCGTTTCATTTTAGCGTACTCGGGTTTGGTTTACGGATGTGTGAATTCAATATAATATACTATAGGTTCGGGGGACGTACGGAGTGTACGCTTATATATAATTAATTGCGAATTCACGGTACCAGGTTCATACGGTATACTATGGTGAATTTTGGCGCCAAAATCTGTTCAACAGATTTTGGTGGGAATTCATGAAGAGTCACAACTCTTCAAACTCGTATCCCTTCTCCTTCAAACTCTATATCATAGAGGTTTGATCAAATCCGTAAACGAGAACAAAAATCTGCACAAAAAAACGACATAGTTATATCTCTGTTTTCAGTGCAAACTCAGAGGAACACCGTCATATCTCAGTAGAAAATTCGGTACAACCCTGCACTGAAATAAGGGTCGAATTGTTCTATTAGGAAAGCGCTAAGTCGTTTCAGTGTTGGTTTTTCGTCACTTTCCTTATTCGCAAATAACACTTTTTATATCTGTATACTCTTTATGTTAATCGTACCTACTTTTATTAGGTTTGGTACCATTGTTACTCCAATTTGTACTTAGACTCTCAGTAAAATTAATGAAAGATCGTTATACCAAAATACCCGTGTAATGTCGTACACTTCACCCTCACGACTTCGCTCCCGTCATTTATTTGTTATAGGCTTATAGCCATAGAACTGACCACGTGTTTTAGCCACATGTTTGAGATCTTTTTTTGTGCTGAGAAGTGAATATTTTTAATATGCACATTAATCGTTCACATAATAAAATATAAAATGGTCAACGAAAAATGATCCTCTTAACACCAACTTGATCCTGAGTACAAAAAAAACACCAACTTGATGTTATTGTCAAAATTAAAACAAATTACAAATGAGCGTACTCTTTTGATAGATACTGTAAGACCACTCCAGTATTTCACAGAGCTCGCTTGGATTGGGGGTAATTATTCTGGGGGTAATAGAGAAAAAATGAACTAAAATGAATGAGCTTGTTGCTAGGTTGTGACATTTTATGGTGTAAAAGACATATGAGGGGAAAGAATTACCCCATTAGGGAGTAATGCATTACTTGGGGGGAGAGCTCGCTTGGATTGAAGGTAATTATTCTGGGGGTAATAGAGAAAAAATGAACTAAAATAAATGAACTTGTTGCTAGGTTGTGACATTTTATGGTGTAAAAGACATATGAGGGGGGAAGAATTACCCCATTAGGGAGTAATGCATTACTTGGGAGGAGAGGGGAGTAATAATTCCCCAAATAAGTTAGATTTTCTTAATTTTCTTCATTTCCGTTTAGCATTATCCTTACTTTCCGTCATTTTCTAGTTCATTTTTGCTCTATTACCCCCGGAATAATTATCCCAATCCCAAGCGAGCCCACAGTGTCAAAATTTTCGGAAAAAAAAAGTCTCGGGTAAGAATGTCTCGTATTCTCATTGTAATGTGTCACCTTCCCCTTCAAGAGTTGGTGCAAAATTTCACCCGAAAAGATAAAGTTGATCCGACCTGACATAACAGATCACTCGAGACTCAAAAGTGACTCAAAATAATCTCGCTCGAAGATGAGCCAAAACCCGAATTGACCCGACCAATCCAAAACTTGATCGGCCCGAGATGACCGGACCCCAAAACCGCCCGACCATAATTAACGTTATCGAAAATGACCTCAAGTGACCTAATATTACCCAAACGAGGTAGTATTAGTCCTATACTCCTATTAGATCATCAAAACTTACAAAAATACCGTATTAATATCATTTACATCGAAATTTTATTTACCTGAAATTAGAAAGTTTGATAATAATGAATGATTTGTAAAATATTACTCCGTACTCCGTTTGTATTTTTCTGATATCATCAAAATGAATCCAATCCTATATTTTTTTTATCTAACTAATAAATATTATGTATATATTCAACCTCAGGGCTCGCTTGGGATGGAGCAATGATTCCCAGGCCCGGCCCTGGGCTTAATCCAGAGGGGCGTAGACCTAGGGCCCAAGGGGAAAGGGGGCCCAAATCCAGAAAAAAATAAATAATAATTTAGAAAGCAATTGTCAGCTTGTCACGTGAAGATGGGAAGGTAATAGAGGGGAGATGATAGAAGTTAAAAGTCAAAGAATTTCAGAATTTACACCAAAATAATCCATCAAAATTTTTACAATCAAAAAGTTGTTTGATTTGTTTCTACTCATTGGTAAAAAAATTTAGTCCTATCTCTTGAATAATTATATCTTTCCTCTAATTTTTTCTATCTTCATATTTGTTTCCTCAATCTATTTTGCTCTCTAATTTTTCAATTTTTGAAAATCTGACTTGGCCCTACCCCGCCGGCCGCCGACGCTGCCGCAGCCCCACCACCGGTCGTCGGCCGTCGTCTCAGCCACCATCTTTCTGCCAAACGATGGTGTTCTAAATCTTTTTTTTTAATCTTTATTTATTTGCTTGATTAATGATTATTGGGCAAAGATTTATGCTTTTATTTGATTTTAGTCTTTTAGAGTCTTATAATTATATTATGGGTTATTTCATGACAATAATACCAACTACAAGGGAGCTTCTTAGAATAATCCCAACTATACATAATCTCGTTTTAATATGAACTATGCCTTCATTAATCTCATTTTGCTATGGACAAAATTATGACCTGCTATAACCGGTAATAGTGACCGGTTGTGACTTTCTAGGGTCCTTGAGTGTTCCGTCGTCGTTCATGAAAGTCAAAACAACAAGAAAATTAAAACATTTTTTTTCATGGCTTCTACAATACTAATCAGGAAAAAAAATGCAAGACGAATTTTGGAAAGATTCAATTTTTTTTTAACCAACAACCGAAACTGAAGAGGAAGGTTCAACCGGTTTTCCAGGTAACTGGTCGCCTATATCAATGAGAGATTAATAAAGGAATAGTTCATATTAAAACGAGATTACGTATAGTTGGGATTAATCTAAGAAACCCCCTTATAGTTGGTATTATTGTCATGAAATAACCCTTATATTATTGTGTTATTGCTTCTTAATTTCTGATTTTGAGTTGTTGTCTTGCTAATTTGAGTTTCTGATTTTAGTGTTTAGAGATGAGAGGTTAATCTTTATTTGTTTAAGATTTTATAGTTTTAAAATTGAGTATTGAATAATTGGGTTTGTGATTTAGAAATTTCATTGAGTGTTATTCCTCGTTCGTTACAATGTTACCTAAAAAACACTTATTGGGGAGTGAGAAAAGAAAAAAAAAAAAGAAAACTTACGGAAGAGTTAACAAAATCACAACAAGGTGCTATCGATAGATTTGTTGTTACAAATGTTGTCAATGAAAATTTAGTTAACTTAGATGAAAATTTTTATGATTTTATAACCGAACTTTGATTTACTAAGGGCCCCATTTGAATATTTTGCCTAGGGCCCTTATATGCCTAGGACCGGCCCTGATGATTCCAGGATAATAGAGCAAAAATGAACTAAACATGAAGGAGTTTGTTGCTTGGTTGTGACATCTTATAGTTAAAAGAGATAAGAGGGAGGAATAATTACCCCATCAAGGGTAATGCACTACTTGGAGGAGAGGGAAGTAATGTTTTCCCCAAAATAGGCTTTTCCATTGCCGCTTAGCATCATTACTATTCTCCGTTATTTTCTAGTTCATTTTTGCTCTATTACTCCCGTAATCATTACCCCATCCCAAGCGAAACCTCAATAGTGAAATTTCAAGTACAATCAACCTATTCCAAGTACGATCGACGGGAAGCAATTAAGTGTAAATGAACACACTTGAGATGATCTGATCGACTTGAGTAGTAAACTGCCTGCGATTTGCAGGCTTTGCGTAAAATATACTCTACGAGGCAAACTTCCAGGCCTTCATCTATGAATTATCGTAAATTTTTCTCGTGCCGGATATATATAACCGTCACATGCTAGTGGCGTACGGGTCGAGCAATAACACTTGGTTAGACACAATCCTAGGGAGCGAGTAGCAAATTACTTATTGTCTTTATCTCGCACTTGGATAATATTTGACTCGTTACAAATTTATGACAAATATGTTATGTTCGTCGTAGATAAGAATTTTCAGAGGGTGTTATTTTTTGAGATGAATTATTACACAGTTGTTTATTTTTAATGATACTTTGCAATAATTTTTCCAAAAATAATTTAGGCTTCTTAGATGCATGGTGTATATTTTAGCTGAGAGTTAAGCTAGTTGAATACAACAACAAAAATGGCAATGACATTCAAAGTAGAAGTAAAATCAAAAGAAATGATCAAACCTGGTTCTGAAACACCTGATCATCTTAAGATCCTGCATGCATCTGTCCTTCACAGACCAATCTGCTCCTCCTCTTCACATGCCTTACATGTTCTACTACCAACCCCATCCTCCCTTCACCCATCACAATAGCTACCACACTGACACTACCCTAACATTGCTCAAAACCTCCCTCTCCCACGCTTTGGTACGGTGCAGTTCTACCCGCTGGCCTGGCCGGTAGGGTCGTTGAGGGCAACTTATTGGTCGACTGTAACGATCAAGGGGCTGAGTTTTACGATGCTAGCTGTTGTCTCAGCTACCCTGGCGGAAGTTATCGCTGATAATAATCCTGATCCTGAGGAATTAATAAGGCTACTCCCCCAGCCCACGCCCCCGTCACCAGGCCACCAACAATATCGTAACTACCTCTGTCCAAGTTAACCTTTTTTCATGCAGCGGTATAGCCATCGGTGTGTGCATTTCACACAAGGTTGCTGACGCAGGCACCGCTGTAGCATTTCTTAACGCTTGGGCTCGTGCTGCCCGTGGAGTTCCTAACAATAATGATGATGATACGAGTACTACATTTGACAAGACATCATTTTTTCCTGTGGTGAACCTGAACGGGGTGTATGACTATGAACACATGAGCTTACGTAACCTCCATTGTTGTAAGCTTGAGCTTAGCTTGGAGAAGGAGTAAATAGAAGATATTTTTGTATTATTGTAATGAGGTTGTTACAGTAATGGTTTATGTATGTATGTATATATACACTTTCTTCTATGTATTCTTCTATACTACTATACGAGTATCTGTATTGTTTGTTATACATATGGGTGTATGAGTCAGCTTGAGTGATATATGCTCTTATAATGACCCTGAAGACAACATCTGTAAGGGAAAAATTGTGACGAGGAGGCTCATTTTCGACAAGGAGAAGCTAGACGAGCTGAAAAGGATATGCGATGATGTGAGACTAGAGAGTCCCCCGACAAGATCCGGGGTGGTATTTGCGTTTTTATGGAAGAAGTTGATGAAGATTGCGAGGGCTAAGCCAAATCCCCACAAGGTATTCAACGCGCTGCAACTGATGAGCCTGAGGACGATAAAGAGGTCACCTATCACAGAGAAGCACCATGGGAACCTGGCGTGGACCGTATTCACCAACGCCCCACTCGAGCCAGAAATAGAGTACAGCGAGGCATGCAGTAGCCGTGCTTAAGGTGGCTCTGAAACAGGTCGATTTGAGTTACTTGACAAGAATCAAAACAGGAGAGTGTGTTGTGGATGTGCAAAAGGGTTTTCAGCAGGTATACTCTGTAGAACAAGGCAACTTTTGCGAGTTAAGCAGCGTGATCAGAATGCCGTTGTACGAGGTTGATTTCGGATGGGGTACGCCTGTATGGATGTCTATCACTACAGTGCCATTCCAAAACATGGTATTTTTGTTGCCCACAAAGTGCGGACATGGTATTGAAGCTTGGGTGCGTTTACTGGAACAGGATGCTGCCATACTTGATCAAGACCATGAGTGTCGTTCACTCACACCCCTACGATTAGATGATGGGCTGGAGTTAGTCGTAGTTATTACGACGGTTTTTGTGTATTTTTGTGAGCTTAATCGAGTATCTTGTGGTATATTTGCGTTATTTTGGTACGAATGTAATATGAGCTATTTGGAGCATTTTGATCTCGATCGTTACTTGGGCCAAGAACGAATGATTCATGAAGAATTGGAGAGCCCAATAGAAGACACGGAGCGAGGAAGCAACGAAGAAAACTGTGAAGGCGATCAGGCCTCCAGGCGAGTCGCATGACCACTGTGCGAGTCGCGCGGCCTCCACGCGACTCGCGCGGCATCCTGTTTCCGTGACGCGTCTCAGCTCTATTCCGCTTTAATTTATTCCGTTTTGAAGACTTTGTTTTATTTAGGAAACTTTATATCTTTTTATTTTATTATTATTATTATTACTAGGAGACTAGTATTAGGTTGAGGGAATGAGGGGTGAGATTGATTATTCATCATCAATCATATCACATTCAATTAGAATTAGAGAAGAGGCAAAAACCCTAGCATGAAGAACTAATTCCATCATCTCAGATTAAGATTTGAAGCTTCTAATTAGTCAATTGTGAGACTTTAATTCTTCTCTATTCTATCTCTTGAGTATTGTTATTTCTCAGTTCATATTTGCATGATTGTTGAATGTTTAGATTAAAGTAGCTAATTAATCTTTGCAATTTTCAATCTATTGTTATTCTAGCGATTGAATCCGTAATTGTTCAAACCCGTTAGATAAAGTAACAACCTTTGACCTTAATATTGGATGCGTTTCATCATATCTAGGTTAGAGAGAGATTTAACTTGTGATTCGAACTAATAATTGCGTGTTTTATTGGTCGTCACTTCTATCGTTCTCTATTCGTTAATGCTATTATTGAATTAAACTTAATCGCGTGTATTAGGTTGTTTGATAATTAGGTTATTTGATTATCGCGTTTCGAGTCAAATAATATCCGCGTGAGATTCAGGATTTACTTCCCACGATAGTTTGCTCAAGAGTTAGGAGAAAGTTGTTAGTCTATGATCAATTTGATAATTAGTTGTGGAAAATTCTTATCTGAGATCGTTTTAATCATCTGAACTCCTTCATTATTATTCTCGATTTCGTTGTTTGCTTATTAGTTAGTTTAGTTCCTCAATCACCCAATCAACCCCCCATTTCTTAGTTATTAATTATTGCTAGTTTTAATTCACTTAAATTACTTTGTCTTCTCTGTGGATCGACCCTTATTTTCCTACACTACTGTCTTGGTTTTGTGGTTATAAGTGTATAAATAGTATCTTTGGGAGCATACGACTTCGGCTCACCAAATTTTGGCGCCGTTGCCGGGGAGGGTAATAGTTAATTTTTGTGTTTTATTTTTATTTTAGGTACGCTGGCTTATGCATAATACTCGTTCCACTAACAACCCACTCGAGCCCTTCGACTTAGAGATCGAACGTTCAATTTTCAGGTGGAGACGGGGTGATAATAGCGAGTTGGTCATTTTTCAGCAGCCCGAGCCCGAAGGTGATCTAGATTCGATACCGGAGTCTGTACCCGAATCTGAGGACGAAGTAATCATGGCAAGAGAAACACGGACTCTGAAGGAGCTCACACCTCCTGATCTTGCGGTTCAACCATTGTGCATTACTTTTCCAGCTCTAGCCGAGGGAGCCACCTTTGAATTGAAATCGGGTCTGATTAATCATCTACCCACTTTCAATGGAACGAGCATTGAAGATCCGAACAAACGTCTTTCGGATTTCCATATTGTGTGCTCTAGTATGAAGCCAACGGGTGTGACTGACGAGCAACTTCAGCTACGAGCTTTTCCCTTTTCATTAAAGGGAAACGCAAGAGATTGGTTGTACTATCTACCACCCAATAGTGTCACAACTTGGGTGGATATGAAGAAGGCGTTTCTAGAGAAGTACTTCCCACCGTCCCGTTCTGCGCACTTGAAGAAAGCCATTAGCAATGTGGAACAACGAGACGGGGAGACCATGTACGAGTTCTATGAGAGATTCAAGCAATTATGTGCTAGTTGTCCCTATCATGGGTATTTGGATCAGGATCTCATCTTATATTTCTGTGGTGGACTTACACCCGAAGATAGTCGCATGATTCATTCGGCTAGTGGCGGTGGTATAGTGAACAAGAACCCGACACAAGCATGGAATATTATATCAGGTTAAATCATAATCGGGCCAGGGGTCGACCTTTTACTTTCTGTTTCAATTTTACTTTCATTTTGGTTGTCACTTTTATGGATTTGTGTTATTTCGAGTCGGGCGATTATAAGTTCATAATTTTCTTAATTTAAAGAATAAAAAATGGTTTAATGTTCGTTATACTTTTCAATTTGTACGTGATAATTCAAAGATCTCCTAAAGATGTGTTTTTATAAAATAATAAGGCCTGTTCAGATATATAATATACAGTCTCTTCACCAAGGTTACATCAGCCATTATACTGCAGCATCCTCTTCGATCTGTAACTCGGCAACATTTTTTACTTGCATTACACTCGCCATTCATTCTCCGAGCTCCCTTCCTTAGCTTCCCACCTGCCTCACCGCCTTGAAGAACTAGCCGCGCCTATTATTACTTCCTGTGTCACGTGCAATCGCTTCCTTGGGTGATCACTCGAGTGTTCACCTTGGCTCGTACGAGCAACTCGCTCACCGCCGTGACACTCCCCTCCCCAATCGCTCCGTCGCACTCTCCGGAATCTTATTCAACTTTCTTGCATGAAAATGTATAATACAGACATACGTACATCTACATACAGTATTTGTTTTTAGTTTTTTATCGCCTATTTAATTTAATTTAATTGTTATGGTTTTTCTAAAATGTGTCCAATGGGCAAATGTTAAGAGTTAAACTTAGGTAAGATTTACAAGTTTAATCCTCTAAGTATGGTAATTATAGGTTTAGTTATCAATTTATCATGACATTTTGTTGCAAATCTTACCTAAGTTAAACTCTGAACATGTGCCCATTGGGCCGGACACATTTTAGAAAAACCCTAATTGTTATTAGTGAACCAGAAGAAAAGGAGAAAATGGTTAATAGGATCTTCTAGACGCTCAAATTGGAGTGTATCGGAGTATATTATACTATTTTTGGAGATCCATGACCCTAGAACAAAACTTGTTGTTTATTTCTTAGATAAGATAAGGCTAGGTGTCCTCTCGATATTTTATGACCAATCAAGGACCCAATTGAGAGTATCAGAAAGCAATAAACTTAATTACGTCACTTAAAAATTTGAAACTCGTGCAAAATGATCGAACGTGCACTTGTTATCTGAGGCTGGTATAATTGAACATGAGATATCTGAAGAGCCCGCAATGACATGATAAAAAAGTCGGCAGAAAACGAGATGTTGCCCGATAAGACCTCCTGAACGGCTCAAATCGTAGGGTATAATACACGATTATCGAAAATCCGGGACCATGAAAATAAACTTGGAAAATCGACTGGTGTACTCCTTAAGTAAGATAACATGTCCTCTCTAAATTTTAGGACCAATGGAGGAAAATTATAGAGTATCGTATAGCGATAAACTCACGTCGGTTTAAAATCGAAATTCGTGTAATATGAAACTGTACTTGTTATTTGTGGCTGAAATTGAACATGCATGAGATATCCTCAAGAGCCCGCGGGGACGTCGTAAGAAAACGAGACGATGCCCAATAAGACCTGTTGGACGGTTCAAATCGTAACGTATGATACACGATTATCGGAAAGCCGGGACCCCAAAACAAAACTGGTCCGACATAAATTGACTGGTCTAACGTTAGGTAAGATAACTCGTCCTAAATAATTTCACTAGTCTATAAAAAATGATGGGTATAAATAAGTAGGAGTATATTTCACTGTTGATATCTGCTACTGTAGCTCCAAGAATACTCTTAAGTCTTAACCAAGTGATGATATTTGCCACAGTAGCTTGTTGTGGCCTCAGTATTTATTACTCCGTAGTTTTTTTTTGACTTCAGAGTATGTATGTATGTTTTCATAGCATGTTCTAGTTTTCTTTTTGGACATTGTACCTAGTCTAGATGGTTTGCGATGCAAATGACATTTCGGATTTTCAGTTGGATTGCTGGTTTTACCCATTTGATAGTTTAATCTACAGTCATTGTGATTATTGGATTCATATGTCAAGGAACCTATAACTAATTAAGTCATGGCCTTTGGCATGTCTTCTGCGGCGATAGATTTTTAAGTTAATGATCAACGGCATTGACGGCTTCTTTTTTGTCCCGAGTTAAGGATCATAGTTGCCTTTTGCCTTTTCAGTAAAGCATGTCAATGGTGCTAGCTGAAGAGGGACAATAATTGTGTTTTAAGCATAATTAATAGAATATAAACGACCCTCAACCATCGCCTTAAGGTTTTGGTTGAGATGGTTCGTTAATATGGTATCAGAGCCAGAGGTCACGAGTTCGAACCCTGGCAGCCCTCAGCACACGGTACGGGGGAGCCGGTGCGCATTAACCACTCTTCAAGCCCAAAGGGCTATTAGCTCCCCCGTGCCAGGGTTCGAACTCGTGACCTCTGGCTCTGATACCATGTTAACGAACCATCTCAACCAAAACCTTAAGGCGATGGTTGAGGGTCGTTTATATTCTATTAATAATATCGCAATGGCCAGGGTAATAATATGATGGTGGCACTGTTATGTTACAGAGTATAGTTTTGAGATGAAGCTTCTGTAATCTTTCAAATACGTATTTTCCCTTAAATTATTTAGCCTCTGAGAACTGTATGAAGTAGTAATTATATATCTGGTGGTGTATGTGTTATTTCCTGTGGCAGGTAGGAAAGCATGGCATCATAATTGAATTTACAGATAGATCCTGACTACAATACCAGGCGAAATGCCACTTACCTACCTGAAGTTGCTGAACATGAAGGTGTGTTACTTTGCTTACTGGTTTCAAAAAAATATATGTGCTGCGTTTTAGGGCATACTCAATTTATTGGTTAATTTTGTTGGTTTTTTGACGTTTGCGTTAGCGGTGGCTGGCGCTTTTGTTGTCTGCCTTCAGAATCAAGATGTATTCCCTTGATTCAGAAATGTTGTGTGGACTGCTTAATGAGCCTGGTTTCTGTCAGTTACTTTACCCGAACCTTTATTAAAGATTTGAGAGTTGCCCTTTTCCTTTGCTTACTGAGCTAGTTTGAAACGGGATGACAAATTTGCTTTTATGAGGTCAACGATTAACTTCTTTATCCTGTTGTTTCCTACTTGGAGGTTTATCTGCTAACAAGTGTAAGGTTCTACTTCTGTATATGTTACTCGTGTACCCGTTGTGTACAATGGTACAGTTGGTGTTATATGTCCTGGTTGTCTGCATTATTGGAGAGTTTAACAGATCACCCTTTTTTGAAGTCATCATATTTTTTGCAAACTACTCCGTATGTGGTTGTGACGTAACCCATAGGACTGGACAGTGAGCTCTTCTTCACTGGTATCATCTGATCTGATTTCGTACCATTCATTATTCCAGGTTGGACGCAACTTGAAGCCATTGACTCGCTTATGCGCAAAGCGGGTTATAGTGGCGCGATTACAGAAGCTCTTCGGAAATGCATCCGGTTGACTCGGTACCAGAGCTCAGCAATTACAATGCATTATGGGGAGTATGTTGCCTATGTGATGAGCACCAGAGGCAGTGTACCGATTATTGATGAGGCCAAGCTAAGCGTTTGAAACAGCAGCCTCTTGTATTGTATCATTTGGAGCCTGTTTCTTCAGGTGAAAGTTGAACTTGTAACCTTGTTAAACATAAGCGATGAAGGTACTTTCTACGGAGTACTATTTACTTTGTACTGAATAAGGGGGCATTTGGTTCGCAGAGGGGAAAGGGAATGAGATTAGGAAAGGGAAACAAGGGGAAAGAAAATGGATTACCCTCAATTTAACTTGTCGTTTGGTTCAATCTTGGAAAGGAATGATATTACCGCTTGTTCCTTTGTGGTCGTTTGGTTACAATTAGGAATCAAATTTTTTAACATGTTTTCTTTATTATATCGATTTACCTTGTTTTTTCAATATTATTTTTCACCAACTTTTTCCTACTTATTTTTTTTAAAACATTTTCAAAACAACATATATTTTTGTCATATCGAATAACAACAAAATTAATTATGACAATTACATATTTAAATTAAAATTTAACATTAAGCTTTTTTAATAGTATTATTATTATACTCTTTAATTATAATGTTTATATTCAATAAATATTAAAATCATTTTTTAAAATTATTTTAATAATTATTTATTATTAAATGATTAAAATATTAAAATCATTTTTTAAAATTATTTTAATAATTATTTTGTTATTAAATGATAAAAAAGTTTTATTAAGTTGAATCTTTTTCATCTTCATAATTTAAAATGTTAAAAGTTAATTTTTTTTAATTATAAATACAAATATAATATTTAAATAGTAATATAGTATTAATTTTGATAAATTCTCGTTGATCAAACGAGTCAACCCAGGCGAGTCGGGTTTCAACCCTAAATTAACGGGTCATATTGGATTCGGGTCAAACGGGTTACAGGTCAAAAAAACGGGTTCATAATCTAAAAAAATGGGTCAGGCGAATCGGATTTCCGGGTCGGGTCGTTTGACAGGTCTAGTGACCCGTACACGCAGTGAGATGTGGACGTTGGTGGTGGGAGATCGGAGGTGGGCGGTGCAAGGTTGGAGACGTAACGATAATTATGAGAGCAATGTTATGGGGGAGATATAGGGATGGGGTAATCAGAGGGAAAGAGAATTCTAAACCCTTGGGGGTGGGGTTTTCAATTTAGATGGATATGGGGTTTAGTGAATAGGTGAAATGGGGAAAGGGTTTCGTTAATTTGCCCAAAGAAACATGTACAAAGGGAATCGGTAAGCTTATTTCCCTTACCCTTTCCCGAAACCCTCCAACCAAACTGCCCCTAAGTTAAATCTAATGCTCAACGGGCTCTTTTTAACTCAAAATTCCACTAATTGTTTCACCCCATCCCCGTGATACTATCGCAACAAGTTTTGCTTGTGAGTTGTGATATCCCGCAACCCTCGTTTCTTTTTTCGCCAAGGCTCTGTCGTGTTTCCGTATCAAAAATGCAGAAAGAGCTTACATGACATTTTAGGATACACAAATATAGGAAAACAGAAAGATGTTGTATAGTACAAAGTTCTTTTTCAAGCTTTTACCTTTTTCATCAAAAGTTAAGAAGGGGATTAATCATGTTTACTTCATCTTCATTCTTTGTGACATTTACTTTTTACACAAGGAATTAAGTTGTGAGTGTTGATGACGAATCTCACTAATAAAGTAAAACATCCCATTATAGAGGAAAATAGAATTATTTATTCAAAGAATAATAATTCTAATAATGTGACCGTTTATTTATTCTTTAATTTTTTTTTTTTTGGTGCTACGAAGAGGGCTAGACCCGACTACAAAGAAAAAACAACGACACTAGAAAGCACTAATAGGGACAACACGAGGCCAAGAGACCCCTCCCAAATCCATCTCCAATAGATGGAATAAATCGGCCGGAATATCTAGCGTGTCAAAGACCAGAAGTCGTTCTTCTTGGCTAGTCCCTCGGTTAGCAAGCCAATCCGCACATCCATTGGCCTCCCGATAAATATGTTGAATCTCAATGGACCAGTCGTGATCACTAATAAGAGACTTACAGATTTGTAACATGTGAGAGTATGCCGTCGGAAATGGATCCGTCTGTTGAAGTAGACTAATTATAGCTTTTGAGTCAGATTGAATGATAAGTTTAGAAAATTTGCGTTCTCGTGCTATAATCAACCCTCTTCGGAGAGCCATTAGCTCAGCTCGTGTAACCGTGGCTAGTCCCACGTGCTCACTAAAAGCACAGATAAGCTGTCCCGATGAGTCTCGAATCAGCCCACCCGCGCCCGAGACACCCGGGTTTTCCTTCGACGCTCCGTCAATGTTAAGGAGTAACCAATCAGTTGGTGGTGAAGTCCATCTCACAAGTATTTCCTTCGAACTTCTTCTAGTAACCGGGTCCATTAAATCACCCGATTCTCTCGCTTTTTTAACCTCGAGAATTCTATCATGCAAGAACGCCTGCTTGTTGAACGGAATAGTCTCTGAGGTCCCAAAGATACGACTATTTCGCCACTTCCATATCCACCAAATAATCATCGCAAACTTTGTTGCCCACTCCGAGTATCGTGGGTCGTCTTGTGGTGCCAGGTTAGTGGCAATCCAATCCCGAATTGTGTTGCAATCCTCAAAAAATTGAGGCGGAGTGGACATGGCGTCCCAAATTCCACGTGCTTTTGGACAATCACGAAGAATATGAATAGTAGTTTCATCTTCCATCCAACACTCACCACAGCAAGGGTCATCAGCTAGACCCCGACGCATCCGATTGACATTAGTCATCAATCTATCATGCATCACGAGCCACAGGAAGACCCGAACCCGTTGGGGTGCCCATGTCTTCCACGGTAGTCTCCAAATTTTCCCTTCCTCGGTGTCCACTTCATTACGTATGAGCCTAATAGCTGACTTAATCGTGAATTTTCCGGTAGATGTCGGGGCCCAATAGAATGAATCATCCTTATCAGCATCCGACACTACTTCAAAAGAGGCAATAGTTCGGAGTATGTCGTTTTCCAGGAGGTCAGCAAATAAATTAAGTTTCCAACCCGTCTCGGAATCCCACATTTCATCCACAGTGGCATCTTGTAAGTGTGTCGGAATATCCCGGGTTACGAATTCCTCTAGTGGTCTAGACGTGACCCAACAATGTGACCAAAACATCGTCTTTCGGCCATTGCCAATCGACGAACTCAGGCCCTTTTTAAGGGTCGAGAAGCCCTCAACAATGCCTTTCCAAATATTAGAGCTATTGTTCCGTTCACCAAACATGTCCATGTCACAACGCCCTTTGCAATACTTGTGTCGCAGAACTCGTGCCCATAATGCATTCGGTTCAGAGAGCAAACGCCAACCGAGTTTGACCATAAATGCTGTGTTAACTTGTCTCATGGAGCGCAGTCCGAGTCCTCCACCTTCTTTACTGTTTGTGACCGTGTCCCAGGAAATAAGGTGAACACCTTTCTTATCCTTCGATCCACTCCACAAGAAACGTCTTGAGGTTCTGTCAAGGTCATCACAAACGGATCATGGTAATCTAGCAGTTTGCATAGCAAACGAGGGGATGGTGGATAGCACAGATTGAACAAGAGTAGCACGTCCCGCTAAAGAGAGGTGTCGGGCCTTCCAACCTGTTAACCTTTTGTCTACTTTGTTAGCAATGAACTCAAAATCCGCTTTTGTGACTCGACCATTAATAGTTGGCATTCCAAGATAAGTACCCAGGTCATTTGTGCTCTCTATAGCTAATTCAGATGTAACTTCAGTTTGGATCAAAGGATCCGTATTAGTCGAGAAAAAAATTTTCGACTTGGCATGACTAACCTTGAGTCTAGAAGCTAGACAAAACACGTCGAGGCAATCCTTGATGGTTCGAGCTTGTTCGATTGAGGCTTCTCCAAAAAATATTAAGTCATCCGCAAAGAATAGGTGAGTGATAAACGGACCCCCCCGACTAGTTTGGATACCCCTCCATTTATTTCCCTCATGAGCTTCAACAATAAGTTGGCTAAGTTTCTCCATACACATAGTAAATATATATGGCGATAGAGGATCACCTTGCCGGATACCCCGGGTCGGGGTAAAAGACTCTGTGCGTTCACCATTCCACAGCACATTGAGACTAGTCGAAGTAATGCATTTCATAATTGTACGCACTATGCGGTCTGGAAGGTTCATATCACGTAGGGTATGGTTAATAAACGGCCACTCGAGCTTATCATAGGCTTTCTCAAGGTCAAGTTTCAGCACCATGTAACCTTTCTTACCCGTCTTTGACCTGAGTGTGTGTAGAACTTCCTGTACAATAATGATATTGTCAGTAATTTGTCTCCTCGGGACGAAACTAGTCTGCATCGGACTAATAAGAACTGGCAAGACACGTTTGAGACGATTCACTAGCATCTTCGTTATGATCTTATATGAAACATTACAAAGACCAATTGGCCGAAATTGTGTCACCGATTGTGGGTGTTCCACCTTCGGGATAAGAGCTAAGAATGTTTCTCCAAGATCGATCGGAAAGATCTGTTCGTGAAGGGCTTGGATTACAAGTTTACACAAACTCGGTGAAACAACTTTCCATTGAGATTGGTAAAATAAGGCCTGGAATCCGTCAGGTCCCGGGGCTCGATACGGTGCCATTTGGTTCAACGCACCTTGAATTTCACTCACAGTGTAATCACGATCTAACTTGAATTTCTCCATGGTTGTGAGTTCGGGAAATAGCCCAATCATGAGACGCTCCATGTCAACTCGAGGCGTAGAACCGGAGAACAGAGACTTAAAGTAACGCACAACCATCTCTTTAACTGCCGTGCTGTTCCAAACCCAGTTACCATCACTATCTTGGAGTCCCTCAATTCGGTTTTGCTTGCGTCGTATAATGGTGCTAAGGTGAAAGTACCGAGTATTACGATCTCCATCACATATAGCTTCCATACGTGATTTCTAGAACCACAACAACTCTTCCTCTTGAAGAGTGCAATCAAGCTCAGATTTGAGTCGATTTTCTAATTTCAGAAGATGTGTTGGACCACCCCTTGAGATTTTCGTCTGAATTCCTAGAAGTCGACGCTGCAAACTCCGTTTTTTCTCAAAAATATTATGGAATATCCGCTTATTCCAAGTTTGTAAATCTCTCGCAAACTGGTGAATAAAGGGGGAGAACGGTTGATCATTGCGCCAATGAGCTGAAACAAACTCCGAAAATCTCTCATGACACATCCATGCCGCTTGGAATCGAAAAGGCCGTAGGAGTTGAGGAATGGGGGCAAACCCATTCGTGCTAACAATAATGGGACAATGGTCCGATTGGTTCTGAATTAAATGACGCATAGATCCTTCTGCAAACATGAGCCTCCATGCCGAGTTGCATATGGCTCTGTCAAGACGGGCCCATTGTCGAGTTTCAGGTGTGTGACCCCTCGCCCAAGTATAACTTGGTCCAGTGTAGTCAATATCGAGCCAATCGTTAGTCTCAATCCAATTGTTAAATTTAACACACCGCCGTCTCATGTTATTGCTATTGCCATTGCGCTCATGCAGATATCGAGTATCATTGAAATCACCCATTGCCAGCCAAGGACCCTCGTGTGTCCGGGTAAAATCTTCTAACTCAGACCATAATTCCTCTCTCAACGAGGGATCAGGACTAGCATAAATGGCCGAGAACAACCACGGGACCTCCCCTACTCTCGTGATTTCAATGGAGATATGTTGTCGGTGGAGGGTTAAAGGTTGAACGGTGACTTGTTCCGGGTGCCAAAAAAGCCAGATTCCCCCACTAAACCCTTCCGCTTCAACACGAGTACGTCCATTGAAATTGAGCTGCTCACAAACTCTACTGGCTATTGTCCCACTAATTCTCGTTTCAACTAGAGCAAGAACAGTTGGTTTGTGCACACGAATTAAATCTTTGAGCATAGACATAAACGGCGTGCTAGCCGCTCCTTGAACATTCCATGTCATAAGGCTTATTCCCGCAAGATTGTTATGATGAGTTGAATTAGAGTTCTGCATCATCAAAACGTTAAAGGGTGGGGCAGGCATCGGGGGTACCTGATTACAGGACGGGCCCATCAATGGGCTGGTCCAAGGGCTTTGACAAAGTTGCCACCTGAGGCTCGACTCTTGTGTTGGATACAAGGACAGTGCCATCGCTTTCAGTAACATCCCCTGGCTCATCCGGGAGCTCAGGAACAACAGGGGAGTTTGCAATTGGGGGACAGAAATCGTCTCGGGAGCTGGCAAAATCGGGTAGTAAATTATCGGGGGGAGCGAGAGGGGGGGAGGGAGTGACATGATAAGGGTGAGGGGGGTGGTGAGTTTTCAGACTAGCGGGCCTGAATACCCGAGGATTGTAATCATTAAATCATCATCAATAATGAGTACAGTACATTATAATTATTGAACATTTTTTAAATACATAATCATATAAACTAATCACCTACACATCCAATGTGGAGTATTATATTACTCCGAATATATAATCAAAATAAAAGGAATATATGTTTGTTTAGTAGTCAACCATTAAATAAAAACTGGCGTATTTGATCAGAGACGGACTAGTTTCTAAACTCAAGTCGTAACCGGAGTATATCGTGCCTTTTTATAGTACGGAGTATAAGAATTTTAACTTGTGCGGAGTATAAAACATGATTATATATAGCCAAAAGAAAAAGATTGGACGTATCAGCCCAACAGCAACGAGGGTCCAGAGTAAGTACTTTTATAAGTCCAGATCAGTCTATTCAGCAACTACTCGTATATCCTCCGTTCAAGTCGGCCTTCCCTTATTTTTCTTGGGACGTTTAATTCCAAGCTTCCAATTTCTGTTTTAAGAATTATTTTAAACAAATACTCACTTTAAACCTTATATATTTACATAAATGTCGCTATTTACCCTACAAATGTGTAAATAATGTTTAAAAGTGAAGAATGAAAATTGTGGATCCCGAATATTGATATTAAAATAAATTAAAGAAATAATATAAATGAATGAGTGGAGTAGTGAAATGCGTTGAACCCACTAAAGAATAAAAATTTCATTCTTGAATGTGACTCATCTCATCCACCTCGTTACTTTTATCTTACTTTATTTTTTCAAAGTTTTTGTTTATTCATTTCTTTCATGTTTATTCATCTTACAACTCAAATACACCATGGTGCAACACCGAAAAAGCATCACGAAATATGGTAAAAGTTCGAGAGTAATTAAACCCGGCCCACAAGAACATCCTAGCTTCTTATCTTAACCTAAACGTCCTAAATTCTACCATATATAAAAAAAACAGATACAAATAGATTAAAAAGTGTTAGTTCTACGTACAATTTGTATTCAGTAATTCAACCGGCTATAATTGGACTTCGGAGCTTCATACTTTTGTAATTTTGATTAATTAGAGAATAGTACCGTATCCATATGTACGTGTGTATTTGTTTAGTTTTTATTAGAAACAAATAAAGCAGAGACTAATGAAATTTATAACGACTTAACATAAAACCACGCACTTTATTATTTACAAAGGAGTAACTATCTAGACATCCATTATATATTACGTGTCCCATGACTTGCGTTTATTGACCCGTAATAAAATACACATGTTCTTTAGAACGAATTGAACCATATATTTATTTACATTTGATTAAAATATTTATTGTAAATAATTATACAAATGAAGTGGGCATGGGCGGGTGAGCTGGAATTTCAGACATGAATGGTTGTTATATATATGGTGTGTTGTGTTGGGGATGGATCTCCTCTAATTTGAACTTAGTGACCACATTATGTAAAAAGACGAGCAGTGATATTCTAGCAAGTTCGTTTCCCTTGCACATTCGAAGACCCCCACTAAAAGGTACATATGTATACGGTGCTGGCACTTCTTCTTCAAATCTTGAAGGATCAAATTTTTCTGGATCTTTAAAATATTTCGGGTTTGTGTGGGTCGAATTTGGAGTCCAAGCCATCTGTAGTTAATAATCAACTTCATTCCACAATTCAAATTATAATTATAATTAGTCATTCAAAATGAACCCGGTCGGTCTAATCGGTAGTCCATTGCATTGGATCGAAATTAAATTTCAAAAGGTGGGCAGGCATGCATGGAAGTAATTAATTTATACATAAGTAATGACCAATGAAATTCCGATTCAACCAATAATACATACATACATACAGTCGATCTCATCTTGGACTAGAATGTTGTTTTTTTTTTATTTATTTATTTATTTAGATTTTCTCCCTATGTATTTTGTCATATGTTTTAAAGATGGACGGCGTTGTTAGCATTTAGACAACCGATATAAAGGGTTATTCAAACTTAATTATATTATCGCGGACGTACGTACGCAGGAGATGATGAAAAGAATTTATTTATAGGTACGTGCAGGTAGGTACCTTCCAGCCTTTGGGGATAGTGTAGCCTTGATAGGTGAAGTCAGTAATAGCCTCCCTAAACATTACAGATTCAGGTGGAAGTAGTCTCAAGGCTTCACGGATAAAATTCCATGAATACTTCATTTTCTGGACATCCTCCCAACACAACCCCACCTTTCCTCCTCCTCCTCCTCCTCCTCGCTCTCCAATTATCTCCAATTGCTCTGTATGTCGTAGCTCACCACCGTAAAGATTAGAATAAACGTTAGTAAAGTAATTAAAGAAAATTGACAAATTAGCTGCGCTAGGGATTTCATCTATATATACTATGGTAATAAATATGAGTTGATATCAACTTTTTAATTAACTAACACCGTGTACTGTGCATATATATATATATATATTAACAGCTAGCTAGGCTTAGGCCAAGGTACGTATGTACTCCCTCCCTCCGTCCTTCTTGTTCATTAAAAAATAAAGACAAAGTGAGAAGCAAATGAATAAAAAGGGAGTAATACGATAGATGCATTGCATGCATGCATACATACGTACCCTGTTTGAGGTTTTGAAAGATAATTGGGTGTTGGGCAAGATGGGTTACGAGACGAGGAATGATAGAACCAGAAGTGTAAAACCCTGCAAAAACGTAGCCAATAATCTTGCTAACAATGTCTTTGTCACTGAAAACCTGGCCGTCGGGGTGGGTGGCCTGGACTAGAATACCCAGCAAGTCTTCTGATGATGTACTACTTTCGTCGGCTGCCTTCCTCCTCCTTTGTTTTACCATATCCATCACCATCTCTCGGATTTTATCTGCACGTCTCTTCGCCCTGTAATAAGGCAACCCTGGCAAATTGACGGGCACTGCGACACTGGTGAATATCCCGTCAGCCAGGACAAGGAACTGCTTCGCCAACACCCTTATTTCTTAAGGGTTAGAGTTTGAGTAATCCAGCATCACCCTACAAGCCAAGTTCAACGTATACTCTTTTGCAAAATTGTCAACATCATCGTTGTGGTTGTGATTATGACTAGGACCCCCCCAGTAATGATCCATGTTCTCACGTGTCATGGAATCGATCACGTTAACATAATGTCGAAGGGAGTCGAGCTTGAAGAATTTATGGATGGGTTGGTCGAGTAGCAGCCATGAGGAGTGTGAGTCGGAGTTTTCAGGGTAATTTGGTAGGCTAAGAAGGTGGTACCATGGGGCGGGTAACCACCACTTGAACAATTTACCTTCGTTAGCGAAGATGAACTTGTTTGCCTCGGGGCCCTCTAGGAAAATGACGTTGAGGCCGAGGAAGGATGTTTTGAAAATGGAGGTCGAGTATTTGGTCATTCTATGGCGGATGAAGTCTCTCGCACTAGCGTGAAACGACAGCGACTCCCCGATGATCGGCCACCCCATACTTCCAGGAGGAAGATTATTATTATTATTATTATTATTATTATTATTATTATTATTGCGTTTGAAAAAGAATAATGTTGTTTGAGAGATGATGAGTATAGTTGCCAAGCAACAACCTAAGATGAAGAGTGGAGCCATAAATAAATGATAAATAATACTCGTACGGAGTACTCGTAATTAATAATACTCGTATGTATATCGTACTGTACTGCTCCGTATTTGCTTATTAGCTTATTTATTCATTCACTCCGATTCTTGGCTGCTATTTATAGATTCATCCATTCCATTCCATTCCGTTAGTTACACTCCTGTTTGATAAACTATTCGTATTGATTAGTGAATAGTGATGATGTAGGCAGGTAGCTATCATTATACTCCCCGTGGCCGTCGATTAGCATGGTCAATCCTAAGCACCTGGGCCCAAAACTTAAACTTACTAGGCCGTTTGGTACAGTAAAATGAATGTAAAATGCATTTATTCTAATGGCGTGAGCTTTGCATTTGTATGGGCCTAACTTTATATCGTGTGTTCCACTCTTTTATGCACCAAAATCAAATCTATAGCAAATGAAATCATATAAGTAGTCATAAAATTACACTTTATTAAGTTAATTACGGAGTACAAATTAGGTTTTGTGTCTAACTTTTAATTTATTACTCCCTCCTAGTTCAAGTATTTATCCCCAATTTTTTTTGGGGAGAGATTAAGAAATGGGTAAAAAGTGGGATATAAAGTGTAAAAGGTGGAGTATAAAATGAAAAGGGGTTGGGTTTAGGTTTGGAGGAAAATAATAAAGAATGGAAGGAAGAATAAAAAATGATTAAAAATACATCCAAAAAAAGAAAGTGGAAAGAAAATCAAACTAAGCTCAAAAAGAAAAGTGGTTTGAATACTCAAACTAGGAGGGAGTATATCAGAAAAAATGTTTCCTTACTGTTTAGGTTCTAAAAGAACGTTTTGAACCGGGCCTCTAAAAATCATTTGACGGCCCATATGAAGACCCTAAGTAAAATCGTAAAATGGAACCCTTCACTTCATCAGAGACGGACGCAGAATTTTTGACTAGGAAGGACACTATATATATATATATATATATATTTTTTTTTTTTTCGAATTTCGCCAGTTGTTATATACTTATCAAAAAATATAGGTATTGTTATGAAATCATATTAGGTGAATGTCCATTGGGCTTTTGACCCATATGCAAACTCCCTTATCATTACTGATGTACTATATATATCCCTCTCAATGACATGAATAATATAACGCTCTCACATATTTCTCGCTCTATTTTCTCTCTACTTTTCTTTTCTCTCTTGTTTTATAACACGTTATCAGCACGAGACTCTAATAACTGAGCGGAGAACAATTGAGGAGTACAATTGAGGGAGAGTTCGTTAATTTTCAATCCTTGTATCTCTTCAACAAGGAGTTCTTTTTTTTTTTTTTCCTTAATCATTGCATTCCTATAGCAATGAAATCATCTTATTCTTTTTAAATTTTTCTCTCAATTCTTGCATCTCTCAAGCAAGGAGATTGTTATTTTTTTTTATCAATTCTTGTATCTCTATAACAAGAAGATTAATATGTGCATAATTTTATGTTTATCTCAATTCTTGCATCTTTATAGCAAAAAAATAAAATAAAATCGTTATCTCAATCCTTGTATCACTACATCAAGGACTTAATTCATATCTTTTGAAGATATAATACGATTTATTATCTTCCTATGACTATAAAGAGATCATTATATATACGGAGTATTCTCAATTCATCTCCATCTTTGTATTTTTATGACAAAGAATTATATATATATTAATGTAGTCGTTTTAACGATTGAGATATACATTAAAGCATAATAGTTAAAGTTACTACAATTCTAATATTTTGTTTGTTGCTTTGTCAATATATTTTAAACGAAAATTTGGCAACTTTATTTTATTTCAACTATATAATTTAGATGTTAATTTAGATGATTATCTAAAATACACATTTCCTAAAGTCATAGATTTTGATATCATAAATATTTAATTTCTATAATATTATATTCTCTACCTTATTATAGATATGTAGTTATGGTAGTAAAATTTTCGTAATTACGGTAACAATCTTTCTATTTTGCTACATATTATATTGTATGAAATAGTGATGATATTCCTTAGGATATTACAATAGTGACATGATATACTTACTATTAGCAATTTGGAAGGTTAAAATTTTCATAATTATGTTCATTATTTTTTAAGTTATATTTGTCACACATAACTTGCATTTCATTGTAAGTTGTTTAGCGATGATTTAATGTGAGATTGCCTTCTATCATTTTAATGCGAGACAATCTCCTATCAATTTTTTTTTTTTGTCATTACAATGTGAGTAAGTCTCCTATCACATTAATTTGAGACGGTATTTTATCGGTATAATGGGAGATAATTTCTGTAAATTTACGATCTTCGATCGGTATAAGTTAAGTCAAGTCTCCCACGAGTTTAATGTGAGATAATTTATTTATGGAGTAATCTTACCCATAATTATTCTCCAATTCTTTACTCGATGTGGAAGTCTAAAATATCTCACTCCATAACTCTTAAATATTCATCATTTGAGTAATTACTCAAACAGAATATATCGTTATATTTCCCAAAAGGATATTAATATATGACAGATCTTGCAAATTTACATGAGACACTAGAAGTGTTCCATTTTGCGAGATGAATATAAGTTTGTGTCATATTGAGTAAGTTTAGCATTCAATAGTTTGGCATGCAATTGCTAATTATACATATTGCGATCAGCTAACTTCGCATATGCATTATTGCAATTAATTGCGAACAAATATCAACATTTGACATGAACTGATTAAGCATATGTGATCAACAAGTGCTTAAAAATATGGGTTTAAGAATTGTGAATTAAAATTGACTATAAATGATGATATTTGGAGATCCAATTGCACATTACTCGAGGTTGAATAAACATATTTTAAGTTCAATTCTACGAATTGATCGTCATTGTTTTAAGTGGCTTGGAGACCACATATCAAATACGAGTAATTTGTGTTATTAGAATTCACAATTTGATCGTTATCATGTGAATAAATTGATATCTTAAATTTGGCATTTAGAATCAGCAGTTAAAAGTCAATTATTTTATGAATCACGTACTCCCCGAAATATATCATAATCTTGCAAAAATACCCATCAATGAAATCTTATTTGCATATGATATGATAAATCGCATTCTAAGGTGATTAAGTAAATGATTGCAATCTATCTTGAATATTTTACCACCTTAGGGGGAGAAAGTGAGTGACAATAAGTTGGTAAAACAAAAGAAGTTTTATCATATCAAATTTCGCGTATTTATCGTGTACAGTAATATATAAGTAGAATGACGATTCTACGAAATTACACCATATGAAATGGCTACACATTTGTGCGCAATATCAAGTGGCCTATTGAATAAGGATTTTATAAATCCGTACGACCATCGACATATTTATTGGTATCAATGAGCTCATAATCCTGAAATTCATCAAATTTATTGATGATATTGAAAAGTATACAATACAGTTTGCATATCGAGTCATCATGCTGATCATATATAGAAACTAAGTATATCATTTCATGTTAGTTTTCTTATCGCATCGTTGCATCATTTCATATTCATATAGTAAATTTAGTCGCATATTATATTCGTACAAATTATTGATAATCTGACTATACTTTGAAATGTTGAAGTGATATTTGGATGAAGACGCAACAATCAAAGACTATCTTCATATTATCTGTATAACTATTTGAAGATCAGTGATAGATTTCTAATTACCGAAGACATCTATCGAGTTTATCAAGTATGATGATTATTATTTAAAGATCGAGATTCACCGTCACATCATGGATAATATTGTTATTCTCCGAGTGATGTAACTATCAGGGGGAGTATGCACGCGCTGTACTCTTTTTCCTTATCTATGGTTTTGTCTCACTGGGTTTTCCATGGAAAGATTTTGATGAGGCAGCATCATATGCGTGTTTGAGGAATAATGTGCTCTATTTTTTACACTAGTTTTTTTACCCACGGGGTTTTTTTCGAGTGAGGTTTTTATGAGACATATTATTCCGTAATGTACATTCAAGGGGGAGTGTTATGAAATCATATTAGGTGAATGTCCATTGGGCTTTTGACCCATATGTAAACTCTCTTATCATTACTGATGTACTATATATATCTCTCTCAATGACATGAATAATATAACGCTCTCACATATTTCTCGCTCTATTTTCTCTCTACTTTTCTTTTCTCTCTTGTTTTATAACAGGTATATAGTACTATACGGAGTATTATTTTAGAGTGTTAGTATTTTTTTCTAACTCTAAAATATGTTTGAAAACTAACGACGGATTTACTAAAATAATTACACTACTAATCCACCAAAAAAATTATGAAATTACTTGCACATAAATTACATGTAGAAAAAAAAAATTACAATTCAAATAGGCAACCTATAGACTGAGTTAAATACATTGAAGTATCAATTTTATCAAAATTTTGAGGTTGTTCGAGTGGTTAAGCTCTTATTATTTAATACAATAGATCCATATTTAACTCCTTTCAAGCCGTTTATATTTTAGAAACTACTATAATCCCAACCAAAAGCAACACAAACCAAACAACACCTTCAATGAGGTTCTGAGTGAAATCAATACACCTTCAATTGATGTAATTTTGCTTTGTTTGATATACTTGATACATATTTCAGAACTGATTTGGGGGCACATGTCCCCCTATGAACGCCACTGCACTTCATTTTAACGAAAATCAAAATTACAGTTATAAATTTGTTATGGATTCTAAAATTTTAAATCAAGTAAATTTTTTACTATAATATAATTGGGATATATTTTGAATCATCAAATATTTCGTAATTAACAGAGACAATAAAAAAATAATAAAAATTACTCATAGTAATTTTTTTTTACAAATGTAACAGATCTAAACTTAGAGGGGTTTGAACCCAAGCCTTATCCTATGTATTCAAATCTTTTACCGGAAAACTAACCGTACTTCACTTATTACTTAAGCGCTTAAAACAACTAATACTCCGTATTCCTCATTTTTTTTCCTTAGATGTTGGGTTCTTCTAGTATTGGACCCTAGGCATCCGCCCTAGGTTCTTAAAAATAAGTTCTTCCAATGACACATCATTTATCATTATATTGTAAGTGGAAGAATTTTTTACATTAGTGGAAGAACTTTTTATTTTGTTCTTGATTGGAACCTACATATAATTTTGTTTTCTCATCAATAATATTATTATAATCTAAGAACTTGGTTCTTAAATAAGAACTTAGTTTTTATTTTGAAGAACTCAAAGACAACCCACAATGGAAGAACTTTTAAAAAAAAAGTTCTTGGTTATAAACTCAAGGGGAATAACCTCCATTGTTGTTGCTCTTAGGGCCGGGCCTGCCCTGGTTACTATTTTTTGTCCAATTTCATACTCCCTCCGTCCCACCAAGATTGTCTCGTATTTCTTTTTGGGTAAGTTTTTAAAGATTGTCCCATTTATTAACTTTCCTTTTTGGTCCATCATTTTTTACAATTTAACCTCTACTAGGTTAAAATATTTACCATTTTGCCATTCAATTACTCACACAACCTTACCTAAGATGATGACTCATCCTATAAAGAGAGTCATCATTGTCTATATACTCAATTTCCTTAATTTGTGAGCTAAAGTTAGTGGGACAATCTCTCTGGGACGGAGGGAATAAATATTAGTGAGAAGTATTTAAATGAAATGGGGACAAAAAATAGTGACCGGAGAAGTATAACTCAAAGAATGTCGATAATGTCATTATTAACATATTCATATTTCTTCAATATTATACCCAGTTGAATTTCAGATCGAGTCCACCCTTTTTTAGGGTGAAAACCCTAACAATTTCGACCAATCATTGAAAATAATCAAAGCCAAAATGACCCATTGAAGTCATTCTTAATACTTGTATTAATTGTAGTGATGTATGTGTAATTTATTATTTGATTCATAGTTTTATAGTTTTATACCAAATTAAGAAGGTTTTAAATGCTTAAATACATTATCCTTAAAATATTACGAGCAGAAATTACGGAGTAAATGTATATTACTCGTTGTTGGAAGTAAATGGAGTATGATTTCTTACTTTCTTCTTCTCTGGATCACTTGGGGAGAAATTAGAGGTGCACATTGTTGGCTTGTTCAAGTGGTTTAGAAGTTTTTTGTGTCCTAGGATGTTGAAATTCACGAAAACTACTTACATTTTTTTTTACTTGCATTAGTTTTGCTATTCCAAAATGAGTTAGGCTTAGATTGTATCTCGGCTACCAACTAAATTTGCTTTTGAGCTCAATATAAGTTGTTTTTTAAAAATAATAATAATAATATATACGAGTATTTTTTTCACGGAAGAAGGTCAAGAACTTTGTCGTATTACCATAGTCATAGAGGAGAGGGAGATTCATACCTGCCAAATATGATTACATTTCCAACATAACTATTCGCTCAAGACATCTTAACCTCTTAAGAGCATCTCCATCATCTTCATTCTACATTTTTGGAGGAGAATGAAGAAAAATGGTTCCTTCATCCATGGAGAAACTATTCTTGGGTGACAGAGTTATTTTCGGATGAAAAAAATAAGGTAAAAGTAATGGTGTGGATGAGGTGAGTTCCATCTAAGAATGAAAAAATCATTGTTGGATGAATATGCTCTTAGGTAGAAAATTAAAGATTTACAATTTTATTTTATTTTATAATTTAAATCGTAGTTAAAAATAAGGTAATTAAAATTATTTCTAACTCGTATTCTGATCTATGACGTGTATAACTGGATCTATTTTCGATGTAAATTATACTCTGACCCGATCAATATGACCTCCCTAGTTTAACAGCAGGTAGTAGACTAAGAGCTCGGCAGAAGGACTAGAGGTTGTCATCGTCGTTCTAATTATTGAAGTTTTTTTAGTTTGGTTGTTGCATTCTGTTTTAAGCACTCAAAATTAAATATGTGTAACATTCATTTGTCACGCCAGAACGCTGGCGGAGTACCAAATACAGCACCAGTGGGTACATCACGAGAATCACGGGTAGGCTGATTCATGCGTACACTTTTATATTTGAGTCAAACAAATCATTTTTCTAGCGTTAATCATCATCAACTATAAAAATTATATAAGAATAAATCATCCCTCCGTATAATCTAAAATATTAACTCATTTTTAATATTTTTATAAATGTTCCAATAATTAATCACAAAAATCATAAATGAATTCATAACTTAATAAAGAGATTACGTTTTGTACTATAAGTTAAAATTGTGAGTATTACTTCGATTGTACTTAAGAATCTGTTTTACACTTTACTCTTTTGATATTCTAGTTTCCCATTTAAATTAAATACTGTCTGAAATATGAGTACAATACATTCCAATACTTTTTGAAAACACTTTCGCTTCTCGTCGTCCGTAATTTTACTTAGGGGTCGTTTTGGTTACTCATCCAATTACCGGGAAGTGCAAGTTCCTAGGAAGTGCATTTTCATAGAGTTGTTTGGTTGCCCACTTCCCGGGAATTGTCACTTCCTCCACAATGGGGAAGTTACTCACCCCCCTTGGTGGGTAGAACTTCCCGCATGAAGTCATTTCTCACCTGGCAACCAAACAATATTTTTTAATTCCCATGAAATACAAATTCACGTGAATTTAAAGTTCCTGGTAACTTCATCTTCCTATGGTGAACCAAACGAGCCCTTAGTATTGTCCGTATTTTACCTAATATGCCCATCTTACCCTCACTTTGTTTAACTCTTTTTACCCACCCTCCCTTTCACTCATTCAATCAAAATTACCTTCCAACATTCAACTCATCAACTTCCATCATATTTCAATTGCAATTGAACTACGATTAAACAACTTATGCTCAATCCGACTCCAATTAATTCAATCTTGACATACTAATTTCGAGTTCAAGGTATCGTTTTTAATTTGTGTACATTCTAAATAAACAAATTCTAAGTAAACAATAGGATGTACAGACGGAGTATTTATTTTCTTGTTGAATTTCTAAATGAATGAAATACGGAGTACATGTTATTAATGAGGTCGTTTGAAGTAAAAACTTAAATTCAAGAATTCGTTATTAGTAAACAAACAACATCATCCAAATCGGTAAACTAAAATATTAGTAACTTAAATTACGATACAACAATATCGATTATAATACCTAATGTGCATGTTTGACAAAACAATTCAATATACTTACGGAAAATACTAATAAACAAACAAAAATACACATAAAATGGAATAAAAAAAACCAGAGACTTGGGATATCTACGACTGTCCCTGGACTGAATTTAGAAACTTTAAAACTCAACCTGGACTCAGTCTTAGCTGTTCTAAACCTGTCCCCAGGACGAGCTTTAGAAATTTTAAAACTCAATCTGGACTCAATCTTAGCTGTTCTAAGACTGTTCCCAGGACGAGCTTTAGAAATTTTAAAACTCAACCTGGGCTCAATCTTAGCTGTTTTAAGACTGTCCCCAGGAAGAGATTTAGAAATTTTAAAACTCAATATCGGCTTAGTTGTGGGTGTTTTGTGTCTTTCCCCACACCCGTTCTTATATATTTCGCTAGTCATTCCGGGTATGAGCTTTTACGATTAATACCTGAACCGAAGTCTTTTGTCACGTCTAATACGAAAAATAATACAAATCATAATAGCGTTCATGATGACAAAAATAACGACTAACATCGACAACGTCGTCGTCCGAATTATTTTTGTTATAGGGTAAATTCAAATCAAAAGGAAAACTATTTTCTGCGTTCGACATGTCCGAGTTAATCGTCGAATAATCAAAAATTCAAAATATAAGCGTTTTATTAATTCGACAGTAAAGTTGTTGTTGTTGTCCAAGTTGTAATTAGAATTATGTTGATAAATAGTAGGGTAAATAATTAGGTTAATGAGTAGTTGATTTAAAAAGGACAAGTAAGTGATTTACTCATAAACTATGGACGACACTAACTAAATAGACGAACCACATTAAATAGCCCCTTTAAAAATGTATTCAGTAAAGGAATGAAGGTCAACTAACAATTGAACTTTACGTAACTTTTAATATACCAAATATATATGCCTTTTGTAACTCCTTGGCCCATGCTTCTGAATTCAACCCCAATTTTTTTTTTTTTTTTTTTTTTTTTTTTTTTTTTTTTTTTTTGTCAACAGAAACAGAACCACTTGCAACCCCGATCTTTTAAAGCTGACCATTAATGTATAAATGATCGTACTACTCTTCACTAATCTATCTACCTATCTATAATTAAAAGGCAGCCTTTTACCATTTATTTTTTATGTCATGTGCTCTATCCTTTATTTTTACTTATTTATTTATTTGTTTATTACTCAATTGTTAATTGATTACACACTTTTCAATTATCTTCATTTAATTAGTTAAAATAATTAATTGAATTATTAATCTTTTACTTCGTCCAACTTTCTAAGTTCTTCTTCATTAGATATTCATTTAGGTGAATATAAAATAATCAAATGGAAAGATCTTAGAAAATTAGAGAAAATATTAAAACTAATACTTCCCCAATTCATCTCACAGAGGTCATTTTATGTTAGCAAAATATAGTAAAAGTGTTCTATAAAGAGTAGTACGGAGTAAATTGTTAGGACTACTTCTTGTCGTCCATAATTTATGAGTAAAGTACTGATTTATCCTTTCAAATTTAGTAACCAAATTTAACCTAACTACATACTCCGTACACAAGCTAGGTGCAAATCGAACCCTTGACTCATGTGTGTCACCCTTCTGCGGTACCAACTACACTATAACATCTTACTGATTAAAATATCACTACATCACACATAAAACTATACACCACAGAAGGTATGTAATTAAGAAAATTTGATTGATTACATTGATTACGAAAATCACATGTTTTACGTGGAAGATATCACATACAATATTTAATATGGAATGTATGATCAAAGTTTTTTTAAAAAAAGTATAAACATATTGTATTCCGTTTTAACCAAATAGTTGCATTATTTTTGTTAATATAAAAAATATAAACAATATTTTCATTAATTACACGTTATTTAATACTCCGTATATTTCAAGACATTACTCAAGTATTTTGATTAGTTTTGCGATTTAAATTTTTCTTCCCATTTCTAAATTATACAGTCGATAAATAGTAAAAACAAAATAATAATTTTTTTATTTTAAATCTTAAATGAAATATTCTAAAAGATAAATATATTATAAATACCGTGCAAAAATTTTGTATAACTGACAGGATTTGTGTGATTGATTTTGATAGACTTTTTAAATTGTATACTATCATATATAATCATATAACTGACAGGATTTGTGTGATTGATTTTGATAGACTTTTTTTAACTGTATACTATATTGTGCAAATCGAACCCCTTAACCTCATGTATATCACCCTTCTCCTCTCCAACTACACTCTAACATCTTACTGATTAAAATATCACTATATCACACAAAGCTATACACCACAGAAAGTATGTAATTAAGAAAATTTGATTAATTATACTGATTACGAAAATCACATCTTTTACATAGAAGATATCACTTACAATATTTAATATGGAATGTATGATTTAAAAAAGTATAAATATATTGTATTCCATTTTAACCAAATAGTTGTATTATTTTTGTTAATAGGAGATTGCACTATCCCGTACAATATTTTATATAGAATATAAAATAGTTATGATTATTATTGTATATCTTTCTGATCATATTCAAAAATCATATTCTTAACATCGATATAAAATTTAGTAACTATATAAAAATGAAATATATATTCTTATTGCTCTTACAAAGCCTAATACATAGTAAAAACTCACCAAAAATTCTCTATATACTACTCTAAGATAATAACAGTTACTAACATTTTCCTCAAAAATACACTAATTTAAATTGAGAAGTAAAAGAACATTTCACTAATAATGTTCGCAAACTCCTTTTTATGAAAATAATTAGATAAATTTTAAGATATGATGTCATTAACCTTGAGAAAAAAATCAGTTATCTAAAAAATTTATTTTTGAAATGAGCTATTTACTTTAACTTTTACAAAGATATACTCTCCCCGTCCCAATGAATTCTTTGTCTATTCCATATTGGGGCGTTTCAATGAATTCTTTGCCTTACTATTTTAGGAATGTTTTATATATATATATATATATATATATATATATATATATATATATATATATATATATATATATATATATATATATATATATATATATATATATATAGAGGAAGAATGAAGTGAGTCCACTTATCATAATTGAGTCCGTGAGTCCTCATCTTAACCCTTAAATTAGTGATAGATTAATGGTTAAGATTGTTTTGTCAAGGAAATAACTAACTAAATCTTGGTAAATATTTTATTTTTTTCTCTCTCCTCCTTAATTATCTTAATGCAAATCTTCTCTCCCCCATCAAATTTTTAACTGCATCTTTCTATCACACAACAAGTGTGTCGTTTCATCTTCATTTTCACCAAAAAAAATCATCATTTCGCTACTGTCATGTTACTCTCACTCATACAATGTGTTATTTTAACCCATATAATGTGTTACTCTAATTCATGAATTGTGTAACTTTAACTCATAAAATCTGCTACGTTACATAATAGTGTCTTATACTGTTGCAAAATGTATGTTTCTATTAAGGATACTCCACACAAAAATTATAAAACTCCATTATAATTCCAATTTTTCACACCTGATCAAATTATACTTATAAATTGTGTTACTGTAACTCATTATGTATGTTACTCTAACGCATAATGTGTGTTATTCTAACTCATTTTACATCAATAAATTGGTACGGAAGTTTCAACTGAATCAACTTCATTACAATTCCAATGTTTCACACCTGATACTCATAATATGTGTTACTATAACTCATTAAGTATGTTACTCTAACGAATAATGTATGTTACTCTAACAATATACTATCCTACTTAGATTTCCGCTTCTTCATCCTTCTCGTCCTCTTCTTCTTCATCATCATCATCGTCAGAAGCTTTGATTTAATCTAGCCACCGCGCCATCTTTTCGTTGCTTGTGTACCTCCTCACATCGAATCCACAAGCCAATGCGTAGATTTTATAGAAGTTTGCTGACTCATGTATGGAGGAAACTCTCACCCACATCCCTACACCATTCATGTGTTTTTGCATCTAAACGTGGCGAAAAAGAAACAATCAGAACTTGAAATATGGATTAAAGTAACAGATGACAAGAATTAAAGTAACAGATGAAGTGCATTGAAGTAACACTGGATTCAATTAACAGAGGATGCTTATACACCAGATATAAATTAAAGTAACAGAGGTCGGACATTAAAGTAACAGATAGTGTGAATTAAAGTAACAGATAATGTTCATTAAAATAACACCAGGTATAGGTTAGTGCAAAAAATTCATATAATGATCAGAAATGAGAGTATGATGCAATATCTTTCTTCGAATGAGGGTGATATTCTTTGATTTTGTTTTCTATTTTGAAGTCAATCATGTCCCATAATTATAGGAAGCAATATCTTAATTTTTTTTTATACGACGGTATTCTAAATCCTTTTTTGTCACTCCAATGCATTACAGTAACAGATGAAAAGAACTAAAGTAACAGATGAAGTGCGTTAAAGTAACACGAGATTCAGTTAACATTATGTGTATTAAAATAATAGGTTAGTCATTAAAATAACAGATTGTGTATATTAAAGTAACACAGTATGTGCATTACAATAACTCCCTATATTTGTTCGTGCGTAAAATCCATATAATGCTTAGACCTTTTTGTGTTACATTTTTGTGTTACTCTAATTAAAATTAGGTGTTACTGTAACTCAGAACGTATGTAAGTATGTTACTTCAACACCGTGTTTGCTTCAATAGAAAACAAAACTATAGTATTAGTGAAGTTTAAGAAAAACCTAAAGAATAAACAAAACAATAACACGTGAGTAATAACGAACCATTGATATGAATCTATGAATAATCAAATGAATAAAATTCCACCTTTTAACAAATATAAAAATTTGGAATCTATACTAACAAGAGAGCAATGAACCAGATATGAATGTATGATGAATGAAATGACCATGAAAGCAATATCGACATGAAAATTGACGAAAAACATGAAAGCAAATGTGACGCAAATTAGTCGAGATGATAAATAAAAACTGACGCAAAACATGAAAGCAATAACGAAACTCACCATTGTTATAGTCGATGAATTGATTATCAACAGTTGATGAAGATATCGCGATCATTGAATCCATAGTAACGGTATTTCGAGCACAAATTTGAATGAATGAATGAATGAACGTGATATTGAAAGCAATTTTTTTTTTTAGGTTTTTGATGAAAGTGAACGTGAATGAATGAATGAGTGAATGTGATGTTATTGTTTCCTAAATTTATGGGAGTTATTTTAGGAAATAGTATCTTCCTTTTTTTTTGTTTTAATGCAAATATTAGGATAAATCTTGTCCATCGATTCTCATCTCATTCAATGGACGAGATGAGGACTTAGGGACTCATATACAGAGAAGGACTCATAAGAGCCTTACTCTCTATATATATATATATAGATAGATAGATAGATAGATAGATAGATAGATAGATAGATAGATAGAGAGATAGATAGATAGAGAGAGAGAGAGAGAGAGAGAGAGAGAGAGAGAGAGAGAGAGAGAGAGAGAGAGGCTCTTATGAGTCCTTTACTCTATATGAGTCCATAAGTCCTCATCTCATCCATTGGATGAGATGAGGATGGATGGACAAGATGCATCCATTTAAAAAAAAGGGAAGATTTACGTTCCTAAAATAGCTCCCAAGAATTTAGGAAACAATAACTCCCTTTATTGATCACGTTCATTCATCATTCATCATTCATCACGTTCATTCATTCATTCAAACGTGAGAAAAAAAAACCTTTTTCTTCATCACGTTCATTCATTCAATCAATCAATTATGTGCTCGAAATCCCGTTACAATGGATTCAATGACCGCGTCATCTTCTTCAACTGTTGATAAGCAATTGATTGAGTATAACAATGGTGAGTTTCAATATTTCTTTCACGTCAATTTTCATTGTTGCTATTACTTTCATTGTTGCGTTACTTTTTAACGTCAATTTTAATGTTGATATTGCTTTCATTGTTATTTCATTCATCATAGTTTCCTATCAATGGTTAGTTACTCTCTCGATCTGTATAGATTCCAAGGTTTTTATTTTTCTTATTTAGGTTTTCTATGATATACGCTGATACTATTGCATTGTTTTATATTAATGCAGAAACGTCATTGAAGTAACATACCTTCTGAGTTACAGTAACACTTAATTGCAATTACAGTAACACACTGAACGTTTAGAAAAAGGGTTTTGATGATGATGTTAAAGTAACGTAGTGTACTAGTTAGAGTAACACAACTTATGAATTAATATAACACATTTGTTGCATGAGTGTAACGTTGTTTAATTTTGTGCAGGTGGTATTGGCAAAGAAGCGAACGCACGGGACAGCAGTGGAAAAGGTGGAATTGTACTCATTTGATTAATCATGGATTAATAACAGTGGTTCATTGCTCTCGTTTTAGTATAGATCCCAGATTTAACGTATGCTTTACTGATATTATTGTTTTGTTTTATGTTGAAGTAGACACGGCGTTGAAGTAACATACATTATGAATTACAGTAACACCTAATTTTAATTAGAGTAACACAAAACAGGTATCATTTTGTAACGAGTTTTAATTTTTTGCAGGTAGCATTTGTCAAGAACCGAATGCACAGAAATGGTGAGTTATTTTTTTCGTCATCACGTTCCGTCATTCATTCAATCAAATCTGAGTTCGAAATCCCGTTACCATGGATTCAATGAGCGCGACAACTTCATCAACTATTGATAAGCAATTAATCGAGTATAACAATGGTGAGTTTTGATATTTTTTTCACGTTTTGCTTCAATTTTTATTCATGGATACGTCGTGCGTCAATTTGCGTTCTTTTTTTTCGTCACTTTTCATGTTGATATTGCTTTCATTGTCATTTCATTCATCATAGATTCATATCAATGACTAATTGTTATAGATTCCAGAGTTTTATGTTTGTTATTTAAGTTTTCCATGATATACACCGATACTATAGATCCCAGCAGACATAATGCATGAAAGTAACTGAGGACAGCAACGTTGTTTAAACAATTCATTACCAAAGTAACTGAGGATAACTTGGATTAGAACCATTCATTACCAAAGTAACAACATTAATTTTTGAAGAACCATATATAATGCGTCATTGATAATAGCATTGTTTAACCATGAAACAAAGAATAACATCATTAATAACTTAGAGTAACATCATTTGTTCATTAAAGTAACAGTTATAATGCGTCAATGTAACACAATAATGATTATGAGACCACATTTGTATATTGGGTAAACTTCATTCATTCCCATAGTAACACCGGTCGTTAATTAGAGTTACAGGAACAATTAGTCAGGGTAACAGAGTTTAACAGCGTTGTTCCATTGGTGATAATGAAAATACTAATGTACATAACAAGTTTCGAAAACAATACGAAGCATTATTCGTAATTAGAAAAAGATGACATAATTCGTTAGACACGTTATATTTTTTTATCCTTTGTTGGCTTGCTCTTGGGACCATCGATGATCTTTTGCCTAGCGTTCACATACTTATCTACGTTATCCAACAACCGCGATCGCACCTTGATTTGTCTCCTCCTTTTGCCATCTGAAAAGTACAATAATTATGTACAACTATTGTTACAGTTTAATCTGGTATATAAAATTAAAGTACAACTGATACGAGTGAAAGAAATACCATATGTACAGCTGATACGCGTTAAAGTAACACAAAGCAAGTGTTAGAGTAACATAGAGTGCAAATTAGAGTAACACGTCTACACAAATAAATGTACCAGATTACTAGCATTCAAAGTAACGCAAAGATGGGATTAAAAGTAACATGTCTTGTACATTACAGTAATACATGGTCGTCTTTAAAATAACATCATACATGTGTAACACTAACTGAACAACCCCTTACAGTAACACCTCAAGTTTATTACAGTAACTGAATATGCGCATTAGAGTAACATTCAATATATGTTAGACTAAGTATGAAGAGTAGAAGCATAGTAGAAGCATAGTATGAAGTAGGTGAATTCAATTAAACTCTACAGATGCATACCCAGATACCGCAACAATCTTTAGTGAAACCAATTAATTATAGGGCACAAACGCAGCAAAGTAAATCAATCAATAATTAGCGAGAAAATTAATGAAATCATATACGAATATAAACTAAACCTAGTTCTTTAGTACAACAATCGAGTATTAGCGAGTTACCTTGTATTATGCCGCCTGAAGATTATCTTTGCTGAAGTTAGAGAATTGTTTCAATGTAGCCTTGCTTGAGTTGAAGACGGGAGGATGCGCGGGTGTGTTTTGAAAAGAAACGGAAGTCGAGCGATTGTGTTTGGGATGATAAAGGTGAAGGGTTTCAGTTAGGATGTGAATGAAAAAATTGAATGTGAGGAAAAAAATGAATGTGAGGAAGTAACGTGTATTGGTTGGAGATAATTAAGGGAAGAGAGAGGATTTGATTTTATTTTTACCAAAATATGTTATTTATTGCCTTAATTACTAGAATCAATCACAACCATCCATCCCACTCTAGATCAATGGTTGTAGATAGGACTCATGGACTCAAAAAAAAAATAAAAGAACTCACTTGATCTTTACTCTCTCTCTCTCTCTCTCTCTCTCTCTCTCTCTCTCTCTCTCTCTCTCTCTCTCTCTCTCTCTCTCTCTCTCTCTCTCTCTCTCTCTCTCTCTCTATCTATATATATATATATATATATATATATATATATATAGGTAGGTTTAAATAAGGGCACCATGTTTTAGTAAGTCTATATTAAAGTTACAGATGACATATGATAAAGTTGCATTTTGACACCTGCATTTTAACTGCCAGGTGTCTATGGCTGTTTCCAAAAAACACCCGATGATGATCGGACGTTAACGTGTATCTACGCGCTCGGATATGGGCTCAAAACCATTAGTTGCTGGCTAATACACTTACGGAGTACAAATCTCACAAAACTAACCTCAAATTCAGGCCCAGTGGGTCGTTTCCAGTCAAACAAGACTAATTTGGGTCAAAACCGACACCGGAAATAAAACCGACTTTTTAGCGCTTGGGTCAAACCCCGGTCAAAGTCGTTTTCGAGACACAAAAAACAGCCACACAAACATTAAAGAACCAGTCCAAATACAAAACCCATCAAAAACCCATCTCACGGTCCAAAGCGCTGGACCCGCGCAACCCAGCTGAGCCACTCGATCGAGTGCTCAGCCCACTCGATCGAGTGGGCCCTCATTTGAGCCCGGCTGCTGACGCCTGGGCCACTCGACCGAGTCAAGGGGCTACTCGGTCGAGTAACCCTAGCCGGGGTGCCTAGGCCTTGCCTATATAAACACCCCATGCACAACTTTTTACACACATTATGACAACCCTAATTCTACCCTAATCAAACCCTGATACTACACTAGCAAACCCTAAACCTAGCTTTAGGAGACGAAACCCTAAACCACCACAACTTAGATTACGTACTCGAAACTCCCGTGCAAGCCGCCACTACGAGTCCCGTCCGAGCGTAAGAAACATGTAGGTTAAGGGTGCAAAAACCCCTTTTCTTCTCTTTTCTCGTCTTCCTCGCGTCACTTGTCGTCATTATCGTCGTTTTTTTTATTTTGATCGCATCATAATATCGTTAATATAACTAGTATAAAACATTAAAGTACTTGTGAATTTGTGTCGAGTATGAGGGATGTCGGAATAAGAAAACCCGAATATACAAGTGTATTGCACACAGCGTTGACGGTCGCTTATCCTGACACCCCGATCACTTGATTATTGAAACAAGTCAACCTAAACAATAATCTTTATGTCATTCGCATTATTATCATTAATCGTATACTTCATCGATTTTCTAAAACCTTTTTCTAAACAACACACTTTTTTAAGGGTCGAAACTCGTTGACGTGGATCCGACATCTCACAATTCCTAGGGATTTATTTCGATGTCGGAGAAGCCGAGGGAATCAAGTATTTCAATTCAAGTAAAGTGTCGATCCGTTAGATTCGATACCAACTCAATAGTTGGATGTCGAATCTCAATGGTTTAGTCAAGTAAATTAGCTAACGCGGTTTCTATTGATGCTAAAATAATTGTCATACAATTCGTTAGAATTACGGCATTATTAAACGCGGAGGAAATCTACTTATATCGCGATAGTTAACTTTAAAACGATTTTTTTTTTCGCTCTAATTATTTCATATCGATTCAATAATCGAATATGGGATACAACGAGTATTCAAATTTGGAATCGAGTATAAATCCCATAATATTTATATTCGATTCAACAAAATCAATGATTCATAAAAATCCGAATCGAGCATAAAGTATACAATATTTATGCCCGATTCAACAAAATCGTCAAATTGTCAAAATCAAAAGCAATTTCGAAACCAATCACAAAATTGCAAGCGAACCCTAGTTCGTACAGGGGGCACTCGATCGAGTGCCTAGCCCACTCGATCGAGTGACATCGCAAAAAACCGAACAAAATGCTTTTTCGACCTCCACTCGGTCGAGTCTCACAGTGACTCGGTCGAGTCTCACAGTGACTCGGTCGAGTGGCAGTGTACTCGATCGAGTTCGGCAATAACTCGACCGAGTAGGGTCTAAAAAACGGGACATAACCCTTTTCAAGGGTCCACTCGGTCGAGTCCCTCAATGACTCGGTCGAGTGGCCCTTTATCACGTTAAAACCGTGAGTCCTACACCATCTTCTAGTTTCGGTAATACCTTTTTCGACCTAGGTCAACACGTGTCAAGTCTATCACGTGAAATATCATTTTTCAAAACCATGCATTATCTTATTTGCATCATTCTACATAATTCTCTATTTACGCAAACCGTTAATATCGTTACACCGTTACTAACCGTTTGTTCCTTTGTCAATTTAATTCTTGTTTATTTTATTGTACTAAAATGAACCCGCATGCTAAAATACAACTTTGACGTTAATTTTAGTTGCATTAAATCGACTTAGAAACCCTTTCAATTTTTCACATGCTTAGGGAAAACAATGTTTGCATAAGCATTTTCATCGTTTAACTAACGCGTGTATTCAAAAATCATTCGATATCCTAGTAGAGGCCGCTAATGTGCGGGCGTGGTTGGGTGTCCTTAGTGGGCTTCCCAACACGTACCCTCACCCCTTACTCAGAACCTCGGTTTCCGGATGCCCGAAACCGTTGGCGCACGAGCGTCATTCAATACACGATATCCGATAATGTCGGTATCGGTATCAAATGCAAAGGGACGAGCCCAATAAACTCTGACATCGGAAATGGGCCATACTTTGTGCACGACCCACTACGACATAGAGTGGGTTCGAACGGGCCCGAATTCCCACAAAGTTCGGTGGCGACTCCACTTCGATTTAAATTTCAATTCGATCCATTCTCATATGGAGATTCATTCGCCTCCCCAAACCCGTGCGTGGCCGCATCGGGGTGGACCTATGTCATGTCCACAATTTGGCGACTCCGCTGGGGATTAACTGATGCGTGACTTATCATCGACATCCTCAGGGTGAGACTCGAATAAAAATCGTTTGACTAGTACAATACGCGTTTTAGTTTTACGGTTCATGCATAACCCTATATTTTCCCGGGCCGGTACTCGCGACCGACGTCCCACTATACCGTGATGTACTCCAATATGGATATGTCAAAGGTGTACATAGTCGATTCGAGTGGGTTTCGCGGCATGTTCTAAGCTCAACTCGACTTAGAAAGTCCGTCCCGATCAACGTCTAGGCTATGTGCACTGGTATAAACCCTCTATAGACCGACCGAGATTTAGTGTAAAGCATACATGACGTCATTATAATGCTTGCCTGACTACATGCTACTTGGTTTCCGTGTCGTTTTCAAAAAACCTTCAACTTTTCAAAACTTACATCTTTTTCAAGATATCCAATTTCAAAACCCGGGATGTATACCGAATTTAGGACTTATGATTTTACTCAAAATAGCCTATTTTCTAGCCGGTATGCTGCCCATTTCAAAACTCGAAACTATTTTCGAACTTTCAAAACCGGGGCCCGATACACTTTCCGATTTTCTCGAAAAAATCGGGGCCCCTCCACCGAGTTTCCTCGGACTTTCAAAAAAACAACCCGTTTTCAAAACCTTCCTCTTCTTAGGACTTCCCGTATTTAGCAGTGTCGGGTCATGTCATAAGTCGTCAAGGTCTTTAGCGTCGAAACTCCGTCGATCTTACATCACGAGTTTCTTCCCTATCCCAGTCCGCCTTATTAGACTAAGGCAAGGCCCACCTACGTAGGACATAGTCCTACAAAGGAGGGCCCGTCTACACAATCGAGTCCAAAAGTCTGGGGATGTCTCACGTGAACCTTCCTTCGAACAGGACTCGGCCCACCTGCCGGTTCCTGAGGAAGGCCCACATTTCACAAGTCAACCGTCTAGGTGTCTCTTTCGAGTCATTTCCCTTTTTTAGTCTTGTTCGGGATGTACTTTCTATTCTGGGATTTGGGCTAGTTTCTGATTACGCAGTGTTCTTACAGACAGGCCACCCGAAACCAGACATCAACGCAAGATGGACCAACTTAAGGATGCATTGGCCAAGATCGAGACTCAACTAACTACCATCCAGGCTAACCAAACAACTTTAGCCACCCGCCTGAGCGCCGTAGAGAAGACGGCCCCTGTTGACGGATACGAGCCCACTGGGCCCATAGCTGAACTAATCAGCGTTGTTCGCAGGCTCGAGGAACAAGTTCACCTGTCGACGAACAACTCGATCCACACCGAAAATGCTCGTTCCTATTCGCCTTTGAATGACGAGCTTCCTGCTAACCTCAACCTTACGGGAATTCCGATGTTTGAGGGTACTGAAGACCCGGTCCATCACATCCGGGCTTTCAAAGACTTTATGGCGGTCAAGGGGGTAATGTCCGCCATGTTCAAGCACTTATTCCCTTCCTCCCTTGAGAAGCATCCTAAGGCCTGGTTCTACAGGCTCGATCCCAAGAAATATAAGACTTGGGATGATGTGGCGACCGAATTTGCTCAGAATTACGCCGACAATACCGAGATCCAGACTACAATGCGTACTCTGGAAGTAATGGCCCAAGAGCCCAAAGAAGGGTTCACAAAATATCTTCAAAGATGGAGGGCCGAGAGTGTGAAGCTGGTCGACAAGCCCAGTGAGAAGGTCCTAGTGGAGGCTTTTGTCAAGAATCTCCTCCCATCCTACCGGGTCCATCTCCGGTATGCTATCATCCCCAACTTTGCCGCTCTTACTGAAATGGGCACAAGGATCGAGGATGACTTGAGATTAGAGAGCCTGACTAAGGCCTCTACCAAGGGCTATCAAGGGGCAAGTTCATCTGCGAGCAAGCCCACACCTGCAGCTGCAACTCGCAGCATCTTCGATGAGGTAAATCTGCTTGACACTTCATCCAAAAAGAATACACCAAATCGGGTATTCACAGATATAGGGACTATCTATACTTATGCCTTACAAAGGCTATCTTCAAAGGGCCTGATCCAACCGATAGGCCCAACTCCAGAAGTTCCCGTAGTGAAGAGGCCCAAAAGTTATAACGCCCAAGCCTACTGCCAGTATCATCGAGGTAACGGACATGATACTGAAAAATGCTGGAGACTGAAGCACCTGATCCAGGATCTAATAGAGAGCGGGAAAATCCCGTTGCCCGGAGACAAGCCGAGCAACAAAGAAAACCCGTTTAGTGCCCATGCAATATTCACCGGTGAGGTAATCGACTGCTCACACCTTATCTCCCCTCATGTCCCACAAATCAATGGGATATGGTTCGATGACGAGGATGACGTTTACCTAGCCAAAGGGGAAGCTGTCCCCATCACTCTTGAAGAGGTCCGAAAGGCTAAGTCCAAAGTCTTACCCACTAATTACCTCGCCACAGCCGGGCATTCTACTCTAACAGCCGTCACTGAACCTACCAGGACGGATCCTACCCTTGAAGAACCAAGCACTGACACAGCTCTGGTCCAACAATTGAAGAGGGTTCGAGCTGACGTAACCATATGGCAATTACTAGTTAGCTCACAAGCACATCGGAAGCACTGACTAAGGCTCTCGATGAAATCAAAGTCGACTCTCAGGTTACCCCCTCTGAAATGGTAGCCACTATTATGCCTTATCTCAAAGGCAAGTCCAAGAAAGAAGGCCCACTCATCACCTTCTCCGAGTCTGATCTACCGGCGTTCGGGCCCAATCATAATCTGGCCCTATACATCACGGTCATTTGCCGAGGGAAGTACTTCCCAATGACCCTTATCGACGATGGGTCCACTGTAAATGTCCTTCCCCTAAGGACCGCTAGGCCCTTGGCCTCACCGATGCCGACTATCTCCCGACAGCACAAACTATCCAGGCTTTCGACGGAAGCCCAAAGCCAGTTGCCGGGGCCGTTAAGCTGACAATAATAACGGGCCCAATCGAAAAGGAATTGGAGTTTCAGGTGATTGATGTCACCTCGTCCTTTAACTTACTACTAGGAAGGCCTTGGATCCATGCAGTCAAGGCCGTATCCTCTACTCTCCACCGAAAAGTCAAGATGCCACTTCGGAACGGCATCATCACACTAGAGGCTACTCCTATTACCGTAGCAAGCTGCAATGCTATGGGCCGGGCCGACCCACGAGGGTTTGATTTCGTGGGCATGATCGAAGAAGAATACCTCTTCAGGCCTTACTTCACAACTAGCATCGACACGATACTACAAAACTTGGGCTACTTACCGGGGGCTACCTCAAGGCCATATCTTCCAGCTGGGAAGATTATAGAGGTCCTAAACGACGGCGAGTCCCAGTTCGGGTTGGGGTATGCTATAACCCCGGAAAACGTGGTCCGAGCCGGTATTCACAGGGCCACCAACATCCTCAAGGGTACTTACATAGGCCCTTATAGCCCGAAGTTAACTGACTACTTCGTCACCCTAGTTTTCCGAGTTATTCAAGTGGGCCTCTACCAACCCACCATCACATATCCCGAGGCCAAAATGGCTCGGGAATGCAATTTCATCCCTGATGATATATTCACTATCGTCCAGGCCGAGTCCAAGGAGGGCGAAAGCAACTCCGAGCCAGTACTAGGGCTCTTATTTGGAGAAGACAAGGCCGTCCCTGCTCCAAAGGATGATTTGGTCAATCTGATCCTCCGCAGCGATCGGTTTGACCCAACAAAGCTGATCAACGAAGTTGGTGCAGATACAGGGAGAAGGGCCTGGAGAAAAACCATCAAGTGGACCGACAGCCAAGGACGGGTCTACAAGCTGACCACCGGCGAGGGTGACATGCCGGATACCGAGTCCGAGTCAGAGTCAGAGTCTGAGTCGGAGTCTGAGTCCGAGTCTAGAGGGTCTGGTGCTGGAGTCGAGTCTGTAACCCCTTTTGCCTTATCCACTGGAGTCTCGGGGCCTGTCCCGAGGGCACTCCCTATCCCGCCACTGACCAACGATCAGATGACAGCTCTATTCGAGCTATTTTCTAAATTTTCTATTAATAATAACGAGAACCGTTCTGCTTACGACTTGTCTTATTTCCAAAATTTTTTCAAAAACTTTACATGCAATAACATTGAGAAACCCGACGAACAGGTACCTCTGCCTCCGCATCTGATAGAGCAGCTCGAACAAAGGGAATCCCGAGATCCGGTAACTGAAGAAACCGAGTCCATAAACGTGGTAACCACTTTAGAGCCCGAGATGCTTAAGTTGGGCCTATCCTTAGATCCTGAGGAGAAAAAGCAGTTCACAGACCTCCTCCAAGAGTTCAAGGACGTCTTCGCATGGTCCTACAAGGACATGCCGGGTATAGATCGGGAAATAGATGAACACCGAATACCCATCAAAGATGGGTGCAAACCGGTAAAGCAGAAACTCCGAAGGATGAAGCCTGAATGGTCTCTCAAAGTCAAAGAGGAAGTAGACAAACAATTCAAAGCGGGCTTTATACAAGTGTCTGAATATCCAGACTGGGTCGCAAACATCGTGCCGGTACCCAAGAAGGACGGCAAAGTGTGGGTATGTGTGGACTTCCGGGACCTTAATAAGGCCAGCCCAAAAGACGATTTTCCGTTACCACACATCGACATACTGGTGGATAACACGGCCGATCATGCCCTTCTATCATTCATGGACGGGTATGCCGGATACAATCAAATCAAAATGGCAGAAGAGGATATGAGTAAGACCACCTTCATTACACCTTGGGGTACTTACTGTTACACTGTTATGCCATTTGGGCTTATCAATGCCGGGGCCACGTATCAACGGACCACCACTACTTTATTACATGACATAATGCACAAAGAAGTGGAGGTCTACGTGGACGATATGATCGTTAAGTCCAAAGATCGAAGTGGGCACATTGCGGCCCTAAGAAAATTCTTCACCAGGCTGCGCAAATACAATATGAGACTAAACCCACATAAATGCAGTTTCGGGGTAACGTCGGGCAAATTACTGGGCCATATCGTTAGCCAACGCGGCATCGAGGTCGACCCAGCTAAAATCAAAGCCATCACCGAGATGCAACCACCCAAGACCGAAAAAGAAATAAGGGGGTTTCTCGGGAAAGTCCAATACATCAACCGGTTTATCTCAAAACTAACCACGGTATGCGAGCCCATTTTCAAGAAACTGAAGATAGGAGAACGGGTGCTATGGGACGATAAATGTCAAACGGCTTTTGACAAAATCAAGGAGATTCTATCTGCTTCGCCGGTATTAATGCCACCTCAACCCGGCCTGCCTTTGTCATTATATCTAACCACGACCGAGACAGCCATGGGGGCTATGCTGGTCCAGACAGTTGATTCAGAAGAACGGGCTATTTACTACATCAGTAAAAAGTTCCTCGAGTACGAATGCAAGTACACAATGCTCGAGAAAACGTGCTTAGCTCTGGTTTGGGCCACTAAAAAGCTCCGACACTACATGCTTAGTCACGAGGTACATGTATTATCCAAAATGGATCCTATCAAGTTCCTGTTCGAGAAGCCATCCTCAATGGCAGGATGTGCAGATGGACTTTAATGTTAGCCGAGTTTGACCTCAAATTTGTACTATTAAAAGCCATCAAGGGCCGGGTAGTAGCCGAGTTCCTCGCCGATAGCCCGATATCTGAAGAAGGGCATACCGATACTTGGGCTTTTCCCGATGAAGACATATTCCATACTGACACTGAAACATGGGATTTGTATTTTGATGGGGCGTCCAACTTTCGAGGATTCGGGGTCGGGATTCTGTTAATCTCACCACGAGGGGAACACACCCCATTATCCATCAAATTGGACTTTAACGAGACCAACAACGCAGCCGAATACGAAGCATGCATTCACGGGTTGCAAGCCGCCGCTGATTTAGGGGTAACAAACCTCCGGGTCCACGGTGACTCATCGTTGGTCATCAATCAAGCACTCCAAAAATGGAAAACTCGGAACGCCAATCTCATGGCTTACCAAGCACGGGTAAGGGTTCTAGAGAAATAATTCCGGAAGGTAGAATATATCTATCTACCTCGGGAAGAAAATCAATTTGCAGATGCGCTTTCCAAATTAGCATCCCTGCTAAATATACCGGACCATCTTACCAGCATGCCAATCTGTGTCGAAAGACGGTCCGAGCCGGCCTATATCCATGCCATTCAGGATATCGAGATAACCGACCCAGAACCCTGGTATCAAGCTATCCTAACCTACTTGACAACGGGAGAGTATCCTCCGGGAACCAAAAAATGGGCCAAGAAGGCCTTGCGAAGATTGGCAACCCAATTTGTTCGCACGGACGACGGACAGTTATACAAGAAGACGGCACAGGGGGCTCTCCTCCTGTGTATCGACAAAATACAGGCCGAAAAGGTCATGTCCGAAGTACATGATGGTGAAAATGGCCCGCATATGAACGCCCATATGCTAGCCCGAAAAATCATGAGGCTCGGATATTACTAGAACACCATGGAAACAGACTGTCAATTATATGTCAAACACTGCCATAATTGTCAGATCTTCGCCAATGTACAGCATATGCCATCTTCCCTATTATATACCATGACATCATCATGGTCATTTTCGACATGGGGTATTGACATAATTGGAAAGGTGCACCCTTCCGGGACGGGAGGTCATTGCTTCATTTTGGTGGCCATCGACTACTTCACCAAATGGGTCGAAGCCGAGTCATACCGTGTCTTGAACGCAAAGCACGTGGCCAAATTCATCCAAAACAAGATCATATGCCGGTATGGGATCCCACACAAATTTATTAGTGATCACGGGACCCACTTTCAAGCTGAAACTGCCGCGTTACTGGCAAAATATAAAATTCAACGGCATACTTCTTCACCTTACCGACCCCAAACAAATGGAGCGGTAGAGGCGGCTAATAAAACGATTGTCACCATACTTAAAAAGATGGCTGAGAATTATCGGGACTGACCCGACAAAATACCCTTTGCCTTATGGGGGTATCGAACTTTAATTCGCACCGCGACCGGAGCAACTCCATATTACCTGACGTATGGAATGGAAGCGATCCAACCAGTCGAACTAGAAGTGCCGCCCCTAAGGATTTTACTTGAAAGCCAAGTACCTGAAGCAGATTGGGCCCAAGCCCGATACAATTCGCTAGTCCTTTTGGACGAACGGCGATCCCGGGCCCTCAACAATATCCAAGTATATCAAAAGAGGATCCAACGGGCTTTCAACAAAAGGGTTAGGCCCAGAAACATCAAAGAAGGGGATCTGGTACTAAAATCGGTTCGTGCCTTACTACCGGTTGACCCAAGAGGAAAGTTTAAACCCAATTGGGCTGGGTCATACTTAGTCAAAAAGGTCCTATCAGGAGGAGCGGTGATGCTGACAGACCTGGACGGGAATGAGTTCGTCAACCCGACCAACTTGGACCAGCTGAAACGCTATTACCCATAAACCCTATCTCAATGTCATTTGCAAAATTTATAAAAATTTGTCTTTTTTTTATAAATTTTCAAAATTACAGACAAGAAGTTAGAATTAATTATTCTACTGTCACACATCTCTAATTAATAATCTTGATGTATTTCGAAAATTGCAAAAAAAAATTAATCAATTTTGAACTACGTTTGGTTTGATTCCGCTATTTGTGGATACGTAGGCAACCCCTCAAAAGGGTACAACCACTGCAATAACGAAAAGACGGGAACGGTATTCATTAATACGCCTTTTATAAAAAAAACCGATGAACTCAGGATTACAAAAAAAAAACGCCAAGACGACATATACAAAAAAATCACACCAAAAAATAATAATAATACTCAAATAATATAATAAAGGAGACTAATATCCGGGCATCTTGCCCTTTCCCTTGTCATTTGGGTCGCGTGGAGCCCGAGGCCGCCGGGGTGGGGGCAAGCGTTCCCGAATCCCAAGGGGAACCTCCTTAGCACGAACCCGTTTCTTTGACAACGGATCTTCTGCCACAGTCTTCGGTCCAATTCGAGCTCGCACGTGCTCGGGTAGTCTATCCCGTGGGCCAAGCCGATCCTGCACAGCTAGTCTTGGGCCCAGTCTCCTCTCCAAGTCAGTCTGGGGGCTCACTTTCCCCCAAGCACCTTTAGCACTAGACCCTCCAGCTTGAGTCTTAGTCTTCTTCTTTTGACCTGACATTAATCGAACCATAGTATCCGGGGTGTCACCTTCATCAAAGAATCCCCTGTTGTCTTTAGCTTGCTCCCTTTGCAGCAGGTCAAAAGCCTCATCAACCTTCAGAGCAGCTCGATCGGGCTTTGGCATCGCCTGCTTTGGTCCACTTCACATAAGAGTCTGAAACCCAGATTGAGTGCGAGATTTGGGAATGGGCCAAGTATGCCTGGTGTACCATCTTTGCATCCATGTATCGCACATCACATCAGTCATCTGGGTAGGGTCACTCACAACTGCTTCAGCCTCCGGGATTCTTTGGGTCCATCCATACTGCCTTAGTATGCGATCCGGGTAGAGATGGATTGTTTGCCTGAAAGACAATATCACCTGATAGCGGGGTCTGTCCCTCGGGTCCAAGCCGGTCCAAAGATAGATGGGCCACCACGGCACTACCCATCGAATTAACAAACCACCATGGAATGACAAACCTCGTCCCAATACTTCTGGGTAATCTGACGAGAAAAGTCAATGGCCCGCCTCCTCGTCATCACCTGGTTATGACGGTAGTTGCCGGCGTCAAGAGGAGGATCTATCACTGATAACCTCTCGTATAGCCAAATTTGAAAAAAGGAGACAGAAACATGAGTTCCTAAGACGAAATAGGCGTCCGCCTAAGGGCACTCGATCGAGTGCCAGGGTGACTCGATCGAGTGGCACCTTCGAAAGCAGATCAGGAGGTTTTTATTGAGGGCACTCGATCGAGTGCCAGGGTGACTCGATCGAGTGCCTACTGCAACAAGAAATCGCGAAAAAAAAAATCAAAAATCGAGGAGTTGGAAAATAATAAAAATCCGACATACTTGCAGCAAACGGGTGCTCCCGGTGAGACGAACCGATTAATCCCTCTTGCGATTGTCCAATCCTTGGATGATTTCACCCGTAATCAGCCAAGCCGGGCTGTGCTCCGTCTCCATCAAATCAACAACGGTTAAAAGACGAGAATTACCCATACAAGACAATAAATCCATGTGACCTTCAAAAGCGTAAACATGGAGCATGCAGAAAGAAAAGGCCCTACGGCTATGGATTGGTCTCACCCGGACGTCATGTGGGTTCATAAATTTCTCATCCAAGTCGATCAGAGAAATATTACCGTCCTCCATCATACGAGATACTTCGTTGTGGGAAAGCCCTAAAAATTCTCGAAGCTTCCTCCTTGGGTCATAGATCGAGTACGGGACGGCAGGGCGGAGTATCGGGTTCCATCCTCCCACAGCTGCAATCTCCTCAAGTAAAGGGCAGACTTCGCCTCGAGGAAAGGCAAAGACATGATATATGTCATCCCAGTAAGACAAGCATGCATCCAGAAAGTAGCGATCAACCTGCATTTGACGAAACGAGTACAGCTGAGTAATACCCGTCTGGTTCAAAGCCACCCTATCTGTGTCCCTGAAACGACGAGACCATTCCTGCAGCATCACAATCAACCTGTCGATTCCCATGGCTATTTTTCTTGAAAGGAATAAGGAATTTTCTTTTGAGAAGGGAGGGATGGTAATGGGAGTTGTGAGGAAAATCAATGACAAGGGAGGGGGTATTTATAGTATTAATTATATAACCCTCTTTCCATATCTCTCCTTACACAAAGGTTTCCTAATTACAAACAGAATCAACCCACAAGCCTAGTCCCGATACTAGCACGGAAGTATTCATCCCGAACTTTCGTAATTCTTTTTAGGAGTCAAAAATCTCAAAAATTCCAAATTTCAAAATTTCAAAAATTTTCAAAGTTTCCAAAACTTCAAAAATCATTTTTCCCAGCGCGGGTCATTTTACTACCTACGTGTTGCATGCATTTTATGTGACTTATACAGGTACGACTCAAGCAGGGACATGCAACCCACTAAATCTCCCCAGCAGAAGCGAACAGCGGCATTTTCATTGGATAAGCCCACACACAGGCACACCCAGGACTTACGCAACAAGTCCAAATTCCCCACGGTGATATTCTCATCAAGCTCAGGTATGATTTCTGTCTTATGGCTGGCGAGCCCTTCACGCAAGTCTAATGGACTATAAACGACCCGGTCAGGAAGTCTACCATGTCTTAATTGGCTTGGTAGCTACTCTGACTTTCGCCATGTCCAAGCCTCAGTCAGAGTGGGGGCTCTGTAGACACCCGCATTTTGACTGCCAGGTGTCTATAGTAGGTCCCGCCAAACACCCGATGATGATCGGACGCAAACGTGCTTTAATGGGCTCGGATATGATGATCGGACGCAAACGTGTCTATATTAAAGTTACAGATGACATATGATAAAGTTGCATTTTGACACCCGCATTTTGACTGCCAGGTGTCTATGGCAGTTTCCAAAAAACACCCGATGATGATCGGACGCTAACGTGTATCTACGCGCTCGGATATGGGCTCAAAACCATTAGTTGCTGGCTAATGCACTTACGGAGTACAAATCTCATAAAACTAACCTCAAATTCTGGCCCAGTGGGTCGTTTCCAGTCAAACAAGACTAATTTGGGTCAAAACCGACACCGGAAATAAAACCGACTTTTTAGCGATTGGGTCAAACCCCGGTCAAAGTCGTTTCCGATACACAAAAAAAGCCACACAAACATCAAAGAACCAGTCCAAATACAAAACCCATCAAAAGCCCATCTCACGGTCCAAAGCGCTGGACCCGCGCAACCCAGCTGAGCCACTCGATCGAGTGCTCAACCCACTCGATCGAGTGGGCCCTCATTTGAGCCCGGCTGCTGACGCCTGGGCCACTCGATCGAGTCAAGGGGCTACTCGGTCGAGTAACCCTAGCCGGGGTACCTAGGCCTTGCCTATATAAACACCCCATGCACAACTTTTTACACACATTATGACAACCCTAATTCTACCCTAATCAAACCCTGATACTACACTAGAAAACCCTAAACCTAGCTTTAGGAGATGAAACCCTGAACCACCACAACTTAGCCTACGTACTCGAAACTCCCGTGCAAGCTGCCACTACGAGTCCCGTCCGAGCGTAAGAAATATGTAGGTTGAGGGTGCAAAAACCCCTTTTCTTCTCTTTTCTCGTCTTCCTCGCGTCACTTGTCGTCATTATCGTCGTTTTTTTTTTTTATCGCATTATAATATCGTTAATATAACTAGTATAAAACATTAAAGTACTTGTGAATTTGTGTCGAGTATGAGGGATGTAGGAATAAGAAAACCCGAATATACAAGTGTATTGCACACAGCGTTGACGGTCGCTTATCCCGACACCCCGATCACTTGATTATTGAAACAAGTCAACCTAAACAATAATCTTTATGTCATTCGCATTATTATCATTAATCGCATACTTCATCGATTTTCTAAAACCTTTTTCTAAACAACACACTTTTTTAAGGGTTGAAACCCGTTGACGTGGATCCGACATCTCACAATCCCTAGGGATTTATTATGTCGGAGAAGCCGAGGGAATCAAGTATTTCAATTCAAGTAAAGTGTCGATCCGTTAGATTCGATACCAACTCAATAGTTGGATGTCAAATCGCAATGGTTTAGTCAAGTAAATTAGCTAACGCGGTTTCTATTGATGCTAAAATAATTGTCATACAATTCGTTAGAATTACGGCATTATTAAACGCAGAGGAAATCTACTTATATCGCAATAGTTAACTTTAAAACGATTTTTTTTTATTTTTCGCTCTAATTATTTCATATCGATTCAATAATCGAATATGGGATACAACGAGTATTCAAATTTGGAATCGAGTATAAATCCCATAATATTTATATTCGATTCAACAAAATCAATGATTCATAAAAATCCGAATCGAGCATAAAGTATACAATATTTATGCCCGATTCAACAAAATCGTTAAATTGTCAAAATCAAAAGCAATTTCGAAACCAATAACAAAATTGCAAGCGAACCCTAGTTCGTACAGAGGGCACTCGATCGAGTGCCTAGCCCACTCGATCGAGTAACATCGCAAAAAACCGAACTGAATGCTTTTTCGACCTCCACTCGGTCGAGTCTCACAGTGACTCGGTCGAGTGGCAGTGTACTCGATCGAGTTCGGCAATAACTCGACCGAGTAGGGTCTAAAAAAAGGGACATAACCCTTTTCAAGGGTCCACTCGGTCGAGTCCCTCAATGACTCGGTCGAGTGGCCCTTTATCACGTTAAAACCGTGAGTCCTACACCATCTTCTAGTTTCAGTAATACCTTTTTCGACCTAGGTCAACACCTGTCAAGTCTATCACGTGAAATATCATTTTTCGAAACCATGCATTATCTTATTTGCATCATTCTACATAATTCTATATTTACGCAAACCGTTAATATCGTTACACCGCTACTAACCGTTTGTTCCTTTGTCAATTTAATTCTTGTTTATTTTATTGTACTAATATGAACCCGCATGCTAAAATACAACTTTGACGTTAATTTTAGTTGCATTATATCGACTTAGAAACCCTTTCAATTTTTCACATGCTTAAGGAAAACAATGTTTGCATAAGCATTTTCATCGTTAAACTAACGCGCGTATTCAAAAATCATTCGATATCCTAGTAGAGGCCGCTAATGTGCGGGCGGGGTTGGGTATCCTTAGTGGGCTTCCCAACACGTACCCTCACCCCTTACTCAGAATCTCGGTTTCCGGATGCCCGAAACCGTTGGCGCACGAGAGTCATTCAATACACGATATCCGATAATGTCGGTATCGGTATCAAATGCAAAGGGACGAGCCCAATAAACTCTGACATCGAAAATGGTTCATACTTTGTGCATGGCCCACTACGACATAGAGTGGGTTCGAACGGGCCCGAATTCCCACAAAGTTCGGTGGCGACTCCACTTCGATTTAAATTTCAATTCGATCCATTCTCATATGGAGATTCATTCGCCTCCCAAAACCCGCGCGTGGCCGCATCGAGGTGGACCTATGTCATGTCTGATGTCCACACACACACACACACGTATATATATAATTTGACCTCCTCATAAATTTGGCTTCACATGTCACTTCATCATTGGACATTTTCCCCTTTGTGCCAAAAGTAAAGACAAACAATTCATCGGGACGGAAGGAGTATATGCTCACTCGATACCACAAAGATCTTCTCATTTATTCAAACGTGAGGATTATAATTATAAAAGATTATTTTGGTACGGGAGAGTACAAAATACGGAATATACTATTAAAATCCATATAAAAAAAGTTTCACAAATTACATAATATAAGTCTTATACCTGGGACAGTCCATTTTTTTTTTTAAAAAAAAATTCTAATGAAAAACTGAATAGCTTTTTTACACAAAGAGAACGTATCATGGCGTGCTAACCATTAAAAAAAGTTCATTATTATACAGTTTTTGATAAATATTTATGTATTTTTCGGTATGTTAAAGAGAGAAGTGGGTATCTCAAAATGTGAGATGACATAAACCGAGTATATAAAAAATATAAACAATATTTTCATTAATTACACGTTATTTAATACTCCGCACATTTCAAGACATTACTCAAATATTTTGATTAGTTTTGCGATTTAAAAAATATTTTCCTATTTCTAAAATACACAGTCGATAAATAGTAAAAATGAAATAATAAATTTTTTATTTTAAATCTTAAATGAAATATTCTATAAGATAAATATATTATAAATACCGTGCATTGCACGAGGTCTATACTAGTTTAATTATTAAGCTAATTGAAATTAGAACTGTGACCACAAAAAACATTCATTCTCGAATTAACAAAACGGTTATCTTTTGAATTTTAATTATTCTACAATTGGTCGGAACATGTCGAACGCGGAAAATAATATTCTTTTTTATTTGAATTTGCCCTATACCGAGAACAATTTGGACGATGATGACATTATCGATGTTAGTTTTCGTTGTTGTCAATGTAGTTATTATTTGACTTGTTTTATTGAATATGCAAAAAAATCACGTTCACTCAACTACCCAATTACGTTTTATTCATTTCGTACATAACTACGCTGTACTTCAACACTCGGAAGTAGATTCACGCCCCTCCCCAAGAACAAGCATGGGAGAACCACGCCCCGATATGGGTGATATGGGTCGAGGTATTATAGAACTCCCACGCCTAAACCCAGGAAGAGAAGTGAGAGTTCTACGCCTCTTCGTAGGTAGAGGTGCAGAACTCCCACGCCTAAACCCAGGAAGAGAAGTGAGAGTTCTACGCCTCTCCCTGGCACTACAAGAAAACCAGTCACGGGCGTCCACTTGTCAGGCGTCCTCAGCATATGGACGCCTAAATGGCGTCCGAAAATACAAACGGGCGTCCACAATCGGACGCCAAATTTGGCGTCCGACTGAACTTGGGGGGCAAAAGTCTGGGTGGACGTGGCGTCCACAAGCGGACGCCATATACCCTAAATGGCGTCCACTGTCAGACGCCATTTAGGGTATATGGCGTCCACTGTCGGACGCCAATTTGGCTGGATTTGGCGTCCGATAGTGGACGCCCGTCTGCTGGATCTGGCAACTAATACCCGCCCACCCCCCTCTCCCTCTTCACTCTCTAAAAAAGAAACCACTCTCTACACTCACCCTCCCTTACCCGCCGAGCCCCATCTCCAATCCCTTCCTCCATTTTTCATTCTTTTATTCTATATTTTGGTATGTTTACTTACTTTAACTCTATATTTTTCATTATAACTAGTTCTTGTATTTGATTGTTATTGTTATTTATTGGTAGTTTGGTAGTTAATAGTGTTTAGGTCTAAATTTCGATTAGGTTGATTAGTTTAGCCCAAAATTCTATTAGGTAGATTAGTTTTACCCATCACAATTTGTAGATTTTGGATTAGGGTTTGATGAATTTGGATGAATTGAGATAGAATGACCTATAGGGTCACCCTTGAGGTTTTGTGTGACTTAAGACGGACCAAAAGGTGTCGAAATAATGTCGGAATTTCACGAAACAAGAAGGGAAGTGTGTATGGTGTTGGAAATGCACACGGTATGTACTTTACACCTCCCCCAGCACGTCTCGGCACCTCCACACAGATGAAGTATACGCCGGCCGGATCTCAGCAGCCCGATCCGGAGAAGGAGGAAATGAAGGAGCAACTGAAGGAGCAGGCAGAACACATCAAGAAAATGCAGGAACAGATGGCCATGTTTCAGGCCATGTTCAACAAATGCAACCATGGTCGTCCACCTTCCCCTCCAGACGACAGAGACCCCTTTAGCGGGGATGGCGGTAACTCTGGTGCTTCAGCTAGCTTCTTAGTTAGCTGATTGTTTGTTGTGGTAACTGTATATACGGATTATGTATCTTCGAACTAGTTTAGATTTATGTACCTTCAAACCGTATGTTAAATTTTTTTTATCTGAATGTTTCTTCAGCATAAATGTGTCGAGAGATGAAGTCTTTTGGTTGATTGAGAGTGAATGAGGTTGGGGTGATGTTGATGGTCGACAGTTGTGGTTGATTGGGTGTTGTGGTTGTGGTTTATTTTGCAGGTTTTGGCTAGTCATTGAACACATGTTTACGGCCATGCATCAGCATAAATGGCGTCCATTAAAGGACGCCATGTCAGACGCCAGGGGAAGCTGAAATCGGTCGAATCAGCAGCTACTCAGGGACAACGGCGTCTGACTGTGGACGCCAGATACCCCAGAATGGCGTCCACAGTAGCCACATGGCGTTTGACTGTGGACGCCATCCAGGGGTATCTGGCGTCCACAGTCGGTCGCCAACTTTAGCGTGCACTGTTGGACGCCAATTTAATTGGCGTCCAATAGTGGACGCCAATTAAGAGAATGGGCGACCAGTCGTGGCTTCCGCTTTCTGGCGTCTGTTTGTGGACGCCCGTCGCCTTATGGCGTCCACTGACGGACGCCACTGGATGGACGCCTGGGGCATCTATTCTTGTAGTGTGGAGAGAGGCGTTGGAGTTCTACGTTCGGGCCTGGGTTGAGGTGTAAATTTTCTATGCCTCAGTCTAGGTTCGATTTTTAGAAGGAATATCGATTTCTAGCTATGAAGTATGCAATTAAAAAAAAAGTATAACAAACATAAATCGATTCACGCTAAAGTACAGAAATTAAGAAATAATTTACCTTGATCTCGAAATTGAGATGACACGAAAGAATTAATTGGAGTGAGATTACTTGAAACCGTTTTTCAATTTTAAAAAAAAATGACTGAAGTAGAGGAGAAAGGTAAAAGGAGAAAGGTGGATAGGGATAAAGAAAGAAGGTGAATAAATGAGGAAGGTGAAAGAGTTAATAAATTATTAAAGTGTGGGGTAAAAGTGGTAATACCATTAAAATACGGACGATGCTAAGTAAAAATTATAGTAGTAGACGATAAGAAGTAAAAGTGTATAGGTAGAGGTCTAATGGTCTATCATCATGTAATCAAATACTTCAAACTAGTATAGCCCCCGTGCAATGCACGGTATTTATAATATATTTATCTTATAGAATATTTCATTTAAGATTTAAAATAAAAAATTTATTATTTTATTTTTACTATTTATCGACTGTGTATTTTAGAAATAGGAAAATATTTTTTAAATCGCAAAACTAATTAAAATATTTGAGTTATGTCTTGAAATGTACGGAGTATTAAATAACGTGTAATTAATGAAAATATTGTTTATATTTTTTATGTACTCGGTTTATTTCATCTCACATTTCGAGATACCCACTTCTCTCTTTAACCTACCGTAAAATACATAAATATTTATCAAAACTTGTATAATAATGAACTTTTTTTTAATGGTTAGCACGCCGTGATATGTTCTCTTTGTGTAAAAAAGCTATTCAGTTTTTAATTAGAAATTTTTTTAAAAAAATAATTAAAATTGAACTGTTTCAGGTGTAAGACTTATATTATGTAATTTGTGAAACTTTTTTTTATATGGATTTTAATAGTATATTCCGTATTTTGTACTCTCCCGTATCAAAATAATCTTTCTATATAATAATTATAATCCTCACATTTGAATAAATGAAAAGATCTTAGGTGCCGTTTGGTTCGCAAAAAGGTATCGGTATGGAATAAGGAATCATACCAGGGTGGTATGGGTTTGGAATTTCATTCCTGATATCTTGCGTTTGGTTCAATTCTGGAATGAGTAATCTCGAGAAAAAAAATTGATTGTAATCTTATAGGAAAAAAGACTTTTAAATAAAAAAAATCCATTATTATTGTAAGAAATTTTTTTTTAGACATTTTTAATTGATTGAACAATAATGATTTTTTAAATTTTTTGTTATTTTACGAAAAAAAATGTTTTTAACCAAAAAAATCATTATTGTTTGTGGTAAATTATTTTATGCATATTTTCATCATTGGGAGAAAAATATTTGAATAACAATAAAAACATACAAAGTCAACCTTGGGTATGAGAAACCCATACCTCATGGGTTTGAGGTATGGGTATGAAAATAAAAAAATTGCAAAACAAACGCAAGGTATGGGGTTCGGTCCTTCCAAACCCATATCTGATTCCTATACAGGGCGAACCAAACGGCCCCTTAGTGGTATCGAGTGAGTATATACTCTTTCCGTCCTGATGAATTGTTTGACTTTGCTTTTGGCACAAAGGGAAAAATGTTCAAGTGACATGTGAAGCCAAATTCATGAGAGGTCAAATTACATATATATAAAAAAAACATTCCTAAAATAGAAAGACAAAGAATTCATTGAGACGCACCAATATAGAATAGACAAAGAATTCATTGGGACGGGAAGAGTATATCTTTGTAAAAGTTAAAGTAAATACCTCATTTCAAAAATAAATTTTGTAGATAACTGATTTTTTTCTCAAGGTTAATGACATCATATCTTAAAATTTATCTAATTATTTTCATAAAAAAAGTTTTTTTTTGTCAATTTCTTTAACATTAATGAATAGTTTGCGAATTTATTAGTGAAATTAATGTTCTTTTACTCCTCAATTTAAATTAGTGTATTTTAGAGGAAAATGTTAGTAACTGTTATTGTCTTAGAGTAGTATATAAAGAATTTTCGGTGAGTTTTTAATATGTATTAGGCTTTGTAAGAGCAATCAGAATATATATTCCATTTTTATATAGTTACTAAATTTTATGTCGATGTTGAGAATATGATTTTCGAATATTATCAGAAAGATATACAATAATAATCATAATTATTTATATTTTATGTAAAATATTGTACGGGATAGTGCAATCTCCAATTAACAAAAATAATGCAACTACTCTCTCCCCACCACTAAGATTTTCCCACTTTCCTTAAAAGGAAACTCCACTATGATTTTTCCACTTCAAAACTTTCCTTATTCATCCATTATACTCTCTTTCTATTGGTTACTTTTTGTGATTTGACATCTTGAACCCCACCCACCAATTTACCACCTTTCATTACCCATTTCTTAATCCATGTGTCATTTATAAATGAGAACATCATTGTGGTGGGGAGGGAGTATTTGGTTAAAACAAAATACAATGTGTTTATACTTTTTAAAAAAAAATTGATCATACATTCCATATTAAATATTGTATGTAAATCATGTGATGATTTTCGTAATCAATGTAATCAATCAAATTTCCTTAATTACATACTTTCTGTGGTGCATAGCTTTATATGTGATGTAGTGATATTTAAATCAGTAAGATGTTAGAGTGTAGTTGGAGAGGAGAAGATTATACTACTCATGAGGTCAAGGGTTCGATTCACACCTAGCTCATTTAGTATATTTTTTATTGTGGATAGCTTTAGGCGGGAAAATATTGAGTTTTGTTATTTGGTTAGTGGAAAGGGGGATTACAAGCATCACTAATGCTCAATATTTTATCATAAGGTAGAGTACAAGTATGTACGTCCGGGATATATCCCCGGATTCCGGAAGGAGTGTTAATGCGTTTCATGTGTCATATATACCGTAATTTTTTAAAAACAATTTGGCAATATGATATGATATGAACACATATATAATCGATCCATAGTGTATTGATGTTAGACGACTTTCAGTTGGTTCGTTGGGAAATGATTATCTTAAGCTATCCCATTTTTGTACGCTTAAGGAATTAATGGACATCTCTTCAAACAAAAAACTGCACATGTTTGGCTCAAGGATAATCGGAGTTTGTTAAATTAAGAAATAAGTTGAGTGTTTGACCAACAAATCCATAATTATAATTATTTGTTTTAAAGACAATTAACCCAATTCAAGTTGTCAACTTCTCAATTCTCATGCATAGCTGTGACTGTACGTAGAGTGTGGAGACTCGCCACCCGGTTGATCCCTGCACTTGGATCTCTGTGTCAAAAGCAAAGACAAATAATTTATCGGGACGAAGGAGTATCTAATATTTCACTTGCTTGTTTGGTCTTATTACAGTAAATGAGCGAGGATCAAATAACACAGGTCTTAATAACCATTCTCGACTAGTATTAGTATTGTTAACGAGAATCAATATTTGATTTTTTTTAATTTGGATTTTGGTAGATTAGTACCGAGCTAACATTTATCATGCATGTCAGAACGGAAGCGAGCTTCAATGGTGCTCTTGCATTGCTTGCTGGTACTAATTAACTAACGACTACTCAATCTCATGCACGCATGGCTGCCGCCATGAATGGAGAACTACATACATGGATGTATGCGTCATCCTGGTGCAGCTACACTTCAAGAAATTAAGCATATATATATATATATATATATATATATATATATATATATATATATATATATATATATATGATCCATCAGTTAATGGCCCGATTTCTCGCAAAACACATGGTCATAGGGTAACGGCTCTAGTCTGGTACGTGGCAACCAGGTCACTTGGGTTGGGTTATATTGGGTCATGCATCATTGCATCATAATTTTTCGAGTCGAGTCTGGTTTGGATTGGATCATTTTCGGGCCAATCGATATGTCAGGTCACTATCGGATCTAGTTAATACTCCGTACATCATAATGATTCAATATTTACCAAATAAATTTAATTATTGATTATTATTTGGTTTAATTAATTTGTTATTATGTGAAATGTATCAAGTTATATCCTATATCATATCATTTTCATTTGAATCAATCTTTAAGAAGTCGGGTTTAAATTGGGTCAGGTTGGATCCACGTTCGGATCGCCGGTAATTGGGTTTAAGAACAAGCTACTTGAGCTTGGACACCATTGATGCAGCTAGAGAGCTCTAGAGCTGAGGAAAATATCTAGATATTTTATTGATGATAATTGTGTGTGTTACAATGTATATAGTCACGTCACATACATTTAATGTATTTATAATAACTAGCGTAGATTCCATGTAATTGAATGATTTTTGGGAAGAGTTACATACGGAATAATAAATAAAAAATTAAAGTAATTATAAATTTTTTATTTTTTTGTGATAAACCTTATATTATGATATTAATATTATCTCCTCAAAAGAAAAATGATATTAATATTATAACACATGAATATATAGAAAAAGATAGAAAAAAAATGACATTTTCAATTAATATAAATATATAATTAATTGACTTTTTTAATCAAGTGAATAAAATATTACAGAGTATATAAATTCACGAATATTTTTTTGTTATGATATTTTTTTTTTCATTTATCATAATAGTTTTATTGATTTGAATTTTATAATTATAAAAAATTAATTGGAGATATGTTTATTTAAGTAATTGTTTCCATAATTAAAAAGCGGAACTTTGTAAGAAATATTTGCCCAGAACGTTATTATCTTAGTAATAAGGAGATGTCTTATCATCGTGATTGTGTTATTCTGTATCTTCTCTATACACTCTGGTGATTACTTCTTCTATTGGGGCTACCACCCTTAATTGGTGGCCCCAATTTCAATTAATTATATAGCTATTAATTAGTATAAATATTATTCTCTCCGTATCTATATGTTTGTCCACTTTTAATATAATACTCCATCCATATATTAAAAATAATGGACAAACATATAGATACGGAGGGAGTATTATTATATTTACAATAATTGTCCTCTCCTTTTGGAGAGATTCGTCCCCATTAATTGATGGATTTCGCTCTCTCTTCTAGCTAGAGAGATGGTAAGTCTTTGATAGTGGAGAGGGATGCGGAAGATCAGTACTTCAACGGTTCATTATACGGTATCTCAAATCAGGTCAGACTGTCGGCTACAATCTATCAAGTTAGATAAAATCAATTCTCTTCAAAACCTTGAAAGATCCGAAGATCCTCTTGTGAAAAGCTATATCATTAAACATCGATATGTTGAAACAGGATGTGCAGAAGCGGAGATCAAAATTTTAGTGAGAGATCTTTGTTTTATCAAGAATTTATTTTACTCAAATCTTATACTCCCTCCGTGTTCATATTATTGTCCCACTTTCCTTTTTGGGATGAGTTTGATTTTTGTCCCATTTTTCTTTTTATGCAATTAATATGTGGTTCACAATTACGCTCTCATTTCTTTCTCTTCCTCCTTTTTTCAACAACGCATTTCCCTTTCCTTATTTTTTTCACCCAAAAATCTTATGGGACAATAATAGGAACTCGGAGGGAGGAGTATTGTATCTCTTCAGTTTTGATATTATTTGCAGATGTTGTATGAGTTTTTATTAATGAAATGATCTTTTCGCACAAAAAAAAAGGAGATGTCTTATAACAACCTAGAGAGTTTGTTACTACTATTCTAGCTAACCACCAGCTTGATGGTTTCAATAGGGTAATATCGATTAATGGGTCACAAACGACTCGCGTTGGGTCATTAAATTTTCGGGTTCCATCGGGTTGGATGTTGGGTGGGTTAGATTGGTTTGACGGATCAGATTAGCTTTTGCCAGCTCTAGGTCACGCCATGTTGTTTATGTCCAATAATCTGATCTGAGGTGTACCACGTGTGTTTCGAAAAGTGTGAGGATAACATGTAGAAACTAGAAAATCTCTTCACCAATTTATTACGAAACGTTCTAACTTGCCAACTTTTTTTTGATTTGGGTAATTTTAATAAGATCTGATACAAGTTGTTTTGGGTCACATTGGATCACTTCGGATTAGGGATGACAATGGATCGGATTCATATCGGATGAAGCCTGACCCGCATCCATCACCCATCTCTATCCGTCCACCCGATCCATCCATCATCCACAAAAAGTGTCATCCATATCCGATCCACCCGTCATCCACGGGTGAAACGGGTGGTTCGGGTATTTAACGGGTGGTTCACTTGTACTACGGAGTATTATTTTACAAAATAAATATTAAATCGGAAACAATTTTTTGCAAGACCTAGCTTGCGACTTGACAACTTTCGTTACCATGGTAGTATTATTTGAGTTAGATTTAGTCTAAGAAATAAAAATGAATAATTAACAGAGAAGGAAAGAAAAAAAGAAAAAAAAAAGAAAAGAGAAGTTAAAGAAAATCGACAGAAATGAACTTTGGTTTTAAGAAAACAGAGTGCATTATTATCTTATTCTCGGGTGATGTTTTTTAGATGGATGGATGTCGGGCGGTTAACGGATTACAGGTGGGATGATGCTCCATCTGAATCCGACCCAATCCATCACCCGTCTCATCCATCACGCACTATTCATCCATTTATTTGGATTTTCACCCATTTATTTTTCTCAGGTGGATCGGGTGCGGAACGGATGCGGGTGAAATTGTCATCCCTACTTTGAATCATCTTAGTCCTTAGATTAGTCATTTTGGACACTGTCAATTTTAGGTCAACGACTTTGATCAGATCATTATTGGGTCATTCAAATTTTGAGTTGGGTCAAATCATTCTAGTTTCGGGTCACTTTCATTCCGATTTCATGTCAATCTTATCCCATTAGGGTAAATGGATTGTGTCAGATTTGTCAAGCATAATAATGAGTTAACGGAGGTATAGGATGTCATTCCATATGAAAAATATTTGCACATTTCAGGAGAGGGTTGACAAATCTTTAAAATCATTGGTCGTTAAGATTTTTTTGGGTGGAAAACTAATGAAGTTTATTCGTTGTTAAGATGAACAAGCAATGTAGTCAATACACTTAAGGAAAGATGGTTTAGTTACGTGTGTATCAGATTTTTCATACACAACCAATAAGAAGTTACCACGTATTTTTTTAGTTTAACCTAAGATAATTAGTGTAGGTTTAAGTTAGTTTTCTTTTACGTTTTTAGTTAATTTTTAATCTTAATTTAGTTAAGTCAATTTTACAATTTTTGTACGGAGTAGTATTTCTTCTTCTTCTTCTTCTTCTTCATTTTCGTTTTTTTTAAATAATCATATACGTTGATATAATAGAAATTAATTAATATAAATACAATTTATAAAAAATTAAAAATCTTAATCTATTGTTATATGTATATTCGAATTGGTTTTTTTTATATTTTTGAAATTTATAAAAAAAAAAAATAATAATTCTCATAAAACATATAATAAAAATTAAATACAGTAAAAGAAAGCAATATAAGAGCTCGTTTGATTATTCCTTTGATTCCCGGGAAGTGCAAGATCCATGAATTGTATTTTCTGAGAGTGGTTTGGTTGCCCATTTTCATGGGACTTTGAATTCCAAAATAACCTCCAAGCCCCCTTGGTGTGTACAACTTCCTGTATGAACTTATTTCCCTCGTGGTAATCAAACAACATTTTTGTAATTTCCATGAAATACAAATTCATGTGAATTTAAGTTCCCGATAATTTTATCCTCTCATGGTGAACCAAACGAGCCCTAAAAAGAAAAATATTTTCAAATTATGATGATTTCTAAACATTCCTTAATAAAAAATATAACAACTAAGTTAACAATCGTTTTATAAAATTAAAATTAAAAATTAATTTCCTATCATGAAGTTTACAATTAAGTAAGTTTACAAAACTAAATTTTTTTATTAATAATTAAAGCTAAAATTAAAAATTAATTAAAAGAGAAAACATAAATTGATGCAGGAAAGAAACATAAATTACAAAGTATTTTTTTTTTTTAAAAACGAATATATATATATATATATATATATATATATATATATAACAATTATTATACTTTTCCATAATTATAAAGTAAACTAGTTGGAAAGCCCGTGCGATGCATGGACCAATTTTTAACGACAATGATCATGACACCAAGTTAGAAGATTGCATAAATTTCTGAGACTACACAACAGTATGCAGAAAGTAAGTCGAAGGTAAGAGTATGTCTAATAATAAAAGTGTACTATCCACATACGTGAATGCGTTTTTTAGGAGGTCATATACGCAGTAAAAGTCAGATTAAATTATACGCGTGCATTGTATTTAAAATGCGTAATATCTCTCTTTAAGAGAATACTCGGTAAATATTTGGGTTGATAGTTGATATCTGGTGCAGTTATACTACAGAGTACTTCCTTCTTCCTTCTATCTTCTCCCATATTCTATTAAAGATGTTTGATTCATATCTATGGACGAATAATTACTCTTATTTACAATATAAGTAGAATTTAATCATCTCATCATAATTTTTCGATCTGGGATAATTTTACTTAATTTTATAGTCTTAAGAGATTAAGGATCAAAAGATTTTTTATTGATATCTAAGAACAATGATTATTCTATTTATCAGTTATTTATTCTATTTAAGAACAAAAGTTTATCACAATATATTTTTTTCGATGTGAGATGATTTTACTATTTATATATGTAATAGATTCATTACTTTTTCAAGCAAATAATATGAAATTCATAACTTTATAATAATTTTTAGATGTGGAAAAATTTTCACACACGTTTATAGTCTTAAGAACTTTTTTAAGACTCAAAAGAGAAATTTTTATTTAAGTTTATTATTATATCGCAAGAGATTTTCTAAAACTCAAAAGAGGTTTGTTTTATATCTATAAAATTCATGACTTTGTAATAATTTTTCGAAGTGAGATATTTCACCCAAATTTATAGTCTTGAGAGTTTTTTTAAGACTCAAAAGGGTGGGATAATTTTACTTAATTAAGTTTATGGTCTTTAAAAAAAAATTAAGACCCAAAAGAGTTTGTTTTCCATCTAAGTTATTTAGGACAAACGATTACTCTTATTGATATAGTAGAATTCGATCCCCTTATTACGGAGTATACCTTTGGACAAATGATTTCTCTTATTTATTATTATATCTCATCGTAATTTTTTGATGTGTGATAATTCTACTAAATTTATAGTTTTAAGAACTCTTTTTAGGACTCAAAAGATTTCTGATTGATATTTAAAGACAGTGATTACTTTTATTTATATATAATAGAATTTCATCAAAAAAAATTTCAAATTTTTTGATGTGGATAATTTTACTTCAATTTATAGCCTTATGAGGAATATTATAAAATTCAAAATATTTTTGATTAATATCTAAAAACGAATAATTTCTCTTATCGTAGAATTTCATCACCTCATCATAATATTCTTTTGTTTTGCGATGACGCTACTAATACTCGTATTTTTTAAAAAAACCGTTAAAGATGGATACGAAATGATAATATTAGAGAACGCACGAAAAGTCGACCTCAATCCCCTAACCGTGATCGGGGTCAAGACGAAATAATTCATACTTAAAAAGCTCCAAAACCAGTTAGTTGCCTGTTGTGTAATACTCCGATCGGGATTGACCAATGTTACACGGATTTTGACGAAATCCGAATGAAACATTAACTCGACCCTTCATTCAAAACGCAAGCTCGCACTCTCCCGACTCGTCATATTGCGCTGCCTAGCCAATAAAACATTATCTAAAGAGATGCATATTTAATCTGCTTTTATTCACAAATCACACCAGGCCAGTACAGCAAATATAATACTCACTCCGGATACTATTTTTCGCCCCACTACCTCAATATATGTGAGGAATATTTTAATGAAATGGGACAAAAAATAGTGTCCGGAGGAAGTAAGTTAAATGACCCAAAACATAAAACCTTGTGTTTATTGACCCACCCATAAAAGAATACACAGAGAGAGAGAGAGAGAGATATAGAAAGTACAGTAGGAGTACATGAGATCGATCATATCGTTGTTACACATGCATTTAATCAGTTTTCAACAAGCCATCAGCATGCGGGAAGGCGAATTAACCTGAGAGCACCTTTAGCTGGAATCTGGTCATGGTTATGGATCATCTCAAATCTGAATTTGGAAACCATATTATGTAAAAACACGAGTAGTGATATTCGAGAAAATTCGTTTCCTTTGCACATATGAGGGCCTCCGCCAAAAGGTATATAAGTATACGCTGGCGGCCCTTCTGCTTCAAATCTCGAAGGATCAAAATTTTCTGGCCCCTTAAAGTATTTAGGGTCTGAATGCGTGTAATTTGTATCCCAACCGATCTGTCATATATTAATACGACAGTACAGTCAAAATTAAACAATACTGTATATGGTGATAATAAGTCAACAAATAAATAATAAATTAAATGGAGTAGCTAGCTAGTAAGTAATGTTGAAGACGGAAAGAATGAATATGATGGTTGAGTGAGTGCATGCAATATATGCGAATGCGTAGTAGAGTAGTACCTTCCAGCCTTTGGGGATGGTGTAACCCTGGTAAGTGAAATCAGTGATAACCTCCCTGAAAAGCGCAGCTTCATGTGAAACTAGTCTCATCGATTCACGGACCACATTCCATGTGTAGTGCATCTTCTGGATATCATCCCAACACAACACCTTCCCTCCTTCTCTCCCATCTTTAACTATTTCTGATTGCTCTTTTAGATCCATCAACGTAAACAAACAAATTCGTAAGTAATCTATCCTATCCATATATATTTTATGGACCGCCATTCCAAAAGAAACATACAACTGTTATTTCCTCGTATGTATGTACAAAAACAAAAATCAATCATACTGTATATTTTTGTAAATAATACTAATGCATCTCAAAGTTTCGTCTCCTAAAATGAAAATGTCCGACTATCTAAAAACGAACCTACTGCATGTATTTGTGAATGATAAATTTGGAATACAAATTCATGTTTAAGACTTGTATATCCGTTTTAAACTTATAACGGGGCAACTAGTTGTTAACCTAACACAAATTCGGATGGGTTGAATTTGAGTAAGATAGGGTTAAATAAGAAGTTTTATATTCATATCTCTAGAGTTCCTTGCCCACTGTTCCACACAATAAATAGTAACTTCTTATTTGGACGTATTTTTGAAGTAAGAAACCAATTTCATGTACGAAAAAGATGAAACATATTTTATTCATCATATTTGATTAAAAGTGGCAACATTAGAGTAGTGGGATAGTGTGATATGTCAGTGAAAATGTTTAACCAGTACTCTCCCCATCTTCTTGAATTAGTTTTTTTTTTTTTAGGGAAAAAGTGGATCCATGAAACTAATTCAAGAATGAAAAGGGAGTATGAACTACTCCGTACTTTAATTTAACCATTGTTGTTGCCTTAATGGATGTTTGAAAAGATGGAAGAGTTGAGTAAATACCTTGGACAACCTTTTGGTAGACAAGAGGGTGTTGGGCAAGACGGCACAAAACAAAACCAACAACAGAACTGGTACTATAAAACCCGGCAAATAAGTAACTAATGATCTTGTTCACAATTTGTTCCTCACTGAAAAGCTGGCCCTTCGAGTCGGTTGCCAGGACTAAATGACCCAACAAGTCTTCTTTTGTCGACATTGTTGTTGTCGTTGTCGTCCTCATTGTCATCGCTTCCTCCCTTCTCCGTTTAACTATATCCATTACCATCTCTCGGACCTTATCTCTACCTTTCATAGCTTTGTGGTAAGGCATCCCGGGGAAATTAATTGGCACCGCGATACTTGTGAATATCCCATTAGCTAAGATTAGGAAGTGCTTGGCCAATTGCCTGGAAAATATAGAATCATATTAATATACTACATTATTATGAATCACGGTATATTACCCATAACAATAACAATAACAATCTTGAGTATGGTTTCCTTCCCTTTTTCTTCTCCTCACTCGGTGAGCTCGACACAGATGTTATTTCTCTGCTACGGATGCGGTTTCTCTGATTTTCATTAAAATTAGTTTTGCGATTGCTAAGGGGTGGGAGCCCAGATTTATTCTGGTGTTAATGAAAGTTTCGTTTATAATAATAATAATAATAATAATAATAATAATAATAATAATAATAATCATTTGTCTTATTCATTTGTTTATCTTTGATTAAAATACAATTTACAATAAATATAAAAGCAAATAAAACAAAAGAGCGAGTTAATTAAAGAATAAAATGTATTCCCTTCGATTTTTTATTATCTTCCCCTTTGGTTTTGGGAAGAAAATAAGGGTGTAGGGATGTGTAGTTCAAAATAAAAGAAGGAAGAGAGAAATGTAAGGGGATTCTAGATCACATATTGATGACCCAAAATGGAAATAGAGAAGAAAGAGTGTTTCAGCCCAATAAGGAAATAGGGAAGATTATAAAAAATCGGAGGGAGTATAATAGTATGAGTGATAAACTAATCCTAGAGATAGCCAGTGGATCGAGGAAGCATATGTAAGATATGACCTCCATGGTTTTTTGAGCGAAAAGATCATTTCATTAATAAAAAGTCATACGATATTTACAACTTATATCGAAATTGAACGGATACAATAATATAAAATTTGAGTAAAATAAATTCTCATTAAAACAAAGATCTCTCACTAAGATTTTGATCTCCGCTTCTGTACATCCTCTTTCAACACATCGTTGTTTAATGATACAACTTTTCACAAGAGGGTATTCGGATCTTCCAAGGTTTTGACGAGAATCAATTTCATCTAACCTAATTGATTGTACCCGCCGATCTGACATAAATTGAGATACCACATGATGAACGATTATGGTACTGATCTTCCACGTCCTCTCCACTATAATAGATTCAACATTTCTCCTAAAAGAGAGAGCGAAACCCATCAATTGATGGGGCGGAACTCTCCAAAAGGAGAGGACTTATTATAACTTAAATACTAATATTAAAACGATATACTCCCTCCGAGTTCCTATTATTGTCCCACTTTCCTTTTTGGACTGAGTTTAATTTTTGTCCCACTTTTCTTTTTAGTCCATCAATGTGTGGTTCACAATTACTCTCTCATTTCTCTCTCTTCCTCTTCTTTTTTCAACCACTCATTTCTTCTTCCTTATTTTTCACCCAAAACCTTTTAGGACAATAATAGGAACTCGAAGAGAATAATTAATTAAAATTGGGGGCTTGATAACCCAAGTTTTTTTTTCTTTTTGAGGCTAGGTTTTTTTGGGAGGAGGGAGAAGGGTTTTATATGACCTCCATGGTCATAAACTCATACCTATGATTTTGTAGCAATTTTGAGAGTAATATAATTTTTATCATTTACCAAGTATAATTTTTTAGTATATAAAAATTGATTCATCTATTTATAAGTTATAATTAAAAAAATTACTTTGAAAGTTATTACTCGTATGAAGACTAGTTTTAATGTCCGTGCGATGCACGGGTGCAACAAAAATGCTACTAAATCATCCATAATGGTGATAATACTTCATTTTATAATATTGACTGTGACGAACTGTTTATGATTATTTCAAATAATTGTAATTTTGGAGTTATTGATAATAACTCGACCCGTGACTCGTATAACCCGACCCGTATCCTGACTCCACTCGTATAACTCGACCCGTGAGCCGACCCGCTCGTCTAGTGCGTATATTGATTACTTACTTACTTGGATAAAAAACGACGCTCATCAAAGTAGTAGGTCATGTATCTGTGAGCAATATTAATACGTCACAACTCATCTATGAACATTTAGTTTATCTATGTCTTTTACTTTAGAAGATTATAATCATTTGACTTTCTACATCAAATATTTTGTATGTATGTCATCATCTCGCACTATATTCGACCCTAGCAGCTCGATCAATTGTTTTTAGGGTCATGAGCCCTTTTTTCCTGAGCCGACCCATTTGATCTAAACCAATCTAAAAGCTTTAGTCTAAAAGCCTAATTCGACTCAATCTATTACTCTGTCTAGATTTTATTAAAACTCTAATTTTAATTTATAAGTTATTTGATATAATTAATTTGATATATTATTCTTTTATTTGAATATAACTTTATGTCTAATCTTAACATAAATTATCTAGCAATTTTAGTACGTTACTCTCTTGTAAAGTTGTATATAGGAAGCCTAACAGAAATTCTTACTTGTGACGGATATATTCGTCGTAAACTTGCGACGGGTCAAGTACTACCTATGTGGGGTAGATAAACTAAAGCAAAATACTTAGTAAATGACACTTTGTTTTGTCTTATCTACCCAATGGGTAGTATTTTCCCCGTCGCAAGCTTGCGATTCTGTAACAGATATATATGGTCGTCACAATGATCACTTGTTGGGAGATTAACTTTGTGTTATCGTGTTAAATAGTAACGTTACTATTAGACTCAACAAAACTTGACCTGACTTGTAACACGATCCGCTCAACCCGTTTATTCATAGGTTAAGATTCAAGACATCTAAATCTTGATCCGTGACTCGATATTTTAAATTACAAATATAAATTAATATTCAATCTAATACAACATTTTTTATCTTTTGATAGTAAATAATTATTAAAATAGTTTTAAAGATTCATTGTAATATAAACATTATAATATAGGAGTATAAAAATAATATTATTAAAATAAATAAAAAGGTAATATCGAAAATATTACACCGTTCTACTTAAAGGTAAAAAAATCTACGTTCGAAACTATTTTTCAGCTCTATTCTAAGCATAATACGTCTCGTGACCCGTATAACCCGACCCCTATTTGAACCGACTTGTAGTCTAACCCGACATATATAAAGTTATTTAAATAAATTATGTAGTTTAAAAAAGTTTGAGACTACATGTCACTCGAAATACTGTAGTCTAACCCGACATGTATTTTATTATTTTATTATTTTATTTAAGTGTTTTAACTTCATTAAATTTTGAATTAGTTAAAATAGTTTAATCAAGTTTGCAATGTTCAAAATTTTTAAATACTTAAATATGATAAATAATTTAAGTTTGTATCACCAAAATTTAACTAATGGAGATTACCAACATCGCTCGAAAAACATATCGTTTAATTATATTGATAATTGACGGATTGATTATTGATTGAACATAATTAGTTTTTATATATTAATCAATTTATTTGAATATGATTTTGTTTCTAATTTTAACTTAAATTATCTAGCACTCTTATTAATATATCAACTAGTCTCTTGTGAGACCGTCTCACACTAAGATAGTGTGAGACATTCTTATAATACACTAAAAAGCAAGAGAAATAAAAAAATAAAAATTAAAACTTAATAAAATAACCACCCATTATGTGAGAGGTCTCACAATAAACTTATTGTGAGACCGTCTCATTTGAGTTTTTATGTTAGTACATATATTGTTTGCTTATAAATCAGGAGACTAAAGTTTTACTCTCTAGTTGATCTGAATGACTTGACTTGACCCGTAAACCCAACCCATCCAACCCGTTTCTTCGTAGGTCAACACCTATAAATCTTGATCCGCGACTTGACTGTCATCAAACCCGATATATTAGGGTCGTGGCCCGACCCGACCTGTCCGTTAAAAATTATTTACTCTATATGATTGCAATATTAAATGCAGTGTAGTTTTATTTTGATGACACCTATAAATGAAGTAATAATTTATTTTTTTATTGTGCAATATCTTTTAAAATATTTATTATTTATAATTATTTCTGTATAAATATGACAAGTAGTGAATATAAATAAAATACTCCAATATTAAATTAAAAAAACTCTTAAATTTTTTTATTGATATAAAAGGTAAAAAGTTATAAAATTGTAATTTCTCACATTGTATTTTCGCAAAAATGTAAATCCAATTCTATTAGGATAATTTTATCTTAATAAATATATCTACTTATATTAGTATCATAATTTTATTTTAATAATAATTCTCCAAAAATGACGATTATTTGAAATAATCATAACCATTTTACTCGTTCCACTATTCAAATTTTGTTGTTTTCTGAGGTGGTAATTGACGGTTTATATAATGGTAATTCTTTGACTCTTAGGGTGTTAGGATTGTTTTGTCTAATACTAAGAGTCAAAGGAGTATTATTTATTATCTAATACTTTTGACTCTTATTTATTATCTAATACTAAAACAAATAGAAGTATTATTTATCATATCCACTTTTAATATGAATAATATTTAAATTCTTAGTGTTTCATAAAAGTTGGATTCTCTCGAAAAAAAACTTCCTTTAATTATATATATTGATTGGAAAAGAGATTATTTGAAGAATTATTTTTGATTCAACTATTCAAGTTGATAGATTGTATTAAGTCAATCTTTTAAATTAAGTTATGATCTGTTTGGAAACAAAGATTTTATTTTGAAATTTAGGTTTCACCTAAATACTTTATTTGCTTGGGAGATTAGGTGAATTTGCATTTTGGAATTTTATCAAATTCAACTAAATCTCAAGCCTTAGTAAAATACATCATTTCCAATTGACACCCTAATCCATGTCATTATAAATCACTAATTTTAATTTTTTTAATTTGACAATGATAATTTAAAATGAAATATGAGTTCCCAAACGCTACCTTAATCCATTTCGAATCAAGTCAAACATGTGTTAAGTTTTTATATTATCTATAGAGTATAATGTTATGCATATAAATTTGGGTTATTTAACAACAATAATACCAACTATAGGACGTCTTCCCAAAATAATATCAATTTTAATAAATCTGAGAATAATATGTATTATTGAAGTAGTTAAACGAGAGTAGTATGGGTGACCGGTTACCTGTAGAACCCTTCCACCTTCTTTTTTCACCTTTAATTTTATTTAACAGCAATAATATCAATTATAGAGCGTCTTTCGAAAATAATTCCAATTTTAATAAATCTGAGAATAATACATATTTTTGGAGTAGTTAAATCAGAGTAGTATAGATGACCAGTTAACGATAGAACTCGTTCACCTTGCTTTTTCGCCTTTAATTTGTTTAATGTTCACTCTTTTTCACTTACTCAGTATACGAGGCATTAAACGTCATTAACGTCTTCGGTCTTCCTCTTCCTTCAACCTCACCAAATCTGACTAACAACACAATCCTACACCAAATTAAAATCAACACGTTAATCTAAACGAAACTTATAGAAAAAAACGGAAGAAGGATGAAGGGTAATGGAGAGAGAGGATGAAGGAGAAGAGTAAGGAGGAGTAGACTTGAGAAAACTGACCCGATTCGAATAAGCCAAACCGAAACCGACCCGACACCCGAACCGCAGCATGATTTTGACCCGAGCTAACCCGAAACTGACCCGAGTATTATTATAGAAAATTAGTCGATATCCCTAAAAAGGTTGAAAACAGCAAACCCGAGAATGACCCGAACCCGAAATTATCCGACCCGACCCGAAGTCAACCCGATTATTATAACCCGAAAGTGACCTGACCCAAAGCTGACCCGACACAGTTCACCCGTTATCCGTGTCTAAGGAGGAGGATGGAGGATAAGTAGCAGGTTAAATATTAATTAGGTGACCTGATGTAGCAGGTTATAAATTCACTTATACTACTCTTGTTTAACTACTCCAATAATACGTATTATTCTCGGATTTATTGAAATTGGTATTATTTTGGGAAGACGCCCTATAGTTGGTATTATTGTTGTTAAATAACCCATTATATTTTTGTATAATGTCTAGTCATTCGCATTCACATGATGTATAAATTTTTGTATATTGTTTTTATTGAATTTCTTAGGGATCGTTTGGTTGCCCTCTTAAATCATGGAAAGTAGAACTTTCCATGAATTGATAAATTGAGATGCTGTTATGGGTCTAGAATTACCACTTCCTCCACAATGGGGAAGTTACTCACAAGTCCCCCTTGATGCGTAGAACTTTCATGAAGTCATTTCCCACCTGACAACCAAACAATATTTTTGTAATTCCCATGAAATACAAATTCATGTGAATTTAAGTTCCCGGTAACTCTATCTTCCCATGGTGAACCAAACGAGCCCTTAATCTCATTAAAAAAAATTATGGAAGACTTTTTATATTATCTAGTATATAAAATGCCAATTCTCATATGCGATTATTATGAGATCTACCCCCTCCGTTTTTTATTTATTATCCCGTTTCATTAAAATACTACATCTATATATTGATAAAATGAGACGAAAAATTTAAAACGGAGGGAGTATCATATATGGATACATTACTAAATTAGTACAGTAACTTTATTTTCCTAGCTATATATGCTAGAGGTTATACAATAGTCACATATCGAAACCATTTCACATAAGACCTCGTATAGTATATTGAAAAAATCTGGCCATGTCCGTTCATCATTCTCTCGTTGTTTCGTCTAATGAAGATAATTACTCCCTCCTTACGTTTAATTTCAAGCTTCTCATTTCCATTTTTGTCATTCTTTTAATATTAAAAAAAACTTCAAATCTCATATATTTACAAAAATAACACTATTTACATATTTAACATCCCCTATTAACTAAGAGAATAACAACTTACTAAAAAATTTCCTCCAAAATACATCATGCCTAATATAGAAATAAATAATTATACTTCGTGTAATAAATGGAACAAATCACATAAATTTCATAGAAGACAATAAAAAGTCAAAATAATTTGAACAAACTTATAATAAGAAAATCATTAAAGTAAAAACAAATATAACCCCTTTATTTTTCTAAATAATATTTTTGCTTTTCGAGGTTAATCAATCTTCAATTTTTTTTAAAAAAATGTAGAATTAGTGTAATTTTTTTTAAAAAAATGTGTTATCAAACCATTTAAGATTATATTACTCGTATGAGTAATCAATTGTTGATATTAATTCATAGGTATGTTTTAAGTAGAAAATTGAGACTTTGAAAGTATGAGAATAATACATACGGAGTAATAAAAAATATATAATATCTTTAATAAAATATACATCATATATTCATATATGTATTGACTTACTAATTTATCTTGATTGTTTAACAATTTCTAATAATTCTGTTAAATCTAAATAACAAAGTTGTGTAATGTAAAAAATAATATGTATAACAAATTTTAGAATATCTATAAAATAAATTTGCATATGTACCGTGCATATGCACGGGATCTAAACTAGTTTAATAATAACACTAGTTAAACAAATATTTAACTCTTACACGTTTGTATCTTTAATAATACAATAGATTTCTTAAAATTTGATGGACTAAAAGCAAAATGGAAAGTTCATAACTCAATAACTCAATATTGAGTTAATAAGTTTTTTTGTAAGGTTCATAACTCAATACTTTATCCAAAATAATTGGTAAAAAGGATACGGAGTGTTTTCCAATGGGGTTGAAAATCTTCGTAAAAAAATGTTTAACCGGCCATAACCCTTGGGATTTTGAGGAAAAAAAAAAACACAGGACATGAGGTAGGTAGAATGCAAAATTTAAAAAATAAAATAAAAAATACAGCAGTAGTTTGGACCTTATTTGTTGAGAGTTGGAGTTAGAGTAATCCAGCATTACCCTACAGGCGAAGTTGATGCTGAACTCTTTTGCAACAGGGTAAACGTTCATCTCTGTGTTACTATGAGGAATCCAGTAACGATCGACGTGGTCACGTGAGATAGAATCGATGACATGAACAAGATTTCGAAGGGAGTCGGGTTTGAAGAATTTATGGGTGGTGTCGTCGAGGAGCTGCCATGACAACTGTAAGTCTGAATTTTCAGGGTAATTTGGTAGGCATAGAAGTTTGATGAAGGCATCGGGTAACCAGTTCTTAAACAATTTACCTTCATTAGAGAAGATGAATTTGTTAGCGGCAGGGCCACCTACGAAAACAAATTTGTGGCTGAAGAAGGATGTTTTGAAGATGGTTGTCGAGTATTTTGTCATTTTGTGGCGGATGAAGGCTGATGGGCTGGCGAAGTATGACAGGGCTTCGCCGATGATTGGCCACCCTGTATTTCCAGGAGGAAGATTATTATTGTTATTATTATTATTGTCATTGCTGTTGCGCCAAAGTAGGGAGAAAATGAAGAGTATACTTGCCAAGAAACACCCTAAAATGAAAAATGGAGTCATGATGATGATGTAGAGTATACTCCCTCCTCTTCTAATTTGACTGCTATTTATAGATGGCAACTTCTGGTTTGTGACAAAAATATCGGTCACAAATCTATAACGGGTCAAATAAGAGCGATATACTCCCTCCGTTCGAATCCAAATGGTACGCTTCCCTTTTGAACACTATTCACAACTCAAGAGAATTGTTAGTATTCTCGACAATCTATAAGAGAAGATGTGGACATGACATAGGTACACCCCGACGCAGCCACGCGCGGGTTTGGGGAGGCGAATGAATCTCCATATGAGATGGTCAAATTGAAATTTAAATCGAAGTTGGAGTCGCCACCGAACTTTGTGGGAGTTCGGGCCCGTTCGAACCCACTCTATGTCGTAGTGGGCCGTGTACAAAATACGGCCTATTTCCGATGTCAGAGTTTATCGGGTTCGTCCCTTTGCATTTGATACCGATACCGACTTGATCGGATACCGTGTATTGAATGACTCTCGTTGCCAATGGTTTCGGACATCCGAAAACCGAGGTTCTGAGTAAGGGGTGAGGGTCCGTGTTGGGAAGTTCACAAAGAACACCCAACCCCGCCCGCACATTAGCGGCCTCTACTAAGATATCAAATGATGTTTTAATACGCGCGTTAGTAATACGATGAATGATATGCAAACATTGTTTTCCTAAACATGCGAGGAATTGAATGGGTTGCTAAGTCGGTTTAATGCATGAAAATTAACGTCAAAGTTGTTTTAGCATGTGAGATTCGTTTTAGTATAATAAAACAAACGATGAAAAAAAGAATGAATTAGCTACAAAGGATGAACAAACGAGTTAGTATCGAATTGTGAATAAAAATATAGCAAATATGATGAATATGTGAGATCGAGAAAATATTAGACGAAATCTGAAAAGATTGCTAAAAAGACGTTGTTTTGTCTAAAAAACGATGTTCGAGAAAAAAATAAAAAGCAAAGAACGTGTCGCGTTCCAGCCAGCCGCGCGACTCGCCCGAGCAGGCTGCTCGCCCGGGACGCGCGCGACTCGCGTCCCGGCCTGTTTTCGAAATTGATTTTTTGAAAGTTCGATGATTTTATTAAATGGCGTACGAATAATGCACAATTTGCACTCGATTTAATATTTTCGATATTCGTCGTATTCGATAGTCGATTATGAAATCGATATCGAATTCTCGGAATGATTTTTAGAAATTTTTTTGTAAAATTGTTTTGAAAAGAATTTGAACGAAAAAGAGAAAAAAAGATGTTAATTCTCTCCGCGTTAAAATCATTGTCTTTTGCAAAAAGATGTAACGATTTTTTAGCATCGACGAGAATTAATTTAATTCTTTTAATACGATATTCGACTATATAATTGATATCGTATTTTTAAGAATGTTTGTTATATGAAAATAGTTTTAGTAATATCGATATTAGAAATAAAAAAATGACAAACGACCCATAAAAAATTGACGACCGACGACCCGTAAGAAAAAGTGACGGACGAAAAAAGGAAGAAAAAACGAGGGAAGGACGAGAAGAAGAAGAAGAGAGAAAAAGAGAAGTCGGGTTTGGTTACACCCTCAACCTACATGCTTTTGTTTACTCGGATCGGGGCTCGTCGGAATGTGGCTATGGCACGGGAGCGTCGAGTTTAATGTTGGTGAGTTGTGGTGGTTTTGGTTTGGGACGTGAAGGGTGACGGGTATCGGGACCGGTTCCTTCGGGTTTTGGATGTACTATCGGTTTCTCGATGCTAAGTGTAAGGAGTTTATGTTTATGTGTGAAGAGTTGATGTATGTGTATGAATCGATGTCGTTAATGTGCATGCGAAAGGGTCCTATTTATAGGAGAAGAGGTAGCCTTGCTTGTACGACAAGAAATACCGATTAGGATAGGAAATGTAAGAATTTGAGATGAGCGAGGATTCCGTTCCTTGGAGAGGAAGCTGTGGAATCTGGCTGGAAAAGGGCTGCTCGGCCGAGTGTCTTGCGCTCGGTCGGGTGTTTGATTCGGTTTTCGGATAGAATTCCTACTTGAGATCGAATTCTATCTTTAAACGGATTTGTTTAATACTTTGTGTAGCTGATTTTTTGTAGTATTGGAGCTCGAATCAGCCACGTGAGGTGTCACGGCTGACTCGTGTGTCCCGAGAATATTTTTGAACGGGTTTTGACTCGGTCGCTAAAAGACGGTTTTACCCCTAGTGTCGGAATCGACCCAAATTAGTCTTATTTGACTCGAAATGACCCACTGGGCCTGATTTTGAGGTTGGTTTTGTGAGATATGTACTCCGTAAAAAGCCCAAGCCAAATGCCAATGATTTTGAGCCCGTTTTCGAGTATATTAAAGCACGTTTGCGTCCGATCATCATCGGGTGTTTGTCGGAAACTGCTATAGACACCTGGCGGTCAAAATGTGGGTGTCTACAGAGCCCCCACTCTGATTGAGGCTTGGACAAGGCGAAAGTCAGAGTAGCTACCAGGCCAATCAAAGATTAAGACCTGGCAGACTTCCGGTCGGGTCGTTTATAGTCCAGTAGACTTGCGTAAAAAGGCTCGCCAGCCATAAGTTGGAAATCATACCTGAGCTGATGATGCTAACTCCGTGGGGAATCGAACTTGTCGTATAAGCCTTGGGTGCGCCTATATGTGGGCCCATCCCGTTAAATGCCGCTGGGGAGTTATGTGAATTGCGCGGTCTTGAATTGTACCTGTATAAGTTACATAAAATTTTGCATGCAACATGTAAGTGAAACAAATATGACTCGCGTTGGGGAATAAAAAATGATTTTTGCTTAGTTTTGAAATCGAAGTCCTAAAAGCAACTCACGTGCTAGGAAATAGGTTTTCAAAACTGAAATGGGTAGAAATGAAATTTGCAGTTTAAATAGACCGAAATTTGACCTTGTCGAAAAGGATTTTCTCAAATGGCTAAGTTTTGCAGATTTTAAAATGAGAATTTGAAGAGAGAGGTATACCGATAGACTCGACTCTGGACATGACCGGACGAGTTGACAGACACGACTGGACTCTCGAGAGGTTGGACCGTGAATCGGTAGGGGGGTGGGCCACCTAACAAGACTCTTAAGTTGCGCTATTCCGTAGCCTAGGCGAGTGGCAACATGGTCGAATCCTCGGAATGTGAAGGATTTGCTATGGGGGAATTGCGATAGTCTGTAATGAGACTGTTGTAGTCTAGTGCTCTTCTGGATTTTTGATTTTTGGGTACATTTCCAAAGTGGGTATTGCCTCGAGTCCTGACAGATTCTTGTCTTCGACTGAGCCGAGCACTAGGACACACTATAGAAAGGAGGCTAGATTTTTTGAATTTTATCTGGATTTTGTGAGTGGATGGAGGTTTTCTGCATAAGAGAAGCCCCTAGGACGACAAAGCTAGCTGCTGAGAACATGACGGTGTCGTGACCGGAATGATGGTGCTTTTTGAATGTGTGTCAATGTGGGTGGTTGTGCCTCTGTTGAAAGGCTGCCTACGTATTCACGTGTAGTGAAATCAAACCATGCCGTAGTTCAGTGTCGGAAGATATATTATGATGCCTAGTCTAATAGGACTTTGTGTGTAACTAGCCATAGCAATGGTGTAGGCTAGGTGCATTCCCAGTGATGTTTTGATCAAAGGGCTAGAATGGTTAGGATATTGATCATGTGACCGTGAGCATTTTCCGGGGTAGCCCCTAGAGGTGGTGTGAACTATTTGGGCATGTTCTATGCCAACCGCAGGTTGAATTCCCGTGCTTGGGGTTGGTAACTGGTATAGATGAGAGGAATTGGGACGGGATTTTAACGAGTTTTGCTCTCGGGGATTTTAACGAGTTTTGCTCTCGGGGATTTTAACGAGTTTTGCTCTCGGGGATTTTAACGAGTTTTGCTCTCGGGGATTGGTTTTGATAATACGGGATCTGGTTTCCATGTCTGGCCCTAATGGTTTGGGGTATCCTATGGAGCTTGAATCCTTAAAATTCCGGGCTGTCTCTAGCCTGAGTCTCGAGAAGGTCTTGAGGGTTGTAATGTGGGAAGGCTGAGTGTGGTGTTAGCTGACCAGCTTGATTGTTGCTCCCCTATTGGATGGTATGGGTTTTGATAATTTTGAATTGTTTAAATTGACCGTCTTTACTACGGTCACGGGTATGATGTCCTGCTTTTTTGTTTTGGCCTTTTGCTTTTTTTTTTCATGGACTTTCGATTTTTTTTTTTTTTTTTTTGTCCATTTTTTTAATGGTTTGACTAACACCTAAGGTAGGGATTGGTCGGTCTTATTGGAGGGGTGTTTTATTGTGGGAAATAGGCTTGCCTCCCGTCTTGAACCCAAACTAGGAGATTACCTAGATTTGTCATAGGATTCGATACCGCTCCTGCTACGTGTATTTTTGTGGCTTTTTATGTCAGGCATGGAACAGGTAAAGGAAAGCACGGGTCTCGATTTCCTGCAGTTATTATAGATGTGCCTATAATAGTCACATGAATGTGCTCACAGTGTATGACGGTGTTCATCATGTTCTCGGAAACACATAAGGAAGGTGTATATGAGAAATAACATTGAAAGATTGTAATACCCCGTATTTTTTAAATAGAGTTAAAATTTTAAACATTTATTTAAACCAAGTTTAACGTTTGAAAAATTATTTTTGTGAATAAAATATTTTATTTTCGTTAATATAAAAATTATTCCGTATTAAAAACATGAGAATTTATTTATCGTATTATTAAAAAAATTTATCTTTCGTTAAATAAAGTTTAAAACTCGAAAATATATTTTTATAGTGACCTGTCATTTTAACATTTTCTCATCTCATAAAAATTTATTAATTTATCGAATTTTTAAAATAATGATTACTTATAACTTTTGTCCCAAAGTACTATTTACCGTCTATTTTACTTACCTTCTACTCCCTCCCCACCACTAAGATTTTCCCACTTTCCTTAAAAGGAAACTCCACTATGATTTTCCCACTCCAAAACTTTCCTTATTCATCCAATATACTATCTTCCTATTGGTTACTTTTGTGATTTGACATCTTAAACCCCACCCAACAATTTATCACCTTTTCTTTATACCTCTCTATATTTTTCTTCTTAATCACCGTGCCAAGTCAAAGTGGGAACATCAATGTGGTGGGGAGGGAGTAACAAATTTCTTTTTAAAAAAAATAAATTTTATGGTTTTCATTATTTTGATTTCATAATCTTATATTTCAACTTTTTAAGAAAGAAAGATGTTTGTACGAGAAACGGACCAAAATCCGAACTCCTAATAATTTCCCACGTGTTCACGTACACTACACTAATCTAACTCCTATCACTACACTCCTACTCATCAACCCTATACTACTCCCTACCCCCTCTATCCTAGTATTATTACTACGCACTATGACTATATATATAACATACTAACTTTATTAACTACTCTACTACTATATGTATACGGAGTACTACTTTACTACTCCTACGTACTACTACTAATCTACTACTCCATAGTATATATATTACGTACCCTACGTACTACTACCTATTATACTCTATACTCCGTACTACATACTATATTTACCCCTTGTCATTTTCTATAATTGGAGCATCGGGAATGAGGAGCTGCTCGGTATTTGACGGAATTACTTTTCTGGAACCGTATTTGGGTCAAATCATTTCGACCCGAAAATGTCTTTATAAGGGGAGGAGACGACTTTTCTAACGTAGATGATATTATTGACCCGTCGACCTTAATTCTTAATAATATTAATAAATATTCCGTAATAGCTATTAAGGTAACCAAACTTTTCTTCTAACAACATTTCTTATATATAAGTATATTAGGTTAGTAATTTAATAAATTGCTTATTTAAATATTTAGGCTTGTTTGTACGACTAAATTACTTATGTATATATAAAAATGTTACGTGATATTTTATTTATGTTATATACTTATTTATGACTAAATTCAACTCGACTTAATTATCACATGTTTAATTTATTTATCACATTTACATTTTGTCTATATGAAAAATTGAGAAAATGAATAAAAGAACTTAAATTAATAAAATTTACTTATATTATTTTCATTATATTTTATTTTATTTACTTCTATTTGCTATGCATGTTTATTCTATGTACTATATATTTTGTATGTACTTTATATAATTGTAATTTTGGTCGTATTAAATTTTCTTTAGTACTTTTACATTTGTTTATATATTATAAAAATGAAGTAGATTAGTAATTTGTAAAATGTTTTATTTTAATAAAATTTCACTTATTATTTTTAATTTAGTTAAAAATTTATAAATTTCGTTTTCTAAATAAATGAATTTATTTTATTCCGAAATTTTTACACGATATTTATAAATATTTAAAAACATGATTTTACGTCAAAATTTTTGTAAATCGATTAAGTACGACTTAATTTATATTTTCATAAACTTTTATATTTTTCAGAAATTATAAATTTTAAAATAATATTTTATTATTATACCTTAAATTATATTTTTATAAAACTTCACTTTAAAGAATTTACTATTTTAGAAATATTATACGATATTTGGGATATAATATTTCGGGTGATACTTAAGAATTAAAGTATAACGTTGTCACACTGAAAGTAAGAATTTGAGGATTTGACTGTTTCAAATGAGTTTGACCAATTATTAAAAGGTCACCAAATAAAGTAGTACTTGTTCACGGGCGACTTTTATATAAAGTTTACGATGCGAGTCTGGGACGAATAGCTTGTGTTGGATCCTACCATGCGTGGTGTTTCGACTGCACTTGTAATGAAAAGCAGACTCGGAGGCTGCGGTCCGAGAGTCGACCTAGTGTTTAAGGTAGTCGTCCTACGACAGTGAGTTCTGCGGTTCAAGAGTCTGCGTAGGGTATGTGGCGCACATATAGACAAGTACTTGATCAGTATTACTACCTAGGTAGCGGGAGCAGAACAGGATTCTAAAAACTGCGGGTTCCCTCTTGGTGATGCAGAGAATGTAATCATCAGCTTTCATTTCAGCCCAGAGCCCCGTTTGAATAAACGTATAATATAATAGAAGTTCGGGCCCAATTGAGCCTTATGGGTGAGATGTAAACCTCATAAGATCGGTTCGGTCTACGAGTCGGTAACACGGTTATTTCTATTGGTGAGATGCAAGCCAATATGGAGTAGCGGTGATACTAGGAGCCACGACTCGTGTGTTTATTCTCTGTTTACATGAAAAATGATTTTAAAATCAAATGGCTGCCAATGTCCCATCTTTTAAACCTTATCGTTTTCATCACCTCACATGTTGATTTATTGAAGTAAAAGAAACTATCTGTTACGTGATATCCTTTAATATTTTTATAAGCATATTATTTGTTAGTCACATGATTGTCTTATATGTTTGAGGTGATATTAGATGAACGGTTTGGTTGCTGTCCCGCTAAGCGGTCTCTCTACTCTATATATTTGTGCAGGTATGGGGCGATGGGAAAGGATCGAGCGAGAGAGATTTAATAATATGTTTATATAAAATGAAATCTATATTCTGTACTAAGTGAATCAAGACTATGTAATTAATAGTCGTTTATTGTAAGGATCCGTAGCGATCCGGATTTATTTACACTCTGATATAATTTTAATTAAATGACTTAGATAACTTTCTGCATTATCTATTATTTTAAGTCATCAAAAATCCGGGTTGTTACACTGATTTTATTGAATTTTGAAAAGAAAAGAGGACAGAATACAATTGACTCTGACTCTGACCTTGAAATTGAAATAAATAGTATATCCTAGACTCGGACTCAGACTTGGACTTAAATCAAATCCGGACTCTTGGATGCATGGGAGGTAGATTGGATGCTTTGGTCATTAGGCCCTGTATAGTCCATGAGGGGCTTTGCAAGTGATAACGTTTCCAAAACAGGAGTCCTCCCGGCATCGAGGGAGTCTTGGATGAGGTGTTTCAGTTTCCAGCACTGCTCTGTATCGTGTCCCCTCCCTCTATGGAATTTGCAGTAATGCTCGGCGTTCCATGCCTTGGAACGTTTTTCTGAAGGTGGGTCGACTGTTGGGCCTATAGGTGATATTAGGCCCTTCGAAACCAACCTTTGGAAAGCGACGGTGTAGGACATATCCAAGTGGGTAAATGTCCTTTCTTCTGATTGGTTCTTGATTTTCGGAGAGGTGACTGGAGGGTCACCTCTCTCGGTCTTGCCATCCTGAGGGTATCGGACAGTTTCGTAAGAATGTTCACCCTTCAAATGGCTCAGTTGGGTGATTGTCTGCCTTACCCGCTCTAGCTGTGTTAGACGGGATCGGGTTCTTACAAGGTCTTCTTCGATGGTGGTTACCTTGGCATTTAGGTCATCTAGAGCGGTATTGATTTTTGAGAAGATATTGTTAATGGAGCAAGACAGCATAAGCATACTCCCATGGATATCCCCCTTCTTGACGGCGCGGGGTTTGTTGTGGTTTGGTGAGGTCTCGCTCATAGGGTCCCTGATCGGAAGAAATGACGGGTGTTAGAACTCGCCTAAGCTCGGTTTTGCGTACATGCAAGAGAGGGAGTCAAACTAGACATGGCCCGGGGTGACGGGTCGACAAAGACTCTTGGACCGAGATACTCGAACGTTGACCTGGACGAGGTAACGACCCTGGCTTGGACTTGACGATGAGACTCAAGCTGCACGAGGGTGAGTCCGAAAATGGGGCGACCATGTTTGACTCGGGTTAGACTCTCCTAAGACAAATGTGTAGGGTGCGATTCTCGGGGTGACTGTGATTAATTGTTCCGTCGGGGAATAGCCCCCAAGTGAGACTAAGGACTCCGATGGTGTGGCATCTAAGTGACTCAAAGGTGGGGTACGTGAGACACGTGTAAGACATGACCCTTAGAGCAACCATGATTGATCGCTCTGCTAGAAGGTAGCCCCCAAGCGGGATCAAAGACTTTGTTAAGACTCGAGTGTCGGACGAGTGACCCTTAGACGTAAGGGTCACAAACCTTTTGTTATAGGGCTATGCCTTGTAAAAGGTCGACTCGGAAAAGACTCCTAGACGGGTGACTTGTGAAAGATGGGCCTCCTTTAGGATCCAGCTGTGTGGGCCGGGCCCTGTTCGAAAGGAGGTCCACGTGAGACATTCCCCAGACTTTGAACTCGATTGTGTAGACGGTCCAGCCCTTGTAGGAGTATGTCCTACGTGGGTGGGCCTTTGCCTTAGTCTAATAAGGCGGACCGGGATAGGGAGGAAATCTGTGATATAAGATCGACGGAGTTTCGACGCTAGAAGACTTGACGACTTAAGACACGACCCGACACTGCTAAATACGGGAAGTCCTAAGAAGAGGAAGGTTGCAAAATTGAATTTTGAAAGCCCGAAAAAAAATTTGGAGAACCGACCCTTTTTCGAAAAAAGAAAACGGAAACGCGGACCGGGGGCGGTTTTGAAAGTTAGAAAATATTTTCGAGTTTTGAAATGGGCATAATACCGGCTAAAAATAGGCTATTTTGAGTAAAATCGTAAATCCTAAATTCGGTATATGACCCGTGTTTTGAAAATTGGATATTTTGAAAAGGATGCAATTTTTGAAAATGACGGTTTCTGAAAAAGACTTGTAAATCAGGTAGCACGTAGTCATGGAAACAGTATAACGACACCATGTATGCTGTAATTCTAAGTCTCGGTCAGTCTGTAAGGGTCTATACCGGTGTACATAGGCTATCGAGAATCGGGGCGGACTTCCTAAGTCGAGTTGAGCTTAGAACATGCCGTAAAACCCATACGAATCGGCTAATGGACACCTTCGACATATCCAATTTGGACTACATCAATAGTATAGTGGGACGTCGGTCACCAGTACCGGCCCGGGAAAATATGGGGTTATGCATGAACCGTAAAACTAAAACGCGTATTGTACTAGTCATTTCTATTCGAGTCTCACCCTGAGGATGCCGATGGTAAGTCACACATCAGTTAGTCCCCAGCGGAGTCGCCAAATTGTGGACATAACATAGGTCCACCCCGACGCGGCCACGCGCGGGTTTGGGGAGGCGAATGAATCTCTATATGAGATGGTCAAATTGAAATTTAAATCGAAGTTGGAGTCGCCACCGAACTTTATGGGAGTTCGGGCCCGTTCGAACCCACTCTATGTCGTAGTGGGCCGTGTACAAAATACGGCCCATTTCCGATGTCAGAGTTTATCGGGTTCGTCCCTTTGCATTTGATACCGATACCGACTTGATCGGATACCGTGTATTGAATGACTCTCGTTGCCAATGGTTTCGGACATCCGGAAATCGAGGTTCTGAGTAAGGGGTGAGGGTACATGTTGGGAAGTTCACAAAGAACACCCAACCCCGCCCGCATATTAGCGGCCTCTACTAAGATATCGAATGATGTTTTAATACGCGCGTTAGTAATACGATGAATGATATGGAAACATTGTTTTCCTAAACATGCGAGGAATTGAATGGGTTGCTAAGTCGGTTTAATGCATGAAAATTAACGTCAAAGTTGTTTTAGCATGTGAGATTCGTTTTAGTATAATAAAACAAACGATGAAAAAAAGAATGAATTAGCTACAAAGGATGAACAAACGAGTTAGTATCGAATTGTGAATAAAAATATAGCAAATATGATGAATATGCGAGATCGAGAAAATATTAGTCGAAATCTGAAAAGATTGCTAAAAAGACGATGTTTTGTCTAAAAATCGATGTTCGAGAAAAAAATTAAATGAAAAGAACGTGTCGCGTTCCAGCCAGCCGCGCGACTCGCCCGAGCAGGCTGCTCGCCCGGGACGTGCGCGACTCTCGTCCCGGCCTGTTTTCGAAATCGATTTTTTGAAAGTTCGATGATTTTATTAAATGGCGTACGAATATTGCACAATTTGCACTCGATTTAATATTTTCGATATTCGTCGTATTCGATATTCGATTATGAAATCGATATCGAATTCTCGGAATGATTTTTAGAAAAAGTTTTGTAAAATTGTTTTGAAAAGAATTTGAACGAAAAAGAGAAAAAAAGATGTTAATTCTCTCCGCGTTAAAATCGTTGTCTTTTGTAAAAAGATGTAACGATTTTTTAGCATCGACGAGATTTAATTTAATTCTTTTAATATGATATTCGACTATAGAATTGATATCGTATTTTTAAGAATGTTTGTTATATGAAAATAGTTTTAGTAATATCGATATTAGAAATAAAAAAACGACTAACGACCCATAAAAAATTGATGACCGACGACCCGTAAGAAAAAGTGACGGACGAAAAAAGGAAAAAAAAAACGAGGGAAGGACGAGAGGAAGAAGAAGAGAGAAAAAGAGAAGTCGGGTTTGGTTACACCCTCAACCTACATGCTTTTGTTTACTCGGATCGAGGCTCGTCGGAATGTGGATATGTGTGGACCTGACATAGGTCCACCCCGACGCGGCCACGCGTAAGTTTGGGTAGGCGAATGAATCTCCATATGAGAATGGATCGAATTGAAATTTAGGTCTATGTGGAGTCGCCACCGAATTTTGTGGTTATTCGGAACCGTTCGAGCCCACTCTATGTCGTAGTGGTCCGTATACAAAATACGGCCCATTTCCGATGTCAGAGTTTATTGGGCTCGTCCCTTTGCATTGCGATACCGATACCGACATTATCGGATATCGTGTACGAATGACTCTCGTGCGCCAACGGTTTTGGGCATCCGGAAACCGAGGTTCTGAGTAAGGGGTGAGGGTACATGTTGGGAAGCCCACAAAGGACACCCAACCCCGCCCGCACATTAGCGGCCTCTACTAAGAAATCGAATGACTTACAATACGCGCGTTAGTAAAACGGGAAAAAATGCTTATGCAAACATTGTTTTTCCTAGGCATGTGAATGAAATTGAAAAGGGTTTCTAAGTCAATTTAATGCAACTAAAATTAACGTCAAAGTTGTATTTTAGCATGTGGGTTCATTTAGTACAATAAACGAACAATAATTAAATTGACAAGAGAAATAACAAACGCGTTAGTAAAGATGTAATAAAATAACGAATAATAACGGTTTGTGCAAATATGAGATGAGATGAAAAGATGCGAATATGAGATGCATGGTTTGAAAAGGTAGTAATACACATGATTAATTAAACACGTGTTGACATAAATCGCAAATTACTACCGAGTTTTGAAAATAGAATAATGTACGATTTATTGTGTTAATCGTTATGGGTCACTCGATCGAGTGGTTGATGGACTCGATCGAGTGGACCTGTAAAAGACGATTCTGCTTGCGCTACAGACCGTACTCGGCCGAGTTATTGACCAACTCGGTCGAGTACGTAGCCACTCGACCGAGTCACTGTGAGACTCGATCGAGTAGGCGTCGTAAAAGGCATTCTGACTGGATTTTAGGGTGTCACTCGATCGAGTGACTAAGGCACTCGGTCGAGTGGCACCTGTACGAATTTGGTTCGTTTGCAATTTAATTGTTGATTTTGAAATTGCTTTTGATTTTTGAGAGTTCGACGATTTTACCGAATCGGACATAAATATTGCATAATTTATGTTCGACTTGGTTTTTTATAAATCGCGAATTTTGTTGAACCGAATATAAATATTGTTGAATTTATACCCGATTCTAAATTTGGAGTACTCGTTGTATCCCATATTCGATTATTTGAATCGATATAGGATATTAGAGTGAAATAGAAAAAATAAATTAATTTTAGTCCCTTTAAATTAATTGTCGTGATATGAACAAATCGCGTTAATTAATTCATATGACTTGATTGTTAGATTCGATATCCAATTATGGAATTGGTATCGAATTTAAAATCGACACTTTATTTGAATAAAAAAAAAAGACTTGATTCCCTCGACTTCTCCGACATCGAAATAAATCCCTAGGGATTGTGATGTCGGATCCGTGTCAACGGGTTTCGACCCTTATTAAAATCGATTTTAAAAATTGATGAATGCAAGATTAATGATGATGATGACGAGAGATAATAACGAATTGTTGTTTAAGTTAATTTATCTCAATAATCAAATAGACGGGGTATCGGGATAAGCGACCGACGACGCGTGTGCAGTACACTTGTATATGCGGTTTTCCTTATCCCGGTATCCTTCTTATTCGACACAAATCGATAAATATTTTAATGCTTTGATATTAGTAGTATTATCGATATTACGATGCAACGAAAATAAGTAAAAAAAACGAAAGAAGACGGAGAAAAAAAAAGGACGGACGACGAAGAGAGAAAGGAAAGGAAAAGAGGGTTTTGACACCCTCAACCTACATGTTCTTGTCTCGGAATAAGGCTCGTAACCGTGGCTTTAACACAAGAGTCTTCGAGGTGGATAAAGGTTGAGTTCTGGTGGCTCGGGATTGATTCCTAAAACTAGGTTTAGGGTTTTTGCTAGTTTAGGATTGCTAGGGCTTGATTAGGGTTTGTAAAAGATGTAGTATGTGTGTGTATATGGTCACTCTAGGGTTTCTTGAGGTTGCAAAAAGATGTGTAATTGTGTTGCATGAGGGTTGCTTATATAGACATGGCTAGGGCACCGGTTTAGGGTTACTCGACCGAGTATGGGGCTAACTCGGTCGAGTGGCCCGTGAAGCCTGTCGTCGGGCTTGAAACACGCCCACTCGATCGAGTGGGTGGGTCACTCGATCGAGTGGCCCAGTCGGGTTGCCCGGGTCCATTGTTTTGGACCTTGACTTTGAGTTTGATGGGTTTTGTGTTTGACTTGGACTTTTGATGATTGTATGGCTGTTTTGTGTGTCTCGGAAACGACTTTGACCGGGGTTGACCCAATCGCAGAAAGTCGGTTTTAATTTCGGTGTCGGTTTTGGCCCAAATTAGTCTTGTTTGACTCGGAATGATCCACTGGGCCTGGATTTGAGGTTGATTTTGTGAAATTTGTGCTCTGTAAGTGTGTTAGCCAGCGATTAATGGATTTGAGCCCGTATCCGAGCGCGTAGAAACACGTTAGTGTCCGATCATCATCGGGTGTTTTTTGGAAACTACCATAGACACCTGGCGGTCAAAATGCGGGTGTCTACACTATGGCACGGGAGCGTCGAGTTTAATGTTGGTGAGTTGTGGTGGTTTTGGTTTGGGACGTGAAGGGTGACGGGTATCGGGGCCGGTTCCTTCGGGTTTTGGATGTACTATCGGTTTCTCGATGCTAAGTGTAAGGAGTTTATGTTTATGTGTGAAGAGTTGATGTATGTGTATGAATCGATGTCGTTAATGTGCATGCGAAAGGGTCCTATTTATAGGAGAAGAGGTAGCCTTGCTTGTACGACAAGAAATACCGATTAGGATAGGAAATGTAAGAATTTGAGATGAGCAAGGATTCCGTTCCTTGGAGAGGAAGCCGTGGAATCTGGCTGGAAAAGGGCTGCTCGGCCGAGTGTCTTGCGCTCGGTCGGGTGTTTGATTCGGTTTTCGGATAGAATTCCTACTTGAGATCGAATTCTATCTTTAAACGGATTTGTTTAATACTTTGTGTAGCTGATTTTTTGTAGTATTGGAGCTCGAATCAGCCACGTGAGGTGTCACGGCTGACTCGTGTGTCCCGAGAATATTTTTGAACGGGTTTTGACTCGGTCGCTAAAAGACGGTTTTACCCCTGGTGTCGGAATCGACCCAAATTAGTCATATTTGACTCGAAACGACCCACTGGGCCTGATTTTGAGGTTGGTTTTGTGAGATATGTACTCCGTAAAAAGCCCAAGCCAAATGCCAATGATTTTGAGCCCGTTTTCGAGTATATTAAAGCACGTTTGCGTCCAATCATCATCGGGTGTTTGTCGGAAACTGCTATAGACACTTGGCGGTCAAAATGTGGGTGTCTACAGAAGATATAGTTAGGTGAGATCTTGTTTCATTCATCTTTATGAGTAAATTAAGAATATCAAATTTTCATCATTTTTGTTAATGTAAAATGAAAGATATTGACGGTATAAAACGTGTCTCGACAAATGTGAAAAAGCAAACATATCCTTTAGATTTGAACGGAGGGAGTATAAGACAAAAGCAAAACTGTCAGGGATTAGCAAATCAATTGTCTTATCTAACCAAATGTGATATTATTGGACCCATTTTAATTACAAGAAGTATGTCGGGTGATAGATTAGTTTTGGAGAAATGCTACGATGTGACCGGGTTGCAGTATATTCGATATCACGGCCGGTAGTCACATTGGAATAAAAATATAAAAATAATACTAATGTAAATCTCGCGCGCATAAACAATTTTTTCTATGATATGTATAGCTGAAAAAAGCTGACCCGACTTGAAGAACTTGATCCGTTAGAGCCCGAAAATGTAGTTATTCGAAACCTATCTAATCTGACCCGCCTGTGATGAAACACCCCACATTGATTGAAGATGTCCTATTTATGAGCTTTGCTTAAAGAGATTCAAAGTACTACTCATATCAACAAAGTGCACTTTCTTTTCTAGTCATCCATGCAAAAGAACTCCGCAACCAATTTTCTGGTCATCCATGCAAAAGAACTTCGCAATTAAGCGTGCTTGGCTGAGGACGACTTGTGTTGGTCTGTGGGACCAGTACAAAAAGCCTGGCGGGCTACTGCGGTTAACATTTTCGGTCCTAGGGTTGGGCCGGGGTGTTACAAATGATATCAGAGGAACTCTGCGACTGTGTATTGGCACCTAGCGGGGGTAAAAAAGTCTGGCGGACAACCGCGATTAACATTTCCGATCCTAGGGTTGGGCCGGGGTGTTATAAATGATATCAGAGTGTGGACATGACATAGGTCCACCCCGACGCGGCCACGCGCGGGTTTGGGGAGGCGAATGAATCTCCATATGAGATGGTCAAATTGAAATTTAAATCGAAGTAGGAGTCGCCACCGAATTTTGTGGTTATTCGGAACCATTCGAGCCCACTCTATGTCGTAGTGGGCCGTATACAAAATACGGCAGAGTTTATTGGGCTCGTCCCTTTGCATTGCGATACCGATACCGACATTATCGGATATATATCGTGTATTGAATGACTCTCGTTGCCAATGGATTCGGATATCCGGAAACCATGGTTCTGAGTAAGGGGTGAGGGTACGTGTTGAGAAGTTCACTAAGAACACCCAACCCCGCCCGCACTTAGCGGCCTTTACTAAGATATCGTTCGTTTTTTGTGTACACGCGTTAGTTCGACGGTTGAATGATATGCAAACATTATTTTCCTAAGCATGTGAGAAAAATAAAATGGGTTGCTAAGTCGTTTAATGCATATTAAACTAATAACGTCAAAGTTATTTTAGCATGTGAAGTTCGTTTTAGTCTAATAAAACAAAAGAACGAAAATAAACGAAATAAATTGCTACAAACACGAGAAAACGAGTTAGTAACGATTGAATAAATCGAATAAAGACGTAAATAAATAATATGCATGATTTTAGAAAAGATTTATGACACGTGATGGATTAACACGTGTTGACCGAAGTCAAAAAAAGTATTTATCGAAATATGTCACGAAAGTCGCTTTTTATGTAAGATCCGAAAAGAATAAAAAAAAATAGAAAAGCGAGGAAATGAAAAAAGGACTCGGCCATCCAGGCCTCCGCGCGAGTCGCCTGACAGGCGCGTGACTCGCGTGGGGGTCTGTCCGTTTTTTTTATTTGTCGAAAATCGTTAATTTTTCTAAATCGCGTACAAATATGGACAATTTATACTCGATTCATATTTTCGATATTTGTCGTATTCGATATTCGATTATAGAATCGATATCAAATAGTCGGAATGATTTTAGAAAAGGTTTTGAAAAAAAAAAGTTTGTTTTGAACGAAAAGAGAAAAAAGAATTTGAACGAAAAAGATGTTAATTCTCTCCGCGTTAAAATCGCAGTATTTTGTTTAAAAAGGATGTAACGATTTTTTAGCATCAACGAGATTTAATTAATTTAGTTCTTGTTAGATACGATATTCGATTAGAGAATCTATATCGTATTTAAGAACATTATATATAAAAATAGTTTTTTTAGTATCGATTATTAGAAGAAAAAAAATAAAAAAAACGACAACGACCCATATTAAAAACGGACCGACCAACGACACAAAAAAACGAAAGAGAGGGAGAGAAAAGAGAAGAGTCGGGTTTGATTTACACCCTCAACCTACATGCTTTGTTTTCTCGGTATGGAGCTCGTCGGACAGTGGCTTAGGCACGGGAGCGTTGAGATGATGTGGATGGGTTTAGGATGGTGCGGTTTTTTGGCGTGAGGTGACGGATTTCGGCCGGATGGTGGGGTCGGGTTCGTCGGTATTTTCGCAGTATTTCGGTGCTTCTTTAGATGTATGTCGGGATTATTTTTGCTAGATATCGAGGATGTATGTGTATTCCCTGTATGGATCACTAATAATTGTCTCTTCAATGTTGAATGGAGGGTCCTATTTATAGGCGCAGAGGTTTAGGAGAGGTATCTTGCTTGGACAATAAGAAATACCGGTTTGGATAGGAAATGTAAGAAGTTGAAAGGAACGAGAAGTCCGTTACTTGGGGAGGAAGCAAGGAAATCTCGGCTGAATGGGGGGATTTGGCCGAGTATTTTGAGCTCGGTCGGTATCTGATTCGGTTTTCGGATAGAATTCCTACTTGAGATCGAATTCTATCCTCGAATGGATTTGTTTAATATTTTTGAAGCTGATTTTTTGTGGTATTGGAGACCGAATCAGCAACGTGAGGTGTCACGGCTGACTCGCGTGTCTCGAGAATATTTTTGACCGGGTTTTGACTCGGTCGCTAAAAGACGGTTTTACCCCTGGTGTCGGAATCGACCCAAATTAGTCTCATTTGACTCGAAACGACCCACTGGGCCTGAATTTGAGGTAGGTTTAGTAAGATTTGTACTCCTTAATAAGCCTAAGCCAAATGTCCATGTTTTCGGGCCCATATCCGAGTCCATTAAAGTATGTTTGCGTCCGATCATCATCGGGTGTTTGGCGGGAACTACTATAGACACCTGGCGGTCAAAATGTGGGTGTCTACAGAGCCCCCACTCTGACTGAGGCTTGGACAAGGCAAAAGTCAGAGTAGCTACCAGGCCAATCGAATATTAAAACCTGGCAGACTTCCGATCGGGTCGCTTATAGTCCATTAGACTTGCGTGAAGGGCTCGCCAGCCATAAGATAGAAATCATACCTGGATAGATGTTAATAATGGCGCGGGGACTTTTTCTAAAAAGTCTTGGGTGTATCTGCTTGTAGATGCATCCCGTCTTGGAATTACGTGGGAGCTTGCCTGTAAGCTGTGGGTGTATCTGCTTGTAAATACATCCCGAATGTTGCTTGAACTTTCCACTGGGGATTCTTTGAGAATTCTTCGGGAGTCTTGGGGCATCTGTCTGTAAATTGCATGTAATATTCAGATAAAATACCGACTCACGCTGGGGAAGAAATGATTTTTTTGACTGATGATTTTTTTTGGGAAAAAAAAAATGCCGAGAATTTTTTTTGAATTTTTTTGGAAATAAGACTACTTGGGATGACTTGATTCCTGATCAGATTCTGACACGGATTCCTAAAATCCTGCGGTTAGGCCTGTATGCCTAGGTGAATTAGGGAGTATAAAAACTTCTATTCCCGTGGTGACTAGGAAAGAGATTTCCTCTATTATAAATAGAGAATTCTTGCCCTTAATCTTCTCATATTCCAACCCAAATATTTCCTTCTATCTTAAAATCGCTTTAGAGTTTTAAGACAAAACAAAACTTTCTGCTATGGGTATCGAACATCTGACCGCGATGCTTCATGCGTGGGCCCAGAATTTTTGAGACGAAGATAAGGTTCAGCTAACTCAGATGGGAATTGTGGCTTTATTCCGCTTCAGCGACTCAAGGTGGATGCATATTTCTTGGACGCTTGCTTATCCTTTTGGGATACTACCCACCATGTTTTTGCTTTTCCCCGAGGAGAAATATGTCCCCTTCCTGAAGAGATTGCAGCCGTAGGCGGTTGGTGTCCAAACGCTCATCCTGCTATTCCTTCTTTTTATCCTGATCCAAGGAGGAGACTGAGGGACTTTCTTGGGTTGTCTCATGTTGAGACAGCTCGTATGGTAAAGGGAAATTCTGTTTCCCTAATTGACTTGGCTGACAAATTCATGGATCCAAATGGTGCTAGAATTTCTTCTACCCATAGGCGTAGGGCTTTTGCCTTTTGTATGCTGCATCGATACGCCTTCGAGGGTCGGATGGATGCGTGCTCATGTCTAGGCGAGATCAGGCTAATCAGCATAGTGGACCAGATGGAGACAGGTCATAGCCTAGCCTGGCTGATAACTGGGGAGATTATTATGGGCCTTGACGCTAGGAGACTTGACCCGGATCGGCAATTAACGGGAAGTATTCGCCTTCTGCAAGGTATTGGACCTTTTTTTTTTTGCGAATTTTTCCGAAAAATTTGTTTTTCGGAAATTTTTCCGAAAAATCTGTTTTCGAAAAAAAAAATTATTTTCGAATTTTTTAAAATTTTCGAATTTTCCGATTTTTTTTTTTTTTTGATTTTTTTTCGGAATTTTTGATTTTTCGAAAGTTTTTGACTTTTCGAAAATTTTTGCAGATCTGGCTATCCGAGCGCCTGTCGATTATAGAGCCCCCGGTGTGCATATCCAGATATCGAAGCTGTCAAATTGGCTCACGGTCCCGACGAATAAGCTCGAGTCATCACATAAATCGGGATTATTGGGATGAAGAGCTAAAATTCCATGGCGGGCCCTTGATTAGGTGGAACGTGATCTGGTGGTTCCTTTCGAAGATGACGGGACTAGCTAAAAGAGATAAAGCCCGTTACCTGGTGATCTTGTCTTTGGATTGGACCATCCATATTTACCCAGATCGTCTTCTAAGGCAGTTCGGTTCGTTTCAGCAGATCCCCGAGACTGAAGCAATCATTAGCGTTTCGCTCCAATTGACGGACACTATGTGTGACACGTGGTTACAACGCTGGTTTACCCGTGTCATGTGGACTATACCTCGTCCTTGTCAGACCGCTTGGGTCTCCGAATCATATCTCAAGTGGACTTCTGAAGAATCTAAAGAGGTCCGTAAAGCTTTAAAGACCGATGAGGCTTTTGACTTAGCCCGTAGAGAATCGGTAAAAGACAATAGGTGGTTCTTTGATGAAGAAGAAACTCCAACTACCCTTGTCCGACCGGAGTCGGGTTCTAAGTCAAAAACTAAGACTCGAGCTAAAAAGACCGGTGCTAGCGACTTGGAGAGAAGGCTTGGGCCGAAACTGGCGGTCCGAGACAGACTGGGGCCGCGGGACCGGTTACCCGAGAGGGTAAGGGCCCGGCTAGGGCCGACCGAGGTGACCGGGGAATCAAGTTTGAAGAAACGAGCCCGGGTTAAGGAGGTTCCCTTGGTGATTCGGGAGCGTTCACCTCCGCGTCGACGCCGGTGGACCGAAAAGGAAGCTAAGGACAAGGGAAAGGGAAAAATGCCTTAGATTTTTATTATTTAAATATTAGTACTATTTATGTGTGTTTTTTTGGATTTATTTGTGATTGGATTTTTTGAAATAAATAAAGGAAGTTTATTAAAAAAATTGTTCCTATTTTTTTTCGATTGCAGTGGTTGGGCCCTTTTGAGGGGCTGCCTACGTTTCCACAAATAGCGGAATCAAACCAAACGTAGTTCAGACTTAATTTGCAATTTCGAAATACATCAAGACTATTGGTTCAAGATGTTTATAACAGTAGAATAAGTAATTCTAACTTTTGACTTGTCTTTGAAAGTTTATTTTGAAAAGATGTTTTTTTTTTAATAAACTTTTGCAAATGACATTGAGAGAAATGGATTAAGGGTAGTAATGCTTCAGCTGGTCCAGGTTAGTCGGGTTGACAAACTCATTCCCGTCCAGATCTGTTAGAATCACCGCTCCGCCTGACAGAATCTTCTTTACCAAATATGGTCCGGCCCAGTTATGTTTGAATTTTCCCCTTGGGTCTACTGGTAATAAAGCTCGAACAGACTTGAGAACCAAATCTCCTTCTTTGATATTCCTGGGTCTTACCCTTTTATTGAAGGCCCGTTGGATCCTTTTTTGATATATTTGTATATTATTGAGGGCACAAGATCGTCGTTCGTCTAAAAGTACTAGCGAGTCATATCGTGCTCGGACCCAATCGGCTTCGGGTACTTGACTTTCGAGTAAGATTCTGAGTGACGGTACCTCCAACTCAACAGGTTAGACCGCTTCCATCCCGTATGCAAGGTAATACGGTGTTGCCCCGGTCGCAGTACGAATCGAGGTCCGATATCCCCAAAGCGCAAAGGGTATCTTGTCGGGCCAGTCCCGATAATTGTCAGCCATCTTTTTGAGTATGGTGACAATAGTCTTGTTAGTTGCTTCTACCGCTCCATTAGTTTGGGGTCGGTAGGGTGAGGACGTATGCCTTTGGATCTTGTACTTGGCTAGCAAGGCTGCCGTTTCGGCTTGAAAATGGGTCCCGTTGTCACTGATGAATTCATGAGGGATCCCATACCGGCATATTATCTTATTTTGGATAAATTTGGCAACATGGCTGGCGTTGAGAATACGGTAGGATTCCGCTTCAATCCATTTGGTGAAATAGTCGATTGCTACCAAAATGAAGCAGTGTCCTCCAGTTCCCTAGGGGTTTATCTTTCCGATTATATCGATTCCCCATGTTGAAAACGGTCAGGGTGACGTCATGGTATACAGTAGGGATGGTGGCATATGCTGCACAATAGTGAAAATCTGGCAATTATGGCAATGTCTGACATAAAGCTGACAATCGGTTTCCATGCTGTTCTAGTAATATCCGAGTCTCATGATCTTCCGGACTAGCATTTGGGCGTTCATGTGAGGACCACACTCGCCGTCATGTACTTCGGCCATGACCTTTTCGGCGTTACCCTTGTCGACACATAAAAGGAGAGCCCCTTGCGGTGTCTTTTTGTAAAGTTGTCCGTCGTTAGTACGGACGAACTGGGTCGCTAGCCTACGTAAGGCCTTCTTGGCTCGATTGTCGGCCCCGGGTGGATATTCTTCGGTTGTCAAGTATGTTTGGATAGCTTTATACCACGGCTCGGGATCGGGTATCTCGATATCTTCGATGTCGTGGATATACGCTGGCTCGGATCGTCTTTCGACACAGATTGGCATGCTGGTCACATGATCGGGAATGTTTAGTAAAGATGCCAGTTTTGAAAGTGCATCTGCGAACTGATTTTCTTCCCGAGGTAGATATATATACTCTACCTTTTGGAATTGTTTCTCGAGATCCCTTACTCGTGCCTGGTAGGCCACGAGATTAGCATTTCGGGTTTTCCATTTTTGGAGCGCTTGGTTAATGACCAGAGATGAGTCGCCGTGTACTCGGAGGTTTGTGACCCCTAAATCGGCGGCGGCTTGTAGCCCGTGGATACATGCTTCATACTCAGCAGCGTTATTGGTGACGTCGATGTCCAATTTGATGGACACGGGAGTATGTTCCCCTCTCGGTGAGATTAGAAGTATCCCGACTCCAAATCCTCGAAAGTTGGATGCTCCATCGAAGTATAAATCCCACGTCTCGGTGTCAGTATGGAAAATATCTTCATCCGGGAAGGACCAAGTGTCGGTGTGTCCTTCTTCGGTTACAGGACTGTCGGCGAGAAACTCGGCTACTATTCGGCCTTTGATGGCTTTCAATGGTACGAACTTTAGATCGAATTCTGCCAACATCAGGGTCCATCTTGATATTCTGCCGTTGAGAATGGGCTTTTCGAAGAGGTACTTGATCGGATCCATTCTATACAGTACCTATACCTCGTAGTTGAGCATGTAATGTCGGAGCTTCTTAGTGGCCCAGACCAAGGCTAAACACGTCTTTTCGAGCATGGTCTACTTACACTCGTACTCTAAAAACTTTTTGCTGATGTAGGATATAGCCTGTTCTTCGGAATTGACCGTCTAAGCTAGCATAGCCCCCATGGCTGTCTCTGTCGTGGTTAGGTATAGTGACAAAGGCAAACCGTGTTGAGGTGGCATCAGGACCGGCGGTGAAGACAAGATTTCTTTGATTCTGTCAAAGGCTGCTTGACACTTGTCGTCCCATAGTAACCGTTCCCCTATTTTTAGCTTCTTGAAGATCGGTTCACACACCATGGTTAGCTTCGAAATGAACCTGCTGATGTATTGGACTTTTCCGAGAAACCCTCTTATCTCCTTTTCGGTCTTAGGAGGTTGCATCTCGGTGATGGCCTTAATTTTGGCTGGTTCAACTTCGATACCGTGTTGGCTAACGATATGACCCAGTAATTTGCCAGATGTTACTCCGAAACTGCATTTCTGAGGATTCAACCTCATGTTGTATTTGCGTAATCGGGTGAAAAACTTTCTCAAGGCGGTGATGTGACCGTCCCTGTCTTTGGATTTGACGATCATATCGTCCACGTAAACTTCCACTTCTTTATGCATCATGTCGTGTAATAAAGTTGTGGCGGTTCGTTGATAGGTGGCCCCGGCATTGATGAGACCAAATGGCATAACTGTATAGCAATAAGTACCCCATGGTGTAATGAAGGTGGTCTTATCCATATCTTCCTCCGCCATTTTTATTTGATTGTACCCGGCATACCCGTCCATGAATGATAGAAGGGCATGGTCAGCTGTGTTATCCACCAATATATCGATGTGTGGTAACGGGAAATCGTCTTTCGGGCATGCCTTGTTAAGATCCCGAAAGTCTACACAGACACGTACCTTACCGTCTTTTTTAGGGACCGGCACGATGTTTGCAACCCAATCTGGATATTCGGAGACTCGTATGAACCCAGCCTTGAATTGTTTGTCGACTTCCTCCTTGACCTTAAGGTACCATTCGGGCCTCATGCGTTGAAGTTTCTGCTTAACCGGCTTGAACCCCTCCATGATCGGTATATGGTGCTCGGCTATTCCGCTATCTATCCCCGGCATGTCCTTGTAGGACCATGCGAAGACGTCTTTGAATTCTTGAAGGAGATTGATGAATTGTCGTTTCTCCCCGGGATCTAGAGATAACCCTATCTTAAGCATCTGAGGCTCTAAGGTTGTTCCCACGTTGATGGATTCAGTTTCTTCGATTACCGGATTGCGGGATTCCCTTTGCTCTAGCTGCTCGATCAGATGTGGAGGTAAGGATACCTGTTCGTCGGGTTTCTCAATGTCATTGCACAGAAAATTTTGAAAATTAAGGAAATTTTGAAAATGAGACAAGTCGTAAGCAGAACGGTTATTATTATTATTCATAAATTGAGAGAATAGCTCGAAAAGAGCTGCCATCTGATCGCTAGTCAGTGGCGGAGTAGGTAGGGTACCCGGGACAGACCCCGAAGCACCAGAAAAAACTAAAGGGAGAGGGGGAGTTACAGGACTGACCCTAGCACCGGACTCACTAGACTCAATCTCAGACTCTGACTCGGACTCTAACTCGGACTCAGACTTAGATTCTGGCATCTCTTCTTCCCCTGTGATCAGCTTGAAAGTTCTCCCTTGACTGTCAGTCCATTTGACAGTCTTCCTCCAGGCTCTTTTTCCGGTCTCGGATCCGACATCCGAGATCAGCTTGGATGGATCAAAGGTGCGGCTGCGGAGAATGAGACTGACGAGTTCTTCCTTCGACGTTGGGACCGCGAGCTCCTCTCCAAAAAGTAGCCCCAGCGCGGGCTCAGCATTCTTAACATCTTCGGACCGGCCGAGGGCGAAGATGTCGTCTGGTATGTAGTTGCAGACCTGGGCCAAGTGGGTCCCAGGGTGCGTGGTTGTGGGCCGGTATAGGCCTGTTTGGACGGACTCGAATACCGGCGTGACGAAGATGACTTTGCCGGTTCCGGTTTGACCCATGTTTTCTGGGGTTAGGGTGTAACCCAAAACGGTTTGAATCCTCCCGTTATCCAGAATTTCGAGGATCTTTCCTGCAGGGAGGTCGGGCCTTGATGTAGCCCCTGGTAGAAAGCCCAGATTTTGCAACATCCGGTCAATGCTAACCATAAAGTAAGGTCGAAAAAGGTATTCTTCGTCAATGGCCCCTATGAAGTCGAACCCCCAGAGATCGGTGCGGCCCGAGGTGTTGCAGTTAGCCACAGTCATAGGCGTGACTTCTAGAGTGATGACAGTATCGTGCAAAGGTAGCTTGATCTTCCGATGCAGGGTGGAGGATACAGCCCTGGTCGCGTGGATCCAGGGTCTTCCTAAAAAAAGGTTAAAGGAAGAAGTTATGTCGATCACTTGAAATTCCAGCTCCTTTTCTATCGGGCCCGTTATGATAGTAAGTTTTACGGCCCCAGCTATTGACTTTGGACTTCCGTCGAAAGCCTGAATGGTTTGAGCTGTAGGAATGTAGTCGGCCTCGGTGATGCCGAGGGCTTTGGCGGTCCTCAAGAGGAGGACGTTGACTGCGGACCCGTCGTCGATTAGGGTCATGGGCAGATATTTTTCACGGCAGATTACCGTGATGTAGAGGGCCATGTTGTGGGTTGGCCCAAATGGTGCTAGATCAGCATTGGAGAAGGTAATAAGTGGGCCTTCTTCTTCTTTAGTTTTCCCCTTTAGGTGGGGCAGAACCGTGGCTACCATTTCAGCTAGGGTAGCTGTAGAGTCGATCTTAACTTGGTCGAGGGCCTTAGTAAGTGCCTCTCGATGTTCCTGAGAGCTAACTAGGAGTTGCCATATAGAGAGGTCAACTCGAGTCCTGCTCAGCTGCTTCACAAGAGCCTTTTCAGTAGTTGGCTCTTCCGGGACAACCTCCACTCTAGGTGGCGGCTCGGTGATGATAAGGGCGTGACTGCTGGTTAAGGCCTTGGACTTAACCTTCTGGATCTCCTCGGGCGTGATAGGGACAACTTCCCCTTTAGTAAGATAGACGTCGTCTTCGTCGTCGCACCAGATCCCGTTTATTTGCGGGATAAACGGGGAAATGAGATGTGAACAGTCCATGACTTCCCCGAAGAAGATGGCGTGAGTGGCCAATGGGTTATCCTTGTTGTTGGGCTTGCCTCCAGGTAAGGGGATCTTCCCACTTTCGATGAGGTCCTGGATGAGGTGCTTTAGTTTCCAGCATTTCTCGGTATCGTGTCCCTTGCCACGATGGTACTGGCAGTAGGCTTGGAGGTCGTAGGACTTGGAACGACGCTCGACTGGAAGCTCAGGTGTTGAGCCTATCGGGTTGATCAGGCCTTTCGATGAGAGCCTTTGTAAGGCATTCACATAGGTGGTACCTATGTCGGTGAATACCCGGGGTGTGGTATTCTTCTTGGACGGGGTATCAAGTAGATTTACCTCGTCAAAAATGCTACGAGTAGCAGCGGCAAATGTGGGCTTGCTTGACGACGAGCTAGCCCCTTGGTATCCCTTGGTGGAGGCCTTAGTGAGGCTTTCCAACCTTAGATCATCCTCGATTCTCGTTCCCATTTCGGTTAGGACCGCGAAGCTAGGTATGATGGCGTACCGGAGATGGATCCGGTAGGCGGGCAGGAGATTCTTGACAAAGGCTTAAACTAGGACTTTTTCACTGGGCTTATCGACCAGTTTGACGCTTTCAGCCCTCCAGCGTTGAAGATACTTCGTAAACCCTTTCTTAGGCTCCTGGGCTATTACTTCCAGGGTGCGCATCGTGGTCTGGATTTCCGTGTTGTCGGCGTAGTTCCGAGCGAATTCAGTTGCCACGTCATCCCAAGACTTGTACTTCTTGGAATCGAGCCTATAGAACCAGGCTCTTGGGTGCTTTTCGAGGGAGGAGGCAAACAAATGCTTGAACATGTTTGACTTAACTCCCTTTAGGGCCATAAACTCTTTGAAGGCCCGGATATGTAATACCGGGTCTTCGGTTCCGTCGAACATTGGGAGGCCCGTCAGGTTGAGATTGGCGGGCAATTCGTCGGTTAGGGGTGCATAAGCCCGAGCATTCTCCGTATGGATCGAGTTGTGGGTCGACAAATGGACCTGTTCTTGCAGCTTGAGGACTGCGCTAGTCAATTCGGCTAAAGGCCCCTTGGTTTCGTCTTCACCACTCGGCCTATCCTGTTCCATGGCGATAACCCAGGTAACGATGGCGATTTGATCTCCCCTCATCTGGTTCAGTTGGTCTTGGATCTTGGCCAAACGAGGCGGTCAGTTGATCAATGGAGTCCTTAGTCATGGTTCGGGTGTGAGGTGGCCTGTCTGTAAGAACACCGTGTAATCAGAATTGGACCCAGATCGAAGAGTGCATCCCGAGCAAGAAGAAGAGAACTAGACTCGGAAACAGACTAAAAACCGACTCCTAGACGGGTGACTCATGGACGGTGGGCTTTCTTTAGGATTTTGGCAGAATGGGCCTAGTCCTGTGTGAAGAAAGACCTACGTGTGAGCTATTCCCCAGACTTTGGACCCTAAAGTGTAAGTGGGCTTCCCTTTGTAGAGGTTTGTCTTACGTAGGTGGGCCATGCCTTGACAAATAAGGCGGACTTGGGATGGGGTAGAAACTCGTGATGTAAGATCGACGGAGTTTCGACGCTATGGACTCTAACAACTTATGACAAGACCCGACACTGCTGAATACGGGAAGTCCTAAGAAGAAGAAAGCTTTGAAAAGAGGATTTGGATTTGAAAAACCCGAGCAAAGTCGGATAGGAAGGCCCGATTTTTTTTTTGAAAATCGAAAAAAAGTTCATCGGGCCGAGATTTCGAAATTTTTGGAAAGTTTTGGACAGCATACCGGCTAGAAAATAGGCTATTTTGAGTCAAAATCATAAGTCCTAAATTCGGTAGCTTTCCGGGTTTGAAAAATGGATAATTTTCGAAAAAAGATGCAAGTTTTTGAAAACGACGGTTTTTGAAAAGACGAGACATGGATCAAGTAGCACGTAGTCACAGAAACAGTATAATGACGTCATGTATGCTCTTAGTCTAAGTCTCGGTTGGTCGAATAGGGTCTATACCAACGACGATAGCTTTCTCGCAAATCAGGACGGTCTTCCTAAGCCGAGTTGGTCTTAGAACCTGCCGTAAAACCCATGCGAGTTCCGCCATCGAAGTCTTTAGTAGACCCATTTAGGAATGCACCGTGGTATAGTGGGACGTCAGTCACAAGTAACCGGCCCGGGAAAAATTTGGGTTATGCATGAACCATTGAACTAAAACGTGTACATTACTATTCGAACGATTTCTTTTCGAGTCTCACCTTGAGGATGCCGATGGTAAGTGACTCATCAGTTAATCCCCACCAGAGTCGCCAAATTGTGGACATGACATAGGTGCACCCCGACGCGGCCACGCGCGGGTTTGGGGAGGCGAATGAATCTCCATATGAGATGGTCAAATTGAAATTTAAATCAAATTTTGTGGTTATTCGGAACCATTCGAGCCCACTCTATGTCGTAGTGGGCCGTATACAAACTACGGCCTATTTCCGATGTCAGAGTTTATTGGGCTCGTCCCTTTGCATTGCGATACCGATACCGACATTATCGGATATCGTGTATTGAATGACTCTCGTTGCCAATGGATTCGGATATCCGGAAACCATGGTTCTGAGTAAGGGGTGAGGGTACGTGTTGAGAAGTTCACTAAGAACACCCAATCCCGCCCGCACTTAGCGGCCTTTACTAAGATATCGTTCGTTTTTGGTGTACACGCGTTAGTTCGACGGTTGAATGATATGCAAACATTATTTTCCTAAGCATGTGAGAAAAATAAAATGGGTTGCTAAGTCGTTTAATGCATATTAAACTAATAACGTCAAAGTTATTTTAGCATGTGAAGTTCGTTTTAGTCTAATAAAACAAAAGAACGAAAATAAACTAAATAAATTGCTACAAACACGAGAAAACGAGTTTGTAACGATTGAATAAATCGAATAAAGACGTAAATAAATAATATGCATGATTTTAGAAAAGATTTATGACGCGTGATGGATTAACACGTGTTGACCGAAGTCAAAAAAGTATTTATCGAAATATGTCGCGAAAGTCGCTTTTTATGTAAGATCCGAAAAGAATAAAAAAAATAGAAAAGCGATGAAACGAAAAAAGGACTCGGCCATCCAGGCCTCCGCGCGAGTCGCCTGACAGGCGCGCGACTCGCGTGGGGGTCTGTCCGGTTTTTTTTATTTGTCGAAAATCGTTAATTTTTCTAAATCGCGTACAAATATGGATCAATTTATACTCGATTCATATTTTCGATATTCGTCGTATTCGATATTCGATTATAGAATCGATATCAAATAGTCGGAATGATTTTAGAAAAGGTTTTGAAAAAAAAAGTTTGTTTTGAACGAAAAGAGAAAAAAGAATTTGAACGAAAAAGATGTTAATTCTCTCCGCGTTAAAATCGTTGTATTTTGTTTAAAAAGGATGTAACGATTTTTTAGCATCAACGAGATTTAATTAATTTAGTTCTTGTTAGATACGATATTCGATTAGAGAATCGATATCGTATTTTAAGAACGTTATATATAAAAATAGTTTTTGTAGTATCGATTATTAGAAGAAAAAAAATAAAAAAAACGACAACGACCCATATTAAAAACGGACCGACCAACGACACAAAAAAACGAAAGAGAGGGAGAGAAAAGAGAAGAGCCGGGTTTGATTTACACCCTCAACCTACATGCTTTGTTTTCTCGGTATGGAGCTCGTCGGACAGTGGCTTAGGCACGGGAGCGTCGAGATGATGTGGATGGGTTTAGGATGGTGCGGTTTTTTGGCGTGAGGTGACGGATTTCGGCCGGATGGTGGGGTCGGGTTCGTCGGTATTTTCGCAGTATTTCGGTGCTTCTTTGGATGTATGTCGGGATTATTTTTGCTAGATATCGAGGATGTATGTGTATTCCCTGTATGGATCACTAATAATTGTCTCTTCAATGTTGAATGGAGGGTCCTATTTATAGGCGCAGAGGTTTAGGAGAGGTCTTGCTTGGACAATAAGAAATACTGGTTTGGATAGGAAATGTAAGAAGTTGAAAGGAACAAGAAGTCCGTTACTTGGGGAGGAAGCAAGGAAATCTCGGCTGAATGGGGGGATTTGGCCGAGTATTTTGAGCTCGGTCGGTATCTGATTCGGTTTTCGGATAGAATTCCTACTTGAGATCGAATTCTATCCTCGAATGGATTTGTTTAATATTTTTGAAGCTGATTTTTTGTGGTATTGGAGACCGAATCAGCAACGTGAGGTGTCACGGCTGACTCGCGTGTCTCGAGAATATTTTTGACCGGGTTTTGACTTGGTCGCTAAAAGACGGTTTTACCCCTGGTGTCGGAATCGACCCAAATTAGTCTCATTTGACTCGAAACGACCCACTGGGCCTGAATTTGAGGTTGGTTTAGTAAGATTTGTACTCCTTAATAAGCCTAAGCCAAATGTCCATGTTTTCGGGCCCATATCCGAGTCCATTAAAGTATGTTTGCGTCCGATCATCATCGGGTGTTTGGTGGGAACTACTATAGACACCTGGCGGTCAAAATGTGGGTGTCTACACAGAGCAACTCTGCGATCGTGCATTTGGCACCTAGCGGGGTGGATTCTGGGTCAGTGGTTGACGTTGCGTTCTACAAGGTGGGAGTGATTGAAACGCCCCACAGGACAAAATGCGCTGGATTGGAAAGGACTTGTGTTGGTCGTTTGTGGGACTAGTACAAAAAGCTTAGCGAGCTACTGCGGTTAACATTTCCGGTCCTGGGGTTGGGCCGGGGTGTTACATATGACCCGAGACCCGATACAACCCGATAACCAGTAACCCGAACTTGTCCCGTCCCGACCAGATTAGAATCCGGATTGATAAGATTAATGATCAGAAGACTACTAATCTCTTAGATTGATCCAAATAGAGTGATATAATGTTTAACTTTATACGTAAGACTTAATCCTCTTACTACTAAGAGAATAGTAGGCGCTTAAGTGTCAACATCTCATGAAATTTTTTCCTTCCAAAATACTATCACCTCGATATATACGGAACTACTTTTTACCATCGGTGCTTTACTTCTTACCGTCGGCGTTAATTACGTAAAATGATGACTTTGCCCATGCTATTTATTCTCGAAATAATTTACTTTTACATTTTATAGATTATCATTTTATTAAAACTCGATAATAAAACTGTCTTTTTCGATTACCGTAATAAACCAAAATCGACTTTCTATATAGGTAGTATATGGAATTACGTAAAATGACGAGTTCTACCTTGCAATTAATTCTCGAAATATTATCACATTTACATTTTATAAAGTATCGGTTTATTAAAACTCAATTATGAACCGTTTTTTTTTCGATTATTGTATTAAACTAAAATCGGGTTTCTATAAAGGTAGTCACGCAATTTTTTTTAAAAAAAAATTACTCGGATACGGGTGTTTGGTCGACTAGATTTTTCGACCCGCCAATGGGTGCGTCGAAAAATATAGTCGACCTAAGGATGGGTTGGTCGACTAGATTTTTCAACTCACCCATCGACGGGTCGAAAAATCTAGTCGACCATTTTTTTTTTCCGTCAGTTTTCATGACAATTAGTTGTAGTTCTCGTTCGTTGTAAATTAGTTAATTCTTTGGATTCGAATCTTTCGTAATTAATAAAATCTTCGTTTATTTAATTCCTATGTTTCGTTGAATTCGATATTATATAATTAATTCTTTGTTTATATATTTTCTTTTTCGTTGAACCGCTTGTGGAAGTGTAAAACCCGTTCTTCAAGGTTCGTGAAATAAGAAATCTGATATTTTAGAAACCGCTTCGTAATACTCGATTTGTAGTTTTAATTTTCTAGAGAGATGAAACTGAAATGAATAATGAAACGTTTTTGAAGTTTCTATAATAAGTTGTGGGATTTTAATGAGGGCGATTGTGTGTATTTAAGTCGAGTTTTTTAAATGGTTTTTAAAAAACTCTTCATTTGAGTATGAGTTTCAAAATAAAATAATAAACATAGTTTTTAAAATATGAAGCAAAAAAATATAACAGCGTAATAATTGTCAATTAAAATACAATTTCTAAAAAAAGTCGAATTGGTGAATCAGTCGGTTTTAAAATTAGAAATCGAAAATATTAGAAACAAAAATAAAAAATTCCAACATATTACTCCCATAGCAAGCAAGCCCTCAATATTAACTTATTTTCCAAGAATAATTCCAACAATCTTGAAAAACAAAATAGTAGTAGTAATAAAGATATGTATAGATTTAATCGTTACAAATTGCAGCTCTATATCATATACTCCCTCTGAGTTCCTGTGATTGCCCCGTTTTTTTTTTGGGTGGAAAATAAGGAAGGCTAAATGAGTGGTTAAAAAAAAAAAAAGAGATAAATGGGTGGGGAATGTGAACCACACATTTATGACCTAAAATGGAAAGTGGGTAAAAGATTGAACTCAGCTCAAAAAGGAAAATGGGACAAGGTTAGAAACTCGGAGGGAGTAGAATACATGTTACATGTAGTGTGATATGATACAAATGATTTTTATACTCCTTCCGTTTCATTTATTTATTTGTCGTTAATTAAAATATTTTTCACAGAAAAAAAAAAAAAAAAAAAGGGAGGGGGACTAGGGACTAGGGAGTAACGAAAGGTGACTACGGAGTATTTTATAAATACAAGTGACCCTTTTTGCATTAACAAGTACGAGTAGTGGAGTAGTAGTTACTTTTCAGCATAATTTGTGAAATACACCATTTAATTATTTATTACAAACTTAATTTGGATAAGAAACCTTGGTTTTGGTTTTCTGTTTTAGTGATAGTGATAGTGATAGTGATAGTGATAGTGATGGAAGTGTTATAAAAACAAACAAATTAAATAAGCACAACGGAAATAATATTTAGAGTTTTGGTGTAATCCTGAGTGGTGTGAATGCGAGTGAACGACAGTCATGGTCCTGATCAAGTATGGCAGCATCATGTTTGAGCAAATGCACCCAGGCTTCAATACCTTGTCCGCACCTGGTGGGCGCCAAAAATACAGTGTTTTGGAATGGTACTGTAGTGATAGACACCCATACAGGCGTACCCCATCCGAAATCAACCTCATACAACGGCATCCTAATTACGCTGCTGAACCCGCAAAAGTTGCCTTGTTCTAGGGAGAATGTCTCAAAAGCCTTCTGCGCATCGACAAGACACTCCCCTGTTTTGATTCTTGGCAAGTAACTCAAATCGACCTCTTTCAGGGCTGTCTTGAGCATGCCTACTGCCTCGCTGTATTCCATTTCTGGTTCGATTGGGACGTGGGTGAATACGGTCCACACCAGGTTCCCCTGGTGATTCTCTGTGATCGGTGACCCCTTTATCGTCCTCAGGTTCACCACTTGCGACACATTGAAAACCTCGGGGGGATTCGGCTTGGCCCTTGCAATCTTAATGAACTTCTTCCATAAAAAGGCGAAAACCACCCCGGCTCTTGTCGGGGGACTCTCTAGTCTCACCCCCTCACCATCATAGCATCTCCTTTTCAGCTCGTCTAGCTTCTCCTTGTCGAAAACTAGCCTCCTCGTCACAATCTTCTCCTTACAAATCCCGTCTTCAGGGTCATAGAACCCGTTCAGGTTCACCATAGGAAAAAAGGATGCCGTGTCAAACGTAGTATTACTACTGTTAGGAACTCCACGGGCAGTACGAGCCCAAGCATTAACAAAGGCGATAGCAGTGGCTGCATCAGCAATCTTATGTGAAACGCACACACTGATGGCTATACCGCCACACGAGAAATGGTTAACTTGGACCGATGTTGTTGGCAGTGACGGGGGCGTGGGGCAGTAGCCTTATAAGTTCCTCAGGATCAGGATTGGCTATAACTTGGGCCAGGGTGGCTGAGACAGCAGCATCGTAAAACTCGACCCCTTGGTCGTTACAGTCGACCAATAAGTTGCCCTCGACCCTGCCGGCTAGCGGGTAGAAGTGAACCAGTGTGTGGGAGAGGGAGTTTTTGAGCAGCCTGAGGGTAGTCTGGTAGTTATTGTAATGGGTAGAGGGGTGAGGTTGGTAGTAGAACATGTAAGGCATGTGAAGAGGAGGAGCAGATTGGTCTGTAAAGGAGAAATGGAGGATCTTAAGATGATCAGGTGTTTCAGAAGAAGGCCTGATCATTTCTTTTGATTTTACTTCTACTTTGAATGTTGCCATTTCGATATACGACTATATTTTTGCTCTGATCTTTTGTTTTTGTACTGAACTAATTTGAATCTCACGCTTATATATAGGAATTCATATATGCATACAAGATACAACCATCTAAAAACCTAAGGAGTAATTTTTTTTTAACAAATTATTACTCCCTCCATCCCAAAAAAAATATCATAATCTGTGTGACAACGCTGACTTTCAAGTTGTGTGAGTTAATAAAATGATAAAATTATAAATACTTTAACTTAAGAGGGACAAAATCGTAAAATATAGTAGACTAAAAAGGACATTTAATCTGAGGGGCTATTTGGTTCACCTTGTGTGAGCATGAGGTATGGGTTTGAAATGATCAAACTTCATACCTTGTGTTTGTTTGTATTTTTTTTTGCTTTCATGTCCATACCTTAAACCCATGAGGTACGGGTTTCTCATACCCACCCCCACCCTTGGGCATGAGATTTGATACCATTGTATCAAATCATTAAAAGTTCATTTTTGTTTCAAGAACATGTTTATTCGAATTTTTTTTTGCGTTTTTATTGTTATTCAAGCTAACACTTATTTTTTCAATGATGAAAATGTCCATAAAATAATTCTACTCAAAAATAATACGGAGTATTGATTTTTGGTTAAAACATTTTTTTTCCTAAGATGACAAACATTAAAAAAACATTATTGTTCAATCAAGTTTTATTTTTTTTAGATTACAAATATTTTTTTTTTTCCGAAGATTACTCCTACCAGAAATGAACCAAACCAAAGGTATCAGGAATGAAGTTTCAAACTTATACCACCTTGGTATGATTCCTCATTCCATACCGATATCTGTGTGCGAATCAAACGACCCCTTAATGGGACGGTGAGAGTACAAAGTATCATTAAAAATTGAGAACCTGATAATAATTGATCTAAAATACTCGTAACACCCTGTCATAACTCATAAATGAAGGCCTGGAATTGAAGTTTACCTCCTGGCCTCCTGCAGTGTGTATATTTTACGCAAAGCCTGCAAATCGCGGGCAGTTTAATACTCAAGTCAATCATCTCAAGTTTGTTCACTTACGCTTGCTTTCCGTTCATCCTCGCTCTTATTGAGTGAAATCTTTACTTCAGTTTAATTTATTTAATTAATTGATTATTAGTGCAATATAGTTTTGTTATGTTTCACAATAACTTTGTGTCTCGTAGGAGACTAACTATTTTTTCATATATGTGAGAAAAAAATTTACTCTTTTCGTGTCAGTCATTTATTTACCTTTAATTAAAATATATTTTTATATATGCATATTTTACACAAGTGAAATATATTGATATATTGATTGATTATTATTGTAATGTTTAATTTTATTTATATTAAATCATCTTTTATTTTTAGTGTTTTGAAATACACCGTATATAGTTTGAGACTATCACGCGGCTCGAAAACAAATTCAATTATATATTTAAATTAATTGATCGATTCCTGGTTTTGACCATGTATACAAAGATCTAAGAGCAAATCCAATGGTTTACAACATGTTGTAGCTAGATTTTGCACCTCATATTTCCCGGCGGTCTTGCTTTCCGGCTACATGTTTCAGTAGTAAAGCTATGGTACCTTGTTGTAGGTGTCACATATATGCTTTTCTTTTTTAACAAATTAAATAAGAAGTAATTTTCCCCCTCCCTTTTTATTGTACTCCAGCTTGTAGCTTGATTGAGTAGATATTTGAAGAGTTTAATGGCATGTATTAATGGCAGGAAATAGAAGACTTGGGCAATGTTTTTGTTGTTAGTTTTTTTGTATTGAATGAATTGAGTTACAACTGTTGCTAGCATTGGCTTTACATACAAACTAATTTGGTTAATGACCTGTGGTTCGAGGTTTGCTGTCAGTTGACAGCAGTACTATGTTCAGCATTATACTCTACATTGGACTCTAGTGATTGACTCCTAACTGTACCATATGGACTCTATAAGCAATGGTCAAGTCTATGACTCCTTTCTTGAGTATGCATACGCCTTCTTCGACCTGCCTTGAGTATTCCTGAAGTACCCTTGAGTATCTTTCTCTTTACACTCCCCCTCAAGATAAGAGTGAAGCTTAGTTGTAACTCTCATCTTAATTGGACAGTAAGTGCTTATGCTGAGCAATTGAACATGACTTAGTTAATTAGGACATCTGCGACTTGATTCTTTGTATTAACATAAGAATTGATGGGAATTCCTTGTTGTATCTTTTCTCTAATAAAATGACAGTCCACTTCTATGTGTTTAGTCCTCTAATTATATACTGAGTTTGCTGCTATGGTCAAGGCTGCTTGATTGTCATACTTTAGTTGAACAAGACCCAAATGTTTGAGCCCTAGATCTCTTAGGAGTTGAACTAGCCAAGTTACTTCACATGTAGTCATGGTCATGACCCTATATTCAGTTTCAGCAGAGGACCTTGAGACAATAGATTGCTTCTTTGATTTCCATGAGATGGGAGAGTTGCCTAGTAGAATGCAAACGCCTGTAGTAGACCGTCTGCTGTAAGGGCATGAAGCCCAATCAGAATCACAATAGGCAGTAAATCGTGTTGCTGACTAACTGGCAAAGAGAATTCCTTGACCTGGGGCTGACTTGAGATATTTAAGCACTCTTCGAGCAGCCTGCATATGATCTGAGGTGGGTACATACTTGGAGAAACTGGCTTAACAACTGAACAAAAAAAGTTATATCGGGTCTAGAAATTGTGAGATGAATCAATTTTCCAACCAGTTTTCTGTACTGATCTGGATGAGGTAGTAGTGTTCCTTTTTCTGCTTCCAGTTTGATAGTGAGGTTATTAACAGGGAGTTGAATTGTTCTGCATTTGTCTACTCCAAACTTCTTGAGTAAGTCCAGAGTATACTTTTGTTGAGAAATGAATATACCAGAGTTGCTCCTTGTAACCTCTATTCCCAGACAATAAGAGAGTTCACCTAGATCTTTCATGTGGAAAATGGAGTTTAACTGCTCCTTAAGCAACTGAATTTCATGAGAGCTATCTTCAGTAATGACCATGTCATCAACGTACATCAAAACAAGAGTGGTTGTGTCATGCTGCTGTTTCACAAAGAGTGAATGATCTGCATGAGATTGTTTGTACCCACAATTAACAAGAGTGCTGGATAATTTGGAAAACCACTGTTTGGGTGCCTATTTAAGGCCATATAAAGCCTTAAGAAGTTTGCAAACCTTTCTTTCAAGAGTATGAGACTCTCCCTTACTTCCAAGATTCATATTTTCATGACAATATCTCTGAGGTAGCTTCATATAGACATCCTTCATAAGATCTCCATGAAGAAAAGCATTAGCAACATCCATCTGACATGTTTCCCAATTGTTGATAGATATAACAGACAAGAGATCTCGCACAAGTGATATCTTTGCCACTGGGACAAATGTTTCATCATAATCGATGCCATACATTTGTCTAAAACCTTGTATCACAAGTCTTGCTTTATTTATTTCTATTGTGCCATCAGGATTGTACTTGGTCTTATAAATCCACTTGCAGCCTATGACTTTCCTGCCTTTGGGTGGCTCAGTCAGTGTCCATGTGTTGTTATCATGAAGAGCCTTCAGCTCTAGTTGCATTGCTTTAACCCATTTTGGATCAGCCACAACTTCTTGAAAAGAAATAAAGAGGGTCTGGTGGTGCATTAACCAGGGTAGTGTGGCAAGCACATAAATCCGTGAGGTGAAGTTGCACAACATTGGCAATGCTTGAAGGTGCCATTACTGGATTTTGCACAACAGTCCTCTGTCCAACCAGGAGCCGCTACTAGAAAAAAGGTCACGTAAGTCCATGAACCTCGTCCAAATATGGACGCCGATTTAACACGGGCGTTCGTAGTCGGACGCCAGAGTGTGGACGGCCCAAGGAGTTGCCTTTTTTTAGAACGGGCGTCCATAGTTGGACGCCAAAAAATGGCGTCTGACTGGAGACGCCTGAAGCTCAGAAATGGCATCCGACTATAGACGCCATATCACTAACTGTGGCGTCCACAGTCATGCGCCAGACAGTATTAATGGCGTCTGACAATATATAGACGCCAGTCAGCTTGATATGACGTTTCCCAGTTTTATTCAGCTAGGCATGGCATCCGACAGCAAACACTAGTAATACGTAGTGGCGTCCGACAGTGGACGCCATATTTGATGTCATAAGGCCGTAAATAATCGTTTTTATTCTAGCCAAAATCTGCCAAAAAAGAAACATAACAACGACCATACAACCAATATCAACTCTCAACCAACAGCCATCGCAGACGCCACCAAATGCCCAATACACCAACGTCATCATATAAGCCGGTAATAAGGATAACAACATCGTCTTCATACCAACTAATGAAGTCAAATTCATCTAACAAACAATTCAAAATAGTTGTAACTGAAAATACGATAACCCAAAATAAAATAAAAAACTCTCAAGAGTTTACAACAACTTAGATTAAGATCTAGCTAGTTAATCATCTAACCGGGAAGCTAGCAGAAGCACCACTGTTACCACCACCCCCGTTGAAGAGGTCTCTATCGTCTGGAGGACGGGGAATAAATCCGGAGTTGCAGGAGCCAAACAATGACATGAATCGGTCCATTTCAGCTCGCAACCTCCTAATTTCATCGTCATGGCGCGTCATTTGTTCTTTCATTTCCTGCTCTCTTCGTTTGGCAGCGTCTTCTCTATGTCTTGACGACTCTTGGTCCGCGTCATACTGCGACATCATCTGCGTCATAGGAGACGGTGTATACCGGTTCTGCGTAGAGGTACCCAAAGGTGCTGGAGGAGGTGTTTAATATAGATCGTGCGCATTTCCATTACCGTATACACCCCCTTTCCTATACCCGCTGACAACATCAAAGAATATGGCGTTTGGGTCTGGGTTTGAATTAGGAACGCTCTCAGTTCGTTTTGTGTACGCATTCTAAACAACAAACATTTTAGAATTACATATTATACATAAAGAAAAGTATACTTTTATGTGCTTTCACTACAACACTGTTTATATTTTGAAATAGGAACTCACCCAAATTCTTTGGTCCCTATCGGTGACAAAATGTCCCTCCTGCTTGTCATCCGTCTTTGCATGTGTGTCAAAGAACAATAGCGGAGCGGTGGGCAGTTTTCCTGTAACACCCCCATTTACCCAGGAGCCTTGTCAGGGCATTCCCAAATAAATAAAGGTGTTACCATCTCGGTTTCCCGAGGTAGTAGCTCATTACAATACAACATGGAATGCCAAACTGACCATCTGATTTAAACATTACAACTCAATAAATATTACAACTCTGGGTTACACAGCGGAAGCTATATAATCTATATAATTGGGACGGGGTATTACAGTCAACCCTTCTTATCCGGAACTTCATCCCAAAGTTCACTCCACTCACCCCGTCTCCCCAACAATTTGACTCAACTACACAAGACTCACCCAAACCGACACACCACCAAGGACATTAATTAGGTAACACAAAAGTTATATTGTTCATGGAATCGTCTTCCGGCACGCAGTCACTACACAACAATGACAACGATGTTATTATCTGTTAGTTCCTTGTAAGATGTCTTTGAATACTATGGTAATAACTCCAAATCAACCGTCTCCTAACACACATCCAAGACAAAAAGTTAGCGGGACTACAGCAACACGATGACGGCAACAACAATGACAACATCAACAACGATAACGACAACAAAAAAACAATGACAATTGTTCACAGTAATACTTCTACCCTCGTTATAAAGAACTTCGCCCCGAAGTTCAATGATCTCATAGTTACGCTACCAAACACATCTTATATATGACGACACTATCTTGACACCAGCGAGATTATTGTTTTCTCGACTCTCTTATATAACATGTTATTTAATATCAAAGGAAACCACGGTAAACTTTTAAACAAATATACTTGTAAGCCATGACCAGGGGTGAGTAAGTCGGTAATAATTATAATCAATTCACGTGTTTCAACATATTTATCCTATACATAGCATCACTTGATCATTCCTGACCTACAACTCTTTTGGCATCAAGCCTAACACAACAGCTCATTCATGTTTCATCTAGATTTCTAAACTTACTTACCCATCAACTGATGGCAAGGGTTTTTCACTCCCGCATTCATCATCCACCTTTCACAACATAAGTTCTCTTTTTACTAACTAATGCAGGCACCATCACTCAGGTTGTTCTCATAACTCAACATAAGTATCAACAGACTATTGACATACTTATTCTCAAATGTGATATGCCATACTTCACATAAATTAAGCTACACGGACTGCTTATTAGTACCACAATGTTTATATTCCCTTGTCATGACTAGCTAATTCACAAGTTAATCTACAATTTAAGGTGATAAATTTCTATATTATAAATAAAAATAATAATTCGATCTTAGATTTCAAACAAAAATATTTTGATCCTTAAGCTATAAAATTAAGTAAAATTATCTCACATCGAAAAATTATTATTTTATTTATAGATTATAGTTAAGTGATTTGTCCACATTAAAAAAATAATGTCATTGTGTGAAATTTATTATGTATAAATTAAATATACTTCTTCCTTCCACAAATCGAAAATATTTACGATGGTAAGAAGATAGAAAGACGGATAATGATATAGATTGATTAAGTTTCTTACTTAACTAATATACATCATCAATGTAATTTTCACTTTACGTTTTATTATGTACAGTAGACCTACTCTTGTCTAAAAACTTCGATAAATATGAACAGATATTCAAATCGAATATTATAAAACGAGTCTTAAAACTTTACATAATGTTTTAAAATTAGAAATAAATTTACAAAATACCTTGGCAAAGACTGGTATTCCACCAAATAATAATTAATAAATTGTTTATTTTTAGTTAAGTATACCAAAATTTATTACAAGTGGCATAATAGAAAGAAGAGGGAAGTAGTATAATTGTACCACATCGAAAGATTATCATAACGGGACTGATAATCTCTTATATATATTAAATCAAGACCCATTTGCAATGACGTGGCACAATGTTGTTTCTCCATTTCGAAATAAGTCCTTATTTTTTATACAATCCCCCCCAGTGTGAACGCGTTTGTAAGCTCTCTACAAATTTCCCTCAAAATATCTTCCAAAAACAATTACACATGAGTCGAACCCGCGACCTCCGGGACCTATCCCATGTGAGCAAACCACTGATCCAAGAAATCAGTTTGTAACTATTATGAAAATCAAAGATGTAGTATGTTACTTACAAGAAACTGAAACCAAGTCATTAAATGTCAGCATCAGTTCACGAGGCATAATCAATCACCACCACTACTAATTAATCTCCCCATCATCAATATTCTTCCACCGATATTGATTCCTCATTGATGTTGTTCACCATTTCACGAAGCATTGTTGTAAATGTCGATTCATCCTTTTCGATAATGCATCATCGATTTCTTCAATTTCTTTAACTGCTAATCTTCATCGTAACCCTACTCCATTAATCAGGATTCATCTCGAAAATACGGCACAGTGAATCAATATCCGCCTCTTCGTTTCCTTCATTTGTGTTTCAATCACATCTCACTCGATTTATATGTTGTGTTATCTCGATACCATGTCTGCAGTCATCCCCAATTTCGTGATTTTATTAATTCCGTTTTTGGTTTTTTCTCCCCACTTTGAACCATGTCTCAATCGAATTTGGTTTCCATTGCTAACCTTACTCAAGGTGTCAGGTTGAAGGATCTAACCGTTAGGGTGATTTACAGATGGAACAGGCCGAACTACACGAACAAGAATACAACTGATGCTGTTGAGTTGCTGCTTATCGATGCTAAGGTGATTAACTCCATTTGTCTAATTTGTTTCTTTAGTGTTGTTATCTGTATATTATTGTGGAACCTAATTCAGTACTCCATTTTTTTTTTCCGTGATTCCAGAATTTGGTTCAGGCCACTATTAAAAAGTCGTTGTTGAGTAGATTCAAGGACAAATTTGTCATCGGTCAGGTGTATAGTCTACGTAGTTTGACCGTTGCCCTCAATGTAGGCGTAGACAAGGCCACCACTCATACCTGTAGATTGAATGTCGAGTTCTCCACTAAAGTTACTCACCTGCCTAACGATGTCTTAGTACCGTCTAACTGCTACCGCTTTGTTAGCTTTAAGGATATTAACAATGGCAAAATTGCAGCCAATCAGTACATAGGTATCTTTGTTGAAGTTTGCACTGCATATGTTGTTTTTATTCTTACTAATCTACTTCTCCGTTCGTTAGTATTTATCAGTTTCTTCCTATGCAGATGTTGTTGGTAAGGTGTACGAGATTGGACCAATAACTGAAACAAAGAATGGTTTCAAGTGTAGAAAAATCAAGTTGGAGGATACAGAGTACGCCTCTCTTTCTGTCTTCTCTTTTGTCCTACCGCCTGTGTAATTGTCTCACAACTTTGTTCCTTTTTTCTGTCTTCTTAGTGACGATGTTTTTCACTGCACTTTGTGGGCAACGCACGCCGTGGATCTACCTGAGGTACTGGCTATTCTACCCAGCCCTCACCAGTCCAAACTAGTTGTTCTTAGATGTGTGGAGCCGAAGCTATTTGACAGTAAGTACCTTACTTAGCCGTCCGTTATATTAATGTTTTTTGCACACTGATTCTTGCAAAGTAAGTAACATTCTGTTTGCCCACATCAGATTCTTGGCTTGTGCAAACTACCTTCAACGCAACGACATTTGAGGTTAATCCAAAGTTGCCCGAAATGGATGCCTTTCAAGAGAGGTTCTACACATATAAAGTTATACTATTATTATTCACTTATTTTTTGGATACTTTGTTACTGTTATTTTTAACATCATGTGTTATGATCCTGCAGTCTTTCATCTCAAGCTCCGAGCACGTAATTACAGATTCTCGACGAAGTTGCGGACGGTGAGAGCTTCCACATTCCGGTAGATGAAGTTCTTTCTATAAAACAGATTCTTGAAAGCGAAAAGGTTTAGTCATATCTCAATCACATTAGTTTTCTAGATATGTACATTCTACACATTCTTGACAACCATTAAAATCATGGACAGGGTGGGTCGCCGTTCTACACCGTGGCAACCATACTTGACATTGAATCCACAGCGGGGTGGTACTACAACAGTTGCAAGTCTTGCAGATCAAAGGCGGTGAAGAACGACAAAGGAAGGTGGTTTTGTAAGAATTCGAATTGCGATGGAAGCAGAACTGGCTTCATGAAGAACAACCCTAAGTGAGTCTCCCATATCTACTTCAGCACGTGTATTCAATTAAGTATTTGCAAGGCAGATCTCTATTTTAATAGCAATTGTCGTTTTCGTTTTTGCAGGTTTCAGGTCAAGTTTGCAGTTGTCGATTTCTCTGGGATCGAATGTCATTTTGTTGCATTTGATCATCAGGTCGAAAAGTTTCTCCAATACAATGCCACAGAGTTGATTGCAAAGATGGAGAAGGTATTTCTATAACTGTACAATTCAAATAAATTGCACTATCAACGTTTGTTTTGTATTACCTAACCACAATTTTTTTACTTCTACCAGAAATGAGAAGGTCATTCTATGCCTGAAGAGCAAATCACGTTCATTGACAACTGCTTCCTATTCAAGATAAAAATAGACGAGAAGTTCAATGTTGAACAGTCATCTACCTCTTACACAGTTTCCTGGATGTCTGATGACCCAGACAAAATACACATGTGGCACATGAAGTACGAAGAGGCAATTAAGGTTGCTTTTTAACTCTTTTTGTTTTTGTTTTTTTTCCACATCGGTAATTTTGTAAGTCTCAAAATTAATTTGATGACAACTTATTTTTTTGTCTACAGATAACAATGGATGAGTACGGTCTAACAAAAAGTCAAAGCTCTAAGCAATGCGAATTTCAGACGTACTGTTCCTGGAGAAGGATCACAACTTGCAGCAGCCACATCCGTTGGAGTATACGAAACACAGGGAACTGCAAATTCCAGTCATGTTTTCCATACTTTCGGCATATATTCCAATAGGTCATGTGTTTGAGTTTTATGTGGCCGTGTTGTTCACTTTAAGCTTCTACGAAAACTTATAATCCTCCTTTCTCTTTGAACATTAAGGTCTTTGACTGCGAAACCGCGTCCAATTCTTCGAAGCATACACCCCTGAAGAGGAATGGAGATGCTCTTGAAGTCGAACCATGTACTCCAGTTGGTGGTGCCTCTGATGCTCAGTCTGCTGTCAAGAAAAGGAAATCTGCTTCAACTTAGATCGTCTTACTCTGAAAAACATCTGAACATGCTTTTACAATTAGCCGCCCGAACTTTTCAATTACTTTTCAGAATCATTTTTAACTTACTGCTGTTGTTGTATTTCACCCTTTAAGACTGGTAATTTGTACTTAGTTTATCTACACTCTCTACTTTTGATTATTTTCATACCATTCGTTCTCAATTTTTTTAGCTGGACTTCATTATACTGTCTATTCTACGTGGATCTTTGTTCGTTTGCTACACATGTATATTCTTGACAAAAAATTACAGGGAAGACACAGTTTTTGCCCCACCACATTTTTGTTTGATTGGTGAGACAACGTCTTCTGCCTCAGAAAATATTCAGTATGAGGTCTTTAAGCAATGTTTTTTTAGCACTCTTCTTACATTTTTTGCTTAATCTTTTTTTTCCTTTTTTGTCTCACTTATATATTTGTTTTGTTTTCAACTGCAGGACATACGTATTTCTACATATTAATGTAATCGGACTCCCAAACTTAAATGTCGGCGGTTATTTCACCGTTGTTTTCGCAAAATATTTTAATCAGCCTTATTTTAGTACTTTTTCCACCACTTCTCTAACGTGTAGTATAGTTATGTATTTGTATATTTATGTAATTTTTTATCGTGTAATTTTGTACAAATAACAATTTCCGGCATTCTTATGTAATTTATTTTCGTGTAATTTCTTGCAATTCACAATTTCTGTTCAACCATTTTTTATCGTTTTTTATGTAAACTTTTATCGTTTCATTTTGTACAAATCACGAAGTTCATTCTGATGAATCCTAGCATATCACTTCACTCATTTACTATGGCATTTTCTTTTTCAACTACTTAATAACATTACAATGTGCATTATACATACTTATGCTCCGGGATGTAATATTATTCTATGACACCTGCCCTCGGTCTTCCATAGTTTACATATTACGCACTACGAATGCCACAGTTCTGGACAAAGTAAACGTTCTTCTTCTTAGTGCAATATGAGCGTTTTATTTTGCCTATCTTTTGCGAGACATCTTTCTCTGCCCGTCGTATAGTCAAGTAAATTAATATAGAATACATCTATGCGTGATCAGTAAAATGTCAATGTTTTTGTTTTCTCTGTCACATTTTGTCAACAATAAATAAGCGTCGGTTGTACTGTATCTAAGTTTCGTGGTTCAGAACTCACAAATTTTCGATGTGTCGGTATGTACGTAATGTCCAAACACATTCCAACTAATCGACATAGTGCTTCGTTATCGCAACACAAGTAATTATAACTTAACATGGGAAATGGATGTGACTGTTGTACTTCAACTTGAAGTTTAAAAAAATCGGTCTATAAAAATGTTAGTAGCCGTTTGTGCCTAAACTTAATCCAAGTTTTATGAATTTCCATGTTTTTTGTTTTTGTCGTGAATTCAGTTTTACGCATCCATGGACCGATTACCAAAGAAAGTCGTTCCACGCAAAAAAAAATCTTGTGGAAAAAAGGAAATCTGCTCCCCATCCTGCACCCAATGTTCCTGATTCCCCCACGTCCGAAAATGTGCCTGCAAGTGGTCATATATCTGGTGTCACCAAACATCGTACTGGTGAGATGTTTGATATGGTTGTTTCACCTTCGTTCGTACATTGTTTCCGTCATCCTATTAACATTAACTAATGCATAAACTAATAACTTCCACTTGAACGATACGAACGCAGCCAATTCTAGGTATCCTTTTCAAGACATTTCAAACTGTCCTACCGGATTACCGTCAGCAACTTCCCCAGCATCTGTTACCACTCCAGGTGAATGTTCCCGTACGTTATCAGGTATTTCAGTTGAACAACGCTTCTACTTTAGATTTCACAATTGTGTATAATGTTCTTCATGTTTTCCTTCCTTTGTATTTCCTTTGTAAATGTAATTTGTAAATTAGAATATTATTTTCCAACGTCGTAATACAATCTGTTTCTTTCTACCCTCTGCGTGATAATCTGAATTTCAAGTGCGGAGCATCGGACATGGTCATTATCCTCAGGAAGTTGGTGGTACTTCTGAACAGACGGATTTGGACGAATTGGATGTTTTTTATCGTAATAGGCAACAGCTTCAAGACGGTAAAACAGTAGTTCATAAATTTATTTACTTTGTCTTCTCCACTGTCATTATGGTTACAGTTAATCTAATTGTCTTTTCAACGTTCTGCAGCGAACGAATTGGATAACTACCTTAGTAGGTACCTCACCGCTCAACAGGCCAGTGTGGACCGTAGACTTATACAGGCAGATAGACGAGAAGGTCATAATTCATACGAAGAAGCAATGTACACCACCGATGATCCTATCGGGAATGGCGGTCGAAGCTCGCACGACGCAAGCATGTGAACAAGTTTAGGGAGCGGAGAGCCCGTAACAATCATATTCCAAATGCATCCACACAAAGCTCTCTACTAACTGCTGACCTCACTGAAGGTAATATACACACTTATTCGTAACGAATTCAAGTTACTGTTTTCGTAGGGTAATTATTCTATTACTGTGGTTGATCGATGCATCTTCCCTGGAGCGTGTTGTAGACGTCATCCGTGAGACATGTGTTAACGACTCAAGCACACCCCAGCGTCTGAGTAGCAACAAACGATTTCGTCAGTCTACTCATAGTGACACCATTATTCAAAGCCTTGCTCGTGACATTTTCGGGTCGATCTTAACTGATGAAGACATTGACACGCCAATTGATGTTGTCACAACAGGTTAATCCATTAGCATAGTGCAGACCTATACTGTTTATAAAGGTTCTATATTTGACTTTGACAGTATTATACAACAGGATGGGAAGGGTATGACGACTTAGGGGATCCAGAATATCGGTGTCAAAGGTGCTCCGCCTACATGTGGTGCAATGAGAGATCGAGAATGGATCGTAGACTGCTTATTCCATCTTTCACAATGTGTGGTAGAGATGGTGTTGTCGAATTGCCCTATCTCACCGAACCCCCGCAGCTTATGAAAGATCTCCTTCATGGTCTGCATCCAAAAAGCAGGCACTTCATCGACAATATCAGGATGTATAACTCGGCGCACTCATTTACGTCAAGTGGCGGCAAAGTAGATGATTCCGTAAACAGTGGTAGGGGCCCTTACACGTACAGAATTGGTGGGCAAAATGCTCACCTTATAGGCAGTTTGTTGCCTTCAAATAACGAGCCACCTCGATTTTGTCAACTGTACATATATGACATGAACGATGAAATTAACAACAGGAAGCGTGCGCTAAGGTAGCACATTGATTTCATGTTAATCTGCCTATTTGAATACTGTTTCGTGTCATGTATATGTCAAGCAGAATTTAATGTTAATCTACTTATGTGCAGGGGACAGTCATCCAGTAAAGACAGGTTTGATGACGGCGTCATGGCTGAAATTAAGGCCATGATTGATGCGTACAACCCTTTAGCCCAGTCATTCCGTATGGCCAGGGACAGCATACTAAATTCTGATGAAAGGTGTGATGTCAGGCTGAGGTTAATTAGTGCCCGTTGCACCGATGGACGTTTGTATAATCTTCCAACTGTCTCCGAAGTTGCCGCCCTTATTGTTGGTGACATTGAAGATACCATTGAAAGTAGGAACATTATTATCGAGGAACGGTGTGGCCGTCTACAGCGTATCTCTGAACTGCATCCATCATACTTGCCGTTGCAGTACCCTATTTTTTTTCCGTACGGTGAAGATGGTTTTCGACTCGGTATCAAACACTACCAGGAATCCGTTGACGCAAGTCGTAATCCTGAAACGGCTCACAGTAAGTTAACTTTAAGAGAGTGGTTTGCGTTCCGACTGCAGGATAGACCAGATGATGTAGAACTTGATACTTTACTTCGGGGATGCCGCTTACTGCAGCAGTTAATTGTTGACGAATATACAATGATAGAAGCGCAGCGGTTAACATATCTAAGGTTTAACCAGCCGAAACTTAGATCTGAAAATGCGAAGCAGTTGCGTGCAGCTGCCGCGAGCAGGGAGACGGACTCCTCATTTGTCGGCGTTAAGTTCATACTCCCTTCGAGCTTCGTCGATGGTAAGGGATACATGCGTGAGACTTACCAAGATACAATGACAATTTGTCGGTGGTGTGGATACCCTGATCTCTTTGTAACGTTTACCTGCAACCCAAAATGGCCAGAAATAACTAGGTTTGTGAAGAAGAGGGGGCTTAACCCTGAGGACAGGCCCGATATTGTTGCACGTGTAATCAAACAGAAGTTGGACCTTCTTATCAAGAATTTTAAGGAGAACCATGTTTTCGGGAGAACGAGAGCAGGTATTTGGTCTGATTACACCTAAGTTATGCGTTACCATATTTTTTTTTGACAATTTAGATATTCCAGAAGTTCCATCGTTTCTTTTTGCCATGTGCGCGCAGTTGTGTACACCGTGGAGTTCCAGAAAAGAGGTCTCCCACACGCTCACATCTTTTTGTTCTTGGAGAGGGACGACAAGTTTCCAGAAGCTAGCGATGTCGACACTATTATATCCGCCGAGATTCCCGACCGTTCGGAAAACCCCTCATTGTACGAAGCTGTGAAGGACCTGATGATCCATGGTCCTTGGGGGCATGCCAATCCCAACTCACCTTGCATGGTTGACGGTGTTTGTACTAAAAGGTTCCCAAAACCTTTCTGTGACCGGACAACGGTTGACGGTGATGTATACCCAATGTACAAGAGGAGGGACAACGGGGTAACTGTCGAAAAGAGCGGCATCAGTGTCCACAATGGTTACGTCGTCCCATACAGCGCGGAGTTGTTGTCGAAATTCAATGCCCACATCAATGTCGAGTGGTGCAATCAAGCACGATCCATTAAATACCTCTTCAAGTATGTGAACATAGGGTACGATAGAGTCACTGTCGGAGCAGCAACGAGGAAGAACCCAGACGAAATAGACCATATACAGGAGTACTACGACTGCAGGTATGTCTCCCCTCCTGAAGCGTCGTGGCGTATTTTCTCTTTTGACATTCATTATAGGAGTCCGCCGGTCGTGCGCCTGGAGTACCATCTTCCCAACGAACATAACGTAGTATATAATGATGACGACCCGTTAGCGGCTTGATCCAATGGTGCTCGAACCAAATTCGTTGCATGGATGGAATACAATGCAGGCCGCCCGGAGTCCAGGAGTCTGACATACACGGAGTTTCCCACCAAATTCGTTTGGCATAAAGAAGGCAAAACCTGGGCACCGCGGAAGCAAGGTTTTAGTTTGGGGAGGATGTTCCACATGTCACCTAACGATGGTGAACGGTATTACATGAGAATACTACTTAACTTTGTTCATGGGGCAACATGTTACGAAGACATAAGGACTGTTAGAGGTGTCGTGCACGAAACTTTCAAAGACGCATGCTATGCATTAGGTTTGCTTGGTGATGACAAAGAGTATATTGACGCAATTGAAGAAGCGAGCTACTGGGGAACGGCATCGTACCTGAGGAATATGTTTGCGACATTGATATTCTATGGCAGTCTGATTAAACCTGAAGAAGTGTGGCGCAAGACGTGGCACCATCTTTGTGACGATATCTTAAGTCGTCGACGGAGGGAGCTCCTTAACTTTGGTAACCCATCAGTTAAACTATTTCTCCCATCACTAAATTCGTTCAAAACGCCAGTTAGTTTAATTTAAATTGTCTTCGCTCTAAATTATTTTGACCACTTAAATCTGTTTTTGTTGGCTTCAAATGACGTCACAGACCTACAACTTACGGACCAGCAGTTACAGAATTATGCACTGTCGGAGATAGAGTCGATGCTGCAAGCTAACAGGAGTTCCCTTTCCAAATTTCCAGATATGCCGCAGCCGGATTACGATTTACACACGTTGGACTCTAATAGATTGATTTCGGATAAGTTGAACTGCGATCGTGATCAGTTGTGGTTGGAGCATGAGCGTTACATGTCTTTCATAACTGGTGAACAGAAGTCTGTGTACAACGAAATTATGCGAGCCGTTGAAGGTGGGTGTGGTGGTTTTTTCTTCCTGTATGGTTACGGTGGTACGGGGAAGACATTTATATGGAAAACATTATGTGCCGGTTTGAGAAGCAAAGGTCAGATTGTTCTTCCATTTGCTTCAAGCGGTATAGCTGCTATACTTCTGCCAAGAGGGCGTACAGCTCACTCTAGATTTAGCAAACCTATCAACGTCGACGAGGACTCATTGTGCCTCGACATAAGGCCGGGTTCAGATCTAGCCGAATTACTTGCAGTTACCAAACTGATCATATGGGACGAGGCTCCCATGGTCAGTCGTTACTGTTTCGAGGCACTTGACATGAGTCTAAGAGATGTCATGAGACTTGTTGACCCTCAGCTTGCGGATAGACCATTTGGTGGCAAGGTTGGTGTACTGGGTAGTGATTTTAGGCAGATTCTGCCGGTTCTCCCTAAGGGTAGTCGTCAGGATATCGTTCATTCGACGATATGTTCGTCGCTGATCTGGAGAGATATTAAGGTCTCTCTTTAGTGTTTTCTCTTTACATATTACTTCTTATTTGTTCCTCAACTATAGTCCCTAAGCACGTATGAATCAGTAAAACCATATGAATGTGTCACGTTGCTTAGTATGACCACTAACGTATCTGTATATTTGATCCTGCAATTGTAGGTTCTGAAGCTGTCAAAGAATATGCGGCTGCAGGTTGGACAGCCTGACTCTAACCTTGATGAAATCAGAGAGTTCTCCGACTGGATATTGAGTATTGGTGATGGTGTCACAGATGGTGCGAACGACGGGATTGCTGAGATCACCATCCCCCCCAGAGGTGCTTATCGAATCCGGTCCCGACCCTGTTGCTTCAATAGTGCACATTACGTACCCTGACCTGCTCAGTCGTTTCGCAGACACGGAGTACCTCCAGCAGAGAGCTATTCTTGCACCCACTCATGACGCTGTCGAGAAGGTTAACGATTATGTATTGTCTATACTGCCTGGCGTTGAGGTTGAGTATCTGAGGTCTGATGAAATCAGCAACCAGGAAACGTGGCAACACGTACACGATTTGTACTCCACTAAAGTTCTAAACACTATTCGCGCGTCAGGGCTACCAAACCACAGACTAACTCTCAAGGTTGGTGCAATTGTTATGTTTCTACGAAATATTGACCAAGCTAATGGACTATGTAACGGTACCAGATTAGTTGTCTTGAAACTTGGTGACCGTGTCATTGAAGCCAAGGTGATAACCGGCAACAAGAAGGGGACGCATGTGTATATTCCTAGGCTGAAGTTGTCACCATCTAACGAGACGAAGTTTCCCCTACGTTTTGAAAGGCGGCAGTTTCCTCTCGCAGTCTGCTTCGCAATGACGATAAACAAAATCCAGGGGCAGTCTCTTTCAAATGTTGGTCTGTTTCTTCCTAAACCAGTATTCACTCACGGCCAACTCTACGTGGCTATTTCCCGGGTGACCAGGAAGAAGGATCTGAAGGTCTTAATTCTAGATGAAGATTCATTCGTTACTGACTCAACTACTAATGTTGTTTTCAAGGAGATATTCAACAATTTGCGCTGATAATTTGTACTTAGCACATCAGTATTTCCTTTGTGGGATTTTTCGGTTTTGGTACTCTACATTTTGTTTGCAGGTGACCTAACCTGACGTATGTTTCCCACCGGTGAACCTGACTGTCGCCACTTTTAGTGTTTGTGGACTATCGACACTAACGTTTGAACTACCACTAAATACAATTTGACGACAGTGCAAAATCCTCTACACTACTGCATCCACAGGCGTACATACTTCCATGCAATGACTTAATAGAAAGTACAGCACACTTTAAAATGCAATCACTACAGTATACTTTAATAAAATACGCAGCATAAATACTCTAATCGCCGTATGTTTCGCAATGAACATAAACAAAAGGCATGGCCAGTCTCTGTCTAACGTCGGTCTGTTTTTACATCGACATGTTTTCATCCATGGGCAGTCTGATGTCGCGTTATCAAGGGTAACCACTAAGAGGGGCCTAAAAGTTCTTATCCTAGACGAAGATTCTTTCGATAAAGAGACTTTCTCAAACACGAGATGACAGCTATGTTGTAAACTATGCAAAGGGTAGGAAAACCGGTGCGCCAATTTTTAAGATGTAGAACCGGTTTATGTATAGATAATTTGGCCTACAGTTCCTACCCCCAGAACGTCCTGTTTGTTGTACCTGCTTACAAATCCCATTCCCAAACAGTCACCGTTCACAAGTACCAGCAAGTTCAACGCATGTCAATGGCAGGATTCAAACACAATTTTAGCATGTCCATCATATCGAGATTGTTCTGATGTCAACATAATTGCACGAAATTCACAATTATAGACAAAATATCACAAATTACAAACAGTTTAAAGAAAATATCAACAAACCGGACCGAGGTCCAATAATCCATTACAAACACTTGAATTAATACTTCAAAATAATAGACCACCAATAGTTCAATAGTTAATTGATTAAGATAGTTTAAGGGTTACCAAGAAAAGATCATTGCATTGAGTCAGGAGGAGTTACCTTTCAGACGTAGAATCCGGGGCAGTGTTGCTTCAGCTGATTAAACACGCACACGTACGTTGACAGGTTGTCCGTGTCCGCGTCTCCGTAACCCAGCCTCTTCCAATCAGCTGAAACAGAAATGCAGCTCTTGCCCTCCTTCACCAGTCCTCTGTCTGCAGAAGTTGCAACCCACAGGTGAGGACCGGACATTCCGTCTGAAGTGTTCTCGAAGTCCGATCTTCCTCTACCGACTATCTCAAAACACTTCTGCAGTCTGAAAGCACTCCTGTACCTATACTCGCCACTGAAAAACTCAATTGCAATATCCCTCTTGAAATTTCCAGGCTTTCCTTTCCACACATGGAAGACCTTCCTAACAGGGTATCCCAATTTAATCAGTTCATCCCTCACAAAGGTGAAACTCTTGCCAATGACTACCCCCTCTCCCACAATTTCGTAGGGTAGATTGTGCATGATGACGGTCGGTGGGTACACTAATTTCTCAGCCATTTATAACAGCTTTTATTTCTCTTTGATTCTAATTTATTTTTGAGTTGAAGAGTGAATTTGATTTGGGGATGATCGCTTATTTGAGAACAACTCACTTATAGTTGTGTAGGTATTTTGAAGCTTTGTATGCTAAAGATTCTGCCCCATACGGTTACTAAGTGGTGGAAGTTGAGTGTGATGTCATTATTACTGTAAATGGTTAATGCAACAGCAGTAATTGGGGAAGTTACCCGAGGAAAACTGTAAAAATTACCCTTTGCTTGCCAATTTAGATAAGGTGTCATCATTTCTTTCAATTTTATTACATATTACTGCATAATCTTTGTTCTCCCTAATATCTTTCTCTTCATCAGTGCAATCGTATACAGTAACGTTTTTTGGAGACCGTATTCCATCGTATATCTATTACGCTATGTCGTGCGGTAACAAAAATTTACGGTGCGTCTACTAAATGTTCCCGATAGTAGCTGTTATATTACACTCTCAGTGTTATTGTGTAGTATTACGGTACGCCATTTAGTCGGATCCCAATTAATGATAACCGTTACTTTGAAGCGAACCTTATTAATTCTATTGTGTTGAGCACTTACGAACTCATTACTTTCCTTCACTATTGAAACTACTTTGTGATAAACTCATATTTGCCATTGGCTTGTGACACGATGACTTCCACTCATACGATGTTCGTTAAATTAATTTATTAGACTATAATTTTATTCGTATACGGTCAAATATATATCCACATTTGTAATTAGTTAATCGACTTACGGACGACCTCGATATTCCGATGGTATTACTTATTAAGTACAACTTCGTACTATTTATTACTACCCTCAAAACACAATGTGTAAGTGCCCAATTACTAATTTAACGCGTAACGTTTGGTCGCATTCTATTCAGACTATCGACACCATGACAAAGTTGCGATGACGCTGAATTGGAGATTTGTGATCGACCTGAAATACTGACCAACAAACACACCACTTATGAGAAGCAGAATTTTTACCAATACCGTAAACAAAATCTTAGATTACCGAGTACCAAATTCATAACATGCAAGTCAGTCACATTCCAAAACAATTTACCAACCAGCAATGTACATAGCAATTGAATCAAAAATAACTTACAACCCGTATGCAGTTAATCGTCTCAGAAGCGCGGGTAGATTTCTGTCAAAGCGTCAATAACATGTTCGTAGTAAGCATTTCCATAACTAATTACAAAGAATCTATATACAGAGCAAATTAATCAAGATTAACTTACGTCCGTTCTTATTCACTTAATCGTCGTAGAAGTCCTGGTAGATTTCGTTCAAAGCGTCGATAACATGTTCGTAGTGAGCATAGTCCTCAGCCTCCCCCAAGTACGTACCAACATAACGGCACCAAATGGGCACCATACGGTAGTCCGTGTCCGTTGAGAGGTATTTCTCATCCTCCCACGACGCAACCCAGCAATGTGGGCCGGCTTGATGATCCCACTGGTTGACCATTGCTTCCTTTGTCTTCTCGAAATCTTCGAACGCTCTTTGAAGCTTGAACGCCTTGAAGTAGTTTGGTAGTCTAGGACCGAACTCAACTACAACCGCCCTTTCGTAATCAAGGTTTGACGATATACAAGGGTCTATTCTAACCACATCATACCCCAAGTAGATTAATCTCATCTTCAAAATGTGCATGTTTTGGCAGATATACCAACCGTCTTGCAAGTCGTACGGCATGTTCGCGAAGATGCACTTTGGCGGCCACATCAACTGTCTGTACATTTTTTTGATTAGCAACAACTCGACGGGTATAGGTTTTTCCTCTTTTTATGTGTTGAATGTAAATGTTGAGTGAAGCTAAGTGGCTTGTCCCTGGTAAATGAAAAGGTGGAGTGAAAATGTGTTTAGATGTCACTAATTTTAAAGGTGTTGTTAAATGTGGGTGGATAATACGAAGGTGTATGCAGTCCGAGTACCGTGTATTTTTTTTAGTGTCGTCGTAGTCATGATTATCTACAGGTAACGCAATTACGGAGTAGAACATAGTGCAGGTTAACACACACATTGATCGGCACGCGGTATTGCGATTCTCTGCCATAATACTAACACCGCATTTTTAATTTTACTATAACACGTTTATTCCGGTACAATTATCCGTTACAATTTACAACTTCTTCAATTACATGTCACTCAGCGATTCTCAATGTCGATTATTACGATTACTGGATTCATGTCGCACATAATAATCAACGGTTTTAATCAAACTGAGCTTGGGCCAAACGACCTCCCAAACTGAGTATAGTATCCGGCCAACTTCTATTTGGGCCAAACGACCTCCCAAATGTGTTAGACAACCCAAGCTACATTAGCAGTTGGCCCATCTCAGGTCTTGATGACCTATCATTTTTCTGCAGTCCAAAATGGAAGAGAATGAACAAATGTGTATGCCTGACTACCTAGCCCATTGAACGTATACCGCTGTCATCCCATTCACGTCACGCCCATCGAGCTAACATCGAGATAGAGAACTAAAAACACTATCAAAACCTAATGTTTGTTAAAAGTCGATATATGTAATAATAAGTTACAACAAACAAATTTTCCAACGTGAACTCGAAACTAAAAGAACTCAAATCGTAGTCAATATTTACCGGTGCTATTTTTAATTTGGTACATCTAACAACATGTCGTGTCTCCGTTAATGCTTGGGCTGATGTTTGATCCTCTAATCTCTGAAGTTATTATGATGTATGACGTGCTGAGATTGTAGGTTGCGTTCATGTACTAACCTCTTCTCTAATAAATCGGTTAAAATACCCAAACCTACGGAGTAGAAAGTGCAATATCAAAGCATCACGATACTAACTACATGTTGTTCATACTTTCGTATACGTAATAACTCTTAAACTAACTTATAGTCTCTTAACGAATAATCTAATTGTAGTTCTTACTTCATTGTACTGTCTAAGAAAATACAAGCGAGCAACCCGTGAATTTATTCACGGGTAATACACTAGTGTGATTATAAATTGAAGTCGTTATTGGTTCTTAGATATCTCATCTATCAACCCAAATATTTACCAAGTATTGTCTTAAAGAAAGATATTATGAATTTTAATTATTATCTCCACAATAGTGAAATTTGTTCTACGAAGTATTAAATATTAGTTTGAGAGAAACTTATTCAAGGTATAAAGTTTGAAAATTGATGTTATTTAAGGTATAAAATATCATTTTTTTCCTTAATTTTATAATCTTTATATAATGTCTTTTATTTCAATGTAAACAAATGATGATATAGTTTAAATATTCCCTCCGTCATTTATGTTTCTTCCCGTTTCAATATAATACTCCTCACAAATCTTAAATTGTGGGAAGAAACATAAAGGACGGAGGGAGTATAACTTTTACTCTATAACTTTTTTTTCAATGTAAATAAAGTCAACTAACATGTGCATCGCACGGGCTTTAATCTAGTAGGTTAATAAAAGAGGTATCGGATAATAGAAATTAACTTATTTTTAGATATTTAATGTTATGGTTACGATGGTCTCTAAGTAGACTTAACTAATTAGGTCCTGTGTAAAATGCACAATGCACGGTTTATATTAAGAATAAATTTAACGATAAAAAATAAAAAATAATAATAGTAATGTAAGAGAATTTAGTTAAGTTGGCATATCAGTGTTAAAAGATTTCTAATTATTTGGGATAATTATAATGCTATATACATATTAAAATAAAATTTCACACTTTTAAGATGGTGAATAATTTTTTATTACATCTCCATTTAATTTAATTTAATCGCGGCGTTTTCAGTCTTACCAATAAAATTAGTACACAATTTTTATACGAATTATATATGTTTTGCAAGTTATTCATGTTTTGAGTCAAATTAAGGTTGAAAGCCAACAAATGTAAATATTTTTACTCATCGTCGTCGGCGATTTACTTAACGTCGTCGGCAAATTTGATAGTAAATGACTGAATCGTCCCTTGTTTAATTACTAATTAAATTAACTTAATTACTTCGTACTACTATTTACCCTACTACTATTTAACATAAGTAAATTACAAAGTTCGAAAACAACACTATTTTATTTGAATTTAACCTAATCACTCTCGAAACAACATCGAAACACTTATATTTCGAATTTTCCATTATTCGTCGATGATTGTTCAGAATGTTGAACACGAAAAACAATTTCCTTTTGATTTGAATTCGCCATATACCGAAAATAATTCGGAAGACGACATCTTTGACGAGGTTAGTTTTAATTTCATTTGTTATGTACGCGGCTGTAATTATTCTCACTAATTATCATGGAAAAAGAAAGTCAGACGTTGAATATTACCGATTATACGTATACGTTGGTACAGCCGCAGAAATTCAACGGCTACGCCCAGGTACAACCATAGAACTTCAACGGCTACGCCCAGGTACAACCGCATAACTTCAATGGCTACGCCCAGGTACAACCACTGAATCTCCACGGCTGCTCCCAGGTACAACCGCTGAAGTTTGACGACTACTCTCTGGTGCAGCGGCAAATATTTCACGCCCAGGAATGGGACTAGACTGAAATATCCCACGGCCAGATCAGTCTTAGTTTTTTCCTCTTATTTGTTTTTTTTTTGTTTTACGTGTACTTCTGTATGTTGATTAGATGTGAAACCTATTAATTGTCGTTTTACCTATTAATTATCGTTTTACTCTTAGTAAAATACGTTATTTACGATTGTACTTCGTTAATAAGAATAGATATTGTGTTGTTTAATTATATTTGTTAATTAAGAATGTATAATCGTGTTATTTATATTTTATTTAGGCACGTTTAATTATGCTCCTTCCGAGTTCTTTAGTGACTCAATAAAAGAGGAGAAAGAGAGAGAAATAGAAGGATAAATGTGAACCACATATTAATTGCTAAAAAGGAAAGAGAGAAAAAGACCAAACTCAGCCCAAAAAGAAAATAGGGAAGATCATAGGAACTCGGAGGGAGTATATTGTTTTAGAATGACTATCATGACGTTAGTAAAAACTACAATTGAACTTGCGGATTTCTGCTACCGAATTCGGTGGTGATGACACTGATTACACATCCCAGTTCGAGATTGACATTGATTTCCCTTGGTGTCGATTTATGTTTTGCTCGGTTTCTCGTTAATTGTTGAGTTAGAAGAGGGTTAGAATATTCGAAACCATCAATTAATTGAATAATTGAGGGTTATGTAATTTATTTATTTTTGGAAAAACGGTTTATGTAAATTGAATAAGAGATTTTTTGTTTAATTGAGCGTTAGTAAGTGAATAAGTAATTTTTGTTTAGGTTAAGGAAATGATTTTTGTTTACCAAAGTTAAAGAAAAGTTAGATACAATGAATTAATTGTTATTGAGACAAGGAAGAGAAAGAGTAGTAAACGAGACAAAGGGCAAAATAGATGAATCAATTAAAATTGTCGACGATTTTAAGTAACTCGTCAAAGTGTATTTTTAGGAACTTTTACCATGCACATCATGATACATGTCATTTATTTTTTAATGGTTTCTCAATTATATAGAGTAGATTCCACTTTTATATTAGGAATATAGAAATAAATAAATAAATAAAATACACTTGTACAATCGTACACTTCACCTTCACTACGACTTCACCCCATAATTTATTTGCTGGAGTATGCTGTTTGAGAATATTTAATATGCACATTAATGGTTCGCATAAATAAAAATATAAAATATGGTCAACTTTTATACTCGGACTTTTATTTTATTTTTTGAGGTGAAGATCAATATCATTAATAATAATTCATCTGACGTTTACAAACGATATCAAATTGAACTGAATACAGATTTGTAAAAAATAAATAAATAACATCTTTGAGACAAAGATCGCTATTAGAGTCATGCATGCGCTTCTGCATAGTCTTCTGTATATCGCTGTTTATTGACAGCCTCTGTCGCGAATGAATCTATAGATCTGATAAAATAATCTTTAAAATGGTGAACTTTCTCTATCTTAAGAAATAGTAGACCGAGATCTGACATCAATTGTATCGCCGTACGTAGAAATTTCATTTTTTTTCTCAGGATCTTGCACATAGTTCTTGAACCTCTCCCAGAGAGAGAGCAAACTCACCGAAAGGAGAAGGCAAGAGTTATTATTCATAATCTAAATAAATTTGGGCCTTACCATTACCGAAATTGGTAGATGGTAACCCAAAGGAAGAAGCTTTTTTTTTTCCCTTTTAATTAGGGTTTGGAGGGGAGGAGTTTTATACTCGCCATGTAGATTGTAGAAGCACGCAATTTACAAAAATGATCCTCTAACACCAACTTGATATTGATACCAAATTTAAAACAAATACTTGTAACAAATGAGCGTTAACCAATTCGTGGTCAACTTAATTATTTTAATAATTAAGCCTTAATTTATACACTCCATCTCATTTAGTTCAATTTTTATACTATTTATAAACAATATTTTAATCAAGTGACTGAGATTGAGATTGAGAATATTAATTTAACCGTATTGAGTGAAGTTAATTAAAGTGCACTGCAAAATAGTTCAAATTAGATTTCAATACTCTCGATTTAAAAGGCACTATCAAGCATTTAGTTAACACAAAAACTTTCAAAATACCGTTGCTAAATACAGGGTTATATTAACAAACTTCTCACATGATGCATTTAGTTATTAATTTTATTTTAATTTTCATCATATACTCCGTATATATTTTGTTCTATTTTAATTCAGTTGAATAAAATGTTAGTAATAATGATGAATGTCTCATGACATTCCGTCATTGGTGTCTAACTTTTTATATATTCTCGTCATTAGTATAACTCTATCTACCGAAGACGTCTTAGCATAGTGGGTAAGGCTAGGTGCTCTGGGACGGACAATAGGTCTTATGTTCGAATCCCCTCCCTTATATTGTACTGCGACTAAGTGCGCTCATCGTTGAACAAGAAAAAATTATAACTCTATCTAGATTCGATGTATCTTGTCATGATCACTCGGTATACCGAGCTTGGTTAATCAAATAGACAAGTCATTACGTATACTTACATAAAACAACAATGAGTCTCTTGTGAGCTGTGAGACAGTTTCATGTAAAGATATTGTAATACATTAAGGTAGCGTTTGAGTACTTGGAATTGATTTGAATATCAAGAATTCAATTCCTGGATTTGAATTTCTAGAATTCAAATCCAAATCCAAATCCAAATCCAAAATTCCTGGATTTGAATTTCTAGAATTCAAATCCAAATCCAAATCCAAAATGGTGTTTGGGTACCCTTGGATTTAGATTTGGATTTCGGGCGGGTGGAGTCGGATCAAGGTCACCAATTTTTATTTTTAAAATTTTTTCATTAGAAATATGTAAATGTTCAAATACGGAAAAAATAAATAAATAAAGAAACACAAATAATACGATAAGATTACACGAAAAAACAAAAAAATGACAAGTGACGGAATTGAAATAACTACCATATACTAGAAATTTGAGAAAATCAAATTTGAACTAAGTTGGATTTGGTGAAAATTTCAAATCCAAATCCTAAGGTTTCCAAACGCTCAAAATATTTCAAATCTGGAATTCAAATCCAAATCCAAGTTCCCAAACATGCCATAATGGAATTAGAACTCAATGTTTATTAATGGTTGTTTAGTTCGATCCTTTAATGAGTTGTAATTGTTCTTCATGGTGTCACGGAAATTCATTTTTCAATTTTGTTTCTTTTGATTTTTGTTAAAAACTAAAAACCATTATTTGTAATTAAAAATTGATAAATTTAAGGGTTATTTAACAACAATAATAAAAGTATACAAATTTAATTCAAAATTAACATATGTTAAAACAAATTGCAATGAAAAAATCCAATAAAAGAACGATAGTAACAATAAAAACAATTATTATTACGTAACACTTTTACGTAGGATAATAAACAAAAAAATCTAAACAACCCTACAAATAACAAAAGTACAATGAAAACTTTTTAAAAAAAATTCAAACAATCATATTACAATAATAAAAGCATAAAAAAAATAATAATAAAAAGTAACTGTAAACAAAGAGGTTGGTTCACAATTTTATTTTATTTTATTTTTTCACAAAAGCTTAAATGAGACGGTCTTACCGTAACGTTATTGTGACCTCTCACGTAAGGGTGATTACATTTTATTTTAATTTTAATTTTAATTTTGTTAAAGGTTAATTATTAGTGTATTTTGTTAAGTCTCACAGTCTCACAAGAGACTATTTGTTTTTTTTATGAGAATTTTTTTTTCTCTCCTTCAATCATGGGATTGTGATTCCAAGGGATTGGAGTGGATTTATAACCTCTTGTTTTCTAACTCCATTCCAAAAAGGCTCAACCAAATATTGGAATGGAGTAAATCCATTCAAATCCACCCTTAAACATCCAGCCAAACACCCCTAAATACTCGTAAAATACCGTAACAATCAAAATGTAACTATTTCTTGTACGAAAACAAAAATAAACAATCACCTCCATTCATTTTGTTACTTGCCTTCAGTTCACTATATATGTATGTATGTGCCAGTTTTCTCCCCCAATGATTCTAAGCGAAGTACTTCGAGTATTATTAATCCATCCATCAATAAAATCAACTAAATAATAATAATAATAATAATAATAATAATAATAATAATAATAATAATAATTACATATATACGAATAATAATGACGATTATAACAATGAAAGAATATTATTATGGTGGTATTGCAATAAAAATATGTTGTGCTGTTATAATAGTTACGTGTGCATGGAAAATACTAGAGTGGGCATGGTTGAAACCCAGAAAACTGGAGAAAAAACTAAGGCAGCAAGGGCTTAAAGGTACTTCATCCAGGCTTTTGTATGGAGATTCCAAGGAATACATCAAAATGACCGATGAAGCACAACAAAAACCCATTCATTTTACCCATGATTGCGTTACTCGTCTTATTCCTTTCTTCCATCAACATCTTGCTAAATATGGTTAGTCTTTTTTTTATCTTTATCTTTATTTTATTTGGTTCTTTTTTCCACTTATATATTATTCACTTTCGCTTCTCGTCGTCCGCGTTTTACTTAAAATCGTCGACAATTTTACATGAATTATCTATTTTACCCTCCCTTTACCAAACAACAAATTCTTGGTTATACAAAATTCTTACATCTTAAAAATACAAAAAAAAAACCAAAGAACTTATTAGCTTTTAACAACCAAGAACTTTTTCCAAAAAAAAAAAAAAAAAAAAAAAAAAAAAAAAAACAACCAAGAACTTGTTATACAAAAATCAACTCATTAAAAAAATGAAACCAACAAAGAACTTTTATGATAGTTACTTTCAATTTAACCAACCTTCTTAGCTACAACTACAAAGAAAATCAACTTAATCAACCAAGATCAACACCATAAAACGGAGATAGAGACCGTCAATTCAGGTTTAATTTGTACTTCGATTTGTTACTCTATTTTAGAGTTTAGGGTTTGTCAATTCATACCCAGAAACACGATATTTGTGTATTGATTGCAAAAAAAAAAAAATCGAGCAACAGGGCGTTGAATTGAAGGATCACGCCTAGGTGTAGAACTAGGCATCGCTTTTATGCGTCTAAATTTAGGGACAATCGGACTATGATCACGCCTGTATCCAGATTCGGGCTTAAAGTTGTCACTTTTCTTCGTCGACCGAATCACGCATCCGCGGCGCCCATATAGTCGATATCTAATCAACGTACACATAAAAAAAAAAAAAAACTAAGACTGATCTGACCGTAGGATAATACAGTCTAGTCCCATGATTAGGCGTATAATATATGCGGGTGCCCTAGAAAATAATCGTCGGATTACAGCGCCTGTACCGGGGACGACCAGCCGTTTAAATTCAACGGTTATACCTGGGCGTAGCCGTCGAAGATCAACGGATGTGCCTAGGCGTAGCCGTCGAAGATCAACGGCTGTGTCTGGGCTTAGTCATCAAAGATCAATGTTTGTTCCTGGGCGTAGCCGTGAACCTTCGACGACTGTGCCTGGGCATAGCCGTGAACCTTCGACGACTGTGTCTGAGCGTAGCCGTGAATATTTAACGGTTGTCCGTGGGCCTAGCAGTGTATCTCCAACGGTTGTTTATCTTTTTCCGCGATAACTAATGATGTTACAACCGCGTACATAACAAGGAAAATTAAAACTAACCTCGTCAACGACGTCGTCTTCCGAATTGTTTTAGGTATACGACAAATTCAAATCAAAAAGGAAATCGTGTGTTCGACATTCCGAACAATTGTCAACGAATAATGAAAAATTCGAAATATAGGCGTTTCGATGTTATTCCGAGGATGATTAGGTTAAATTCAAATATAATAGTGTTGTTTTCGGACTTTGTAATTTACTTAGGTTAAATAGTAGTAGTAATTAGGTTATTTTAATTAGTAATTAAACAAAGGACAATTCGGTCATTTACTATCAAATTTGCCGACGACATTAAGTAAATCGCCGATGACGATGAGTAGTCCCCAAATCCAGCTAGCTCGATGTATATACATATTGGTATTTTTTGGAAGGCGATGGTTTAGGCCCATTTATATTCTATAATTCTATTACGTCCCCTCACTCGAATAGTCGAATGCTTCCTTCCACTCAGGGGCGAATCTTATTAGTAGCAATGGGTAGCGGGCGCTACCCCAAACCCGAAAAATTTGATGAAGAAGATGAGTTTGTGCTAGCCAAAATATAACTAAGTATAGAATAAAATAATAGCATGCATAAAACTAACAATGAAATGCTATGGTCTAGTGGTAAGGTGCAGGGCCGGTCCTGAACTTTTGGAGGCCCTAGGCACAATGTTATATTGGGGCCCTTTAAAAATCGTCGTAATCGTTTGTTTTCATTATTTCAATGATACTCCGTATCATCTTAGCACTTTCATTTGGGGACATAAATTTTCTTTAATTATATTTTTAAAAGCAAATTTGTCTTATAATTTTTGTAGAGTAATTCTATTGTAGCACAATAGTAATACTAGTATAGATCCGCGCAATAATGCACATTATATTTAAAATTTTATATTTAGTGATTATATTACATTCTTGTTTAAGAAAAAAATTCAATGATAATAAAAGTAATCGAGCAATCACATTTAAAACCAATTAGTAATATTATTTAGAGGTCATATGAATCAAACTGAGCCGTCAAATGATATTTAGAGGTCAGGTATAATTATTATTTGGAAGTTTAAGGTTATATATATACTCCGTAATTATTATTTGAAGTCCTTATACAAATTTGAAATTGTTTACAATATTTTAAATATTATTATTCCATATAACTGTATAAGTGTAATAGTATATAGTAACTCATACAGAGTAATTATTATACCTATTTACACTCTTTTAGATTTATCGATCCATAAATATTTCATCAGTAATCACCAAAAATTTTTTTGATAAAATGGATCCTAATAAAAAGAAAAATAAAATAAAAAATGTAGTCGTTTGTATAAATAACATATTTGGAACAATGTTCAAGACGTTATTTATAAAGTTAAAAAATTAAATCACTAACAATTTTATAACTGAAACAATTTACAAAGTACTCGTATATATTAAGGTTTGTATAAATTTTTTTTTTATTCTTTTATACTCGTACATGACAAAATTGTGAAATGTATCACAATTTAAAAAATTATAATAATAATAATAAAGTCAATATTTAGAAATAAAAAGAAGCAAAGAATTGTACTAAGTATAAAATCTAGGAGTATAACTCAGCACAAATAAATATACTAAAAAATAAGAAAATGCTTGGAAGAGGATTTGATCCCATGACCACATGATTGGATTAAAGCCTAATAACCACTGTGACAAAGTTGAACAAGTGAGGCAATATATAGTCAAAAGCCTATTATACATTGTTGAAATAGAATTTTTTGGGCCCCTCTCAGCCATGGGCCCTGGGCCGTTGCCCCTCCAAACTATGCCCAGGGCCGGCCCTGGTAAGGTGGTGGGTAAATGTATTGAATGTCAAGGTTTGAACCATAATAAGGCTTATTTTATTATTTTTTATATCTTCCTATCTTAATATAATACTTTTATATCTTCTCATCTTACTATAATACTTCACTTTTATATTGAGGGGATGGAAAAAAAAAAAATGGAGGAAGTATATATGTTACGGATTAGTGGATTACTAACTAATACGGATTTAGTTATTGTACTCCATATTGTACTCCGTAATTATTTGCAAATAATTATTTCTATCTTATTTCATATCCTTTTATTCTTAACTTTTTACTTCCTCCGTCTTTTTATGTTCTACCCCTTCCTCCGTCTTTCTATGTTCTACCCATTTGATTAAAATATACCACCTAAATGAATATACAGTATAATGGTAGATCAATAAAAGACGGGGGAAGTATTATTTTTTTAAGGGAAAGATTGACTGAAATATTATACTCCGTATTATTTAATACAGAATATAACATTTTCTTTATTTATGTAAAATTTTCATTTTTTTTAGGAAGACACGTGGATTTAATTAATTTATATGCTAATCCGTACTATGTATTACTCCGTACTAGGAATATCATATATATTACTGTACATAATTTTGTTATTTAGATTTAATAGTTACAAGTACTAAAATCTTTCACATAAAAGTAAATGTTCGGTATAATACTAATTATTTAATTAACGTTCTAGAATATGATGTTTAATTCTCAGTAGCCACATCAACCATGAGTTGTTTGTTAAACAAAATTGAGTTTTTATTTTAAAATTTTCTCTAAAAGAGAAAAAAAAAAAAAAAAAGTCTTACGGAAATTTCGCTACCTTATATTTTGAATCCTAGATTCACCTCTGCTTCCACTTGAGAGTACATCTGCTTCTGATACCAACACCGATTCGCTTCTCATATACGCAGTGAATGTATTGTCTACTTCCCATTCTTCATTTTCATAAGAAAGTTTTTAATTTATTTTTCAATTAATATATTTGTGTAAAATTAAGGGTTATTTCATGACAATAATACCAACTATAAGGGAGCTTCTTAGATTAATCCCAACAATACGTAATCTTGTTTTAATATGAACTATGCCTTCATTAATCTCTCATTGATATAGGTGACCGGTTACCTAGAAAACCGGTTGAACCTTCCTCTTCAGTTTCGGCTATTGGTTAATTTTTTTTGAATCTTCCCAAAATTAATCTTGCATTTTTTTTGCGATTAGTATTATAGAAGCCATGAAAAAAAATGTTTTAATTTTCTTGTTGTTTTGGCTTTCATGAACGACGACGAAACAATCAAGGATCCTAGAAAGTCACAACCGGTCACTAGTACCGGTAATAGCAGGTCATAATTTTGTCCATAGCGAAATGAGATTAATGAAGGCATAGTTCATATTAAAATGAAATTACGTATAGTTGGGATTATTCTAAGAAGTGCCTTTATAGTTGGTATTATTGTCATGAAATAACCCATAAATTCAAGGGTCCATCTATATACTAAAATAAAAGCATTAACCGGAAAAATAAATAGAATATGTAGTAAAGTAGTAGTAAAATTGTAATAAACCATATGGAAGATTATGATGTTGAAGATCACATAGCGACATGTATTTTGATCTTCCCGTCGGTCTCATAATAATTTATCATGAGACCTCTCACATAGGAGATAACTATTCATTTAGGAATCACCTCTATGTGAGAGGTATCACACTAATATTACCGTAAACCGTTTTATAAGAATTTTATTATATTGTTGACCGAGACGGAAGGAGTACTAATTAGCGCCTTATTCATGATAAAACTTGAAAGTTGAGGACTTCATTTGCATTATTGTTTCAATGGTTTAAACTAAGTTTGTGTTTGAATAAAGTTCTAAATATGATGAGGGAAATAAAGTTCAAAGGCATTAGGAAGGACAAGGAAAGAAGGATACGTGGGAGTGCAAGAGAAAAAAAATGAAGTAGTACGAGAGGGATAGAAAGAATTGAATGGAAGAAACTCGCAAAAATAGATGACAAGAGAAAATCATACTCCCTCCTAGTTTGACTATTCCGCCCACTTTTCTTTTTTGGGTGTCCTTTTTTTAACCATTCTTTATTCATCCTTCAATTCTTTTTTCTTTTTCCTTCACATACAAACCCAACATTTTTTCACTTTATAACCCACCTTTACACCTTCCTTGATTCACCCCCCAAAAAAATTGGGGAGGAATACTGAAATTAGGAGGGAGTATTTAATTATGAATTTTGGAAGAACTGTAAGAGGATGCGAAAGGTAAGAAGGGAGGTAGAGGAAGAGGAAAAATGATCACAGTAGAAGGGGGACACCACAAGGTAAAGTCACTTTAGAGTCGGAAATTTTGGTAGCAAATCTTAAATATTCCATAGCTAATTAGCTTAGAGACGAAATTTGCAACTAAATTTCATTAGTAGCTAAAACAGGTAGGAAATTTTGAGACAATAATAGAGACAAACACAACACATAGATCAGAGCTGCCCCTAGCTCACTAAATCATGCCATGCATGTACGTCCATGCACCACCCCACCGCCTCTTGTATAGAATTTGATGCTTTATATTCGCAAGAGAAATCGAACTCATAATCTTAAAAAACATGACTTACATTCAAACCATTGAGCAACTTAAAACTTTATGTTTATTTGGGCAATGAATGTATACTTAAAGGTAAAATTAATCATTAAAATGTGGATTGTAAGGTACTTTTTTAATACTCCAATAATAAAGAAACATATATATATATATATATATATATATATAGGAATTGCATCTCGTGAGTCCCCCTATCTTAGGTGAGTCTGTCCCGCAATTCTCCACCAATGGATCTGACTCAAATGAAGGGCGGAGATTACTCCTAACTCACTTTATTTAAACCTCCATCCCTATCAGCAGCCATCATCCTACTTGAAGACCACTTCCTCTCTCCAAATAATAAACACGTCCGTATTAACTTTCTAATTACATATTGCTTTAATTTAACCGAATTTCCACTGAAATCTCATTGTTCATGTCATCCATTAATTAATACTTCAAAATTGCAGCATATATGAAGAATTAATTTTCAAGTGACATCAATGGTGAATTCATTAAGTGGGTCACTTACATCAATGAGTTTATCGTTACCTCGTTGATTGTTACTGTAAGAAGTTCGTATGTTACCCTAACACTGTTACAGTAATATTTTTAACGTAACACTATTACAATAAAATTGTTACCGTAACACAGTTACAGGTTAGTAATATTGTTACTGTAACACTTCAACACTGTTACAATTTACAGTAAGTTATAATAATATTGTTACTGTAACACTTCAACTCTGTTACAGTTTACCGTAATTTACAGTAACTTATAATAATATTGTTACTGTAACACTTCAACACTGTTACAGTTTACCGTAATTTACAGTAAGTTATAATAATATTGTTACTGTAACACTTAAACACTGTTACAGTTTACCGTAACAGAGTTACGGTAACATTGTTACTTTACAAAAACCATTCGAAACATTATCTAGTTCATTGTACTAGTAAAATCAAAGGCAAAGTACATACTTCACCATGACGACAATTGTCAATTAACAATTTTGTTTAAGTAAAGTGGTAAACTATGAAAGAACAATTGCAAGATTTCGACAAACAACAATGGACGGACATAAAAACAGGAAGAACAACAAAATAAATAGCGACGAAGACTAATTAATCGAAAATCAACAACTTCAAAATAACAATTTAAAATTATGTAGCAACATCAATCACACCAAAAACTTGTAAAAAAATATGGTGCAAATTAAATTTCATCGATTTATTAGTTTTCATTCTTTGACATAGGGAAGCAGAAAAATCGTAGCTGAAGATCTTTAGTTGCCTTTTCTGAATATTAGAGAAGATCGTAGGAAGGAATTTTTTTTTCTAATAGTATAATGAATGAGAGTCAAGGTGGTAGAAGACTAGGAGGGGAGAAACGTATATGAATATTTTTTAATCCATCAAATTAGTTGGGGAGGTGGTTGAAAGACAGCCCTTGGATCTCTTAGATCCAATGGTCTAAGATCGCGGGACGGACTCATTTAAGATGAGAGACTCACCGGATCCTCACTCTATATTGGGATCAGGTGAGTCCAGTTATCAAATTTGAGTCCTCATCTTAACCCTTGATTTAATGTTAGATTAATGGACAAAATTTGATTTCATAATTAAGGAAATAACTAAAATATCTATCTAAATATATTTTTTCTCTCTCTCTCTCTTTCTTAATTATCTCAGTACAAATTCTCTCTCTCCTATCAATTTTTTTTTTGAGTGAGAAGAATAATTCATTAATAGAACGCCAAACGGCACTTACAACGCATACCTATAATTGCAATCAAATCCAATAAAAACCAAAGAAAGTAATTTCTCTTATAAACTAAGGATCTCAAGACATGATCTGACAATTCGGCATAACCTCGTATCGCTATCTTCTTGCAGCTTTTGTTGAGGGGATCCTTCGTTTGATTCAGAACTTGAGAAAACTTACCTTCTATTGGCCTCAAAGATCGTTGACAAATTACTTGTAGACATTGAATATACGTGCGACGAACCATCAACAAACTACCCTTGTCAATAAGAATAAAATTAAGCCCCATAACAACGTAAGGGGACCGAAGCCTTGACCAAAAGGACAAAAACCTTGAAATAAAGGATGAAACTCCCATAAAAAGAGAGACTTTTATTAAATAACATATTAATTATCAAACTAGGAGGTGAAAACTAATCAATTTTTGGGGGCTTACCATCGATTAACTATCGATGGAAGCCTCAGATGAAAGATGGAGGCTAGGGGTTTTTTTGGAGGCTCTCCTATCAAATTTTTAATTGTCTCTTTCTCTCACACAATAAGTTTATTTAAAATTAAGTTTTTTTTTCATGTTCAGCAAAAAATCACTCGTTCCCTGCTGCCATTGTACGTATGTTACTGTGTTACTGCTATAATTCATAAACTATGTTACTGTAACTCATACGATGTGTTACTCTGTGTTACTTTAACTCATAAAATCGGTTACGTTGCATAGTCTCTTGCAAAAACTGTTACTCTAACTCATACAATGTGTTACTTTAATTCAAGAACTGTGTTACTTTAACTCATAAAATCTGTTACGTTGCATAGTAGTTTCTTGCAAAAACAGGAGTTCCAATTAACAAAAAGAATAATGTTTGTTTTTATTAAGATACTCCAAAACAAAAAAGTGGTACAAGATTCCAACTAAATCAACTCCATTACAATTCCAATGTTTTACACTTGTTACTCATAATCTGTGTTACTGTAACTCATTAAATATGTTACTCTAACGAATAATGTAGGCTACTCTAACAATATAATGTCCTACTTAGAATTCTGCTTCTTCTTCATCTTTCTCGTCCTCTCCGTCTTCTTCTTTTTCTTCTTCTTCTTCATCTTCATCTCAGAAGCTTTGATTTAATCTCACCACCGCACAATGAAGGAAACTCTCACCCACATCCCTACATCATTCATGTGCTTTTGCGTCTACTGAAAAACAATAACAGTGCCAATAAACGTGACGGAAAAAAACAATCAAAACTTGAAATATGGATTAAAGTAATAGATAAGAAGAATTAAAGTAACAGATGAAGTGCATTGAAGTAACATTGGATTAAATTAACAGAGGATTAGGGATGACAATTTCACCCACATCCACCCCGCACCCGATCCATCCGTTAAAAATAAATGGGTGAAAACCCGATTAAATGGATGAATAGCGGGTAATGGATGAGACGGGTGATGGATTGGGTCGGATGCGGGTGGAGCATAATCTCACCCGTAATCCGTTAACCACCCGACATCCATCCATTTAAAAAATATAAATATTATAAGAATTACCCGAGAATAAGAGAATGTCCCCTGTTTTCCTAAAACCTTATACATTTTTATTTCCTAGACTAGACCTAACTCAAATAATACTACCATGGCGACGAAAGGTGTAAGTCGTAAGTTAGGTCTCGCAAGAATTTGTTTTCGATTTGGTATTTATTTCACAAAATAATACTCCGTAGTACAAGTGAATCATCCGTTAAATCACCCGAACCACCCGTTTCATCTGTGGATGACGGGTGGATCGGATATGGATGACACTCCTAATGGATGATGGATGGATCGGGTGGGCGAATAGAGACAGGTGATGGATGCGGGTGAGGCTTCACCCGATCCGAATCCGACCCATTGCCATCCCTACAGAGGATGCTTATACACCAGGTATAAAGTAATAGAGATCAGACATTAAAGTAATAGATGTAGACTACTACATCTTCTTTTATATATATATATATATATATATATATATATATATATATATATATATATATATATATATATATATATATAAAGATAAATAAAAATATAATGTTATACCTGAAAAAGGAAAAATTGCGGAGTTGACTACTGGTTTCGCATAAATTATCTAAAGAAAATGCAAAGATAAAATTAGAACTAAATTAGAATCAATAAACGACAATGCAAATTGATGTCTTATAAAACTGAAGGTAATGTCTAAAAAATAAAGTGAATAAAATGTAAATACGAAGTCCTCATTTTTTTTATCTCTTCATTGCTTTATATAATTTTTTTTGGTAAGTATTTATATTAAATTTGATTGTTCGATCATTACGACAGAAGTGGATTAAATGGTGAAATAACCAAATTATCAAAATTTATTTTTAGAAAAATATTAAGCTTTCTCAAGAATAATAAATTATGTTTTAATTGAAATATTAAGTTTTGTTTGTCATTTCTTACTATTTTTTTATTTATTGATGATTTACTTTAAAATCAAATATTAAATACACCTAAATAATTATCATCATTAGTATGTTACTTTGATTAACATTCAAAATATTGCAACCTCTTCTCAATCATGCATATTTTGTAAATTATTTCAACTTTGAACATAAATAAAATTTCACTGTTATGAACACAAAACTCATGGGATTTAAAGTTACTCAAAATTTATTTATAAAATAATCAATATAAAGATCTATTGAAATAAGATTACTATACCTGAAAAATGAGAAATTGTAGACTTGATTATTGGTTTCGTACAAGTTCTCTAAAAAAAACGCAAAAGATAAAATTAGAAATAAAAATAGAATCAACAAATAACAATGCAAATTCATTTCTTACAAAATTGAATTGAGTATACATGAAATAAAGCGATTGAAATGTGAATAAGATTTCACAAAATAAAAATGATTTTTCTCATGTCTCCATTATATTACTTTTATAGGTATAATATGAAGTTCTTAATAATAAAAAATATAATTAATAATATTAAATTTGATTGAACATTAATACAAAAGTAGATGAAAAGATGTAACCTAAATTAAATGACTTAGTAATATTTTCTTCAAAACCATTTAGTTTTAATACTAACAATAAATTTATACTTTAAATGAAATATTAATATTTATTTTCCATTTCCTTAAAAAAAAGGGCAATCAAAAAGTTTGTAACCCCAAATAATGTGATTATCTAAAAATTTAATACTAAAACTAAAATATTATAACATAAGTATATATAATCAAGAAAACAAAATGTACTAAGAATAAATTTGAGCAAAAGGCAAGAAATTGTAAAAACAAAAACATTAAATGTAAAAGGGTTGGTAAAACATTTAAATTTAATAAATATATAAAACTAAAACTTTAAAACACATACTCTATATAATTAAGAAAACAAAATTTAATAAGAATAAATTTGGCCTTGTATAAAACTAAAACTTTATTACATATATATAAGTAATAAAAAGATAATTTAATAAGAATAAATTTGATCAAAAGGCAAAAATTATACAAACAAAAACTTTTAATATAAAAGATTGTTTAAACATTAAATATACCACGTGGCAAAAAAAAAATAATGTTCAAATAAATCTTTTAACTATATATATATAAACAAAGTAAAAAATAAAGTAACTTAAACGCAATGAAATTTCAAATCTTCCATTCTTTACAAATGAATATTATTTTCTATTTGATTATTATAACAATTAATTAATTAAATAAGGGTAACCGAAAAGGTTTCGATCAAGTGCTCATATAATTAATTACAAATTTGATAAATATAAAACTTAATATAACATATAATAATACAACAAATTATTAAATTAAAGTAATAATTTAACACATCGAAAATGAAATAGAAATAAAACAACAAACCAAAAAAAATTATCCCCGCAAACTAAAATTGTGAATGATTAAAAATTCAGTACTATATATAACCAATTAGCAAGGTCAACCAAAAAGTATGTGACGCTTACTAATGTGATTATCTATAAATTTAATAACAAAACTAAAACTTTATAACATATCTATAATTATGAGAAAACAACACATATAAGCAAGAAAACAAAATGTAATAAGAATAAATTAGAGCAGAATGCAAGAAATTGTAAAAGTAAAAACATTAAATATAAAAGACTTTTGAAAACATCTAAATTTAATAATTATATAAAACCGAAACTGTATAACACATCTATAATTAAGGGAAAAAAGAATAAATTTGTCATTGTATAAAGTCAATACTTGATGACACATATATATGGGGAAAAAAATTAATAAGACTAAATTTGACAAAAACGAAGAAATTATAAATAATAATAATAATAATAATAATAATTGAAAAAAAAACTTTCTCTCTCTTCGATTCTAGCGAAAGAATTCTCTCTCGAAGAAAGCCATCAACGACCATGACTACATCGGGCACAGGTCGGGGAAGAGGAAGACCGCCTAAAAACAAAGTACGACAAGAATCACATGAACAAAAGGAAGCTACTGATACAATTTTGGAGTCTGATAAGCAATCAGGGATGGAAAAAACAGAAACCCGAACAGTTGAAAAACAGGGGAGTTCTTCGATTAATGACTTGATTAATCAAGCTTTTCAATCATCACGGAAGATCACTGGTATGGAAGCGGGTTCTGCGAATTCTATAGACAGTGTAAAGCTGGCCTCTAATGGTGAAGAGAAGGAAAACCCAGACAATTTGAAGATGGATGAAAGTATGAAGGAAATTCAGAATATCAAGAACTCTCAGCCTAAGTCGTCTTCTTGGATAAATAAAGCTAGGGAGCAGAAAATTGGGATGGGTTTGCATTTTGCAGAAAATTGTGCGAACTCATCTGAAATTGACATAGCGTTGGATGATTTTGAATCAGAATTACAACTATGGAAGAATACACTAATGGGAAATGTACTGGGTGCAAAGCCCACAATAAAGCATATGACAGATTTTGTCTCTAAGAATTGGAATCATGTTGGAATGCCGGCAGTACATTACTTCAAGAAGGGTTGGTTTTCGTTCAGGTTTTCTAATCAGGAGGATATGGAGACAGTTCTCAGAGGAGGGCCATGGCAGATTGGGTATAATTCTTTGATTCTAAAGCAATGGAGCCCTGTGTTTTCTCAAGAAATGGATAAAGTCTCCATTCTTCCAGTTTGGGTTCTTTTCCCTGATCTTGATCCATATCTATGGACTGAATCAGTACTCAGTAAGATGGCTAGTGCAATTGGTAGGCCAATGTTCGCAGACACTACAACAACTTACAAGGAGAGGCTATCATTTGCGCGAGTCTTGGTGGAGGTTGATGTCTCCAAGGAATTGCTAGATTCAGTAACAATTAACATCCCAATTCTTGGTAAATCTGTTCAAAGAATCGAGTATGAATGGCTACCCTATTACTGTAAAGGGTGTGGCAAACTGGGACATGTCAAAGAGCATTGCAAATGGGAGAAAAGGAAGGCTAACATCGCTTCAGGTAAGAGTATGGTCCGATATACTCCGAGGAAGGATGTCCCTCGGGAGCGAGGTGGTACCTCAGTGGGGGGAAGTCTGATTCCTCCTTGACTGTAAAGCATTGTGGACCTCCTGGGGAAGAGTCCTCTAGTGGCCTGATTATCACTAGTTGTGGACCCCAGGCACTAGGTGTTTCTGCCGCTGGAGGCCTTGGGTTGGAGTTGAATGTTACACACGCTGATGGGATAGGTCAGGCTATGCATTCATCATCTGACACAGGTTTTACTCCAGTCGTGCGACGCTCAGGAAGTGTTGGGTGAGACCTTAAGGTGAAAGGCACTAGAAGTGGCTTAGAGGTAACAGGAAAGGTAGACTCAAATGATATTGTCTTGACTCCTAATCGTTTTGAGATTCTACAGAACACTGGGGCTGAGGAGGAATTTGTTCCTCTTGTAGGGGAGGTAGTCCCACCTGATAAACAATTATGATTGTTGCTACTTGGAACATAAGAGGTGGTAACGAACCCCTAAAACAAAATGAAATTCTTAAGCTAATGAAGGGGAAAGGGATTGCTGTTATGGGTGTTCTTGAAACCAGGATAAAAGAGCAGAATGCACAAAAGATATTAAATACTAAGTTCAAGGGGTATCACGCTCAATGCAACTATAAAGAGCATTACAATGGTAGAATTTGGGTCTTATGGGACCCTAGAACAGTAAGTCTTCAGGTTCTCATGGTTAATGCCCAGTTTATCCATGTTGCAGTTCATCATCATGCAACTAGGGTTGATTTCTGTGTAACAATAGTGTATGGTTATAATGATGCTAAGGGTAGGGAAGCTCTCTGGACTAATCTAGTCCTTTTAAGTAAACAAGTGCATAATTGGCTTGTTCTAGGAGATTTTAACATCATCAGAAGCAGGAGTGAAAAGGTAGGAGGGTCGGATCCGATTGATGATGAGATGGATGCTTTTAACTCTTGCTTAGGTGAGAGTGGATTGGAGGAGATGGCAAGTCAGGGATGTGAATACACCTGGACGAATAAACAAGACCCAAACTCAAGAGTTTGGACGAAGTTGGATAGAGCCTTAATTAATCTCCATTGGGCCTCTAATTTTTTGAATTCTAATGCACAGTATATGACTGCAGGTGTATCATATCACTCGCCAATACTGGTTAATGTACTTACTAAGGTAAAGGTGGCCAAGCGATTTAGTTTTCTTGACTGTTGGACTCAGCATCCTGAGTATCATACTGTGGTTAGTATTGCTCGGAAGAAAAAGGTTTATGGAACAGAAGGTTACAAGCAAACTTTTCAGTAGGCTAAAGAATGTAAAACATGCTTTAAAGGAAATGCATAAGCAAAATTTCTCTGACATAAGCAGGAGAATCGTTGAAGTGGAGGCTGAGTTGGAGGATTGTCAAAGTAGATTGCAGAAGTCTCCTCTTTCAGAAGTGTTATTGCAGGAGGAAAGGAATATTGCTACTAACTATAAGGCTCTTAAACAAGCCGAGTTGAGCATCCTTCATCAACGGGCTAAGATGGAAAATCTAGTATTAGATGGTGCTGGAACAACTTACTTCCACTCAAGGGTGAAAGAGAGGAGATCACAGCAGGTCATTGGTGCAATCCAAGATGCTAAAGGGGACCTAAGAGAAGGGGTTTCAGAAATAGCTAATGGATTTATGGAATACTATGAAGGGCTGTTAGGGAGGGAGGCAGGTTTATCCCCTCTTGACAAGAAGATGCTTCGCCAAGGTCAATTGGTGCAGGAGGAGGACTGGGGTGGTCTGCTGGAAATCCCTACGGAAGAAGAGATTAGAAGGACTCTATTTTCTATTGGCTCTACTAGGAGTCCGGGTCCGGATGGATTCTCATCGGGGTTCTTTAAATCTTCGTGGAGTGTAGTTAAAAAGGACTTCTGTAATGCTGTATGGGAGTTTTTCTTGAAGGGTAAGCTTCTTAAGCAGGCAAATACTACTATTATAACCCCTATACCTAAGAAAAAGGTATGCCAAACTGTGTTGGATTACAGGCCAATTTCGTGTTGCTCGGTGTTGTATAAGACCATTAGTAAACTACTCACTAATAGGCTGAAAAAAGTGATAAGAGATTTGGTAGGTCCAGAGCAGGGGGCATTTGTTCAAGGAAGAAACATCCAAGATAACATAGCTCTTTCGCAGGCCCTCATTAAAGGATATGCATGGTAGGAAACTGCTTACTCCTAGATGCTTGATGAAAGTCGATTTGAGAAAAGCATTTGATTCGTTGCAATGGAAATTTATTGCTGATATGTTGAAAGGCTTGAATTTTCCTCCAATGTTTATAGGCTGGATACTTAGTTGTATAACAGGATCATGGTTCTCCTTGAAAATTAATGGAGGAGTTTATGGGTTTTTTAAAGGGAAAAGCGGATTTCGACAAGGGGACCCCTTATTCCCTTATCTTTTTGTATTGAGTATGGAGATGTTATCTCGTCGACTTAGGCTGATTGGATTAAAACCTCAGGTCTCTCTTCATCCCAAGTGCAGCAAGCTAAAACTTAATCATCTTATATTTGCGAACGACCTTATGATTTTAATGAGAGGGGATGTTCCCTCAGCTACTGCTGCGTTGGAGGCTCTAGATCTGTTTGCAGGGGAGTCGGGGCTGATGGTCAATAAGGATAAAACCGACATCTTTTTCGGGGGTGTCTCAAGTGAAGTAAAAGGAAGCATCCTACAGGAGACTAGGTTTAAGCAAGGCTCATTTCCTTGTCGATATTTAGGCCTCCCACTAAATGATGTTTCCAATAGACTAGCACATTATTCTGGGCTTTTGGATAAAATTCAAGCAAAGATTAATTGCTAGTCTGCTAGTTTGCTCACATATGCTGGCAGAATGCAACTTGTCAATTCGGTTGTGTTTGGCATTCTGAATTTCTGGAGTTGTAATGCTGCTCTCCTGATTAATGTACTGGATAGAATCAAGTCTCTCTGCAGAAACTATTTTTGGACGGGTTCTAATATCAGGAAGATGATGGTCTTTAAGAGTTGGGATAGCATGTGCGTTCCATGGGAAGAAGGAGGATTTAATGGGGTTGATGTTTCAGCGTGGAATAAAGCTCAGCTTAGTTATCGAATGTGGAAATTGATGGCTGATAGTAACGATCTCTGGCACAAATGGAACAAATATTATGTTCTCGGAAACCACGAAATATGGGAAATACAAAATAAGGAACGATATGCAGCTACTATCAGAAGTATTTTAAAAGTTAGAGAGGAACTTATTTCTAGGGCATGAGGTATTGCTGTCGCGAAAAATTTATTACAGGACTGGGCTGTAGGTGGAATTTTCCATCTAGGTGTAGCATATAATTGGTTCAGGTATAAGGGCATTAAGATGAAGTGGTTGTCTGTTGTTCAAGGCCAGTGCGTGATTCCTAAACATGGATTAATATCATCATTGGCTGGGCAACATAGACTGGCAACATTGGATAGTATTCAGCGAAGGGGAATAAGCATGGTAAATAGGTGTGTGTTGTGTGTAGAAGCTTGTGAGACGCATGACCATTTGTTCTTTGCATGTTCCTATTCTCATGATGTTTGGCAGATTCTGATGGACTGGATGAGCATTAAGGGTAGGAGTCATAACCTTAAATTGGAAATGAAGTGGTGTGTAACAAGGAAAGCTAAGAAGCATTGGAGACAAAAGTGGTATAGAGGTGCGCTGGCAGCTGTAGTGTACTTCATATGGGCAGAAAGAAATGCACGAATTTTTCACGATCGAGCAAGATCGGTTCATACTCTAACTAAGCTTGTAAAATTTGATGTAACTACTAAACTTAGAGAACAGAATATTGATTTGAGTAGGGAGTTACTAGCTTGTTTCTAGTGTATTATATATATACATAGTGGATAGTTTTGTAAGACTAGTCTCAATATAAGCACTTTATCACTCATCTCGTGTAAATTTAAGCACTTTTTGTGTGAACTTTAACACTGGAACTTAGAAACTTAATAAAAAAATTATTGACCTTATAAGAATCTGTCTCCATATATATATATATAGATTGATTAGCAACCTAATAACAAATTTAATGGCATAACCACTAACATAAACATGGGTCAAACACTCAAACATGATGTTGGTGGCTATAAACATGCTATTAGTGGAGAGATTCTCTTAGGAGACAAAGAAAGACATCTCTTAAGTACAATATATAACTAGACAACATCGTTAGCCTTAGCATTACTTCCTATAATTATTTGATACTATTATCAAACAAAAAAAAATCTTATACGGAGTAAATGATAAACTATATAAGCCGCATATAAATGGTACAGTAAAATATATATTTATAAGACGCAGATTTGTGTGGGTTCTATACGAGTTATTATTATTGTTGTTGTTGTTATTATTATTATTATTATTATTATTATTATTAGGGAAATTCTCACTTGTACCCCTCAACTTTTTCATTTTCTCGATCACTTGTACTCTCTTTTTTTGAGAAAAAATTTTGACGGACAATAACTCATATACGACTTCATAGAACGGTAAATCTTTTTTCCATATTGTACGTCCTTACGAGATCTTCAGTTTGAATTTTTTTTTGTTATTTTCTGAATTCGTAATCGGGATTCATGATCGGTCAAAGTGTTTTGACGAAATAAACTTTGACCGACTAAAACTCCCAACTAAAATTTGAAAAATGTCAAAAGCTTTTTTCAAATTGAAGATTTCGTAAAGATATATAGTATAGAAAAAAGATTTACCATTTTTCGAAACCGTAGCTGAGAGTTATTATCAGGCAAAGCTTTTTTGTCAAAAAAAAAAATAGAGTACAGGTGAGAAAAAAAAAAAAAGGATACAAGTGGGAATTCCCCTTATATTAATAGTATGAATCAAAGGTTGGTGGGGTGAACATAATTTGACTTGCATGGCTGTATATGATTAGGTCCAAATTGTTTTGCATGGTTGGGGCCGGTTCCAATGATAATCCTTACTGAACCGGAACTAATAAGGGAGGTGTTTACAAGGATAAACGAATTCCCAAGGATGAAGATGAACCCGTTTACTCAAAATCTTGTTCCGGGACTTGCTAGCTCGTGGGTGAGAAATGGGCGATGCATAGAAAGCTTATTAGCCCTGCATTTCATTCAGAGAAGTTAAAGGTAAATTAATACGAGCTCCGGCGGCTACCTCAATTTTTTCATCCCCCTTATTCAGTGTAGAACTTTTGGCACCTTTTATTTAATTTGTTCTTGAGCTAACTTCACAAATCATAAATATTATTATTCCATGTAGTTTATGGTTCCCGCATTCCATACTACTGTCACGGAATTGATAGACAAATGGGAGAATATTATGACTACTACTGAAGCCGGCTTTGTCGAGTTGGACGTGTTTCCCGATATTGCCAACTTATCCGCAGATGTTATTTCTCGAGCTGTGTTAGGTAGTTGCTTTGAGGAAGGGAGACGGATATTCAAACTTCTCAAAGAACAAATTCAGATCAACGTTCGCCTCATGTATTCGGTTTATATACCTGGATGGAGGTAATTAACGACTAAGAGCAATAGCAATGGATGTAGTTTCATGCGCATATATATATATATATATATATATATATTTCCATTGCCACCAAAGCACATATAATCATATAAGGAACTTTTTATTCTTTTTCAATGGTAAAAGTTTCATAAATTTATTGTGGTCCCCTTTTTTTCACCCTTTTAAATGTATGAAATCGGTTTCTTACTTTAGAAACCGGTTTCGTATAAGAAGCTCCTTATTTTTTATCACAATGATTAATGAGCTCCTTATATGTTATGGAACTTCTCAAATATTATCATTGCTATTGCCCTAATACTGTAATAAAGATCTATCCAATCACTGCTTAGCTTTTAAATTAAAATGACGATTTCAATTACATAAAGTGTACTGTGTTGATTGGTTTGGGAATTATTATTATTATTATATGCTCACATATATAGGAGTATATGTTTTTTGTAGATATCTCCCAACAAAGACTAACAAGCAATTTAAAAAGTTGGATGAGGAGATTCAAAGTTTACTGAAAGGAATAATCAGCGAAAGAAAGAGGGCAATGGATGTCGGGGAAGCCGTGAAGAATGACTTGTTAGGGATGCTAATGGAGTCTAATTTCAAGGAGACTCGAAACGACCATGGGAGTAGTACTAACAAACGTAGTCTTGCAATGAGTTTGCAGGATATGGTGGACAAGTGTAAGTTGTTCTACGTAGCCGGTCAGGAGACCACTTCCGTGTTCATAGCATGGACGTTGATATTGTTAAGCAAGCACCAAGATTGGCAAACGAAGGCTCGAGAAGAAGTAATGGCTGCATTTGGGACGAATCTACCAAATATTGATGGTCTAAAAAACCATCTAAGATGGGTACGGCCGGCGTTATTGAAATTAGCTAGCTTAGACTCCTTAGCTTTGGTGCAAAACATTAATCTTCTCAATATAGTTCATATGGGAGAGAATTTATATGTAGTGCTAACTCAAGGTAAATCTTGTCTGTGCTTTTATAGGTGACGATGATACTATACGAAGTGCTGAGATTATACCCTCCATTACTGTCGGTTGCTAAAAGGACAAATGCCCAAAATACAATGCTAGGTAACATGTGTTTGCCCGAAGGTGTCATGTTGAGTTTATCGATATACCAAGTGCATATGGATCCGAAGCTTTGGGGTGACGATGTGAAGGAATTCAAACCAGATAGGTTTTTAGAAGGTATTATAAAGGCTACAAAAGGCAACCTATCCTTCTTCCCCTTCTTGGGAGGGCCGAGGATTTGCATTGGCCAAAACTTTGCCCTTGTTGAAGCTAAGGTGGTCGTGGCTATGCTTCTGCAGCGATTTTCATTCGAGCTTTCACCATCTTACACCCATGCTCCTGCCACTCCGATAGTTCTTCAGCCCCAATACGGAGCTCATCTTATTGTACGTCGTCTTTGACGACATATTCAATCACAGTAGTTGGAGGACGTCTTGAGGTACTCAAGCAAGATGTACTCAAATTGAATTCATCCAAAACATTAAACACTCGATGTGAAAATTTGTCCTTTTAATTTGTTTTCGACAAGGCAAATTGGTTATTTTATTTATCTATACATTCTTGTCTGTAACGAGTTTATAATAATGGGTCATATAAGACTTGTGTGTCTTACTATACTATAGTACGGAGTATTAAAGAGGGGATTTGTGTAACTTTTGCTTTCCCATATTGCCCCTCCCATTTTCACTATCTCCAACTTTGCCATTGTTTATATTTTTTTTTCTTTTTGTTTTATTAATTATTTGTATTATTATAGTCCCTCTGTTTATATCCAAAGGATACATTTCGATTTTGCACAAGAATTATTAAGAAAGTTTTAGGGTTCCCTAGGGATGAGAGTAATGATTCCGGGGATAATAGGACAAAAATGAACTAGAAATGGAAGAGTTTGTTGCTTGGTTGTGACATTTTATGGTGTAAAAGAGATAAGAGGGATGAATAATTACCCCATTGGGGGTAATGCATTACTTGGGGGAGAAGGGAGGAATGTTAGGCTAGATTATCTCCATTTTCTACATCTCCGCTTAGTATCATCACTACTCTCCGTCATTTTCTAGTTCATTTTTGTTCTATTACCCTCAGAATAATTATCCTCATCCCAAACACGCCTTTAAAGTAATACTAAAAGTATAATAATTAAGGACAAATTATTTAATCTTCTAAAATGTTCTTTCTGCATATATATATGGTGTAAATAAGTTAGTAGAATAAAAATAATTTTATCCAAAATTTGGACTAAGAAAATAAAATTAAAGGTGAAGAGTTTATGGATCCTAAGTAGCTAAGAGAGGGAGGGGGTGAATTAGGTACCTTTTAAAATTTTAACTCCAACTTTATGAATTAAAGAGAGTTAGACCAAGTGGACGACTATGTAGACAAAGAAGTGAAGACTAGTAAATGCAACAGTCAGTCTGACCGTGACATATTTGCCTTGGCAAGGGTTTAAGCCACAGAGCAAATGTCATACTGTGGTCTGACTGCCTCTATTTCTCTTAACCAAGAGTTATGTTACAGAGAAATATTACAGTATATCGACTGTTACATTTACTTTGAAAAACACTACTAAAGTTAATATTAATCCACGAACAAATTAAAGCGAAGCTAAACGACATGTGTTCTATGTTGTATGCAGCGGAAACAAAGCGAGAAGATTGAACACATTACGTTTTTGAATTGGTTCGGCCAACACTCTAAAGGCCTACGTCCAATGCTTTTCTTATTAATAATTGTTAAGTAATCTACTCCGAAAACTTAAACTTTACAATAAGAACCCCATAACCTACTCCGGTTACGACTCTCGAGTTTGGAAGACTACTCCGTCTCCTAACTCTCCAATGACCTACTCCGGTCACGACCAATAGCCTACTCCGGCTATGACTTTGAGTTTACGAGACTACCCTGTCTCTAACTCACCAATGACCTACTCTGGTCACGACTCTTAATAACTTAGAAAAGTTACAAGATTACAATCTAACCAAGTTAGACAAGAGTATTCAAGACTCAATGTAGCAGTTCGTTCGACTATGACTTTTGAAGACTTTGAAAATATTTTGCAAAGACTTTTAAGATAAAACTTTTGATGAACAATTTGCAATGTGAGATTTGTGCTGAAAGTCTTGAAGAATAAAAGTGGTGAGCATCTCCTTATATAGTGGAGCAAAGGGAAGATTGAAACTTCTGAAGAGGTCAACACTTTTTGGAATACACAAAAAGGTTGTACTCCCTCCTATTCAGAGTATTCCTCCCCAATTTTTTTGAGGGGAAACCAAGAAGGGAGTAAATTAATAGTAAAGGGTGGAGATAAAGTAAGAGAGATGAATAGAAAGTGGGGTATGAAGTGTAAAAGGTGGGGTATAAAGTGAAAAAGTGTTGAGGTAGGTGTGGAGGAAAAAGAATAAAGAATTGAAGGAAGAATAAAGAATGATTAAAATTATTTCCAAATAAGGAAAGTGGGAAGAAAACCAAACTAAGCTCAAAAAAAAAAGTGGGAGGAATACTCTGAATAGGAGGGAGTAGCTTTTATCAATGATACATAAAGAAGGCAATCTTGAGGGAGTGGAACAAAGAAAGCAAGTTAAGGGTTTTCCAAATAAAAGAGAAGGATGAAGCTCAAGGTTGAAGCCAAGCAAAATAGGACAAACACTACTTTTGAGGCAACCACTTTAGGAGAGAGAGAACTCTCTTTTGGTGTTTAGTAAAAAGTTTCACAACCATTTTGGGGTTTATTTGGGTAAACGTTTTTTATCAAACAAAAACACTTGCTTGCTCACCACTACACTTAAAAGTCAGTTTTGAAAAGATTTAAATGATAAAAGCTTTGAGGTTTGAAATCTTTTCCTTTTGAAGAGGGTCGAACAGAAGTAACAGTCAACCGAACTTTGACATACAGTTAGGTTGACTAGTTACTTGAACTTACTACAATGTGCCGAAAAAAACTCTTATCTTTACAAAGTGACACTCATTGACATTCTTGATTCTTTGGGTAGCTTGTCTTGATCTTCAATCAATCATTCTCAACATTCATCAACTAATTCTCGATTAAGCACAACCTGAAAAGTTTGAACTAATAAAACACAAATTAAATAGGCTAGTCATCATCAACATACCCAACAAATTCCCCCTTTGATGATGACAAGCCTAATAAAAAATAAGTATTTTTGAAGTTCCCCCTCAACAAGTTAGTCGATCACAATCATCACACAATTAGATTTCACATAAGAAAGGAAGATTAAGCTTTGAAAAAGGAGAACAATACCTAAACCATTTAGAAGACATAATCACTTAGACACAATAGCAAGGAAGGATTAAAATGAACGACTAACTACGCATGCTTTACCTTTTCCCCCTCTTGGCATCATCAAAGAATCACGAAAACACACCTTAGTCAAAGTTATATCATAAAAAACATAAGCATATGATCAATAAGAGCAAAGTCAAAAGAGGTTCATGGGGCAACAGTCACCAGGACTGTTGCAAATAGTGTCGAAGATACAAACCAAAAGAGTTCTTAAAACAAACATAGGAGAGGGGTTAGATAAAACAGTAGGGTTTTTTTTTTAATGGAAGGGGGGTGGTTTAAACGAGTCAATCGTCATCATCATCATCATCAATAACAAAAACCTCATCATTCGCTTCTCCCGTATTGACTTGGAGAGATTTAAGAACACAGAGATCTGCTTGCATCTCGGTAACCAATTCCCTTAGTGGTGACATTTTCAATGAAAAATGGAGGTTACTTTTACAATAATTGTGCACATGGATCTGCTTGGAGTTTTTGGTAGAGGTTGATTTTCGGGATGATAAAGATTTATAAGAGAGGAAGATAGTAAGAAAGAGAAGATGAAGTGTGGGTAAATATTTAGTGGAGATAAGGAATAATAGAGAGAGAGACAAAGTTAAAAAGATTTTTTTTTTTTGAATAAAAAGAAAAGGACAAGACTTAATATATATATATATATATATATATATATATATATATATATATATAGAGAGAGAGAGAGAGAGAGAGAGAGAGAGAGAGAGAGAGAGAGAGAGAGAGAGAGAGAGAGAGAGAGAGAGAGAGAGAGAGAGAGAGAGAGAGAGAGAGAGAGAGAGAGAGAGAGGATCCTTTTTTGAGTCCATGAGTCCTATTCTTAGCCATTAATCTAAAGAGGATGAATGGTTGAGATTGCATGTAGTAATTAAGGTAGTAACTACCATATTTTGGAAATAATATGAGAAAATCTTCTCTCCTCCCTAAATTACTGGCAACTGATATCTTCTTCTTTCTCATCTCATTCATTTTTTTCATTCAAACACCCGCCTAACACAAAAATCCTTCACCTTCATCATCTCTCATCTCATTCAATTTTTTCGCTCAACTCAAGCACACCCGAGCACTAAATCGCTCAACTCAACTCAATCGCTCACCTTCAACTCGAGCAAGGTTATATTGAAGCAGCTTTCTAACTTTAGCAAACATAATGAACAAGGTGCGATCGCGATTGTTGGAAAATGTAGACAAGTATGCGGACGCTAGACAAAAGATCATCGACGCTCCCAAGAGCAAGCCAACAACGGGCCGAAAAAATAACGTGTTTACTGAATCATGTCATCTCTTTTCTAACTACGAATTAATGGTTTGTATTCTTTAGTTACCTGTCTAATTATATTGATATTTTGACTATCACCAATGCATTGAAACTGTTAAACTCTGTTACACTGACTAGTTGTACCTGTTACTCTAATTTACTGCTGGTGTTACTATGGGGATTATTGAAGTTAACCCAATTTTCTTTGGTCTCACAATCTGTGTGTTACACCGAAGCACTATAAATGTTACTTAAATGAACAATGTATGTTACTTTTAGTTATTAATGGTGTTTGTACATTGATATTGCAATCAATTTCTCTGACGCATTATATATTGTTTTTTTAAGAACAAATGTTGGTACTTTGTCAATGAATGGAACCAATCCAAGTTATCCCCAGTTACTTTGGCAATGATTTTGTCTAAACAACGTTGTTGTCTTCAGTTACTTCAATGCATTGTTTCTGTTACTGTAACAGACGAATAGTGTTACTCTGACACACATGAGATGACTCTAACCAAAAATACATGTATTAAATAAATATAATGTTAAATGCACCGTAACACAGCGCTATGTGTAAAAAAATTGTACAAAATTAATTTTTCGTGTAAACCAGAAAAAAAGAAAAAATTCTTATAATGACAAAAAACATGAGTATTCTCAAAACACTTGTTCATCCTCCTCGTCTTCCTCGGTGTCTTCTTCAGTTTCTTCTCCTTCGATGTCTTCATCTACTTCATCCTCGTCATCCTCATCATTGGTTGGCTTAGTAGGCTGTTTAGGCGGTCGTGCTGCGTACGGATTTGGACAGTTTCGTTTGGTTGGCTTAGTATACTTTCTCACATCAAATCCGCAAGCCATCGCGTAGATTTTGTAAAATTCCACTGCCTCATCAATTGTTCCGAATACTTGCTTCATGTACAGAATGAAAACTTCACCCACATCTCTGCACCATTCCTGTGCATTCGGTTCTTTGTCAATGTTTCGTGCAAGAAATTAAAAAATGTCACGCCCATGGACATAAGTGTTCAACTCATAAGTTGTGTTACTTTAACCCTTAAAGGATGTTACTCCAACGTCAGCGCCAAAAACCCTTTTCAGTGTTACGTGTTTGTGTTACTCTAATTAGAATTAGATATTACTGTAATTCATAACTTATGTTACTTCAACGCCATGACTGCTTCAACATAAAGCAAACAATAATATCAGTGAAACAATAATATCAATGAACCATTGTTATTAATCCATGATTGATCAAATGAATCAAATTCTACCTCTTCCAGTGTTGTCATGTGCGTTCGCATCTTTGGCAAAATCACCTGCACAAAATCAAACAGCATACACCCATGCAAATAATGTGTTACTATAACTCCTAAGTGGTGTTACTCTAACGTGTACAATACGTTACTCTAACATCATCATCAAAACCCTTTTTCTGAACGTTCATTTGTGTTACTGTAATTGCAAGTAAGTGTTACTTTAATGCAGAAGACATGTTACTTCAACGATGTTTATGCGTTAATTGAAATCAAAACAATAGTATCAATGGATATCATGGAAAATCAGAATAAAAAGCATAAAGCCCTGTAATCTATAAAGATCGAGAGAGCAAATAACCATTGATACGAAACTGTGATATCAAAACGCAATGACATAAAAAAACGCAAATTGATACGAAACTGAGATACGAAATGACAATGAAAGCACTATAAACATGAAAATCAACGTAAAAAAAAACGCAATTTGACGCGATAAACCATTGATATTAAAACGCACATTGAAAGCAATATGACCATTGAAATCCATGAATAAAAATTGAATCAAAACGTGAATGAAATACTGAAACTCACCATTTTTATACTCGATCAGTTGCTTATCAACCGTTGAAGACGATGACGCGGTCATTGAATCCATTGTAACAGAATTCCGAGTACAAAATCGATGACTGAACGTGAATGAAGAAAGGTTTTTTTTTTTGGTGTTTGAATGAACGTGATATGATGAATGAATGTGATAGGGAGCTACTGTTTCCTAAATTCATGGGAGCTATTTTAGGAACGTAAATCTTCTCTTTTTTTTTTAATGGATGCATCTTGTCCATCCATCCTCATCCCATCCGGACTTAGGGACTCACAAAGAGTAAAGGACTCATAAGAGTCTTACTTTATATATATATATATATATATATATATATATATATATATATATATATATATTATTTATTTTTTGGAAGAGAGGAGGAAAAATAAGGAAAAAAATAATGAAATCAGATATTCTGGACTAAGTACATATTTTATATTATTATTATTATTATTATTATTATTATTATTATTATTATTATTTTTAACCGCTAACAAGTGTCACAAAACTGATGGAGAAGAATTAGTGGAGAAACATAAATGGAGGGCAGTATTGAGGGAGGTTATAACCCTTTTTTTTTGTTTTTTAAGAATTCAACAAAAAATTAAAATAGAGAGGGTTGATGAGAAATGTGATGATGATGATGATGATATATGACCTTGGGAAGGGGAAAGAAATAAAAGAAGGAAATAGTAAGTATTTTATTGAGAAATAAGGAGGAGAGAGGAGATGTGATGGGAGAGAGAAGTCAGATATTGGGAAGGGAGGATGATTATTAAAGAGGGTAAGATTAGGGGATATGCTTTATAGGGGATAGGGTAGGAGTAGGTTTTAATTGTGGGTAAAGAAATACAAGACACGTAAAGCAACAAAAAAAGGTGAGGGTAGAGGATTTAATTTATGGGTAAAGAGTAGAGGTGATCATGGGCCGGGCCAATCCCGAATTTCTTTAGCATTTCCTTTATATACTTTTGTTGGTGAATCATGATTCCTTCTTTCGATTGCTTGATTTGAAGCCCAAGAAAGAATCCAAGTTCACCCATCATGCTCATCTCAAACTCTGATTTCATCCTTTATTATATAAAGCAGGAGCATTTCCTGCCTCCACATTGAGCCACGTGGGATGATGAGTAGGATGACTTATGTGGATCCCATGTGGCAGGCGATGTGGCACTTATAAATGTGAGAAAAATTAATCTAAAACCGTCAGTTTTGTGACATAGGAGAAAATAACTGCCGGAAAGATTACAATTTTAAGCCATGATCCAGCAACCGTCAACAACTCCCCACTATAGTCAGTTTTGTAGGAGTTTAGAAACTGTAAAAAGGTGTCAACTACACGGAGGAGTTTGAATTGTTATCCCTTCTCTTTCCTCTGATCCTCTCTGCATCTTTCTTCTCGCCTCTCCTCCTTCCCCTAACTCTATTCTTCTCACCTCTTTCAGGTCAATAATCCTAATTAAGAAAACCCAAAATAAATCCTAATAAATTTTAAAACAAATTCCCCCAAACATTCAATCAACTATACTACAATCGATTAAATTTCGCGCAGACAGTGGTGCACGGTGGTGATGGAGGGCGGTGGTGTCGGGGTTCGTTGAATCCTTCGTCTTTGCTGATTTGCTCAGATCATCACTATTCCTCGCTATTAACTACCACATTCACTATTTTTTTTTGGTTTTGTTTGTTTTCTGGAATTTATAATTAACAAAAGGCTCAAGCTTGGCTTTCAATTTAAAGCAACATCCCCCTTACTACTAAAAGGATAGGGAACCTCCAAAAGATTGACACGTGGCGTCACCACATTCAATAACTTTCCGCCTAAAGGTTCTACATTCTGTGTACAAAACTACAAGTGGATCAGCCCACGAAATAAACATATAGTGATATAAAAATATGGACAGCCCACGATATCATTATAATGATATATAACTATATAACATTTTGAATGGATCAGCCCACTATATAAAAACATATAATTCGCCTCCAAAAAGGCCCGTGTATAAAAATATCATTATATATTTCGTCTCAAACGTGTTATATGGATATTATAAACATATAGACTACTCTATTATAAACTATGTTATGTACTTCTTATTATTATTGTCATATTATCGTGATAATATGGTATTGTAATATAATAGGATATATTGTCGTAATAGGATAACAATTTGTTTATTATAGGTAGCGTATTGATATATAAATTCGTATATATTATCGTAGTAGGATATCATGACAATACGTACATAATATTGTGATATACTGAACCGACAAGGAAAAATTAATACTCACGCTTAAAATCAATAGTAATACGGACATAATATCGTAAATTATTACGATCTCCCCTATTGATATTATTTTAGACGCTCCTATAGAAAAATCAATACTCACGCATGATTCTAATGCCTAAAATATTATTATATCTAATTATTTTACCATACATAATTTTATATCCTGATTGCAATCCAGTACATACACCATATATTAATATTTCGTATAATATTATGGTGTGTACGCATAATATTATAATTATACACATTATACATTCTCCCTATTGTCATGTATATATCTATTATGGACATTATTCGAGCAATATTCAGTAGTTCCCTAAAATATAATTACATCTAATTTTTTATCACGTTACTTTGACTCAGTAAATAAGGAGTTGCCGTATTAGTATGTTCTACGTCTATCGTGTTATTGTAATAATATCTCGGACATAATATCGTAAATTATTACGATCCTCCATATTGATATTATATTATTATTCTAGACCCTCCTATAGAAATATCAATACTCACAAATGATTCTACTGCCTAAAATATTGTTATATCTAATTATTTTTCCATACATAATTACATAATTACACATATTATTATTAAGATATTTTTAATAATATTACGTATAATATCCCCATACTACCATTATTATTAATAATAATAGTACTATTACTACACATATTATTATTAAGGGCATATTTACGTGTAATAGTAGTAAGTGGATATTTTCGATATTTTTATTATACACACATATTACTACTACTATTGTTAATAATAATAGTACTATTATTATTACACACACATACTATTATTAAGGAGATATTTACGTGTAATAGTAGTAAGGGGATATTTACCATATTTTTATTACATACACATATTATTATTAGGGAATTATTATGTATTGTTAAGATATTATTTACGTGTAATACAATTTCCTAAGTACCTGCAGCCCCTATATAAATGCGAATCAACTTCTAAACATTCCAACACATAACATCTTTCAATATACTACTTTACGAATTAACTTCTAAACATTATATTCTTTCTAATGGCACCAAATCTATCCCGTGCTTTAAACTTCATAGACGATGTCAGCAATGTTAAGGAAACGTGGAGATTACGTGTTAGAGTTATAAGACTCTACTCCGTGCCGGTGTGGAATAATCCGAATGAAATAAGTCGGGTTGAAATGATTCTTATGGATGAAAAGGTAATTGTCCTCTAATAGATTAGATTTATGGTTCTAATGGAAAAAACTATTAATCTATTACTTTCTCTCTTCTTGACAGATGAAGAAGATTTAAGCGTCAATCAAAGACAGATTGATAAAAGTTTTTAAACCTCTGATACAAGAGGGAGAAATTTACCTAATTTCAAATTTCGTGGTATTGGAAAACAATGACAGACACAAACCTGTGGGTCACAAGTGGAAAATAAATTTCCATAAAAATACTTCCATAAGAAATTGTGTAGGGATCGAGATACCAAAATACGGTTTTGAAATCGTCACATTTGAGGAAATCTATGAGCAAAAACCACCATCAAATATTTTCATAGGTATTGTCTCTAATTTTGTACACACATTAATTAGATGATCCCGCAATATTTTCGTATAATTTTGCAAATTATGTACATCATGTGACAACGTACAAACTGTTTTGCAGATATCATTGGTAGTCTGAAAGGCAAGAGTGTTGTCGAGATAGTAGGCGATGGAGCAACACAAACGAAAAAAATGAAAATTAAGCTTGAGAATGAACGGTAATTTTTTTCATCCCATTCTGAAATGTTGATGTTTAGATCAAACGATTTTACTAAACTAATACGGTCACAATTTTTGATTATGGTTACAATGTATAAAACTACCATGGTCACAATTACTCTGATGTAATTTAGGGCACATACGTTGGAAGTTCACTTGTGGGGCGACTATGTAGATGTCGTTAACAATTACCTGGAATCTCACTCTGGCCGGGTTATTGTCATCTTACAATTTGCCAAACTAAAGTACTTTAATGGTATAGTACTTCACCTAACTCTAATTGTCAGGCTTACTTTGTGTCACTATTCCTTTCTTTTCAACATCAATTAAACTCTTGAAAATATTGTTTCGCTTACATCATTATTTTTTCACATCCATATTATTTTTCTAGGACATTCGTCAGTATCAAATTCCTTCTACACGTCGAAAATATTGTTCAACGTTGACTGCGATGTTGTCGCCTCTTTCTTATCAAGGTATTTTTTCCACCGTACGTCAACTCTTTAATTATTACTTACACACGTACCTGACTACTAAGAACGTACATATATATATATATATATTGATTTCAAACATTTTTACTAATTGCTGCTGCACGCACCTAGCTATACACATTACTATTTTTGTGTGTATATAGTCGTAACGACTGTTACTAATATTTAACCGCTTCTTAAAAATAATACGAACAACTAATGTGTTCAATTAATGGCGGGTCGTAGTGTCAAAAAATCTATGGTGGCCAAAAAACTATGAGGACAAACTATACAATACGAACAACTCAAAAACCGTGCGTATGCACGAGATCTAATCTAGTGTAAAAGTAAATGTGTAAGAAATTAGGTAGAAATTAAATGAAGTTTAACTGGAGTTAGTTTTCCTTGATTTATGGAGTAGATTTTAATTTGTATTGAGACTTGACAGGGCAGAGGACCAGGATTCGGAAGAAACGACGGAATTCATAGATAATCAAGGGAAGGGGCAGATTCAGTGCTTGAAGAATGTGAATTGAGAGATAAAGATCAGACATAAAATCACGGATCTCTTGAATTTTCCGCATTGTGGAGTGTCGTTTAATCGTGCTGACAAGTATTTCACTTTTTCAATTCTTGACTTCAATCCCAAAATGTGCTTCATATGCAGGTTTTCCCCTAGATCTTTTCTTCCTTCCGTGCAAATTGCTTACTGAATTATGCTGATTCTGATCTCATTTTACTGCCACAACAATCGGTTGTTCTCTCGATGTATGAACAATTTCAACCCTTCCCCTCTTAATTTTTTAGTGTTTTATTTTATTAAAATTCAATCTTTATTGTTTTTTTTTGTTTGAATTTGAGATGAGATTTAATTTAGTTCACATTTGATGTAGTTTAGTTCAATTCAATTCACTGTATCTTCACAAAAAACCTCAGACAATTGTTCCTGCAACAAGAAAGATTAAACTACTAAGACTACCTGCAAACGAAAACAAACGAAAATTCAGTAATAATTCTTTCAATTTAGATTAAAAAAAACAACAAAAAATTAATAAAAAAAGATAGGATTTTTGAAAATTGGTGAGTTTTTTTGTCAATTTAGTGGCTTTAGATTATGAATGTGAATGCAATGTTGATGGGTAAGTAAAATGGTGTGAATTCTGGGTTTTGGGATGAAATTGCAGTAGATTAGTGACAATATTCTCATTTTTTCAGTAATTTGATAAAATCTGCAGTTTAAAGCTACGCTTCTTAGTTTTTGGTTGCTTAACCGATATTATGATTTTCTCCTTGAAGGATGAGTCTATTTGTATTTCTCAAGATGGCGAGCCCTCACCCCATTATTTCAGGAGAGTGTTTTTAAAATAAATTAAAAAAAAAAAAAAAATCAAGCGCACCAACCAAAGTGGCAGAGACCGAAAGTCTGAGAAGTGAAAACAAAACTTTTATCTTCAAAGAATCAAACATTGTTTCTACCAAAGTATCAATTATTCTTTACCCTCTTCAAGATCTTAATCAGTTTTTTAATAAATACATAAAATAGACAAGCATATCAACTCAGGTATGTCATTTTGCTTTATCAATTTTTAATTTATTTCAAGAATAAGAATATAAGATCCCTAATTATTTGCATATTTATTAAAGAATTTTAATGTTTAGTTGAACTTTGGGTTATTTTAACTTGGTTATTCGAAGTTTTTGAAGATGAATTGATGTTGAGAACAGACAATAGAGATGTATACTTATTGCTTTTTTGGTTTTTGACATGGTTAGAGATCTACATAAGTGAAATTGAAAATCTTATTATAATTGAAATTGGGAAATTGTGAATTGTGGATGTGAATTTGAGAAAGGAAATTGAGAATTATGGGAATGTGGGGTTTTGTATTTGTCTATAGTTTTAACTCTTAGTTACGATAGGATTTGGTCCCAAATCAATACGTATTTAACTAATTTTAACTAAACTGTACCATTTGAACTAAACTAAACCGATTTGAACTAAATTAATTTGAACTGAATTGTTCTGAACTAAACTGAATTTCACTGAGGTGAGACAAAATGAACTTATCGGGATAGAATATAACTAATGATATACTCTATATTAGATATTTTATAACGCGGGAGAATTCATTGTGTTTTATTACCCTCGCCCTTAGTGTAACTTTTTTTAAAAAATTATACTATTGAATAAAACATGGTTTCTACCAAACAAGCTCGATAAAGATTGTCATGGTAAATAAATGTGTATGCAGAAAATGGAGGATCATTTAATTTGCACTTTTTTTTATTGTAACTGTTTTAGAGAAATTTGGGAGGCGATGATGCAATGGGTAGGAGCACAAGAATTATGCAATTACAGGTTGACAAGAATTATGCACAGAATTCAAAGACGGGGCTTCAGGAAGCATTGGAAAACTGAGGTGATACGAGCATGTTTGGCGGTTACGGTTCATGGAATATAAATTGAAAGAAACAAGATGATTTTCGAAGGTAAGAAAATTACAACTGAGTTAGGTTTACAAATTAATGTCGTTGGCCTGAAATAATTTGTCGATGGTAAAATATAGTTGGGGATTGGTTATTGATGTGGCCGGTGATGCTCCGTAGAACATTGATTAATCATGCGATTTGTATACGTAGTATATAATACTCCACGGAAACAAACTTAATGTTGACAAACTTAAATATGAGGCGTGGGTCGATATACATGTGATGTTAATTGGTGTTTATAGATCTCGCATAAAAATTGTTCATTACGTCTCAAATAATATTCGAGCACGTTTGGCCATTTTTAGTCATTAACATTTTTGTTTGGCAATTTTTAGGTTTACAATTAAACGCTTAAAAGTCTTTAATTTCAATAAGAAAATAAATAAAAGCGAAAATTACACATTACAACCTTATAAAAATCAGTTTTTTGTAATTACAACCTTATAATTTTTTTTTTCAATTACTACCTAATAAAGCACTTTTCACTTGCAATTGCTACTTTTAGTGAACTCCGGTGGGTTAATAAGCTATTTTCCGTTAACGAAGTTGTTAAGTGACGAAAATACCCTTGATGTTAAAATCTTCTTTTTACTCCCTTAACCCCTTTTACTCACCTCCTACACTCCTCACTCCATACCTTTCCTCTTCAATCATCATCCACTAAACCCTAATTAATTTTCCAAATGAATCCAAAATCCATACCAAATTCTGGCGCAATTGAAGGGAACGACATATCTGCAAGTAAGTAGCCCCAAATCCTGTGTTAATTTAAGGTTTTTTCGTTAGTTTAGGGGTTTTTCGTTAATTTAGGGTTTTGAATCGATTCTTCACACGAAACCCAGATTTGCATTTAATTTTAGTCTTTCTAATATGAATTAAGTGTAGTTATAGTGTTATTGTAGTTCATTAGCATGTTGAGAACCAAATGTGGTTGTCGATTAGATAATTTCAATTTTTAGGGTTTCTCCAATTTGTTGTTGATTTTGTTTCGCCTAATGTCTGCTATGTTGCTTTTGCTATTCAATTTTTTGTAGATATGGATATTCAACCATTCACGGTTAACTTGCAACATTTAGACGAATAATAAAGGGAATTAGGGATAAACCCTACATTTCCACAAGCCCTAATTTCTAGGTTAACAGAAATTTTGCAAAGTACAGAATCGTGAATTAGGGTTACATACCTTGTTCGTACACAACAATAAACTACAGGCACTAATGGCGGCGAAAATAAAGAAGAGGTATAAACGATAGAGAGAGGATGAAGAAATTGAAGACTGCAAAAATTGAATTGAAGAGTGAAGCAATTGAAGACCAATACAATTTTTAAGAGGAGTTGTAAGAGAGATAAAGGTTGGGGAAAGAGTATATAGAATCAAGGGCAAAATGGTCACAAAATTAGGCGTAATCTAATTTAGGACGGAAATTAGCTTACTAACCCACCGAAGTTCACTAAAGGTAGCAATTGCAAATGAAAAGTGCTTTATTAGGTAGTAATTGAAAAAAAACAATTATAAAGTTGTAATTACAAAAAACTGATTTTTATAAGGTTGTAATGTGTAATTTTCGCTAAATAAAATAACACCTAAAGTAGTTAACAAAAAAAATTAAGTATAAAATATTTTTAATGTTGCTGCCTTTTGTATAATATTATTATATTCTTTTCATCACAGTCATGTTTTATCTCTTATACGGAGTATTAATGTTCCACCTTTTAATTTGATGTTTTATAAACTATTGCAATATCAATCATTAATCAGTTTTTTTTATAATGTTGGATATAAGAGTATTAAAATGGATTTTACGTTGAAACAAATTTTTTCCTTTCAAATTTCCTCTAAATTTGTGACAAAAGCTGATGTATGAGAAGGTCTCATGTGAGATATATAGTTTTACTGTAATCCTTTATACAATTTTTGATGAAACAACCGCGCAATTTGCGCGGGTTAAAAACTAGTTAGATTAGAAAAATAAAGATTAAAGAGTTCATTTGTTACTCCAAATATGATGTCATCGACATATACTTGGACAACCAACAGTTCATCCGACTGTGACTTTATAAACAATGTTTTATCCACCGAACCTCTTTTAAAACCATTTTCGAGCAAGAACTTCGACAAGCGGTCATACCAAGCCCTTGGAGCTTGTTTTAAACCATAAAGTGCTTTGTCGAGTTTGTAAACATGTTCGGGATAATCATTATTTATAAAACTCGGAGGTTGCTCCACAAAGACATCTTCTTCAAGATAACCATTTTTTAACATCCATTTGAAAAAGTTTGATGCCTTTGTGGGCCGCAAAAGCTATTAGAAGACGAATTGTCTCAAGTCTAGCTACCGGTGCATATGTTTCGTCAAAATCAATACCTTCCTGTTGATTGTAACCTTGCACCACTAGTTTAGCCTTGTTCCTTACGATTTCACCGGAATCGTCTAGCTTATTTGTAATCCCTTATAAATTCTAACGCAATACAGTGGCGGAAACACTGTAGATTTGGGATTAAAACACACTGATGTTCTATATTTTACATAAGAACAGCCAGTCAATACAAATGCCACTTTTCACAAAAGGGCTAAAAATAAAAATTCTCCAAATGGGTTTAACAATCCAAAAATTAATATAAATGAAGTAGAGTATGATCCATGTCACTCGCTAGCTCACACCCAAAACCCAGCATCAACAACCTGTCATGTTATAAACATAACATCCACAATTCAGTGGGGAGTAACGACGACGTTCTCCCAGCCATATTACATGACATTAAAGCATAATTACTATTATAGCAAAATAGTTCAAAATGGAAAACGTTTAAAATAATATAGTAAAATAATTTAAAATGATTACCAACCTGCAAGTCAATATCAACCAATAATAATAACGGCGTTATGGATGTGAATCAGTGCAACAGAATAAACTTTCACTAGGAGGGTACTAAAAACTAGCTTTGAGAACTTAGTTCAAACAAATCAAACTTCGATCTCTAACTAGGCTACTCAACCATAATAGGACGGCGACTTTTCAATGCGAGGTCCTAGCTTAAGTAAATATGCACACCCCTCCTGGAACACCAAGTGTGCCCAGTTCAACCCGACGGCGTCTTACATGCGAGGTACGAGCTTAAGGTCAAAATGAACATACACTCCTGGACAAGAACATGCCCAGTTCAACAATAAATGCATCCCGCTTGGATACACTAGCCTTATAGTTGATGGCAAAACGTATACTCTAGACTGTATTACTCTACCCGTACACTTCCTCTATTCCATAACTCCAAAACAAAGCCATTATCAAAATTAAATAGGAATATAGTTTTTTTTTTCAAAAGAGAAAACTTTATAAAAATAGAAACTTTCTTAAAATAATAACTTTCCAAAAGTAGGTATTATAATAAAGGGTTATTTAACGACAATAATATCAACTATATGGCGTCTTCCCAAAATAATACCAATTTCAATAAATCCGAGAATAATACGTATTATTGGAGTAGTTAAACAAGAGTAGTATAAGTGACTTTATAACCTGCTACATCAGGTCACCTAATTAATATTTAACCTGCTACTTATCCTCCACCCTCCTCCTTAGACCCGGATAACGGGTGAGCTGTGTCGGGTCAGCTTCAGGTCAGGTCACTTTCGGGTTATAATAATCGGGTTGACTTCAGGTCGGATCGGATAATTTTGGGTTCGGGTCATTCTCGGGTTTGCTGTTTTCAACTTTTTTTAGAGATATCGATTAGTTTTCTATAATAATAGTCGGGTCAGTTCGGGTTACCTCGGGTCAAAATCATGCTTCAGATCGGGTGTCGGGTCGGGTCAGTTTTCTCAAGTCTACTCCTCCTTACTTCTCTCCTTCATCCTCTCTCTCCATTACCTGGCCTTCATCCTTGTGGACATGACATAGGTCCACCCCGACGCGGCCACGCGCGGGTTTGGATAGGCGAATGAATCTCCATATGAGAATGGATCGAATTGAAATTTAGGTCTATGTGGAGTCGCCACCGAATTTTGTGGTTATTCGGAACCATTCGAGCCCACTCTATGTCGTAGTGGGCCGTATACAAAATACGGCCCATTTCCAATGTCAGAGTTTATTGGGCTCGTCCCTTTGCATTTGATACCGATACCGACATTATCGGATATCGTGTATTGAATGACTCTCGTGCGCCAACGGTTTCGGGCATCTGGAAACCGAGGTTCTGATTAAGGTGTGAGGGTACGTGTTGGGAAGCCCACAAAGGACACCCAACCCCGCCCGCACTTAGCGGCCTCTACTAAGAATTCGAATGACTTTCTAATACGCGCGTTAGTTAGACGGTGAAAAATGCTTATGCAAACATTGTTTTCCTAAGCATGTGAGAAATTGAAAAGATGGTTTCTATGTCAATTTAATGCAATTAATTCTACGTCGAAGTTGAATTTTAGCATGTGGGTTCATTTTAGTAAAATAAAATAAACAAGCAAAATTGACAAAAGAAATAACAAACGCGTTAGCAATGATATAACGAAGAATAACGGTTTGTGCAAATATTGAATTGAATTGAATGATAAACAAGATGATGCATGGTTTGAAAAGATGGTAAATACACATGATTGATTAAGCACGTGTTGACCTAAGTCGTAAAATACTATCGAATTTAGAAAATAGAAGAATGTACGACTCGTAGCTTTGGTCGTGATGAGGCCACTCGATCGAGTGGTCGATGGACTCTGTAACAGCCCTAAATTTTCGCGACCAAAATAGAATAATAAAATAGGAAAATTTAAAGCCGTTACTCCGCATTTATCTCACAAGGCCAAATGCAAGGCAAAAGAATAGTATATGAATTAAAAGAAATATAAATTCGATAGTTAATTAAATGAAAACGTTACGTTGCAGCGGAAGACTTAAGTCCCACAAAATCCAAAACGGTTTAAAACAACTTCAACCCAAAAATTCAACGTAAATATAAATAGTTTGGAGGTAAACGTTAAATAATAAAAATCCTTCCTCGCTCAGCATCCTGAACCAAATGCACCCATGCAGCATATTAATTGTACCTATCAACTGTACCCAAAACACAAATAGGTACAGGTTCCAGCGGGGGAACGACCCAAAACAAAAGGACGTCAGCAAAGCTGAGTAAAATATATTATATTGAAAACGTAAAACAATAATTATAATTTGTAGTAAACTGAAATCAGAGTTAAATATCTTTGTCTCAATACCAAACCAAAAGTACTGTGAAAACAGTAGTCAAAACCAAAACCAAAATATATTGTTTCCACCTGTGTGCCAAGGTCCTACCCTTTTGCACGATCTAGAGGTACCACCTATGCTTAGCTAGACTTACTATAGTGCGCACTACTCACATTTGGGCAGTCAGTAGGATGAGGCTGCCAAAGGAGGAAGTCTAACTACCTAGCAAGTGGGGGGCCGGAAAAACCCCACTTAACACAACTCGGGCCAGGAGTTCAGTTTCGGGACGAAATCCCAGGGACGTCTCAGACGCACCTTAACCTCATAGACCAATAGAGCTCCCAGAGTCTGTTATAACCACCAAAAGAATTGTACCAAAATAATACCAATATGTGACTTGTGTCACAAAATTCCAATATCCAAAATATTACAAAAATATCGTAAAATTTCACCATTGACAAAATAATTATAAAACCGTTTCAAAAATATGATTTAAACCGAACATGCTCTTTACTTAAAGGTGAAAAGGTCAAAACGTCCTTACCTCTCGAGACGGACAATCCAAGCTAATTTAATCCAAAAATTCCTTCTCCTCGAACCTACAAGCTACAAATAATATAAACGGTTCAATAACTTAACCTTCCCACTAATTAATATCAAGACGATATTAACCCATTATATCGACTCACTCACCACTAAATAATTAACTCACTAACACTTTAACATTCCAATATTAAAATACAGCCTGTCAATCCTCCAATACCTACAATATTCCACAATTTAATCGTCCCTCTCCAAACATCAACCATAAACACCCTAAAAATCTGCCCTTAAACACGAATCACGGAACCCAACCTTAATTATACTTACTCATGAAGTTTACAACCTTATTTAATAATCCTCGTAATATAATTTTAAATTTGGTTCTAAACTTGAACAAAAGAAATTGAAATTGAACCAAAACTAAATATCGAACAAGACTAAAATTGAGGCGGGAACTTACAATTTAGATGAGAAAGATGTATAATGAGTTGGTGTAGATAAGGATCAAAATTGGTTTACAGTTCCGAATGATGGATCAACAGAAATCAGAGGAGGGAGAAGAACTTGGGAGCCGCAGAAGTAAGAAGAAAAAAAAAAGAAAAGGGTGAATGAATGATGGAGCAGGGTATACGTAGAGTTTCTAATATAATTTAGGTTTTTTTTTTTTTTTCCTTTCTGTGTTTGAGACGGAGTCCAATTCAAATATAAGTCGATTTGAAATTAACGTTCTACTTTAGGAAAAAATCAAAACCACTTTATTATGAGACGGTCCAAAATACTTTAATATTTTATAATGACATTGAAAATATTTTTCCAACTTAAAACCCGATTTAAATAAAATAGAAAAGTCAAGCTTTATAATTGACTCGGAAAATAACGGGTATTACAGACTCGATCGGGTGGACCTTAAAAAAGGGGTTCTATTTTGCGTTTTAGACCATACTCGGCCGAGTTATTGACCAACTCGGCCGAGTACATAGCCACTCGACCGAGTCACTGTGAGACTCGATCGAGTGGGGGTCGTAATAGACATTCTGACCTGATTGTGGGGTGCCACTCGACCGACTGGGCTAGGCACTCGGTCGAGTGCCCCCTGTACGAATTGTAATTCGTTTGCAAATTGTATTGTTTTTGAAATTGCTTTTGATTTTTGATAATTCGATGATTTTACCAAATCGGACATAAATATTGCACAATTTATGTTCGACTCGGATTTTATAAATTGTCGATTTTGTTGAATCGAATATAAACATTATGGGATTTATACTCGATTCTAAAATTGAATACTCGTTATATCCCATATTCGATTATTGAATCGATATGGAATACTAGAGCGAAAAAAATAAAGAAAATTGATTTGAATAGTTTTAAGTCAATCAAAACGATATGAATTTCTCTCCGCGTTTGTAGTGTCATAATTATAGCGTGACATCTACGTCGGCATCAACAAAAAAATCGAATTGATTGAATTAAATTGACTAGATTGTTAGATTCGACATCCAATTATGAAATTGGTATCGAACCTAAGAAATCGACGCTTTGCTTACATTAGAGGACTTGATTCCCTCGGCTTCTCCGACATCGAAATAAATCCCTGGAGATTATGATGTCGGATCTGCGTCAACGGGTTTCGACCCTTATTGAAAATTGATTTTAAAATTGATGAATGCGAGATTAATGATGACGACAACGAAAAGAATAACGAAATATTGTTTAAGTTAACTTATTTCAATAATCAAACGATCGGGGTGATGGGATAAGCGACCGTCAACGCGTGTGCAGTACACTTGTATGTTCGGTTTTCCTTATCCCACCATCACTCACATTTGACACAAATCAATAAGTATTTTAATGTTTTTGTACTAATTATATTATCGATATTATGATGCGATGAACAAAATAATAATAAAAAAACGAAACTAAGGACACGAAAAAAAAAAAAAAAAAAAGACGACGAGAAAAGAAGGAGAAGAGAAAGGGTTTTGACACCCTCAACCTACATGTTCTTGTCTCGGACCGGACTCGTAATCGTGGCTTTAACACAAGAGTTTCGAGGTGTATGAAGGTTGAGTTATGGTGGCTCGGGTTCGATTCCTAAAACTAGGTTTAGGGTTTGCTAGTGTAGAATTGCTTAGGGTTTGCTTAGGGTTGTCGTGTGTGTGTAGGATTGCTTAAGAGTGTGTAGAGATTAGGGTTGTAAAGTCTTTCAAAGTTGTGTTGCATGGAGTTGCTTATATAGGAAAAGTTAGGGCACCCGGTTTAGGGTTACTCGACCGAGTAGGTGGCTAACTCGGTCGAGTGGCCCGTTATGCCTGCAGTCGGGCTCAAAACAGGCCCACTCGATCGAGTGGGTGGGTCACTCGATCGAGTGGCCCAGATGGGTCGCGCAGGTCAGTCTTTTGGACCTTGACTTTGGATGTTTGATGATGTGAGGGGCTGTTTTGTGTGTCTCGGAAACGACTTTGACCGAGGTTGACCCAATCGCTAAAAGTCGGTTTTTATTCCGGTGTCGGTTTTGGTCCAAATTAGTCTTGTTTGACTCGGAATGATCCCCTGGGCCTGGATTCAAGGTTGATTTTGTGAGGTTTGTACTCCGTAAGTGCGTTAGCCAGCAACTAATGGATTTGAGCCCATATCCGAGCGCGTAGAAACACGTTAGCGTCCGATCATCATCGGGTATTTTTTGGAAACTGTCATAGACACCTGGCAGTCAAAATGCGGGTGTCTACAATCCTTCTTCCATTTTTTCTATACATTTCGTTTAGATTAACGTGTTGATTTTGGTGTAGGATTGTGTTGTTAGTTAGATTTGGTGAGGTTGAAGGAGGAGGAAGACCGAAGACGTTAATGACGTTTAATGCCTCGTACACTGAGTAAGTGAAAAGGAGTGAACATAAAACAAATTAAAGGCGAAAAAGCAAGGTGAACGAGTTCTACCGTTAACTGGTCATCTATAATACTCTGATTTAACTACTCCAAAAATACTTATTGTTCTCAGATTTATTAAAATTGGAATTATTTTCGGAAGACGCTCTATAGTTGATATTATTGCCATTAAATAAAATTAAAGGTGAAAAAGGAAGGTGGAAGGGTTCTACAGGTAACCGGTCACCCGTACTACTCTCGTTTAACTACTTCAATAATCAATATCAATATATCAATAATCAATAATAGTTGATTTATTAGGCTTTTTTCGAGCGATCTCATTGGTTCGTTTAATCAAATCTCAAATTAGAAAAGTATCATAAATAATAATAAAAAATCAATTAGAGAATCTTTTGATTATTACAATATATATTTAATTTATTATATTAATGTGATGTTTACAATTCTGACGTGAAAACCTTTAGAGTTCATTTTTTTATAACATTATCGTAAAATAAATTATAAAAATGAAATAATTAGATTCGTGTTAAAAAATGCTTTCATTAGAGTATAAATTTCATATCATTTGTTTCACATTTGTGATGAATTTATAACATATAACAATTTTAAAAGTATCTCACATCGACAAATTACAATATGATGATGAAATTCTATATTATAAATAAAGAGTATTAATTCGTTCTTCGATATCTACCAAAAGTCTTTTGAATCTAAAAAAGAGTTTCTAAGACTATAAACCTAAGTAATTATCGAGATGATGAAATTTTATATTATAAATAAGAGTAATCATTTGTTTTAAATATCGACCAAGAAAAACTTTTAAATTATCCCACATCGAAAAATTATGATGGGGTGATGGAATTCTATATTATAAATATTAGTAATCATTCGGTTTTAAATATCGACTAAAAAATTTTTGATATATAAGACTGCAAATTTAAAATCATCCCATATTTACAAAATTACAGTGAGCTGATGAAATTTTATATTATCAACAAGAGTAATGATGTATTTTTTTTAAATCTTAAAAAGAGCTGGTGGAATACTATAAACTTAAATAAATTATTTCACATCGAAAAATATGATAAGTTGATGAATTCTATATTATAAATAAGACTAATCATTCGTTATTAAATATCAATAAAAAAAACTTTTAAGTCTTAAAAAGTCTCTTAATAAGACTACAAACTTATATTTTGAGTCTTAAAATATATATTAAGACTATAAACTTAACTAAAACTATCTCACATTTGAAAAATTATAAAGTTTCATCAAACATAAATCTTTTGAGACTTAGAAAAGTTGTCAAGACTATACACTTAAATAAAAAAATTATATAAGGTGATGAAATTCTGTATTATAAATAAAACTAAAAAAAATTCTTTAGACATCAACGAAGTGAAATAATTCTCCCACATCGAATAATTATAATGAGCTTATGAATTTGTACTAAAGAAGAGTAATCATCGTTTTTAAATATCAACCAACAAAAAAACTTTTGTTTTTAAAAAAAACTATGGTGGAATTCTATGTCATTGTTTTTTAAATTATGATGAAGTCATAAATTTGTAGTCTTGAGTTTATAAAGAATCTTGATAAGACTACAAACTTAAAATTATCCCACATCGAAACAATTAAAATAAGTTACGGTAATGATTCTATATTATAAATAAGACTACAAATTTTAGTTAAATTTATCTCACATCGACAAATTATAATAATGTGATGAATTTTCATATTATAAATAAGACTAATTATTTGTTCTTAGATTCTTAGATATCAATCAAAATCTTTTGAGTCTTAAAGAAACTATTAGGACTATAAACTTAAGTAAAACTATCCCACATCCGAAAAATTATAAAATTTTTTCAAGCAAAAATCTTTTGAGTCTTAAAAAGGTTCTTAAGACTATACACAAAAGACTAATTATAATTTTTTTTCTTAGACATTAACCAACTTAGGTAATTCTCCCACATCGAAAAATAATGATGAGGTTATGAATTTTTACTAAATAAGAGTAATCATTAACCAACTTAGGTAATAGAGATTAACCAACTGAGGTAATTCTCCCACATCGAAAAATAATGATGAGGTTATGAATTTTTACTAAATAAGAATAATCATTGTTTTAAATATCAACCAACAATATTTTGAGTTTAAAAAAAGTCTTAATAAGACTACAAAATTAAAATTATCCCACATTGAAACAATTAAAATAAGGTACGGTGATGATTCTATATTATAAATAAGAGTACAAATTTTACTTAAATTATCTCATATCGACAAATTATAATATGGTTATGGTTCTATATTATAAATAAGACTAATTATTTGTTCATATCAATCAAAATCTTTTGAGTCTTCAAAAAACTCTTAAGACTAATTATCCATACTTAGATGTCAACAAGAAACTTTTAGTCTTTAAAAAAGCTATTAATAAGACTACAAATAAAGTTAAATTAAAATTATCACATATCGAAAAATTATAATGAGATGATATAATTCTGCGTAATCTTTCGTTCTTAGATAATATTAACCAACAATCTTTTGAACTAAAAAAAAGGTATAATTAAAGTATATAGTTAATGTATAATTATCCCATATCGAAATTAAGATGGTGGGATGAAATTCTATGTATTATAAATAGGGTTATTTCATAACAATAATACCAACTATGGGGGTGCTTCTTATATTAATACCAACTATACGTAATCCCATTTTAATATGAACTATCCCCACATTAATCTCTCTTTAGAACAAGTTACCGGCTACCTGGTGAGCCGGTTCCCTTTTCCTTTTAATTTCTTTTTGAATTAAAGTCCCCCTCCCACCATACTCTGTACACTTCCTCTCTCGTTACTACGTACTCTTCTCTCGCCATTGTTGAACTCGACATCTCCTATCGCCATTGCTTTTCTTAAATTTTTTGAAATTGTGGTAAATAAATTAGAGCATCTGACGTTTGCAAACAAAAATCTGACATTTGAAGGATACGAATTAGAGGAGGATCCAGATGAATAACCACATCTCATTGTATCAATGAGGGTTTTGAAGGTTGATAATGGAGGATGACTTTTAATTTGATAAATATAAAGGGGAAGAAGAAGAAGAGGTGCACCAAAACCTAGCAGGTCACAATTACCGGTTTTACAGGTAAAAAAAGGCATTGGTTATAAAGAGAGATTAATGAGAGGATAGTTGATATTAAAACGGGATTACGTATAGTTTGTATTAATATAAGAAGCACCCCCATAGTTGGTATTATTGTTATGAAATAACCCTTATAAATAAGGGTAATCATGCATCCGTCTATAAATAAAAGTTCTTAATTAGACTATATCTAAACTTAAATAAACTTAATTAAAATTATCCCACATCGAAAAATTGTAATAAAAGATGATCAAATTCGATTATATAATAAAGAGTAATCGTCTATCATCTAACATAGATATAAAAACAAACTCTTTTAAGTCTTCAAAATAGCTCTTAAAATTATAAACTTAATTAAGTAATTAAATTATACCACATCGAAAAAGTATGATGAGGTGATGAAATTCTATATCATAAGTGAGTAATCTTATGGTTTTAAATATCAACCAACAAATTTTGAGTTTTAAAAAGTTTTTAAAAGGACTATAAACCTAAAATTATCCCACATCGAAAAAAATAAAATAAGGTGATATTCTATATTATAAATAAGAGTAATCGTGCGTTTTTCCGGGTCTTTAAAGCATATCTTAAAACTATAAACCTTAAGTAAATTATCCTATATCGAAAAATTATGATGAGGTGATAGAATCTTATATTATCAATCAAAAAAATTATTCGCATGTACTCTTTTGAGTTTTAGAATAAGCTCTTAAGACTATAAACTTAGTTGAAATTAAGTTTGATTACTAATATCATGTGATCATCTTATTTATTATAATGATATAGATTGATCAAGTTTCTTATTTAACGAATATACATCGTTAATGTAATTAAGCCAATTAACCCGAAGCCAACTAACCCGTGCAACGCACGGGCTTTAATCTAGTATATATATATTTTAGACTTTTTCGAGCGATCTCATTGGTCCGCTCCATCAAGCCTCAAATTAGGAAAGTATCATAGATAATAAAAAAATTAAACTAGAGAATCTTTTAATTATTATAATATATGTTTAATCTATTATATTATGTGATGTTTTACAAGTTTTAGGTTAAAACCTTTAGAGTTCATTTTATAAAAAAATTATTGTAAAAAAAATTATAAAAATGAAATAATGAGATTCGTGGTAGAAAATGCTTTCATTAGAGTATAAATTTCATATTATTTGCTCGAAAAAGTGTTGAATTTATTACATATAAAAACATGAAAAATATTAAAAAGTATACCACATCGACGAATTATGACGAGTGGATGAAATTTCATATTATAAATAGGAGCAATCATTCGTTGTTAGACATCACAAAAGTCTTATGAGTCTTAAAAAACTCTTAAGACTATAAAATCTTTTCAGTATTTAAAAAACTCTTAAGATTATAAACTTTTGAGTAATCCAACATCAACCAATTATAATAATAATAATAATAATAATAATAATAATAATAATAATAATAATAATAATAATAATAATAATAATAATAATAAAACTTATGAATAAACTCATAATAGTGGAGTAAATAATAATTATTCAATTCATTATTAGATTATATATAAAAAAAACTTATGAATCTTACAAAATTCTAAATACTATAAACATTTAAAAAAAATTATCCCACATCTACAAATTATAATAAAGTGATGGATTTTTATTATAATATATAAATATAAGCGTAATCATTCGTTCTTAATTATAAATTTCATACACCCTCCGAGTCTGAATGATCTTCCCTTATTAAAATATATCTCACATATATTAATCAATGAGAAAGATCGTTTAGACTCGACGGGAGTATTATATTTGCTCGAAAAAGTAATGGATCTATTACATATAAAAATCGTATAATTATCTCACATCGATAAATTATAATAAAGTGGTGAAATTTTACATATTATAAATAGAGTAATCGTTCGTCCTTAAATATTCACCAAAAATCTTTTGAGTCTTATAAACTCTCAAGACTATAAAATCTTTAGAGTCTTTAAAAAAACTCTTAAGATTATAGACTTTTAAGTAAAATTATCCCACATCGTCAATGGATTTTATTGTATAAATAAAATTAATCATTCGTTCTTAGTTATATATCAACCAAAAATATTCTTGGTCTTAAAAACTGTTAAGATTATAATGTTAAATAAAATTATTCCACATCGAAAAATTATAATAAGGTAATGAAATTCTATTATATAAATAAGAGCAATCATTTGTCATTGCTTATATATAAGACTATAAACATTAAAATTATATCCCACATCGACAAATTATAATTATAATAAGACAATGAAATTCTATATTAACATTCGTTATTAGATATTAAAAAAAAACTTTTGAGTCTTACAAAACTCTTAAGACCATAAAATTTTAAATAAAATTATCCCACATCGACAAATAATTATAATAAAGTGATAAATTTCTATTATATAAATAAGAGTAGTCACATAAACTTACGTAAAGTTATCCCACATCGACATAAGGTAATGAAATTTTATATTATAAATAAGAGTAATCATTCGTCCTTGGATATAAACCAAATAAATTTTGAGTCTTAAAACATTTTTAATTATCAAATAAATTTTGAGTCTTAAAACATTTTTAATTATAAATAGAAGTAATCATTCGTCCTTACATATAAAACCAAAATTTTTTGAGTCTTGATAAGAGCTTCAAGTCTATAAAATAATCTAAAATTATAAAAATGAGATAATTAGATTCGTGGTAGAAGATGTTTTCATTGGAAAATAAATTTCATATTCATATTATTTGCTCGAAAAAATGATGAATCTATTACATACTCTATAAAAATAATGTACGATGACATTTTATATTATAAATAAGAATAATTATTCGTTCTAAGATTTTTCCACATCAAAAAATTATAATATTGTGCTGGAATTCTATTATATAAATAAGAGTAATAATTATTCTACGGATTTAACGATTATCCGATATAATTAAGTTAGTTAACCCAAAATTCTTAATAAGACTACAAATAAAGTTACATTAAAGTTATCACATATCAAAAAATTTATAATGAGGTCATAGAATTCTACGTTCCTAAGACTAAGACTAAGACTATATAGTTAAAATATAATTATTCCACATCAAAAAATTAAGATGGGATGATAGAATTCTATACTCCGTATATTTTAAACAAGAGCAATCATTCGTCTATAAATAAAAATTTTTAATTAGATTATCCCACCTCGAAAAATTATAATAAGATAATTTTTTATTATTATATAAATAAGAGTAATCATTTATTCAAAATATATAATAAGATGAATCAAATTCGATTATATAAATAAAAAGTAATTGTCTGTCCTTTTAACTTAAGATATAAAAACAAAATCTTCTAAGTCTTAAAAATAACTCTTAAAAGTATAAAATTAATTAAGTAAATTATACCACATCGGAAAAATTATGACGAGGTGATGAAATTCTATATCATAAATGAGTAATCTTTCGGTTTTAAATATCAACCAACGATCTTTTGACTCTTCAATTTTTTTAAAAAGACTACAAATCTAAAATTATACCACATCCAAAAAAATTAAAATAAGATGATGATTCTATATTATAAATAAGAGTAATCGTGCGTTTTTCTGGGTCTTAAAAGCAGATCTTAAGACTATAAACCTTGAATAAATTATGATGAGGCGATAGAATCCTATATTATAAATAAAACTAATCTTTCGTTCTTATCAATCAAAAAATTAATTCATTCTTAGATATCAATCAAAAAACTTTTGAGTCTTAAGAAATCTCTTAATTAGACCGTAATAAATTGAGCTAATAAGGTAATAAATTAATTCATTCTTATTTCCACATCGAAAAAATTATAATAAGGTGATGAAATTTTATATTATAATGTGAATAAGAGCATGTGTTCTTTTGAGTTTTAAATTGAGCTAATAAGACTATAAACATAGTTGAAATTATGTTTGATTCTAATGTCATTTGATCATCTTATTTATTATTTAACGAAGTACATCATCAATATAATTAAGCCAAATAACCCGTGCAGTGCACGGGCTTTAATCTAGTACGTATTATTCTCAGATTTATTAAAATTGATATTATTTTTGGAAGACGCCCTATAGTTGGTATTATTGTTGTTAAATAACCCTATAATAAATCGAAATCGGTTAAAATAGGAGTTAAATAAAATAGTTAATATTAGGCCTTGAGACGTAAACATTAAATTTATTATATAAATATATAATTCTTGATTAAAAGTCAAATAAAGTCAAAATCACAGTTATTTATAAAAAGATTGAAGTTTAAGTAATTAAAAGTATTTAAATAACAAATTGACAGATTTTCCAGAACTGCACTGTCTTACTATAAAATTCGTAATTAAATCATAAAAAATCAAAACAACGTAAGATTAGTGGGGTTGAAAACTTTAGAAACATAGTTACAACTTTTATTTCTGGAGGAAATACAAACTCCAAATAAAATATGGGTTTTTATTCGTATATTTAAAAATTATCAGAATTAGACACTCGATTGTATTTCTTTAATAAAAGACGTTTAAAAATTTATTTTAAATAAATTTCAATTGGAAACATTAACTAGACTCTTCATAGTTTCTGTACGTAAATTAACAAGATTAAATAAAAAGATTAACATATGTTTCAATTTAAATCTTTATCACAACTGACAGAATCGCGGATTAATTTGACACCTGTTCATAAACAATTTATTGTTACCAAACTACTTAGAATTATTTTACAAAATTAAATAGGCATAAATTCGACTTAAAATAAATAGTAGTCTTTTCAAAGTTTTTGGAAATAAAGTAATTAAAATAGAGTATTAATTCACGCAAAAACACTACAAGATTCTGAAACATGCTGTAACTTTATTAAAAACAATAAACTTTCAATTTGATAATTCATACTTTAAAATCACGAAAATTATAAAAAAAAATTATTAGGTGTATGTTTTAGTCTCGGCCTTATAATACTTTTTAATAGTTAAAAGAACGATTTATTATGAAATCTCGTAAAAACAATTTAAAATAACGAAATATGTGAAAATTTACGATTTTAAAGTTTTTGTTATTAAAAACAAGACATACATATATTGTCTAACAGAAATCTAATTTCTATACATGCAACTACAACAATAATATCACATAATACCGAGTAACGTGTCAATGTTACCTCAATCGAGATCTGAATCAATTAAATACTCGTCTTCGTCGGATCTAACACAATAGCCTACGGAATAATTAAACATATGGTATTAAAACCACATTAAGTGAATAGAAAGGAGAAAACGAGATGAAGAACGAATAAGAGTAATTAAATTACCCTCAAGATCGGAAAGAATTAGAGACGAATTAGGCTCGGATGAACAAAAAGGAGGAAGTTTAACTTAAAATAGAGGAGAAAAGAAACTCGTATTGTGAATAAAATAGACTAGAATGAATGAGAATATATATAAAAGAAATAAAAAGCTAAAAGATAGGAATAATCGAGTTACAAGAATCTTAACTCAACTAGGAAACGAGATGGTTGGGATGGAAAGAATAAGCAACGAATTGATGTGATAAATTTCCGATTAAAATAAACACGAGATAAGATTTAAAATAGATAGGATAATAATAATATGTAGTGTTGATAAAAGGTGACAGAAAATATTTCTCAAATCGATAAAAGAAGGTTCGTAAAATAATATAAGCGTTTATAAAGAAATCGGATTAAAACGCATAAGAAAATAATTATTTATGAAATCGCGTAGTTTAATAATTAAAATCCTTTTACGAAAAAAAATAATTTTAGGTTCGATAATGAAAGAGACCTCGAAATGGAAAAAATTTAGTTGATGAAATATTACAGAGTTACGATATAATCGTAACGGAACAGATAGCAAAGCTAGGAAATTTGGGGTGTTACAATCCTCCCCACTAAAAAAAAAGTTTCGCCCTCGAAACTGGAAAAAGGCAGAAAGGAAATCGAGATTTCAAGTACGACTCCTACGAAATTCGGGTTCCTATTTCCATCAAACAATACTAAGTCCATTAATATCAGGCACTAAGTGGTCCTACACGGTCTACAACCTCCAAAATTATCAATTGCAACAACCTCGAATACAAAGTCTTACATAACTATGCAATCAACAAGGTCAGAATCCACCAAACTATTCAAAGTCACATAATCATGATACCAAAATTCCACAAATAGCCAAAACACGACTGAACCAGTTAACCAACAAAGGCTCTAAAGCGATTCAAAGCTCGCCAGATTGTACTCGAAAGATATTCCATGATTTTCGAATAATGAACACTAAACAAAATCCACCAATCAACAATGTTCGAACACGAAATCCTCAAGATTAATCACACCAACATGTTTTCAAACACATCATTGGGATAAAGTTTCTTAGAAGTTCATCAAAGTTCTAATCAAAACGGTGCAACAACTATAGGATTAAATCCCAACGAAGCCACAATCTCGTTGGTCTAAGGGTTCTTAGTTGTAAATTCTTTTAAGGTGGTTTGCACTAAATTATTCCTTAAAACAAGCTTAGATCACTCAACTCAAAAATTCATAGGTTATAACTTTATCACACTCCACGATCTAATCCACCAAAACCAAGGCTTAATCTATGTCAACAAAAATTACTAAAAACATTAATGAGAACCTGAAATGGTACCACAGCACTCAGGCAAACGATCTAAACAAGGTTCTATGATCTTAAACGTCCACGGTACATCCATTAAGTACGCATTAGGAAGGAATCCCAAAATAATAGTATTATTTACACTTAGCTTGGTACTAGGTATCTGTCAAATAAAATATAATCTTACCATCCAAAACTGATTCGACTCCAAGTATTCCATATAATCAGGTAACCTATAACCCAAGGTAAACACTTAAGGTACAATCTTAATTCCATTGATTAACTAATACCATCATATCAATCCTCAAAAGCTCTTACCAGGTTAGGAAATAGGTACAACTCACAATCCTCAATCGTAGGTAATAAGGGGTTACTAATCCTCAAATATCTTTAACTTCCAAGAAGGTTTACTAAGATAAGAGTCGGTCATACCAAAGAATCTCAATAAGGAAGGTGGTAAAGTAGGAGAATATAACGAAGATTTACCACAAGAATGGAGATGAGAATTTGTAAGGGAAGAATCGAGAAGAAGCTGAGGCTGGAAGAAAAGAATCAATGATCCTAGACTACTAAGGTCTTGAACTAGCAGAGAATCTTCGGACCTCCATAGTTCACAAAGGAACTCACTGGATCTCTTCATCTTCTTGTAGAGGAACGACATACTAGTCATGGGTCACTCCATCATTGTATTTTCCTTGTAGACCAAGTTTTCTACCTGAGTCATCAGATGCGGAGAGTGCTAAGTAGGTCTTGTCCCGATGTAGAGCTGATAAGTGTGTCTTGTAGTGCTTATTTGTTGTGTTTGGTCCCGGTTTCTCTTGTTGGAATCGCTCTTTGGAGCGGTTTCTAGGCTACTCACGCTTCTTCTAGTTCATTTTAGGTTCCTAAGACCAATCTTGGAGAAGTGGAACGATTCCGTTTCGTTTCCGATACATATGGAGCCAATGAAGAGAAGCGACGATGATTCGGTGGCTTAGACTCGGTCCTGAGCTCCTTGGAGCCCATTCTCGAGCACCGAGAGTCGATAAGAAGCCTAGGAGGAGCAAGTAGGGGTCTACATGGCCGTGTCAGAAGCCTACATAGTCGTGTTGTGAGTTGGGAAGCAAAGAAGAGAGGAAGCAAGCTACAGCAGGGCGTCATGGCCGTGACCATGACCATCATGGCCATGAAGGGGGTGCCTCATGGCCCTGAGCCCCCTCATCATGACCGTGAGCCCCCTGTTTCTCCTCGCACTTTGTCACTTCATTCCCCTTATTCTTACAACCCTATAAATACCCTCCCTTTGGATTGTTTAAGCACTTTTGCACATCCTACATTATTCTAAACCCTAGATAGAGTTCCTCCTCTCATTAGCTTAATCTTTTCTTAATCTTTAATTAAACTTAGCTTAATCTAGGTTGTAATCCTTGTATTAAGAGAATTCTTCAAGATTCATCCAAGATTGACAACCTTGGGAGATTTATTTGGGTTTTTCTTATTAATACAAGTTCTTATCTTTTCATCCTCTTGTTAGTAGGTATAATCTTCTTATTCTCTTTACTCTTAATCCTTGTTTAATCTTTCAAGTTTCAATCTTTATTCATTGTTCTTTGTTCTTCCTAGTTTCTTCTTCATTATGAATGCTAGGGTTATTATGTTGATTTCTCTTGTTAGTGTTAGTATTAGTTTGATTATGTGTGAGTAGACTTATTGTGGGGTTAGTAGGGGGATTAAGTGTTGATTATGGATGATTAGGGTTTGATTGTGGGTAAAGGTAAATCCTTTGTTGCTAGTCACATATTGAGCACTCTATGTGTTTGTTGAATTGCTTGTTTGAGTTGTAGTGGCCATGCTTCTCATACTTGTTTTCATCTTCTCATTGTGTGATTGATTTGTGGTTGAATTCTTGCGTATTGGGTAATATCTTGCATGAGTATTCGGGTTTAGTCTTTGACACGAGAGTGCGGACTTTGGCTTTGACGCGAGAGCGCGGACCGACCTTAGTAACTAGGTGAAGCCTACACCCTTAACCTCCCAACTATCCTAAACTAACCCTACTCCTTCCCAATTTGATTTCTCCATCCTTGTTAGCAATCTTTTCTCTAGTTTGCTTGTTTTGCTTAGCTTTAGTGTTTCAATTAGTTCTTGTTATATCTAGTTCATTGCTAGTCTAGTTTCATCCCTTTTCGTCATCATATTTAATCAATTCTTCATTCTAGTTTGTTCATCCTTGTCACTTCTCTTCCTCTTGTGTTGTTTTAGTAACTTAGCCTTGTTTTTGAGTAGACCATAGTCTAGACACCTCATAACCGTCCCCGTGGACTCGACCCGACTTATCCTAACTACGTGTTAGGTTTTGTTGGTTACTTGATCGGTAGGACCCACGGCAAGTCCTACCATTAAGAGCAGTGTCAAGTCCACGTCTTGTCCACTCATCTTCTTCTTGGGCATATAAAACAAATATTTAATGCTAATCATTGAGTTACAAGAACAGGTAAAACCTAACAGTTAAGTCCTTTTGGTTTCTACTCATCTCTCTCTAATCTTTTATTAATGTTCAAATCATTTACTGGTGTTTTTCCTAAAATCAGGTGTAAGCATCGGGAGCAACGATGCTCTGATACCAACTGTAACCCCCTATAAATTCTAACGTAATACAGTGACGGAAACACTGTAGATTTGTGATTAAAACACACTGATGTTCTATATTTTACAAAAAGAACAAACGGCTAAAAAAAATGCCACTTTTCACAAAAGGGCTAAAAATAAAAATTCTCCAAATGGGTTTAACAATCCATAAATTAATATAAATGAAGTATAGTAGGATCCATGCCACTTGCTAGCTCACACCCAAAACCCAGCAGCAACAACCTGTCATGTTATAAACATAACATCCACAATTCAGTGGGGAGTAACGACGACGTTCTCCCAACCATATTACATGACATTAAAGCATAATTACTATTATAGCAAAATAGTTCAAAATGGAAAACATTTAAAATGATATAGTAAAATAATTTAAAATGATTGACAACCTGCAAGTCAATATCAACCAATAATAATAACGGGGTTATGGATGTGAATCAGTGCAACAGAATAGACTTTCACTAGGAGGATACTAAAAACTAGCTTTGAGAACTTAGTTCAAACAAATCAAACTTGGAGCCCATTCTCGAGCACCGAGAGTCGATAAGAAGCCTAGGAGGAGCAAGTAGGGGTCTACATGGCCGTGTCAGAAGCCTACATAGTCGTGTTGTGAGTTGGGAAGCAAAGAAGAGAGGAAGCAAGCTACAGCAGGGCGTCATGGCCGTGACCATGACCATCATGGCCATGAAGGGGGTGCCTCATGGCCCTGAGCCCCCTCATCATGACCGTGAGCCCCCTGTTTCTCCTCGCACTTTGTCACTTCATTCCCCTTATTCTTACAACCCTATAAATACCCTCCCTTTGGATTGTTTAAGCACTTTTGCACATCCTACATTATTCTAAACCCTAGATAGAGTTCCTCCTCTCATTAGCTTAATCTTTTCTTAATCTTTAATTAAACTTAGCTTAATCTAGGTTGTAATCCTTGTATTAAGAGAATTCTTCAAGATTCATCCAAGATTGACAACCTTGGGAGATTTATTTGGGTTTTTCTTATTAATACAAGTTCTTATCTTTTCATCCTCTTGTTAGTAGGTATAATCTTCTTATTCTCTTTACTCTTAATCCTTGTTTAATCTTTCAAGTTTCAATCTTTATTCATTGTTCTTTGTTCTTCCTAGTTTCTTCTTCATTATGAATGCTAGGGTTATTATGTTGATTTCTCTTGTTAGTGTTAGTATTAGTTTGATTATGTGTGAGTAGACTTATTGTGGGGTTAGTAGGGGGATTAAGTGTTGATTATGGATGATTAGGGTTTGATTGTGGGTAAAGGTAAATCCTTTGTTGCTAGTCACATATTGAGCACTCTATGTGTTTGTTGAATTGCTTGTTTGAGTTGTAGTGGCCATGCTTCTCATACTTGTTTTCATCTTCTCATTGTGTGATTGATTTGTGGTTGAATTCTTGCGTATTGGGTAATATCTTGCATGAGTATTCGGGTTTAGTCTTTGACACGAGAGTGCGGACTTTGGCTTTGACGCGAGAGCGCGGACCGACCTTAGTAACTAGGTGAAGCCTACACCCTTAACCTCCCAACTATCCTAAACTAACCCTACTCCTTCCCAATTTGATTTCTCCATCCTTGTTAGCAATCTTTTCTCTAGTTTGCTTGTTTTGCTTAGCTTTAGTGTTTCAATTAGTTCTTGTTATATCTAGTTCATTGCTAGTCTAGTTTCATCCCTTTTCGTCATCATATTTAATCAATTCTTCATTCTAGTTTGTTCATCCTTGTCACTTCTCTTCCTCTTGTGTTGTTTTAGTAACTTAGCCTTGTTTTTGAGTAGACCATAGTCTAGACACCTCATAACCGTCCCCGTGGACTCGACCCGACTTATCCTAACTACGTGTTAGGTTTTGTTGGTTACTTGATCGGTAGGACCCACGGCAAGTCCTACCATTAAGAGCAGTGTCAAGTCCACGTCTTGTCCACTCATCTTCTTCTTGGGCATATAAAACAAATATTTAATGCTAATCATTGAGTTACAAGAACAGGTAAAACCTAACAGTTAAGTCCTTTTGGTTTCTACTCATCTCTCTCTAATCTTTTATTAATGTTCAAATCATTTACTGGTGTTTTTCCTAAAATCAGGTGTAAGCATCGGGAGCAACGATGCTCTGATACCAACTGTAACCCCCTATAAATTCTAACGTAATACAGTGACGGAAACACTGTAGATTTGTGATTAAAACACACTGATGTTCTATATTTTACAAAAAGAACAAACGGCTAAAAAAAATGCCACTTTTCACAAAAGGGCTAAAAATAAAAATTCTCCAAATGGGTTTAACAATCCATAAATTAATATAAATGAAGTATAGTAGGATCCATGCCACTTGCTAGCTCACACCCAAAACCCAGCAGCAACAACCTGTCATGTTATAAACATAACATCCACAATTCAGTGGGGAGTAACGACGACGTTCTCCCAACCATATTACATGACATTAAAGCATAATTACTATTATAGCAAAATAGTTCAAAATGGAAAACATTTAAAATGATATAGTAAAATAATTTAAAATGATTGACAACCTGCAAGTCAATATCAACCAATAATAATAACGGGGTTATGGATGTGAATCAGTGCAACAGAATAGACTTTCACTAGGAGGATACTAAAAACTAGCTTTGAGAACTTAGTTCAAACAAATCAAACTTGGAGCCCATTCTCGAGCACCGAGAGTCGATAAGAAGCCTAGGAGGAGCAAGTAGGGGTCTACATGGCCGTGTCAGAAGCCTACATAGTCGTGTTGTGAGTTGGGAAGCAAAGAAGAGAGGAAGCAAGCTACAGCAGGGCGTCATGGCCGTGACCATGACCATCATGGCCATGAAGGGGGTGCCTCATGGCCCTGAGCCCCCTCATCATGACCGTGAGCCCCCTGTTTCTCCTCGCACTTTGTCACTTCATTCCCCTTATTCTTACAACCCTATAAATACCCTCCCTTTGGATTGTTTAAGCACTTTTGCACATCCTACATTATTCTAAACCCTAGATAGAGTTCCTCCTCTCATTAGCTTAATCTTTTCTTAATCTTTAATTAAACTTAGCTTAATCTAGGTTGTAATCCTTGTATTAAGAGAATTCTTCAAGATTCATCCAAGATTGACAACCTTGGGAGATTTATTTGGGTTTTTCTTATTAATACAAGTTCTTATCTTTTCATCCTCTTGTTAGTAGGTATAATCTTCTTATTCTCTTTACTCTTAATCCTTGTTTAATCTTTCAAGTTTCAATCTTTATTCATTGTTCTTTGTTCTTCCTAGTTTCTTCTTCATTATGAATGCTAGGGTTATTATGTTGATTTCTCTTGTTAGTGTTAGTATTAGTTTGATTATGTGTGAGTAGACTTATTGTGGGGTTAGTAGGGGGATTAAGTGTTGATTATGGATGATTAGGGTTTGATTGTGGGTAAAGGTAAATCCTTTGTTGCTAGTCACATATTGAGCACTCTATGTGTTTGTTGAATTGCTTGTTTGAGTTGTAGTGGCCATGCTTCTCATACTTGTTTTCATCTTCTCATTGTGTGATTGATTTGTGGTTGAATTCTTGCGTATTGGGTAATATCTTGCATGAGTATTCGGGTTTAGTCTTTGACACGAGAGTGCGGACTTTGGCTTTGACGCGAGAGCGCGGACCGACCTTAGTAACTAGGTGAAGCCTACACCCTTAACCTCCCAACTATCCTAAACTAACCCTACTCCTTCCCAATTTGATTTCTCCATCCTTGTTAGCAATCTTTTCTCTAGTTTGCTTGTTTTGCTTAGCTTTAGTGTTTCAATTAGTTCTTGTTATATCTAGTTCATTGCTAGTCTAGTTTCATCCCTTTTCGTCATCATATTTAATCAATTCTTCATTCTAGTTTGTTCATCCTTGTCACTTCTCTTCCTCTTGTGTTGTTTTAGTAACTTAGCCTTGTTTTTGAGTAGACCATAGTCTAGACACCTCATAACCGTCCCCGTGGACTCGACCCGACTTATCCTAACTACGTGTTAGGTTTTGTTGGTTACTTGATCGGTAGGACCCACGGCAAGTCCTACCATTAAGAGCAGTGTCAAGTCCACGTCTTGTCCACTCATCTTCTTCTTGGGCATATAAAACAAATATTTAATGCTAATCATTGAGTTACAAGAACAGGTAAAACCTAACAGTTAAGTCCTTTTGGTTTCTACTCATCTCTCTCTAATCTTTTATTAATGTTCAAATCATTTACTGGTGTTTTTCCTAAAATCAGGTGTAAGCATCGGGAGCAACGATGCTCTGATACCAACTGTAACCCCCTATAAATTCTAACGTAATACAGTGACGGAAACACTGTAGATTTGTGATTAAAACACACTGATGTTCTATATTTTACAAAAAGAACAAACGGCTAAAAAAAATGCCACTTTTCACAAAAGGGCTAAAAATAAAAATTCTCCAAATGGGTTTAACAATCCATAAATTAATATAAATGAAGTATAGTAGGATCCATGCCACTTGCTAGCTCACACCCAAAACCCAGCAGCAACAACCTGTCATGTTATAAACATAACATCCACAATTCAGTGGGGAGTAACGACGACGTTCTCCCAACCATATTACATGACATTAAAGCATAATTACTATTATAGCAAAATAGTTCAAAATGGAAAACATTTAAAATGATATAGTAAAATAATTTAAAATGATTGACAACCTGCAAGTCAATATCAACCAATAATAATAACGGGGTTATGGATGTGAATCAGTGCAACAGAATAGACTTTCACTAGGAGGATACTAAAAACTAGCTTTGAGAACTTAGTTCAAACAAATCAAACTTTGATCTCTAACTAGGCTACTCAACCATAATAGAACGGCGATTTATCAATGCGAGATCCTAGCTTAAGTAAATATGCACACCCCTCCTGGAACACCAAGTGTGCCCTGTTCAACCCGACGGCGTCTTACATGTGAGGTACGAGCCTAAGGTCAATGAACATACACTCCTGGACAAGAACATGCCCAGTTCAACAATCAATGCATCTCGCTCGGATACACTAGCCTTATAGCTGATGGCAAAACTTATACTCTAAACTGTATTACTCTACCCGTACACTTCCTCTATTTCATAACTCCAAAACAAAGCCATTATCAAAATTAAATAGGAATATAGTTTTTTTTTCAAAAGAGAACATTATATTTATTATATAAATATATAATTCTTGATTAAAAGTCAAATAAAGTCAAAATCACAATTATTTATAAAAAGATTGAAGTTTAAGTAATTAAAAGTATTTAAATAACAAATTGACAAATTTTCCAGAAATGCACTGTCTTACTATAAAATTCGTAATTAAATCATAAAAAATCAAACAACGTAAGATCAGTGGGGTTGAAAACTTTAGAAACATAGTTACAACTTTTATTTCTGGAGAAAATACAAACTCCAAATAAAATATGGGTTTTTATTCGTATATTTAAAAACTATCAGAATTAGACACTCGATTGTATTTCTTTAATAAAAGACGTTTAAAAATTTATTTTAAGTAAATTCAAATTGGAAACATTAACTAGACTCTTCATAGTTTCTGTACGTAAATTAACAAGATTAAATAAAAAGTTTAACATATGTTTCAATTTAAATCTTATCACAACTGACAGAATCGCGGATTAATTTGACACCTGTTCATAAACAATTTATTGTTACCAAACTACTTGGAATTATTTTACGGAATTAAATAGGCATAAATTCGACTTAAAATAAATATTACGGAGTAGTCTCTTTTCAAAGTTTTTGGAAATAAAGTAATTAAAATAGAGTATTTTTTCACGCAAAAACACTAAAAGATTCTGAAACATGCTGTAACTTTATTAAAAACAATAGAACTTTCAATTTGATAATTTATACTTTAAAATCACGAAAATTATAAAAAAAATTATTAGGTTATGTTTTAGTCTCGGCCTTATAATACTTTTTAATAGTTAAAAGAACGATTTATTATGAAATCTCGTAAAAACAATTTAAAATAACGAAATATGTGAAAATTTATGATTTTAAAGTTTTTGTTATTAAAAACAAGACATACATATATTGTCTAACAGAAATCTAATTTCTATACATGCAACTACAACAATAACATCACATAATACCGAGTAACATGTCAATGTTACCTCAACCGAAAATCGAATCAATTAAATACTCGTCTTCGTCGGATCTAGCACAATAGCCTACGGAATAATTAAACATATGGTATTAAAACCACATTAAGTGAATAGAAAGGAGAAAACGAGATGAAGAACGAATAAGAGTAATTAAATTACGCTCGAGATCGGAAAGAATTAGAGACGAATTAGGCTCGGATGAACAAAAAGAAGGAAGTTTAACTTAAAATAGGGGAGAAAAGAAACTCGTATTGTGAACAAAATAGACTAGAATGAATGAGAATATATATAAAAGAAATAAAAAGCTAAAAGATAGGAATAATCGAGTTACAAGAATCTTAACTCAACTAGGAAACGAGATGGTTGAGATGGAAAGAACAAGCAACGAATTGATGTGATAAGTTTCCGATTAAAATAAACACGAGATAAGATTTAAAATAAATAGGATAATAATAATATGTAGTGTTGATAAAAGATGTCAGAAAATATTTCTCAAATCCAATAAAGAAGGTTCGTAAAATAATATAAGCGTTTATAAAGAAATCGGATTAAAATGCATAAGAAAATAATTATTTATGAAATCGCGTAGTTTAATAATTAAAATCCTTTTACGAAAATAAATAATTTTAGGTTCGATAATGAAAGAGACCTCGAAATGGGAAAAATGTAGTTGATGAAATATTACAGAGTTACGATATAATCGTAACGGAACAGATAGCAAAGCTAGGAAATTTGCGGGTGTTACATTATTGCGAAAGACCCACCTAGTACCAATGAGGGTACGATTAGATGGTCTAGAGACAAGATGCCATACCTCATTCCTTTTGAATTGATTGAGCTCTTCTTGCATGGCAATTAACCAATCCGCATCAGTCAAGGCGACTGTGACATTTGGAGGTTCGATTTGAGAAACAAAGGCATTGCATGCATAGAAGTTGTTGAAGGAGGATCTTGTCCTAACTCCGGATCTTATGTCACTGGTCAGATTTGAGAGAGGATGTGAGCTTTGATGCTTCCATTTCCTTGGAGTGAAAGCTTCAATTTCCTCCTCGACTGCAACAGTCTCGTCGACTGTGGTATCTTGGCTGAAGGATGACTCCACGCCAGATGTAGAGGACTCTCCTTGTCCTTTTCCTTTAGAGGCTGCTTGAATAGTGGAGGCAAGATCAGTATCAGGAGGGTTGTTTGTTCCCCCTGAACTTGTGCCCTCATCAGAATGCAACGGTCTGTCAGACTGTGGTTCAGCAGCTTCACCATTTTCACCTTCTTGAAGTGTGCCTTCATTTTGTACGAGTCCTATTTCAAAATCATCATCTTCCTCATTATTTTGTACCTGCTCAAGAAGACTAGATTCATCAAAAATGACATGCACACTTTCTTCCATAGTCATAGTTCTTTTATCATAAACTTTATAAGCCTTACTATGACTAGAATAGCCCAAGAACACGGCCTCATCACTACGTGGATCATCTGTATTTTTACCATTATTGTGCACAAAGCATTTGCTCCCAAAGCATCTAAAGTAGGAAATATTAGGTTTTCTTCCACGTAGCAATTCATATAGTGTTTTGTTGATTATGCTTTTTATCATGACTCGATTATGAATGTAGCAAGCGGTGTTAACGGCCTCGGCCCAAAAGCTTCTAGGCAACTTACTACACAAAAGCATCGTTCTAGCCATGCTCTCAAGGGTTCTATTCATTCTTTCAACAACACCATTTTGTTGAGGGGTTATGATCTACTCCATTTTCATCACAATAAGCACCAAAAGATGAGTTTTCAAATTCGGTTCCATGATCGGTTCTAATAGACACTAATTTTAGGTCAAGTTTGTTTTGAATCCTTTTTAACCAAATAAGAAATTCATCAAATGCTTCATCTTTGGAACTTAAGAATAAAGTCCACACAAATCTAGAGTAATCATCAACAATCACACAAACATATCGACTACCACCTCTACTTCGAACTCTCATAGGACCACATAGATCAATATGTAACAGTTGCAGTGGTCGTGACATTGTAACAATCATTTTGGATTTAAAGGAGCTTCTAACATGTTTTCATTTAGCACATTGATCACACTTTGTCAAAGTCAAATTACATGTTAGGAAAATCATCTACAAGATCTAATCTTCTAAGTGTATATAGAGTTTTAGCACTAATATGTCCAAGTCTATTATGCCACAACCAAGGATTATTACGACACTCATGCAAGACATGGTTTGACCACTTAAGGTGTTTAAGTCGGTTACGTACATATCTTTGACACGTCTTCTTTTAAGCAAAACCTCATGAGTACTAGTGGCATCTATTATACGACACAAATTAGTACTAAACTCTACCAAATTATCATAATCACACAATTGAGAGATACTAAGAAGATTGTTGTTTCAAACCTTTGACAAGCCGCACATTGTCGACACAAACTAATGAAGACTTACCAACCTTTCCAAGCCAATGACTTCACTTTTATTTTTGTCTCCAAAAGTTACCGTGCCACCATTATATGCTTCAAGTGAGAGGAATTGGCTTTTGTCTCCCGTCATGTGACAAGAACATCCACTGTTTAAATACCAATAGCGGCGGCCTCTCACCAAGCCTACAAAACGATCAAGGGCTAAGTTTAGGAACCCAAACTTGTTTGAGTCCCTTTGTCACAGTCTGCTCGATCGTTGCTTTTCTAATCCAAACTTGTTTATTCCTTTTGATGTTGTGGTTTTTTAGTTTACAATGTTTATGCACATGACCAGTTTTACCACAGTGATAACAAGTGATGTATTTGGGAAGTGTCACATATTTTCTTTTCTTAAAGTCTCTTTTAGTGGGATCCGGATCATATATGTTACAGTCCCGACGACTGTTACATTTAAGCCCTTTCCCACCCCTTTTACGACACAAGTCATCTTCTTGAGCAAGAAAATTAAGCACGGTTTGACTTTCTTCCTAAGTTCTATAGACACGTCTAGCCTTAACTAACTCATCTATGGTTGTTTGAATGGTCAATGTAAGGGACTCATTTTCTTTTGACACCTTCTTAACTTTTTCTTCAAGAGTGTTGCATTTGACTTTGTACTCACGAATAATCCTATCTCTTTGCTCAATTAGACCCTCTAAGCTGTGAGCACATGCTTCAAGATGTAAGATCTTGGTATTTGAAGAATTAGACTCACAAAATTTTTCTTTAACAACCTTTTCTTGAAGTTTTCTTAAATACCCTTTGACCAAGTTGAGAATGACCTTAAGACACTCATTTTCTGTGGACAACTCAATCAACTTAGAGTTAAAAGACTCATTATTGCACTCGGGTGGTTTAGATACTTCTTTTTGGAGATCATGAAGTTCACTTATCAGACTCGTATTAGTCTTTTTCAGATTTTTTATCTCATCTTTAACTTCAGAAGTCAAAGTCACACTGTCTGTTGCTTGGAGAGTTTCTTTAAGACGGATGTTTTCAGTGGCTATTTCTTCTATTTCTTCTTGCATAGCCAACGACCTTTTAGTTTGGCTACGACACCTATCAAATAGACTATCAAGAAGCTTACACACTTTATCTTTAGAGTAAGTTCGGACATTTGCTTTAAGTTTGATTACCTCATTATCGGAGTCGGAGTCAGAATCATTGGGATTAGCCATGAGACACCTAAGGTGTTCAATTTTGGAGTTATTATTTTTGGTGAGACACATTTTAGCTTCTAACTCCTCTTCTATGGTTTTCTCTTCCTCGGAATCCGATATACCCCAAATAGCCGACATGACTTTGTGTTTATATTCCTTTTTAGCCTTTTTCACGTTTTTCCCTAGACCTAATGTCATCCCATTTAGGACATTCCTTAATTTGGTGATTTTTATCACCACACTTAAAGCATCCTATAGTTGAGTTAGGTCGTTTTTTAGGAAAACATTTTTTATAAGAGTTGTTTTTGAACTTACGGTTTCCTTGACCATTTACCAACCCGACTAGGTTCTTTGCAAACATGGCAAACTCATCCTCTTCGTCCTCTTCCTCATCACTTGAGGTGGACTTTAGAGCAAGACTCTTTCTCTTGGCGTTGTCACTAGAACGCGTCACGAGGTTTAGTTCGTGAGCCATTAGTGACCCCATTAGTTCATGAAGGGTCAATTTGGATAGGTCTTTGGCTTCCTCTATGGTAGTGACCATGGGTTGCCATTTATCGGTAAGACTACGAAGAATTTTTCGAATGATGTCTTCCGACTCGAAATCTCTTCCTAGACTCTTAAGCTCATTAATGATACAAGAAAACCGACTTGACAAGCTATTAATGGATTCGTCCTTTGACATGTGAAACATCTCATATTTTTGCATGAGAAGGTCAATACGGTGCTTTTTGACTTGAGACGTACCCTCATAAGCAAGCTCGAGGGAATCCCAAATCTCTTTAGCCGTAGGACATCCACTAATACGACTCACTTCCTCCTCTCCGATACATCTTTAGATGATGGACATGGCTTTGGAATTTTTCTCGACAATTTTAAAGTCATTTTCATCATATTTAGACTCATCTTTGATTGTGACTTTTCCGGTCGTGGCGTCGACAATAATAATCTTTATAGGTCCATCTTTAATAATTTTCCAACATTGATAGTCAATACTTTTGATATAGTGTTCCATTTTAAGTTTCCACCATCCAAAATGCTCACCGGTAAAGACCAGGATCTTGGAGTATTTCGAAGAATCCATATTGTAGGATCAAACTCTAGGGTGCACGTGGTTAGCCTTTTGAAGAGTACTAGGCTCTGATACCAATTGAAGAGTTTATGGATCTCAAGTATCTAAGAGGGGGAAGAGCTGAATTAGGTACCTTTTAAAATTTTAACTCCAACTTTATGAATTAAAGAGAGTTAGACCAAGTGGACGACTAAGTAGACAAAGAAGTGAAGACTAGTAAATGCAACAGTCAGTCTGGCCGTGATATATTTGCCTTGGCAAGGATTTAAGCCACAGAGCAAACGTCACAGTATAGTAGATTGTAGTCTGACTGCCTCTATTTCTCTTAACCAAGGGTAATGTTACATTTACTTTGAAAAACACTACTAAAGTTAATATTAATCCACGAACAAATTAAAGCGAAGCTAAACGACATGTGTTCTACGTTGTATGCAGCGGAAACAAAGCGAGAAGATTGAACACATTACGTTTTTGAATTGGTTCGGTCAACACTCTAAAGGCCTATGTCCAATGCTTTTCTTATTAATAATTGTTAAGTAATCTACTCCGAAAACTTAAACTTTACAATAAGAACCTCATAACCTACTCCGGTTACGACTCTAGAGTTTGGAAGACTACTCCTTCTCCTAACTCTCCAATGACCTACTCTGGTCACGACCAATAGCCTACTCCGGCTACGACTTTGAGTTTACGAGAGTACTCCGTCTCTAACTCACCAATGACCTACTCCGGTTACGACTCTTAATAACTTAGAAAAGTTACAAGATTACAATCTAACCAAGTTAGATAGGAGTATTCAAGACTCAATGTAGCAGTTCGTTCGACTGTGACTTTTGAAGACTTTGAAAATATTTTGCAAAGACTTTTAAGATAAAACTTTTGATGAACAATTTGCAATGTGAGATTTGTGCTGAAAGTCTTGGAGAATAAATGTGGTGAGCATAGCAAAGGGAAGATTGAAACTTCTTAAGAGGTCAACACTTTTTGGAATACACAAAAAGGTTGTAGCTTTTATCAATGATACATAAAGAAGGCAATCTTGAGGGAGTGGAACTAGAGGTGGCACTTCGGGCCGGGCCGCCGACGCCGGCCCGATCCGGCACGAACCCAGGCACGACCGGCCCGGCACGAGGGCAAAATCGGGCCTGGCACGGGCACGGCCCGTCGGGCCTCGGGACGGGCTGCGGCGAAGAGGTGACTGAAAAACCCGTGCCAGGCACGGGCACGATCGGGCCCGATCCGACACGGCCCGCTGACAGGCACGCGGGCTGGCCCGACCAGGCACGACCGACCCGGGCACGGCGGGCCCGAGGCACGGCCCGGCCCGGCCCAGCACGGCCTCAACGGTCCCCTGCTCTTCCCCTGCGCATGCTGCAGTGCTGCTACTTTGCGCATGCTGCAACTCTGCTACTCTACTTTACTTTTTTTTTTTTTTTTTTTGGAGAAATGCTACTCTACTTTACTCTTTACTGCTCTTCCCTTTCCCAACACTCCAACAGTCACCTGTACAACACTCCAACCTCTATCCCCATTTCCCAAAACAACCCAACGTCTCTTCTACAGTTCTACTTATTTAAGTTATTTCCTCTATTTTTTTTTTCATTTCTTTTCCTATAAAAACTCACTTTCATCCATCTTCATTTCACAAATCATTCTTATAATCATTCTTATTAATCTTTTAAAATCTCAATACTTTATAAGCCTACATTTCTATATTCTAAAATATTCTAAAATATAATATAAGTTATTAAAAGTTATTACTAATCGTCTAATCCTATAAAATTATTACTGATATATATAAAAATTATTAATTATTAAAATTATTACTAATCTTATAAATAATATATACAAAATATTATAATCTTAATATAAAAAATATTATATATTATTCTTGAAATTTGAAGAATTAAAGGTCTTGGTTGCGTTTTTGGTGCTAATCTACTATATTGAAGAATTGATCGTATCGGATTTACGGGTTTTTTTATTAGTCTATCGATTCTCGATATTCGACCGCTTCTCCGGAACTCTACAAACTTTGTTTGCATTTTCTAACTTAATCTCCTTTACTTCAATTTTGTTAATTATTGTTGTTTATTACTTAATTAGTTAGTTATAGTCTTCACTTATTAATTTATTATAATTAAGTTACCTCCTAAATAATTTCTTACGTATTAACTTGTCAATTAACTAAAATATTAAATTGGTAATTGTTATTAATTTGGGTTATTTCATGACATTAATACCAACTATGGGGGTGCTTCTTATATTAACACCTACTATACGTAATCTCGTTATAATACCAACTGTTCTCTCATTAATCCCACATTATAACGGCCCTCATTTTTACCGGCTAAAACCAGTCATGGTTACCTGCTGCTTAATTTTGGGCGTTTTCTTCTTGCTGCTACTCTTCTTCTTCCCCTTTCATCCTCATCAAATTAAAATTCAACCTCCATATCAACCTCAAGAACCAACTTAAAATTACCAATCGACAAATCTAATTGCTCTATAAATGAGAAAAGCTACAGACAATAGACTAATCTAACTCATCGACCAATTGATTAATTGACCGCCGCCTTCAACCACGTCGCACCATCAATTGACGCGCCTCCAGACAACCGCTCCACCATCTACGGTGAGCCACCACCAGCCACCACGCTCTTCACCCTGGGTATTAGCGCCGAAGCCTTCGCCGCGCACAAACGGAGCTTCCTCGGCTTCCTCCATCACGATGCAAGTTCACACTTACGAGTACATTCTACGTTCTTCTCCCTTTTGGTTTCATTTCGATAACCTAAATCCCCAATTCTTGTTTAATTTGATTAATTGATTGTACAGGTAGGTCAAGGGATCTATATGGATCCACTCTTAAGCCTTTGCATCCGTGCCTGTAACCCGGTTAACGCTTTTTCATCCACAGGATGTGCTCCACTCTGAACAGAGTTCTCCACATTAACATCATCGGTTTCATGGTTAGCTTGACTATTAGTTACGTTGCCATTCGTTGGCGTTAGTGGCCTGCTGCCTGAACCTGGGTCGATACCTGCTGCACCTAACTGGATGCTCTTCAACCTTTCTCTGATTGCATCTAGACCTCCAGTGGCCCTTTTGGTTTCATTTCGATAACCTAAATCCCCAATTCTTGTTTAATTTGATTAATTGATTGTACAGGTAGGTCAAGGGATCTATATGGAAATGATTCGTAAAATGATTACTGACGAAACCCGTCACCGTCTCATTGTCGATCTCTCTGATCTCTATGACCAAAATTCCGACTTAATTCGAAGGTTTCGCTGATTCACTCTAAAGGAGGTGATGTAATGGTGGTTTATTGGGTGGGTCGAGGTGGAGAGTGGTGGTGTATTAATGGTGATGGCCTGATGGGTGAAGAGGGTGCGTGATGGCATTTGATGTTACTTTTTTTAAAGGTAAAGGGTAACCGGTTACTAAGGTAGCCGGTTAGGCGTTATAATGTGGGATTAATGAGAGAACAGTTAGTATTATAACGAGATTACGTATAGTAGGTGTTAATATAAGAAGCACCCCCATAGTTGGTATTAATGTCATGAAATAACCCTATTAATTTTGTTAGTTGAATTGTTAATTAATTTGATAATTAAATTATTAATCCGTTAAAATACTTAAATCATGTCTGAATCATACAACACCGAGTCAGCGTCAAAAAGGAGTCGATCACAACAACGTCAAGGTAGCGTAGAACAACCCTCCGGTTCACAAACACCACAATCGGAGGCACAGGGTCAATTTACGACCCCACAATTTAATCAATGGTCCGGTGTCACGCCTTCGTTCATGAACTTTGGCAACCCGAGTGGGTCGACCCCTTATGGTTACGATTTAACCGGGGCACAAACGGGACAAGGGTCCCAACAACCTTTTCACATGACGCCCAACTTATTTAATTTTGATATGTCGACATACTCGGCAATGTCGGGTAGACCACCTTTACCACCATATTCTTTTACACAAACGGGTCAACAATTTACCCAACAAGGTCCAGAAGGACCACAATCGTATACAGAGTCTGCACAACACGACACATCGGCACAAAGCGTGTCACAGCTCACAAATGTAAATGTACAAACAAGAAGGGGCAACCCGTCCTATGACGGTATAGTTTGGGAGAGTAAAGAAGAAATGGCTAAATTGTGTGCAATTGGTAAGACAAGTAGAGTATGGCTATCTTTCACTAAGAGTGTAGATAAACAACATGCTAAGTGTAATAATTGTGGAGGTGTGTTTAGTGGTAAAAGTTCATCGGGTACCGGTCACCTATCACGACACGCTAAAAAATGTGTTCCCAAAGAGACCGATCAAACATCCCTTGACCAATTTGTGACCCGACCCGAATCAAAAGAAGCGTATAAGTACGATTATAACACATGCACTGAGGAATTATCTAGAATGATAATTCAAACGGAAAAACCTTTCACTTTATCTGAACACCCAGCGTTTAACAGATACGTAAAAGCAAACCAACCGGGTCATCTAGAAACGAGCCGTAAAACAGTCAAAAGTAAAGCAATGAAACAATATATGGAGGCTAAAATGGAGCTTATAAAATGTTTCAAAAATATGAGATCTAAAATATCGTTAACATCCGATGGCTGGGACTCTGGCTACGATTACTCTTACCTATGCTTAACAGCTCACTGGATAGATGAAAATTGGGTTTTACAAAAAAGAATAATTGAATTTGCAAGATTAGAAAGTCCGCATACCGCTACTAATATCCACGACATTATTGTGAGAGCGATATGCGACTATGAAATTAGAGATAAAATTTTGACGGTTACTTTTGATAATGCAACGTCTATGACTTCTTGTGCTAACATGTTGAAGACTAGTTTACAAAATATTTTTTTAGATGGTAAATTGTTACATGTTCGATGTGGTTGTCACATTTTAAACCTGTGTGTTAAAGACGGTTTAGTGGGTCTACGACACTATCACGCCAAGTTTAAAAAAATAGTTATGCACTTGAACACGTGTCAGTTGAGGCGCCAAGATTGGCGTCACTTTTGTAAATTAAATAAAATTAAATACAGAAAATTTCCTGCAGAAAACAACACGAGGTGGAATTCAATGTACACAATGTTGCAGTCATGTTTAGAATATAAGGATCCGCTAACTACTTTTTGGAACACTCGTTTTCCCGATCAACAAATACTTGAGGATGATTGGGAGAAAATAACAATGTATATCGACTTGTTGTCCGCCTTTGAGGAGGCGACCACTGCATTTTCTCATGCATATAAGCCTACGGTCCCTTTTTTCATTGCTAACCTTGACAATATTGCCACTATTTTCCAAAAATATCGAGGCCTACCTGATTACACTACGTTTCTACCCGACATGGAGGCAAAATGGCTAAAATATTGGGACGATATTCCTCTTGTCCATGTATTTGCAGTGATTTTAGACCCTAGGTGGAAATTTGAGGGTGCCATAAACGTTGTTGAAAGTTATAAAAAAGCAATGAACCTAGAATTCGACAGGGAGGCCTATGCGGCCTCGGTTAGACACGACTTTGGTGTAGTATTTGGTGAATACGAGCGTATTTATGGTCAAACTAACCCCACCACTACTTCTCGATCAGCTGCAGGTGCTAACAGTAGCCGATCGACGATCATTACAGGATTGGGCAAGGCCATGTCACGGATGTCTCGACTGATGCCATCTTCTCAAGAAACACGGGCGTCCGATCTTGCTGAATTTCATATGTACCTGCGATATGATTATTTCAACAATATTTCCGAATTCGATATGCTAAGCACTGATCTTCTATCATGGTGGCGAGAACATGAACTAGGTCTTCCGGTGATGTCAGCAATGGCACGAGACTTCTACGCCATTCAAGTTTCATCTGTAGCGTCCGAACGTTGCTTCAGTGCCTCTAAAAGGGTGTTGGACGAAAAACGTACGTCTTTGTCTTGCGACACCCTCCGCATGTGTATCTGCTACAAAGATTGGTTGGATGCAAGAGACCGAAAACAAGGTCAAGAACCAAGAGATAGTGATAACGACACCGATGATAGCCCTTCGAGTGGCAGTGTCGAATCGTAGAGTCGTAGACATAATTATTTTTTCAATTACAATTTCACAAGTCGACTTTAATTATTTTTTAGTTTCTTTTACCTACTACGAAGATTTTATTTATTACTTTAGTTTGTATAATGATTTTTCAGTAAAAATAATATTTTTTTCCTTTTGTTATATAAATTCTTTGTGTCTTCGTACTAAATGTTTTTTTATTATATAATATAAAAAAGAGTGTTTTTTTTATACTAAGTGTTTTTGTGTCTAATTTTTTTTATTCATTAAATTATTTAAGTGTTTGTGACTTTGTGTAATTGTATTTGTGACTTTGTGTATTTAAGTATTTAAGTACTTTGTGTTTGTGTTTTTGTGTATTTAAGTATTTAAGTTTTTATTGTGTTTGTGACTTTGTGTAATTGTGTTTGTGTACTTTGCTGCTGGTCTGCTGTCGTGCTGCCTGGCCTGCCTCACTCTCCAAGGCTCCAAGCCTCCAAACTTCCAATTTCCAAAGTCTCTTTTCCCCATTTTTTTAATTTTTTTTTCATTTTTTTCTTATAAGTTATACCCCACATTCATCCATGATCCATCTTCAATTCATACTTTCACAGTATTTCGTATATATATATATATATATATATATATATATATATATATATATATAAATTATTACTAATCCAAATAACATAATACAAAATACTGTAATTTTAATATAATTAGTATTAAATACGAAATAGATCGAGGCACGACTCGAAAATCGGCACGAAAACCGAAGCACGGGCACGAGCACGAAAATAGCACGACGGGCCGGGCACGACCGGGCACGAGACCCGGCCCGAGCACGGCACGACTGGGCCCGTGCCTTGGGCCGTGCCTCGACGGCAAGGTTGGACGGAGCTCCGTGCCGGGCACGGCACGAGCCCGGGTCTAGGCACGACCGGGCCGGCCCACCTAGGCACGAAGCCCGCCGGGCACGACACGAAGTCCGGCCCGGCACGACTAAGTGCCACCTCTAAGTGGAACAAAGAAAGCAAGTTAAAGGTTTTCCAAATAAAAGAGAAGGATGAAGCTCAAGGTTGAAGCTAAGCAAAATAGGACAAACACTACTTTTGAGGCAACCACTTTAGGAGAGAGAGAGAACTCTCTTTTGGTGTTTAATAAAAAGTTTCACAACTATTTATGGGTTTATTTGGGTAAACGTTTTTTATCAAACAAAAACACTTGTTTGCTCACCACTACACTTAAAAGTCAGTTTTGAAAAGATTTAAATGATAAAAGTTTTGAGGTTTGAAATCTTTTCCTCTTGAAGAGGGTCGAACAGAAGTAACAGTCAACCGAACTGTGACATACAGTTAGGTTGGCTAGTTACTTGAACTTACTACAATGTGCCAAAAAAAACTCTTATCTTTACAAAGTGACACTCATTGACATTCTTGATTCTTTGGGTAGCTTGTCTTGATCTTCAATCAATCATTCTCAACATTCATCAACTAATTCTCGATTAAGCACAACCTGAAAAGTTTGAATTAATAAAACACAAATTAAATAGGCTAGTCATCATCAACATACCCAACAAAAGGGTCAAATGTTTTTGAATGTCCCAAAAAGAAATGCGTATCCTTTATTAGATATGAACCGAGCTAGGGAGTACTAAAAAAAACTTTGGGTAAAGAGATAAAAGAAGAAGAGAGATAATTACAAGTTATGGTAAATTATGGAGAGGGTAAGGTGTGAAAAATGATGCTAAGTATCGTTAGGAAAAAAAAATAATTCCGTTATTTTAATGTATCTATTCTAATTCGCTTTTTACATAAATTTAAGATGGCTAACATTTAGCCTATTTGAGAAGAACTACCTAACATTTTATTTTTCGCGAAACATTACCTTAATTTTAATCGGTGTCGTCAAACACTACCAATTGACGATTGTGGACATGACATAGGTCCACCCCGATGCGGCCACGCGCGGGTTTGGGGAGGCGAATGAATCTCCATATGAGATGGTCAAATTGAAATTTAAATCGAAGTTGGAGTCGCCACCGAATTTTATGGTTATTCGAAACCGTTCAAGCCCACTCTATGTCGTAGTGGGCCGTATACAAAATACGACCCATTTCCGATGTCAGAGTTTATTGGGCTCGTCCCTTTGCAGTTTGATATCGATGCCGACTTGATCGGTTAATCGTATATTGAATGACTCTCGTTGCCAGTGGATTCGGACATCCGGAAACCACGGTTCAGAGTAAGGGGTGAGGGTACGTGTTGGGAAGTTCACTAAGAACACTCAACCCCGCCCGCACATTAGCGGCCTCTACTAGGATATCGAATGATTTTTTAATACGCGCGTTAGTAATACGATGAATGATATGCAAACATTGTTTTCCTAAACATGCGAGGAATGGAATGTGTTGCTAAGTTGGTTTAATGCATGAAAAATTAACGTCAAAGTTGAATTTAGCATGTGAGATTCGTTTTAGTATAATAAAACAAATGATGAAAAAGATATGAATTTGCTACAAGGATAAACAAACGAGTTAGTATCGATTTGTGAATAAAAATATAGCAAATATAATAAATATACGAGATCGAGAAAAATATTAATCGAAATCTGAAAAATATCGTTAAAAGACGTTGTTTGTATAAAAAACGAAGCTCGAAAAATAATAAATAAATAAAAAGAAAAGGCGTGTCGTGTGACAGCCGGCCGCGCGGCTCGCCCGGGATGCCGGTGGGTCGCGTGACAGGCTGATTCCGAAAGCGGTTTTTTTTAAAATTCGATGCCTTTATTAAATCGCGTACAAATATCGCATAATTTGCACTCGATCTAATATTTTCGATGTTCGTTATATTCGATAATTGACTACGAAATCAATATCAAATACTTCGAATAGTTTTAGAAAAGATATAAATTTTAGAAATCGTTTCGTAGAATAAGTAATAAAACGAACGAGAAAAGCTAAAAAAAGGACTCGGGTTTCACGCCCGTACGCGAGTCGCCTGGGTGGGGCGCGACTCGCGTGCGGGTCTGTCCCGGTTTCGCTCGTTGTTCGAAAATCGTTAATTTGATAAATCGCGTACAAATACGAATTAATTTATACTCGATTTATATTTTCGATATTCGTCGTATCCGATATTCGATTATGAAATCGATATCGAACATTCGGAATGAATTTTATAAAAGGTTTTGTAAAATTGTTTTAAAAAAGCGAGTTTGAACGAAAAAAAGATGTAACGATTTTTAACGTTGTCGAGATTTAATTTAATTCTTTTAATACAATATTCGATTATAGAGAATCGATATCATATTTTTTAAGAATGTTCGATATATGAAAATAGTTTTTAATAGTATCGATATTAGAAAATAAAATAAAAAAGCGACGAACGACCCGTAATAAAAAATGACGAGAAGGAGAAGAGAATGAGAAGAAGAAATCGGGTTTGGTACACCCTCAACCTACATGCTTCTGTTTACTCGGATCAGGGCTCGTCAGAACGTGGCTTGGGCACAAGAGCGTCTAGTGGATGTCGGTGAGTTATGGTGGCTCGGTTCGGTGGGACGTGTGAAGGGTGTCGGGTGTAGGGCCGGTTTCCTTCGGGTTTGTAATATCGGTTTCTCGATGCTAAGTTTTATGCTTATGAGTGTGTGGGAATAATTGATGGTTGATAATTGATAATTTTTTGTGTAAAAGTGTTTGAATGTATGGGAATAATTGATGTCCCTAAAGTGTTGTATGCAAGGGGCTATTTATAGGGAGTTCCCGACCTTGGCTAGGAGAGTTTGAACTACCGTTTAGGATAGGAAACGTAAGAATTTGAGAGGAATGAGAATTCCGCTTTCTTGTGAAGGAAGAAAAGGAACCGTCTGGTTGGTAGGCTACTCGGCCGAGTATCCTAGCTCGGTCGAATGTTCGATTCGGTTTTTGGATAGAATTCCTACTTGAGATCGAATTCTATCCTTAAACGGATTTGTTTAATATTTTGTGTAGCTAATTTTGTGTAGGATTGGAGTATGAATCAGCCGTGTGAGGTGTCACGGCTGACTTACGTGTCTCGGGAAAATCTTTGACCGGGTTTTGACTCGGTCGCTAAAAGACGGTTTTACCCCTGGTGTCGGAATCGACCCAAATTAGTCTTATTTGACTCGAAACGACCCACTGGGCCTGATTTTGGAGTTGGTTTCGTGAGATATGTACTCTATAATGAGCCCAAGCCAAATGCCAATGATTTTGAGCCCGTTTCTGAGTATGTTAAAGCATGTTTGCGTCCGATCATCATCGGGTGTTTGTCGGAAACTGCTATAGACACCTGGCGGTCAAAATGTCGGTGTCTACAGAGCCCCCACTCTGACTGAGGCTTGGACAAGGCGAAAGTCAGAGTAGCTACCAGGTCAATCAAAGATTAAAACCTGGCAGACTTCCGGTCGGGTCGTTTAAGGTCCATTAGACCTGCGTAAAGGGCCCGCCGGCCGGAGACTAGAAATGTACCTGAGTTGATGATGATCACTCCGTGGGGAATCGAACTTGTCGTATAAGTCTATGCCGCTGGGGAGTTGATTGCACGGTTTTGCTTGAGTCGTCCTGTATAATGATTTATGCAAAGTTTGCATGTAACACATTTTTTAGGAGAAATGACTCGCGCTGGGGAATAAAAAATGAGTTTTGCTTAGTTTTGAAATCGAAGTCCTGAAAGCAGCTCACGTGCTAGGAAATAGGTTTTCAAAATTGAAATGGGTGGAAAAAAAATTTGCAATTTAAATAGACCGAAATTTGACCTTGTCGAAAAGGGTTTTCTCAAATGGCTAAGTTTTGCAGATTTTAAAAAATGAGAATTTGAAAAGAGAGACCTATCGACAGACTCGACGCTGGGCGTGACCGGACGAGTTGACAGACACGACTGGACTCTCGAGGGGTTGGACCGTGACTCGGTAGGGGGGTGGACCACCTAACAAGACTCTTAAGTTGCGCTATTCCGTAGCCTAGGCGAGTGGCAACATGGTCGAATCCTCGGAATGGGACGGATGTGCTATGGGGGGATTGCAATAGTCTGTAATGAGACTGTTTTGGCATGACAGGACTTTTAGCAGTAGCAATGCCGTAGTCTAGTACTCTTCTGGATTTTTGATTTTTGGGTACATTTCCAAAGTGGGTATTGCCCCGAGCCCTGACAGATTCTTGTCTTCGACTGAGCCGAGCACTAGGACACACTATAGAAAGGAGGCTAGATTTTTGAATTTTATCTGGATTTTGTGAGTGGATGGAGGTTTTCTGCCTAAGAGAAGCCCCCTGGACGACAAAGCTAGCTGTTGAGAACATGACGGTGTAGTGACTGGAATGACGGTGCTTTTAGAATGTGTGTCAATGTAGGCGGTTGTGCCTCTGTTGAAAGGCTGCCTACGTATTCACGTGTAGTGAAATCAAACCATGTCGTAGTTCAGTGGATTGGAAGATTATGTGGCCTAGTCTAATAGGACTTTGTGTGTAACTAGCCATAACAATGGTGCAGGCTAGGTGCATTCCCAATGATGTCTTGATCAGAGGGCTAGAATGGTTAGGATATTGATCATGTGACTATGAGCGTTCTCCGGGGTAGCCCCCAGAGGCGGTGTGAACTATTTGGGCATGTTCTATGCCGACCACAAGTTAAGTTCCCGTGCTTGGGGTTGGTAATTGGTTTGGATAAGAAGAATTGGGATGGGATTTGACGAGTTTTGCTCTCGGGGATTTTAACAAGTTCTGCTCTCGGGGATTTGATGAGTTCTGCTCTCGGGGATTTTAACGAGTTTTGCTCTCGGGGATTTTAACGAGTTTGCTCTCGGAGATTTTAACGAGTTTTGCTCTCGGGAATTGGTTTTGATTTTACGGGATTTGGTTTCCATGTCTGACCCTAATGGTTTGGGGTATGCTATGGAGCTTGAATCCTTAAAATTCCGGGCTGTCTCTAGCCTGGGTCTCGAGAAGGTCTTGAGGGTTGTAATGTGGGAAGGCTGAGTGTGGTATTAGCTGACCAGCTTGATTGTTGCTCCCCCATTGGATGGTATGGGTTTTGATAATTTTGAATTGTTTGAATTGACCGTTTTTACTACGGTCACGGGTATGATGGCCTGCTTTTTTGTTTTGGCCTTTTGCTTCTTTTTTTTTCATGGACTTTCGATTTCTTTTTTTTTTTGCGTCCAGTTTTTTTTTTTAAATGGCCTGCTTTTTGTTTTGGCCTTTTGCTTTTTTTTGATGGCCTGCTTTTGTTTTGGCCTTTTGCTTTTTTTTTTTGGCCTGCTTTTGTTTTGGTTCTTTTTTGTCAGTCAGACTAACACATAAGGTAGGGATTGGTCGGTCTTATTGGAGGGGTGTTTATTGTGGGAAATGGGCTTGCCTCCCGTCTTGAACCCAAACTAGGAGACTACCTAGATTTGTCATAGGATTCGATACCGCTCCTGCTACGGGTAGTTTTGTGGCTTTCTATGTCAGGCATGGAACAGGTAAAGGAAAACACGGGTCTCGATTTCCAACAGTCATTATAGATGTGCCTGTAATAGTCACGTGCATGTGCTCACAGTGTATGACGGTGTTCATCATGTTCTCGGAAACACATAAGGAAACTATATATGAGCAATAGAAAAGCTGATTTTATTGAATTTTGAAAAAGATGACAGAATGCAAAAGACTCTGACTCTGATTTGGAAATGAGGATGTAGGGTATCCTAGACTCGGACTCAGACTTAGACTCGAATCAGATCTGGACTCGGATGCTCGGTTGGTTGTTTTTTTTTGGTAAGGTCTTCGACAGGTGCCACGACTCGCCTAAACTCGGTTTTGCGCAAATGCAAGAGAGGGAGTCAAACTAGACGCGACCCGGGGTGACTGGAATGACAAAGACTCTTGGATCGGGATACACGAACGTTGACCTAGACAAAGTAACGACCGCGAATTAGACTTGAGCTGCAGAAGGGTAAGTCCAAAAATGGGGCGACCGTGTTTGACCGCGTCGCGTGCTCGGACCAACCGTGGTGACCTAACCCTAGGTGACTCGAGTGTTCATAGCGTAGGTTCGACTCGAAGAAGGCATCATAAGGACGCCGTAGGGTACTTTCTAGGGTAACCGTGGTTGACTGCTCGGGTGGAGGACAGCCCCCGAGTAAGACTAAAGACTCAGATGGTGCGACATCTAAGTGACTCAAAAGTGGGGTACGTGATACACGTGTAAGACATGACCCTTAGAGCAACCGTGATTGATCGCTTTGCTAGAAGGTAGCCCCCAAGCGGGATCAAAGACTTTGTTAAGACTCGAGTGTCGGACGAGTGACCCTTAGACGTAAGGGTCACGAGCCTTTTGTTATAGGGCTATGCCTTGTAAAAGGTTGACTCGGAAAAGACACTTAGACGGGCGACTCGTGAAAGGTGGGCCTCCTTTAGGATCCAGCTGTGTGGGCTGGGACCTGTTCGAAAGAAGGTTCACGTGAGACGTTCCCCAGACTTTGGACTCGATTTGTGTAAACGGGCCAACCTTTGTAGGAGTATGTCCTATGTAGGTGGGCCTGGCCTTAGTCTAATAAGGCGGACTGGGATAGGGAGGAAACTCATGATATAAGATCGACGGAGTTTCGACGCTAAAAGACTCGACGACTTACGACATGACCCGACACTGCTAAATACGGGAAGTCCTAAGAAGAGGAAGGATTTGAAATTGAAGTTTTGAAAGCCCGAAGAAAAAATTCGGGGAGAACCGGCCCTTTTTTTCGAAAAACGGAAAAGGTGGACCGGGTTACGGGTTTGAAAGTTCGAAAATATTTTCGAGTTTTGAAATGGGCATAATACCGGCTAAAAATAGGCTATTTTGAGTAAAATCGTGGATCCTAAATTCGGTATATGTCCCGGGTTTTGAAATTGGATATTTTGAAAAAGGATGCAATTTTGAAAATGACGGTTTTTGAAAGACGACTTGTAAATCAGGTAGCACGTAGTCATGGAAACAGTATAACGACGCCATGTATGCTCTAATTCTAAGTCTCGGTCAGTCTGAAAGGGTCTATACCAGTGTACACAGCCTATCGAGAATCGGGGCGGACTTCCTAAGTCGAGTTGAGCTTAGAACATGCCGTAAAACCCATACGAATCGGCTAATGGACACCTTCGACATATCCAATTTGGACTACATCGATAGTATAGTGGGACGTCGGTCACCAGTACCGGCCCGAGAAAATATGGGGTTATGCATGAACCGTAAAACTAAAACGCGTATTGTACTAGTCAAACGATTTCTATTCGAGTCTCACCCTGAGGATGCTGAAGGTCAGTAACGTATCAGTTAATCCCCAGCGGAGTCGCCAAATTGTGGACATGACATAGGTCCACCCCGACGCGGCCACGCGCGGGTTTGGGGAGGCGAATGAATCTCCATATGAGATGCTCAAATTGAAATTTAAATCGAAGTTGGAGTCGCCACCGAATTTTGTGGTTATTCGGAACCGTTCGAACCCACTCTATGTCGTAGTGGGCCGTATACAAAATACGGCCCATTTCCGATGTCAGAGTTTATTGGGCTCGTCCCTTTGCAGTTCGATACCGATGCCGACTTGATCGGTTAATCGTATATTGAATGACTCTCGTTGCCAATGGATTCGGACATCCGGAAACCACGGTTCTGAGTAAGGGGTGAGGGTACGTGTTGGGAAGTTCACTAAGAACACCCAACCCCGCCCGCACATTAGCGGCCTCTACTAGGATATCGAATGATTTTTTAATACGCACGTTAGTAATACGATGAATGATATGCAAACATTGTTTTCCTAAACATGCGAGGAATGGAATGGGTTGCTAAGTCGGTTTAATGCATGAAAAATTAACGTCAAAGTTGAATTTAGCATGTGAGATTCGTTTTAGTATAATAAAACAAATGATGAAAAAGATACGAATTTGCTACAAGGATAAACAAACGAGTTAGTATCGATTTGTGAATAAAAATATAGCAAATATAATAAATATACGAGATCGAGAAAAATATTAATCGAAATCTGAAAAATATCGTTAAAAGACGCTGTTTGTATAAAAAACGAAGCTCGAAAAATAATAAAAAAAAAAGAAAAGGCGTGTCGTGTGACAGCCGGCCGCGCGGCTCGCCCGGGATGCCGGCGGGTCGCGTGACAGGCTGATTCCGAAAGCGGTTTTTTTTAAAATTCGATGCTTTTATTAAATCGCGTACAAATATCGCATAATTTGCACTCGATCTAATATTTTCGATGTTCGTTATATTCGATAATTGACTACGAAATCAATATCAAATACTTCGAATAGTTTTAGAAAAGATATAAATTTTAGAAATCGTTTCGTAGAATAAGTAATAAAACGAACGAGAAAAGCTAAAAAAAGGACTCGGGTTTCAGGCCCGTGCGCGAGTCGCCTGGGTGGGGCGCGACTCGCGTGCGGGTCTGTCCCGGTTTCGCTTGTTGTTCGAAAATCGTTAATTTGATAAATCGCGTACAAATACGAATTAATTTATACTCGATTTATGTTTTCGATATTCGTCGTATCCGATATTCGATTATGAAATCGATATCGAACATTCGGAATGAATTTTATAAAAGGTTTTGTAACATTGTTTTAAAAAAGAGAGTTTGAACGAAAAAAAGATGTAACGATTTTGAACGTTGTCGAGATTTAATTTAATTCTTTTAATACAATATTCGATTATAGAGAATCGATATCATATTTTTTAAGAATGTTCGATATATGAAAATAGTTTTTAATAGTATCGATATTAGAAAATAAAATAAAAAAGCGACGAACGACCCGTAATAAAAAATGACGAGAAGGAGAAGAGAAGGAGAAGGAGAAATCGGGTTTGGTACACCCTCAACCTACATGCTTCTGTTTACTCGGATCAGGGCTCGTCAGGACGTGGCTTGGGCACAAGAGCGTCGAGTGGATGTCCGTGAGTTATGGTGGCTCGGTTCGGTGGGACGTGTGAAGGGTGTCGGGTGTAGGGCCGGTTTCCTTCGGGTTTGTAATATCGGTTTCTCGATGCTAAGTTTTATGCTTATGAGTGTGTGGAAATAATTGATGGTTGATAATTGATAATTTTTTGTGTAAAAGTGTTTGAATGTATGGGAATAATTGATGTCCCTAAAGTGTTGTATGCAAGGGGCTATTTATAGGGAGTTCCCGACCTTGGCTAGGAGAGTTTGAACTACCGTTTAGGATAGGAAACGTAAGAATTTGAGAGGAATGAGAATTCCGCTTTCTTGTGAAGGAAGAAAGGGAACCGGCTGGTTGGTAGGCTACTCGGCCGAGTATCCTAGCTCGGTTGAATGTTCGATTCGGTTTTTTGATAGAATTCCTACTTGAGATCCAATTCTATCCTTAAACGGATTTGTTTAATATTTTGTGTAGCTGCTTTTGTGTAGGATTGGAGTATGAATCAGCCGTGTGAGGTGTCACGGCTGACTTACGTGTCTCGGGAAAATCTTTGACCGGGTTTTGACTCGGTCGCTAAAAGACGGTTTTACCCCTGGAGTCGGAATCGACCCAAATTAGTCTTATTTGACTCGAAACGACCCACTGGGCCTGATTTTGAGGTTGGTTTCGTGAGATATGTACTCTATAATGAGCCCAAGCCAAATGCCAATGATTTTGAGTCCGTTTCTGAGTATGTTAAAGCATGTTTGCGTCCGATCATCATCGGGTGTTTGTCGGAAACTGCTATAGACACCTGGCGGTCAAAATGTCGGTGTCTACAACGATTTCTGTTAAAATTTCGTCACAGTGGGACCCATATCAATAGAGAGTGGCTTTATAGGTCGAGTCATGACTCAAAAATGATACGAGTAATTTCATTGTTATTGTTTGGGTATCAAACAATCATATACCTCCCGCCGGGTATGGCCGGCGATCCTCCTTTCCCGATATATGAAGCTCAGAGTGCCGGACCTGCACAGGGAGCAAACAAGGGCCTTGGAGGGGTTCCGAGGTTGCCTCTCCGACGCTCAAGTCAGTGATCTGGATTGGAGGATAGAGGTAAGGTTATGAAGGATATTACTTAACTTTCTAGAGAGATATTTTGTGTGGATGACATGTTGGTTCTTCCCCCTTTCTACATGGGTGTCTTGGGGGTATTTATAGGACTCGAGGTATGGAGGTCGGCCGCCGGACCCCGAGCTAAACCGATGGCCCCTCTCCGGCTGGAGAGAGCCGGTAGGCCGGCTGGAGGGGTGACGACTCGGTCATAACCTAGCCGGCTGCCGACCATAGCTGTGGTGCCGACCCCCGTCAATTGCCCCTCACTGGATGTCCGCCCAGGGTCATCGTGGGCTGCTTTCAGTGAAGAGTTCCTGGGTGAGGTGCCGCAGGGCCGGTGTGGGTTTGCGTGCAATCCGTTCGTCTTCCCTACTAGCCTAGGTTGTGTGTAGAGGTAATGATGGCTTTTGATTTCCCTAGATTGCCTTGGTTGTTGCATGCATTTAATGGTGTATATGCATGATTCTAGCTCCCCTATATAAGGTCTTCATTTTTTGCCATTTTTGGCATCATTTTCCCATTCCCATTTTTCCAGAGCTTTAACTTACTTATGTCGTCCTCTTCTGGGAGCAACTCTCCGCCTTCCGCCGTGGTTCATCCAAGCCCTCCTGTTCGGCGCAGGAAACGTTCCCCTTCTCCGGAGGGTTCGAAACCTAAGTATGGACGCTGGATTTCCCGGGGGCCACCTTACCGCCCACCGGCGCCTGTGGAGGCTGCTCCTCCTGCCCCTCCTCCTGCTACGGGGGTTGTAGGGCGTTCTCCCACTGATGATCATGATCGCCCTCGCCGGCGTGCCAGGGTGCACTTCGGCGTTTCTGAGCCGGACGTCGATCCGGATTGTCCGTCGTCGGGCGATCCTTCCGGCTCCTCTTTTTCGAGCAGCCATTCGTCCGGGCCATCCTGGATGGGCGGTCCTCTTTGCCCTAGTGACTCATCGGGCGAGATGGCGGAGGGTTTCGACACCCTTCGTGGGATTCGTGCCCCCCCTCCCTCTCCTGCCTCCTCCTCTTCCCCTGCTACCTCGGACTCCTCTCTTTCTGATGAGGACACTGAGGGGGAGGATATGGAGTGAGGTTTTCTTGGTGTCATAGGTCCGGAGGGTGCCTTGTTTTGTCGGTTGGGGCTAGTAGGTGGAAAGGCGGTGTATTCGGCTCTTATTTTGTACTAGGTAGTTTTTTGTGTAATTTTGGGGGTTACCGGCCCTTTCCTCTATTTTGTATTACTCGGTTGTCGGCTCTCTTATCCTGTGTATGTTTGACCTTGTTTATTGAATGTGAAATATCGTACTTTGCGCCCCAAGTCACGCCTTCCCACTTATCTGTCTCTTTTTTGTATTGTCTTTTCGCATTCTGTGTTTTTGTTGTTGCATTGAATGCCACCTGCCCCTTGTCAGTTAATCTGGTGGGTGGCCCTAGGAGGTGTTCTTTATATAAATAGGGGCTCCCCCCCTCATTTGCCCCTTATTTGCCAGTTCACTCTCTCACCAAGTGTTAGAGCAAAACTTCTTACTTTCCTCTCCTCTCTGATTTAGTCGCCGTCTCCTGCTTCGGGAGTCCTAGTTTTTTCGCCGGCTTTTCTAGGTTAGTTTTCTTTCTCTCATCTTTCGTTTATTCCTTTGCTCTCGCGTCATGTCCACCCGTTCCCAGCGCGTTCGTTTCGGGGAAGAGGATGAGTCGGGGATGTCGGAGCGTGGCGGGACCCAGGGTAGTGGGTCTGTCGGAGGGGCCGACGATTCCTCGTCGGGGGAGTCTGTGGAGGAGGTGGAGCCTGTTTATGCGGAGCCCATCCGGGCTTTGCGCATTTCTGCCGGGGAGTCTTCCACTTTTGCGAGGGGTGGCGGAGGGCTGCCGTCATCCGGCGTTTCTGGGGGGAGTGTTATTGCCGGTAGTTCCATGGTTCTGCGCCGTCGTCTTCAGAAAGGGGATTCTTGTTTGGGGGACTCCTCTAGGGTGGGGGCGTCTTCTCCCCGTCCCTCGGCCTCTGTTTCCGGGCCGGTGGAGCCGGAGAATGAGGGTGTTGAGAGCAACCGTCGCCCTCTCCTTCACGCCAGTACCTTGGTCGATGAGGGTTGGCGTCAGAAAGTCCTTGATGTCGAGGGTCTTGATGCTGCTACAGAACTCTACCCTCTCGGGGAGGGTTATGAATACTTGCTGCCGGACCCGGGGCAGTCCATTTGCTCTCCTCCGGAGGGATGTGTCGGAGTATCCGTGGAATCCCTGAAGTTCGGCCTCCGTTTTCCCCTCGACCCTTTCGTGGAGGCGGTGTTCTGTCGTATGAGGTTGGCGCTGGGTCAGCTGACTCCTCAATCTTTTCGTGCCATCATCTCCTTTTGTTGGGTGTGCCGGTTTAGGAGGTGGAGGCCTTCGGTGGAGGCGTTTAGGTTCATGGTGCGTCTTAAGGCGTCGTCGTCTTCTTATTGGGCCCTTGGCCGGCGAGGCAAGTATGTCACTTCTTATCCTATCCTATCGAACTGTCACAAGTGGAAAGGTGCTTTCTTGTATGTTCGTTCGGCTAGGCCCTGGGCCGTCCCCCGGTTTTTCCAGTCGGATGTACGCGTCAATCTGGAGAGTGATAAGGAGATGGGGAGTTGTTTGGATTTGAGGGAGTCCGGCTTGGGGCAGTCGGATAGGGAAGTTGTGGCCGCCTTTCCAGCCGTTATGAAGTGGTCGGGCAAGGAGAGGGTGGCCGCTCCTTCAATATGGCTTCCTCACTATGATTTGATCACGAGGAATGATTTTCTGGAACGGGTGGGCATGTGCAACTCTGTCGCCGGCTCAGGTATCTGGCGACCTACTTATTCACTTGTGTTGTCTACCTTCCTTGACAGTTCTCAGACCCTTAAACCTCTGCCCATTTTCCTGCCTAACTTTGCAGGCGACAGGTCGGCTACTTGGACGCCTGAGGAGATTGACCTGTTAGGGTTGGATTCTTCTCTCCGTCCTCTCATTACCACGCCGCCGGCTCCCCCGTCGGACCGCTTAACCATCATGACCCACCAGAAGTCTAGGCTTTCCAGGATGAGGAGGGCGGCGTCGTCGTTTGGCGGGGCTCCTCCTCCGAAGAGGCAGGCCGTGGGTCCCTCTGTTGATCCGGAGGGGGCCATGAGTGTGGCCGGCGCGCAGGTTGATTTCGGGGATTCCGAGATCGTCACCTCCCCAAGGACTACTAGCTCGCCGGTTGTCACTATTGCGGCTCTTCCCGAACAGGGAGGAGTTGCCGAACCGTCTTCCGGATTCCGGGAGGCGGCTGCCTGCCTGGAGGCCTCACAGGACCGGGAAACTATGCGCGATGTTGCCGCCGCCGTGGATGCGCCTCTCCCCACCTTGTCTGACCTTTCTTTTTACAGGATGTTGGAGGGAGACGTTTCGCCTGTTGACCGGATTCAAACTCTTGCCCAACTGGATACCGTCTATCGTGGCCTGGGGGAGGATTTGTCTAAGGTTGTCCAAGCCAGTATTAAGATCAAGAAGGCGGCGGAGGAGGGCGCGAGGCTGATGTCTCGCTTGCAGGAGGCAGAGTTGAAGCTGGAGTTGGAGAAGCAATTAAGGTCGGCGGCTGAGGCGAAGCTGGAGTCGGAGAAGAAGCTAAGGTTGGAGGCTGAGGAGAAGGAGGTGACCGGTCTCAAGGAGCTGGAGACTCTACGGGGGGTCCATTCCTCCTGTGAGTCGCTCAAGAGGGATCTGCAGGGGCAATTGCAGTCGGTTCGTGCTGATATGGGGTCCCTTCAGTCGAAGTTGGCGGCTGCTGAGCAGGAATTGGAGAAGAAGTCTGGTGAGATTGCCGACTTGTCGAAGGAAGGTGACGCAGCTTTTCTAGAGGGAATGAATGCCGTTGTTGACTTGACGTCAAAAGCCCTTCTTGAGTATGACCCGAGTTTCGACTTTGGTCGGTATAATCCGATATATCAGCGAATTCAAGCGGAGGAGGATGAACGTGAGGGTGGGTCGCCGGTGGCCGAGCCTCCTTCCTCTCCAAAATAGGAACTCGGGCCGTCGTCCTCCTGTGCCTCATGTACCCTCAGGGAGGGAGAGGAGGGGGCGGCAGATGAGCGGGCAGATACTGCTAACTCCTCTGCCCCCTCTTGAGGCTTTTGTGGATCTCCTCGCACCTACCCTTTTGAGGTTTAGGCATAGGCTTACCCTCCATGCTTTATCCTTTGTATTCCTTTTTGCTTTGTTTGTAGGTGGCGCTTGATCCTTTGGGGACGGCTGCCGATCTTTGAATTGTCGTAGCCTTATTTTGACTCATTGTTGTAACAAACGCCTGGCGCTTCTGACGCTTTTAATCTTCTGCTTTTTATCATTCTGTCTTGCTATGTTATCTTGTTTATTCCATGCTTTATTGTAACAAACTCCTTATCCCACTCTGGGTGGGGGAGATTTGGCCGGTAGGCCGGCTGTGGTCAGGCCACAGTCGGTTCCCGACTTATGCCCCCACACTCTGGGTGGGGGAGATTTGGCCGGTAGGCCGGCTGTGGTCAGGCCACAGTCGGTTCCCGACTTATGCCCCCACACTCTGGGTGGGGGAGATTTGGCCGGTAGACCGGCTGTGGCCAGGCCACAGTCGGTTCCCGACTTATGCCCCCACACTGGGTGGGGGAGATTTGGCCGGTAGGCCGGCTGTGGTCAGGCCACAGTCGGTTCTCGACTTATGCCCCCACACTCTGGGTGGGGGAGATTTGGCCGGTAGGCCGGCTGTGGTCAGGCCACAGTCGGTTCTCGACTTATGCCCCCACACTCTGGGTGGGGGAGATTTGGCCGGTAGGCCGGCTGTGGTCAGGCCACAGTCGGTTCCCGACTTATGCCCCCACACTCTGGGTGGGGGAGATTTGGCCGGTAGGCCGGCTGTGGTCAGGACACAGTCGGTTCCCGACTTATGCCCCCACACTCTGGGTGGGGGAGATTTGGCCGGTAGGCCGGCTGTGGTCAGGCCACAATCGGTTCCCGACTTATGCCCCCACACTCTGGGTGGGGGAGATTTGGCCGGTAGGCCGGCTGTGGTCAGGCCACAGTGGGTTCTCGACTTATGCCCCCACACTCTGGGTGGGGGAGATTTGGCCGGTAGGCCGGCTGTGGTCAGGCCACAGTCGGTTCCCGACTTATGCCCCCACACTCTGGGTGGGGGAGATTTGGCCGGTAGGCCGGCTGTGGTCAGGCCACAGTCGGTTCTCGACTTATGCCCCCACACTCTGGGTGGGGGAGATTTGGTCGGTAGGCCGGCTGTGGTCAGGCCACAGTCGGTTCCCGACTTATGCCCCCACACTCTGGGTGGGGGAGATTTGGCCGGTAGGCTAGCTGTGGTCAGGCCACAGTCGGTTCCCGACTTATGCCCCCACACTCTGGGTGGGGGAGATTTGGCCGGTAGGCCGGCTGTGGTCAGGCCACAGTCGGTTCCCGACTTTTGGTGGGGTGTCCATTCTTGGCGATGGGCGAATAGGGGCTTCCCCCCTTATTGCCCCCTGCTTGCTGGTCGAGAACGTAGTGAACGGGGAGCAAGTAGATAGTAAACAGAGCCTTCCTTATTAAAAATTTTTACAAGTTTCTGGTGGCAGGGTCGTCGACAGGCCCGATGGTACCCTGCCGAGTTCAGTACAACATTTTGTCCGCTCACTCATACGTAGTACCTCCTAACGGTGTTGGCGTTCCAGTGTGACGGTAAGTCCCACCCTTCTCTGTCTTTTAGCTTGTAAGTACTTGGTCCTAGGACCTTGGTGATCTCGTATGGCCCCTCCCAGTTGGCGCTGAGCTTTCCGTGTTCGTTCGCCTTGCCGACTGCCGCGGATTTCCTTAGGACTAAGTCACCCATTTGGAACCTTCGGTGGTTTACCCTCTGGTTGTAGGCCTTTCTCATGCGTTGTTGATACGCTACTAAGTTTACGCGTGCCTCCTCCCTGGTTTCCTCCACCAGGTCCAAGGCTTCTTCCATGGCCGTCTCATTCCTGCCGCCCTCATAGTATTTGCTACGGGCGGAGGGAAGGCGCGTTTCTATGGGGAGGAGGGCCTCTGCCCCATATACTAGGCCGAAAGGCGAGTGTCCTGTTGCCGCCTTCTGTGTCGTTCTTAGGGACCACAAGACACTTGGTAACTCATCCGCCCATCTCCCTTTTAGGTCTTCCAGCATCTTTCTTAGTCCGTTGAGGATTTGTTTGTTGGCCGCCTCGGCCTGGCCGTTGGTTTGCGGGTGGCAGACGGCTGAATATGCCACCGCAGTCCCAAATCCTCCTAGCCATTCTCTTAATGGAGGGTTGTCGAATTGCCGGCCGTGATCGAAGACCAGTACCTTAGGTACGCCGAACCGTGTTACGACGTTTCGCCATATCATTTTGCGCACGGCCGGTTCCGTGATATTAGGGACGGCTTCCGCTTCTATCCATTTTGAGAAATAATCCACCGCCACAATTACGAACTTCCTGTTCCCGGTTGCTGTAGGGAAGGGTCCTAGTATATCCATACCCCATTGGGCGAAGGGGATAGGGCTCAGGATGGGCTGCAGGTCCCTTGCCGGCGCGTGGATTACTGGTGAATGGATTTGGCAATTTCTGCACTTTTTGGTTAGTTCTCGAGCGTCGTGTATGGCGGTAGGCCAGTAGTAGCCTGCTCTGACCGCTTTATGCGCTAGGTTTCTGCCTCCTATGTGGTGTCCGCACATCCCCGAGTGGATGTCGTCCAGTACTATTGCCGCCTCCTCTGGTTTCAAGCATCTTAGTATTGGAGCAGCTGTTCCTTTCTTGTATAGCTGCTCGTCCAATATTATGTATCTTGCGGCTGTCGTGGGCATTCGTTTAGCTGTGGCGGGGTCTTCTGGCAGTTGTTTGTTCAGGATGTACTCGACGATGGGTGTCCGCCAATCGTTATCGCTTTTGAGCTCTATGTTGAGGACGTCGTCATGGCCGTCTTCGGACATTGCGATGCTTTTTTCCTGCCGGACGTCTACCCAGACCGAGCGTCTGATGTCTTGTAAGCTCGAACTTGCGAGTTTTGACAATGCGTCTGCCCGGTTATTCTGGGACCTAGGCACTTGCTTGATCTCATATGATTGGAGTTGGGATAACTCCTCTTTTACTTTCTTTAGGTAGAGTGTCATCGAGGGCTTCCTGGCTTCGTACTCCCCGTTAATTTGGTTCACCACCAGTTGTGAGTCAGTTGATAGTACAATTTGTTTGGCTCCGGCCGCCCGGGCTAGGTGGATACCGGCTAACACAGCTTCGTATTCGGCTTCATTGTTGGATGCCTGAAAAATGAATCTTAGCGCGTGCTCGAATTCTTCGCCGTCGGGACTTGTTAAGACGACACCGGCTCCGGAACCGTTGCTGGTGGACGAGCCATCGGTGAAGACCTCCCATGCCCCCGAGGGGGGGTCGTCGTCCTCCGAGTGGGAACATTCGGCTATGAAGTCCGCTAGCGCCTGGGCTTTTATCGCCGTCCTCGACTGGTAGGTGATCCCTAGACCGCTCAGCTCCACGGCCTATTTCAACATTCGCCCGGACTTCTCGAACTTCTCCAGTGCCTTCTCGAGGGGCATGTTTGTGAGGACGGTTACCGGGTGTGCATCGAAGTAGGGGCGCAACTTTCTGGCGGCCACGACTACGGCGTATGCTGCCTTCTCTACCATGGGGTAGTTTTTTTCTGCTGGGCCCAACGCGTGACTGATGAAATATATCGGTTGCTGGGCTTTCTCCTCTTCTCTGAGGATGACGGCGCTTATTGTGACATTGGTGACAGCTATGTAGACATATAACTTCTCACCCTCGGTTGGCCGTGCCAGGGTCGGCAGGGTCTTTAAGTGTTCTTTTAAGTTAGCGAACGCCGTCCTTTGCTCTTCCCCCCATTTGAAGTGCTTGTTGCCTTTGAGGACTCCGAAGAAAGGGGTGGATTTATCGGCCGCCCTTGAGATGAAACGGGCCAGAGCCGCCATTCTTCCCGTGAGTCTCTGTATATCTTTGATAGTTTTTGGCTCTGGTAGGTCTTGAATGGCCCGGACCTTTTCCGGGTTGGCGTCTATTCCTCTAGCGCTTACTAGGAAGCCTAGGAATTTTCCGGACCTTACCCCGAATGTGCACTTCTGGGGGTTCAACTTCATTTTGTACTTTCTCAGTGATTGGAATGTTTCCCTTAGATCGTCGAGATGATCGCCGTCTGCTTTGCTTTTTACGATCGCGTCGTCCACGTATATTTCCATGTTCCTACCCCTCTGACCTTTGAAGATTCTGTCTACCAGTCTCTGGTAGGTGGCACCTGCGTTTTTCAGTCCGAAGGGCATCATTTTGTACATGAATGTCCCGGCGCTGGTAATAAACGCACACTTGACCCTGTCTGGCTCCCACAGGAAGACTTGATGGTATCCGGAGAAGGCGTCAAGGAAGCTTAGCAGGGTATGTCCGCTAGTGGCGTCCACTAGTTGGTCGATTCTTGGGAGGGGGTAGCAGTCTTTTGGGCATGCTTTGTTCAGGTTGGTGAAGTCGACGCACATCCGCCAGGCGCCTGACGACTTTCTCACCATTACCACGTTTGCCAGCCACTCAGGGTAGTTGCAGGTTTCTATGAACCCGGCTTTTATCAGCTTGTCGACCTCACACCGGATAGCGTCGTCTTTCTCTGCCGACATGCTTCTCTTCTTCTGCTTTACTGGTCGGAAAGCAGGATCTACGTTTAGCCTGTGCACCGTTACTTCCGGGTCTACCCCTGTCATTTCATCGGCTGAGTATGCGAAGACGTCGGCGTTAGCCTTCAGGAGGCCGACGAGGCGCTCTTGGTAATCGGGATCTAGGTCGGTTCCTATGAGGACGGACCGGCCCGGGTCTAGGTTTATCGCCATGCTCCCTCCGCCTGGCTCTATGCGCTCGGAGTCGGGATCGTTCGTTCCTTTTATCTTAAGGGTTTTGGAGGCCGGTTGTCTTTGCTCGGCCTCGTGGGTGGCTTTTCTCTTCCCTCTCATTTCTTCTTGTGATCGCTTGAGGGCTACTGAGTTACAGCTCCTGGCGGAGTCCTGGTCTCCGTGTAATTTTCCCTGGGTGTTCCTGTCAGTGACGTACGCCAGTGTCAGGGCACGTATGGATACCAAGGCATGTATCCCATCCAGGGTTATCCGGCCTATTAACGCATTGTAGGCGGATTTGGCGTTGACTACTACGAACTAGGCTGTGGTTGTCTTGGCGTCTGTGTCTTCCCCGAACGTGACCAGTAGGTCGATAGTTCCCATCGGGACGACTCCGGTCCCCGAAAACCCGTACAAGGCGCCGGCCGTTGGGTTGAGATGGCGTTTCTCGAAGCCCATTTGTTCGAACGCCTCCTTGTATAGTAAGTTGGTGTAGGCGCCCGTGTCTATCATGCACCTTTTGACCGTGTGGTCTCCTATTTTGACGGCCAATACCAGGGGGTCACTGTGGGGGTAGGTCACTCGCTTGTAGTCATCTGCCGTGATACTGAGAGTTAGGATAGTCTTCTCCTTGGACTCACCGGCGTAGCATATATGTCGGGTTAGCTGTCTCAAGTGGTTCTTGATCTGCCTCCTGCTGATCCCGGCTTCCTCCTCCCTTTTATCGATCGTATTGATGACATTGCGTTCCTTTTCTTTCTCGGCTGCCCCCCTGGTATTGCCGGTAACCGCACCCTGGCCGTGACTGTTGCCGGTGTTGGTATTGGTGGTGATACGCTGGCCTCTGGCTTCATATGCCGCCAAAGAGCCGCGGCGTATGAGGTCTTCAATCTCGTCCTTCAGGTTCCGACATTCCTCTGTTGTGTGCCCCGCCTGGCTGTGAAAAGCGCAGTATTTCTTCGGATCAGCACGCACTCCTGGTCTGAAGGGGCGCGGGACTCCCCATTTTTTGTTGTTCTTCTCTATCTCGTAAATTTCCGCCCGGGGCCGGGTCAGCGCGGTGTAGCGGTCAAACCTTTCTCTGCGGATTCCCTCCGACCTTCTCTCCCCGCGGCTCCTATTCGGTGTTATTTGGGGCTCCTTTTGGCCTACCGGGCTCCGGGCTCTTTCTAAAGGTGGACGTCGGACCCTCGGGGGTGACGGGTCCTCACGCCGTGCTTTGTAATCCTCTTCGTTCATGTACCCTTCCGCGATTCGCCGAGCCTCGACCAGTGAGGTAGGTCTCTCTCTGAGTAAGTGGCTCTTGAGAGGTCCTTCTGTCATCGTATGGGTCAGGGCGCAGGCGGCTGTCAACGCATCGATTGTCCGTATTTGTTGGCACTCTAAGTCGAATCTTCTAACATACTCCCTGATGGTCTCTTTTGGCCCTTGCTTCATGGTCATTAGATCTACCGTTACGATCTGCCTGCGCCGGCTTCCGGCATATTGGTCTATGAAGGCCGTGCTGAGGTCTCTGAAACTCCGAATGGACTCCCGGGGTAATCCCCGGAACCACGATTGGGCGTATCCCGTGAGAGTGGTGGGGAACACCCGGCACCATACCGCGTCATCGAGCTCGTACATGGCCATGTAACTTTCGTATGTCGCCAAGTGGTCTTCCGGGTCGGTGGTTCCGTCGAATTGGATATTGGGTACCTTAACCCTGGGCATGGGGTGCTCCGTAATGTCTGGGTGAAACGGTGATACCGTCGGCCGTCCTTTCTTTTGTGCTTTTACGCCGGGCGTTGCCAGTTTCGATTCGCCCTCCCCCTCTTCGTGGGAGGCGGACGTGTTTTTGCCGGATCGGCATGTCACGAATGTCTCTTGATCGGACCTCTCCTGAGGTACGGACCTGTTTTCTCGGGCTGCGCTGTTCGTTAGCCGGGTGAATACCGAACCTCGTTCCTCGGGGCTGGCGTTCCTTCTTTCACGTTCCCTAGGGCCTAGCCGGTCCTGGACGGTTTTCGTAGGCCTTCCATCTCTCTCTCTGGCCCAGTCGTTGATGAACCGTCCTTAGGGGGCTGCGGCCCTTCTTGGCCCTTTGGGCCTCGGGACCCAGCCGGTGGTGTATGGTCGGGTTATGACTTCGGCTCCTTTCGCGGCGCCTGCTACTCGTGGGGGACTCGCTGCTCTCACTCCCGATATTGGACGGTGTCGGGGTGCCCGAGTCTGTCCTTGGGCAGGCCGGCAAAGGATCCCTGGATCGGTGTTTTGGCCGGCGATGACGTAGCCTGATACGCTCATCATCAAGGTGTCTGCTTTTTTCCAGGTATCGCCGTTTCCTTTCTTCCAGTGCCGTCGCCCTTGGCAGTTCGGGGAAGAGCTCTCTTGGCGAAACGTCGGCCCTCTGGAAGATCCTGGTGGTAGGCTGAGGGGTTTCTTTCGCGCGCTGCAAGGCGGGTGTTGACGGAGTCGTCGCCCCTAGAAGGGCAGCGAGGAAGAGCTGAGTGGCTGACAGCTGCTCGGGGGTGAAAGTGTTCAACGGAATGACTGCTGGGGGCACCTCTGCTGGCGCGGACGTTGAGGCCAAGTGGCCCTTACCTTTGTCCTTGTCCCGGGCTTGGTCCTCCGGTGGGGATGTTCTCGCAGTTTCGAGCTCGGCTTCCGCCTCAACAGGGGTGTCTACGGTGTCGCGAGTTGTCATCGTAATGTTTTGACGATTTTGTTTTCTTAGAGCGAGGACCTTTTTTGTTCAAAGTTCCCACAGACGGCGCCAAATTGTTTGGGTATCAAACAATCATATACCTCCCGCCGGGTATGGCCGGCGATCCTCCTTTCCCGATATATGAAGCTCAGAGTGCCGGACCTGCACAGGGAGCAAACAAGGGCCTCGGAGGGGTTCCGAGGTTGCCTCTCCGACGCTCAAGTCAGTGATCTGGATTGGAGGATAGAGGTAAGGTTATGAAGGATATTACTTAACTTTCTAGAGAGATATTTTGTGTGGATGACATGTTGGTTCTTCCCCCTTTCTACATGGGTGTCTTGGGGTATTTATAGGACTCGAGGTATGGAGGTCGGCCGCCGGACCCCGAGCTAAACCGATGGCCCCTCTCCGGCTGGAGAGAGCCGGTAGGCCGGCTGGAGCGGTGACGACTCGGTCATAACCTAGCCGGCTGCCGACCATAGCTGTGGTGCCGACCCCCGTCAGTTATAATTCCATAAACATTTTTTCCATAGCATACTACTCCATATTTAAAAAAATCCCCGTGAATCTCACGGGATTCAATACTAGTTTGCCTAATAGGATTAGTATGAACTATTGATTTTTTTTGGGTGCTACGAAGAGGGCTAGACCCGACTACAAAAAAATTAAAACGACACTAAAAAGCACTAAAAGGGACAATACAAGGCCATGAGACCCCTCCTATATCCATCTCCAACAATTGGAATAAAGCGGCCGAAATATCTAGTGTGTCAAAGATCAGAAGACGTTCTTCTTGTCGGTCCCCCGGTTAGCAAGCCAATCCGCACATCCATAGGCCTCTCGATAAATACGTTGAATCTCGATGGAGCAATGGTGATCACTAATAAGAGACTTACAGATGTGTAACATGTGAGAGTATGCCGTCAGAAATGGATCGGTCTACTGAAGTAGACTAATTATAACCTTTGAGTCTTGATTGAATGATGATGAGCTTTGAAAAATTGTGTTCTCGTGCTATAATCAACCCCCTTCGGAGAGCCATTAGCTCTGTAACCGTGGTTAATAGACATTCTGGTTAAGTTTTTCTAACTTTTTATCGTGAAAATTTCGGTTGTTGATTGCAACGGACCTAAATTTGAGCCCCTAGGATCGGAGCGGACCGAAATAATTTTGGTCCAATCTTCGATTCAAGAATTTTATAAAATCGATTTGCAATGCAGTCCCATCCAATTTGGACCGATATCGAGGAACAAGGGACAAGGTCACAGGTACGGGAAGAGTCGTGGTCCTCGAGGAAGTTTACCCACAAAGCAACCATCTCCCACGTCATTCATCTACATTACCTCTCTTCCTTTGTTGAAGAACAAATATCGTCATTTCCTCGCAATTCCCAGGTATTTCTCACTCCTCGATCTTCTTAATTACTCTTCTTCTTTTTTTTACAATTGATTACACCAATTCAATCGTTTAGTTCATGCGCATTACTTCAATTTATCATCATCATCATGCGGTTGCTTGATTAGTCGATTTTTACGGATTTCAGTGATTATATTTTCTTCTAATCTGTGTGTGTGATTATTATTGAATTTCTAATGAGGTGTTACGATCTTGTCACTGTGTGATCTTTAAGCGATCAGTTTGGGGATTTTCAACGCCATTTTCGATTGACCTTAGTTTTGATCAGATGATTATTGATTTTATGTTTCATTTAGTTGATTACTGTTGATTTAGTAGCTTATTGTAGTTGAGATCATTTGATTATTGAGTTAGATTTGGCAACTTACTTGATAATTGTTGAATTAGTAAATTATTGTAGTTAAGGTCATTTGATATTCGATTAGCGAATGATTTCTGGCTGGATTTGGCGGATTTGATTTCAATTAGTTGATTAGTTGTCGGTTGTGTTATTTGGAGCTGCTTAGATTGTTTTCGAGGTTGAATACTTCGAAGAGGTTGAGCATTGAAAGATGAATCAGAAAGGATTGATATACAGCTTTGTCGCAAAGGGAACCGTGGTTTTAGCTGAGCACACTTCGTATTCTGGAAACTTTAGCACAATTGCGGTCCAATGCCTCCAGAAATTGCCTTCGTCTGGCAACAAATACACATACACCTGTGACGGGCACACATTTAACTTTCTGAAAGACAACGATTTTGGTAAAATTACTCATCTTTGTGGTATGGGTTTAGTGCTATTTTGGTATTTTATTGGGGAAGGCAGAATGTAATGTCGTGTGTGTTGTGTAGTATTTCTTGTTGTTGCTGATGAAGCAGCTGGGAGGAGTCTTCCGTACGTGTTCCTTGAGCGTGTGAAGGATGATTTTAATCAGAGGTATGGTGCAAGCATTAAAGGCAGGGATGGTCATCCACTTGCCGATGAGAATGATTCTGATGACGATTTGTTTGAGGATCGCTTCAGCATTGCATACAATCTTGACAGGGAATTTGGGTGCGTCAATATATCCCAGTTAGTTATGTGTAAATTGCTCTTATTTTCCTTTACTGTATTAAAGTTGCTTAATTTTCCATGTACATAGGCCTAAGCTTAAGGAGCATATGCACTACTGCATGAACCACCCCGAAGAAATGAGCAGGCTTTCCAAGGTGAAAGCTCAAATTTCTGAGGTCAAAGGAATAATGATGGACAACATTGAAAAGGTCAGTGTTTTATTCTTTTCTGCATTATTTCAGCGTTCTTGAATTGAGTAAGATGGATATAATCATATACAGAGTAATATCAATATAAACGTACTAGGTTATTTGTGCAGTCAAGTACTCCGTATAAACTACGGAGTATCTAGTATCCACTGTGTTTGTTAGCGTCGGAGGTAGAAGAAAGTTTCACTGGTGAAAATGTTGCTGATTTTAAGCCAGCCACTTGGTTTTCGTTTATGTACGGAGTATGTGTTGAAATGGTTTATTACTTGTCTTCAAGCTTCATCTTGCTGTTTTTCTTGATTGATTTGCTTGTGGGCACTATGCACTACTATGTTGTTCTCCTAAAAGAAGCTCTTTTTATAGCTATCTGATCAATTTGATGCAAGAAGTGCCCTTCTGGAAGTGGTGATGACTGATGACTGGCCTAGTGGCTTGCCTGGGGCCATATTTGCTAAAACAATGAAATGTCCGCCATAAATTTGACCCTAAGGGTGTGTTTGGATAAGGGGAAATGGAGGGAAAGGAAGGGGAGGGAAAGGGAGGGATGGACTATCCTTTGTTTGGATACTATTTAGGAAGGGAGGGAAATGGAGGGAGGAGAGAATTCATTTTGGTGTAAAATAAAATCTTGCCAAAATAGCCAAGATTTGGAAGGAAAATGGATTGTCTTCCCATTAATCATACAATTACAAATTTATACTTACTAAAAAATGTTTTTACATTCATTTTATCTTCTTCTTTTTTTTTTTTACTTTTTTCTTCCGTTACGCCTTACGGGTGAGTCGAGTTAGGATAAAAAGCGTATACAAAAATTACGATGTCTTATTTTTTCAGTTATGGGTGAGGATAAAAAATTACGACGACTTGCTTTTTTCCAATACGTGTAAATCGGGGTAGTATAAAAAAAGGTTTTCTATGGAGTACCCCTCAACTATTGGCTTTTCCAAGTGGTACCCCGCCTTTAAGGTGTACTTCTAAACTTTATTTATCAGTCCATATCATAACCAAAGTGATAAGTATATTACAATATTTTTTTGTAAATGAATAATTAACATATTAATCAATCCAATTTAATGCTTCAACCCACCTCTCTTTCTTTACCATTCACCAAGCCACTAAATGCTCACCACAACGCACCTCTATTGTCGGTCGGTGTCGACCTCTCTACCTTACTCTTTTAAATTCTTCAACCTCAATTCCTTCATCACCCCCTATGTCGTAGCGTGGTGGAATGGAGTTCTTCGAGTAAAGGATGCAAATTGAAGAAATATATCATGGTTGATGAAAGTCAATTAGGAAATAATCACTATTTACATCATCAATTGAGAAATTTTCGTTGGAAAATCATAACTTTGGTTAGTATATAGAGTAATTTAAAAAGTTTAGAGGTACACCATGTAATTTGAAAAATGTGGGTACCACCTGGAAAAGTCGATAGTTGAGGGGTATCCCATAGAAAAACCCTAAAAAAATTACTACTTTTTTTTCCGATACGGGTGAGTCAGGTGAGGATAAAAAAATTACGACGACTTTTTTTTTCCGTTACAGGTGAGTCGGATTAGGATAAATTACGATGATTTTTTTTCCAATACTTGTGAGTCAGGTTAGAATAAAAAAATTATGACGATTTTTTTTCCCGTTACGGGTGAGTTGGGCTAGGATAAATTACGACAATTTGTTCTTTTTTCCGATACTTGCGAGTCAGGTTAGGATAAAAAAAATTACGACTTTTTTTTTTTCCATTACGGGTGAGTCGGGCTAGGATAATTACGACAATTTTTTCTTTTTTCCGATATTTGTGAGTCAGGTTAGGATAAAAAAATTATGACGCCTTGTTTTTTTTTTTCTGTTATGGCCCTTACGGGTGAGTCGGGTTAAGATAACGCCCTGTTCAGATACTTTCAGTTTACTCCAATTAGACGGATTCAGTTTAGTTCAGTTCAGACACGTTCAATTTAGTTTTTTATGTCATATTTTTTTTTCATCGCGGATGAGTCGATTAGGATAATAAAGCGAATAAAAAAAATTTACGAGTGAGTCACTGAGTTGAGTTGATTAAAAAAATAATAAAAAAAAATTAATTTTTTTAATCAATTTTTAAGTCATTTTTTTGTTATATTTAAACGAGTCAAAAATTAATAATCCTAATTACAAAAGTTATGATTAATAATCGTAATACATTCGTTCCTCCTTAATAAAAAACACTTTTTATCAATCCTCCTCCCCCTTCCTTCCCTCATTCATTTTATCCAAACAATCATCATTCTCCCTCCCTTCCCTTTCCCTCCCTTCCTTCTCCCTCCCCTCCCTTTCCTTCCTATTTTGTTATCCAAACGGACCCTAAGTGAAAGTGTCATCTTCTAATATGCATGACCATATCTTGAACAGTTCACGAAGCCATAGTAATTGATTGCCTACAAGGCTACAAGTTCTTTTGTTTTTTTAAATTCATATGGGTATAAAAGCAGTTTTGTCAGGGCATCACTGAACTTTGAGCTTAAGAGTTCCCTAAATTTCTGCTTTTAAAAATATGCATCGCATCCTTCTAGATAATATTACCTGAGTTTGTCTACGTATGTTAACCTAGGAATGTCAATTGCTGCTTTTATTTCTGCTCGGCAACAAGATCTAGAGATATCCATATATTTATCCGGTATCTATTTAGACATTGTCTTGGTACCCTATCTTTATGATTCTGGCCTATTTGTCAGGTTTAATCTTACTTGACATAAGTGTTGTTTCATATGTATGATTATGATCTTTCTCGTTACAACAAAATACATGTAACACACACAGTGACAGTATCATTTTCGTACAAAATGTTTTATTGCTTCTTTTCGATAATTAATGTAAATTTACACTGGGAAATTTTCTAAATAGAAGTCAAAATCCTTATTCCCCCAAGGGATATGTTCCTCTCTGATTTAACAGACAATACAACTCGAGTGATCGTCCAAATTGCTCCTCGGTTGACATAACTGTCCTATGTTGATTTTCATTTGGCAATTTTTTAAAATAAAACACTTGTGAATGGAGCAATTTTATATTGGCTTGCGTCCGAAATTTGTGTTTGTTCTTGTGGGTTAGAGGCTTAGAGCTTATATATGCAATCTATTACTTCACAAGTTACTTCTATGCATACAAGTTATTTGTGTTTGGCAAGTTACTGTGTGGGCCAGATAAATCATATTTGTGTATGTATCTTTTTCTCTCATTTATCCATGGCATAAACTCATACGGAGTACTCCGTATTACAGTATAATATGAGCGATGGGTCTTTTTCCGTGTAAGCACCTCTTTCTATAGTTGATTGCCTAATTGAACCATGCCATAGCACCTCTTTTAATCTCAATTTCACAGATAGAAATTGTGGTTCTGATTTCAAATACAACAACATTGCCCTAGTCAAGGGCTCCCATGATCTGCGGATAGGGGTTGAATGTGCACACCTTATGCTATTGTAAGCAACACAAAGAGACTATTTCCAGATGACCTAAGATGAAAATGCGTCGAAAATTACTGGGGTAATTGCAAAAGGAAATTCTGGGTCATATTTTCTTAATTCTTAACGAGTAGAATATCGATATACCCAAATTTAGGGCTACAAGAGACTAGAATTGAGAGACTAAATGAGGTGATATTTGGCCATGTGCAGTGACTCCAACGTATTTATTTAGAACAAATTACTAGCTCTTTCCAGAGAACTACCCTATAGCTCTCTCATTCCCCTTAATATTTGCAATAATGCTCGTCTTTTCTCTTGATTCTGCTCCTGCAGGTTTTGGATCGAGGGGAGAAGATTGAACTTTTGGTTGACAAAACCGAAAATCTTCAGTTTCAGGTAATGTGTTGTTACCGTCCATTATTTTGTCATCTTCTTTTTTGTTGATGTTTTCTTCAGATTAGTCTCATTCCATTTTGTTTGCAAAAAACAGGCTGATAGTTTCCAGAGGCAAGGCAGGCAATTGCGACGAAAAATGTGGTTTCAGAACTTTCAGTTGAAGTTGATTATCGGAGGCTCTGTTCTTGCATTTATCATTATAGTGTGGTTGATAGCCTGCCGAGGTTTTAAATGTTAACACGTGGAATAAACAGAGTGCAAAGTTGCAGATTCCTGATCCTCGCCTTTTGTTGTACAGAACTGTAAGGTACTGGGAAAGAGATCCTGAACTTTTTTTTTATTATGTGAATGAAGCATGATATCAGATTGTAACGGTTGGTTAGTTTTTCGTTCGCTTTGACATACTGGTATTTGATGCAGAAGGGTTGGTTTTGCCCGACTTCTGTCAATGTACCTTGGTTTGTACAATGTTAGTGAGACAGTTTCACTACGAGGCCAAATGAAGTACTCATATTTGATATTGCGCATTTACACATTGTAGGATAATCATGTCCTGGGAAGGTTGCTCTCCAAGTGAACTGTGTCGTCTCGTACTCTGTATAACTGATTTTAAACATTGTGATTATGCTTCATGTTTGCGAAGTAGCAGTCTGATGTGATTATGTACTGACGATGTTGCTGTGAGAGCGCTGTGATTCTGAATGCCGTAATACCCAATCTGCTTTCATGTGCAGCAAAGTTATCCTTCAAATTCATTTTTTCTTGATTATAATTTCTCTTTAGGTAAATGAATCTGTCGTGTCCTGTGAGCCGAAGAATGTCACGATTCTGGTGAATGGAGATACAGTGTGATGAACCTTAAAAAAATGTATCGAACCTTAAATGAATCAAAGTCTGGAAAGCGATTTTTCTTTCAAATTCACCGTCTTTAAGAGTTATACCGAACTCAGAGACAAAAGTAAGACGGTCAAAAATGGTTATCGGCCATGCTCACCAAGACACCAAGTCTTTGTCCTATCACTTAGTGCTCCGTACAACTTATACAAGTTACAATGCTCAACCGTGGGTGAGAGAGGACCAAATTCCTCATTTCTCATGTACTCCGGACTCAGGCCCGTCAAATCAATTTACGATGCTCTAATCTATAAATCAAAATGAGGCCCAACGATTTCGTATATTTGGTTGTAAAGTTTTAAACACTACTCCCTCTGTGTTTTTTATAAGTCGTTCTCACTTTTCGAGACATCTCATTCTCTCTTCATTATCTCTCAAAATATAAGAAAAAATATCATGAAATGTATACTCATTTGAAAGTTTTTTTTTTTTGTAAAGAATTTTATGGATTTAGATGCTCAGGTAGAATTTGGAGCATTCCAAAAACTTGGAGATCCTAGAATTGACTGCGGAGCCGTATGAGATAGAACCATCATACTTGCCGACCACAGATGAACTGATCGTATTAGAAATAGTCTAGAAATTCTCTATTGATACGTAAGGAGCGAGTGAAGCAGCTTTATCAGTTGAGCAGTCCAGCATTAATTAGTACTTCCTCAGATCTAAAAGGAAAGGAAGGATAATAAGGGAAGCTACCAAGTAGCTGACTTCCCTTTTTCTTTGTGAGTTTCGGGAATATCCCCGTTCATAGGTGCCCCCGGAGGTTCGTTCATTTGGCCGTTGACGATAAGCTCCAATTGCATCATAGGAATTACAAAAGAAGGGTTCAAGGATAATAGTAACTCCACCATTAACCACTTCCCACGAATTTGAACAGAAAAAAGATATATTTAGGTGTAATTTAAAAAAAAAATTGAACTAATATATTTACATAAAAATTAAAGTTAAAGGTTCATCTCGAAAAGTCAAAACATCATATATTCTGATACGGAGGGAGTATAAAATAAATATAAAACCGTATGTTATGATGCTTGGTGGGTTGAGTCATTTTTGAGTTTGTAAGACTTGGGTCCAAATTAGTCGGTTCAGCTGGATCGTTTTCGGGTTTGTTGTCGTCAACTTCTTTGGGATATGAGTTCATATGGGTTTCTAAACTTTTGGGTCTAGCTAGTCTAGGTCCGGTCAATTCGTGTCACAGGTCTTGCTCGGTCAGGTATGGTCACTTTGCCAATTTTACTCGTAATAGCCTCTAAGTAACTAAGAGTATAACTGTATAAGTGTATAACTGAGCTCATTCGAGCTCATGATCGCATTTGCTCCACTTGTAACCACTCGAAAATTCCTCGAGCGCCAAAATACGAATATAATTTTGAAGATCTATAAACCGATGATAAATTTGCAAGTGGGAGTCTAAACACAATCCTTAACGTCTTAACAAGCCTAACTCACCTCTAATTAATTTTAATAATCAATATTAAACGAGCTTTAAATTAATTACGACTTTGAGGTTTAATTTTTTTATCAAACAAGTTTTAAATCCAAGCCACGTTAACTTTGGGATTGACCATGACTCGGTGAACCAGGGCTCAGCCCAATTGACCAAACCGATTTGAAGGACTTTGACCGTTATTTCTCCCAAAAGCCCGCGCCCTCTAATTTCTAGGAATAATTAGGGTTTGAGGAAGATCAACCCAGAAATAATTACCCAGGATTGAAAATGAAATTGGGGATAATTTCAGTTCAATATCTCAAGCATACTTCAATTGGGTTTCCCATCTGCTGGATTGATTCGAATTCTTCTGGTAAACTCTCTATCTTTTCTTACCCTACAATTTATTTATTTTTTTATTAAGTATGGTATAGAAAATTGTAGTAATATTTTAGCTGTTTGAGATAGTTTCTCTGAATTTTATTTTGTAGGGGAAAAAATGCATGAACTGAATTGGGTATTTGTTGATTTAGCTAATAGTATTACGGAGTAGGAGTTTAGGTAGTGCATGCCTACTGTTTGATGAAATTTCTTTGAGAAAAAATCAGGATAATTGGGGAAACAATGGCAAAGATGCAAAAGGATACAGTTGATAGAATTTCTGACCTTCCGGATTTCATCCTGCATGATATACTCTTAATTCTCGGTACCAAAGAGGCGGGTCAGGCTAGCATTTTGTCTAAGAGATGGTATGAAGCTTGGTCCTCCATACCGGTTTTGGGTTTTCGCCCTAAATACTTTGATATTGGTTACGAGGTTGAGGATGATAAACTACAACGTTATGTGGAGTTCATTGATAATACTATGGGAAGATACTTGTTTCAGGAGTATAGAATAAAAAAGATGTATCTAGAGATTTCTATAGATGATGAAGAAGTAGAAAGTATGGTTGACTCATGGATTTGTATCGCGGTGCTAAGGCAAATCCAAGAATTTGAAATTGAGCTTCATGGTGAAGTTATGTACGAGCCGCCTGAGCATCTGTTTTGTGCAAGATCGCTGAATGTTTTGACATGTCGTGGCATTGCGCTACCAAATTATGAGATGATGGAGCTTGTCTCTCTCAAACATTTGACTTTAGTGCATGGGGTTTTAGATGAGGATATGCTTCAAAGAATTATATCTATGTGTCCCTTGGTTGAATTGGATATTACCTACAACGAACTTGAACCAATTTCACTTCCTTGGACGACAAGAGTTGATGGAACCGTGCAATCCAACTTCCAAGCATGTCCGCTTGAAAAGTTTTGTTTTAGCTGCCATGGTATGGACTTGCCATGGCCAGTGAACATGAATTTTGTTGCATTGAAAAACTTGAGAAAGTTGGAGTTCAGTCATGGTAATATTACAGATGATGATGTTTCTATGTTGACACGTGGGCTTACAGCTTTAGAAAGTTTAGTATTGGATTCATGCTTTACGTTGAAATGCGTTAAGATCTCAAGCATTTCCTTGAAGGAATTAAGAATTACAGACTGCGTATACATCTCGATGCCTCACTATATAGACATCGAAAGCCTCAAGTTGGTGAAGGTTACAGTTGACGCCCCTAACTTACTAGACTTTTTGTATAACTGTAAGTTTGAGACCTCTCTGTCGTTGATCAGATTTGCAGATCAATGTAATGTTAAATTCTTACCATTCAGGATGGCTTTAACCACTGATTGGTTTGTTGAGCTAAAAGAATTTCTTAAGGAAACAAAGTTATTCAACTCTCTAACGATGGACTTACCTGACTCTAATGAGGAGGTATGCATTCGTGTCCAGCTCAGGATTGATTTACTTTCTTTGATTGTCTTCTGCGCAAACAATTGTGTATTTCTGAGTGGGGTTTATACACTCGGTAACAATTGTAGGGTTCTTTGTTAGTTCACAAGGGTGTATTGAACTAAAAACATGACAGTGGAGTTTACACTACAAAATATTTATGTTAAAACTGGAACGATGAAGGCACAATCTATATACTTTTAGCTTATCTAAGTTTGTAACTTTGGTTGAAATAAACATTATAATGTTCCTATCTATATAGATTGTGAACGAACAAGACGAACTGTGGAACATTAGTACTGACTTACCACACAAAATCAAAGTGCTGAAGTTTCGTGGAAGAAGTGCCCGGACTCCTACGAAGTCTTCACTTGTTGCCTTTCTAGATCGCGTGTTTTGGTGTTGCCATCCTGAGGTGCTATCAATAATGTTCAGAGAATTCGGCAGCTAAGGTATGCTACATATATGGTGCATGGAGATTGGAGACCATTATAGAATATGCATTTTTTGCTAGTATTCAAACCCAACCCTAAACAACTTGATTCCTAGGTTTACTTCCCTAACTCCTTGATGATCGTTCCCTCCACGATTACTTTAGTTTGAATTCTCACCTTCATTCCTAGGAAGTCGCACTTTTTGAATTATTTGTGGTGGAAAGATGGTTTTGCTAGTACATTCAATCCTATATTTTCAACCATAATGCGCTTAATTTTATTCGGTGACCCTCCGCCATGTTAAAACTGTTGGAATTTTTCGTTGGTTTCTTTTTTATACTGTATATAGTATTTGTGTTTATGCATAAGTTTAATGTGACCCAAGAGTAAAAATTAGGAGAATGTTTTTGCGCATGTTATTTTCTTGGTTATCCACCAAACTTGAATCCTAAAAGTATTAGCCAAATCCATTCCACTAAATATCGGATAATCTCTCTGGAAGTATTTTTTGTTTGCCAGTTGTGGAAATAATCGAATTGTGAAAATATATTAAAGTTTATGTGCCATTTTTTTTCCCTTTTTTGGCAGTTGATCTTGAGCATCCTCAAGGAAAAAGAGAAATCCGGGGAGGATCCCTTGAAAAGTGTTGAAATTGAATTCATCGAGCGCGAGGACCTTCTATTAATTTCACATTCATCTATGCTCACGACCAGGCTCAGGTTGTCGTGGTAGAATCTAAGGGTAAGATTCCAGGCTCAAGTTATCTCGGTAGAATTTAATAGTAAGATTATTGGTAGTCTTGTCTCATGGCTCATGTGAGTCTTATCCCAAGATTACCAATAATCTACCAAAGTCTTGAGGGAGTCTTATGTTGAGTTTTTGATATACTCAACTGACGACTTTGGTAGTCTTTGCCCACATTTATACCTATCATCCAATAAATAGCTCACATGTACAATTTTTTTCTTTTATGTTTTCTTTGAAAGCCCCTTTGATGTATAAAGTGGAAAAATAGCGTGTGGGTAGAATTTTGACTTATAAAGTCCGAGTTTGACGACACATCATCAACCTGTATTCTGACCCTAGCCCGTCCCCTGACCCATATGATATATCCCTCCCTCTCTTACCGATCCACGTTGGTTTTTATTCTGCTTGTACCAAACTAACCTTTACCCCTAAGTCTATAACTCAAATATATACTCGTATGAAATGACCTAGATTGAAATTTGTCTAGTCGTCCTCCCCTCAATTCCTTTGATTTGAATTACGTTACAATTACTGTCATCTTCACTAAACCTCAATTATGGTGAATTGTTTGAGTTCGGAAGATAGTCTAGCTAGTTTACAATTACCCTAATCTGCAATAAACTATGAGATTGTTTTGTTGCATTTTTATTTTCTTGGCTATCCACAAGGACCGCAACCATTCCCCACTGAAATCATCTTCCCAGTTCTCATGTTTGCCGCTTGTGCATTAGGTCTTGAAAATTCTTAACGAAAAAGTATGGTGCTGGAAGGATCCCTTGAAAAGCGTTGGAAGTTGAACGCATTGAGCACCCTCGATCACTTTCATATTCACCTCAGCCCGAGATTTTACTCAAGTTGTCTTAGTAGTCAGTCACTAGGGCTTCGGAGTGTACATTTATATATGTTCTCCTTGACAGGCATAGTTAGGGTTTGATGGAATTCCAAAAGCATTCGTTTTGGCGCCAAATTAAACTAATTTCCTCCGACTGCCCAAACAAAAGTGGTAAATGGACTTGCTTGGGTTATTTTGGATCGGGTTATTTTACATATGTCGGTGGAATGATTTCCTTTGACTCTCGTAATTCCAGTTATACTAGGTCGCTTCAAATCACTTCAGCATGGTCGAATAAATTAGAAAACCCGTATGTGATTTTTTCGTTCCGCCCAATAAGCCTATGCAACGTCATCTACTATACTTGACATGAACTAGGGTTCCGGCCAATAATTATGGTCATGTTCTCATTTACTAATCAACAAAATCACTACAATAAAATAAAATCATAAACATCAAACGAAAATATATCTCTCTAGATTCAAGATCAGGTGAGAATCATCAAATTGATGACAACCTTGAAAACTTTATTAAATTAATAAAAAAAATTCAAAATTTAATGGCATATTTGGATTCGTCGTATAATTTAATGGCTGGGTAACATCATTTTCGGTACAAAAAATTCTCGGCTAGTGACGGTGATGGAAACGGAGATGGAAACATACAATTTTATTGTATCTAATTTTTTTGATGTACCTAACATGCATTTGAGTGTACCTATTCAAGAAACTATTTTTCATGATTAAAGTATTAGAATAAATTAAGTTAACGATAAATTAGTCATCTAATTTTTCAAAAAAACATTTGATTGAGGTACTCCCGTTTTCAACATGCAGTGGTTCTCACCGGAAAGAACGAGCTCAAACGAGCATAACTTGATTCAACCTCGGGCTCAACTGCTCAAAGTCTTTAATCAAAAAGTTTAGGTCCCTAATTTCTGGGAATTGTTAGGGTTTGAAGAAGATTAAAATTGATTACCATGGAAACCATGTGAATTGGGGGGTAATTTCAGTTCAATATCTCAAGCATACTTCAATTAGGTTTCCCATTTGCTCGATTGAATCGATTTTTTCTGGTAATTTTTTTTATTTTTTATTTTTTATTTTTTATTATGTTACGAAATTGTACTCCAATATTTTAGCTGTTTGAGATGGTTTTCTCTGATTTATTTTGGTAGAAAAAAACAGGGCAAGAATTGTGAATTGGGTATTTGTTGATTTACCTAAAAGTTTAGGAATTTAGATAGTGCCTGGCAAGTGTTTGACAAAATTCCTCTGAGAAAAAATCATGGTAATTGGGGAAACAATGACAAAGATGCAAAAGGGTACAATTGATAGAATTTCTGAGCTTCCGGTTTTTATCTTGCATGATATTCTCTTAATTCTCGATACCAAAGAGGCGGCTCGAGCTAGTGTATTGTCTAAGAGATGGTATGAAGCTTGGTCGTCGATTCCGGATTTGGATTTCCATCCTATCTACTTTAAGGTAGATGAGGGTGATGAGGATGATGAAGAGGCTGAGAATGATAAACTACAACGTTATGTGAAGTTCATTAATAATACTATGCTCAGATACTTGTTTCGGGAGTATAGAATAAGAAAGATGTATCTATATATTTCTATAAATGATGAAAAGGTAGAAAATATGGTTGACTTATGGATTCGTATCGCGGTGGTAAACCGAATCCAAGAATTGGAACTTGATGTTCATGGTGAAATTGAGTACAGACCGCCTGAGCTTCTGTTTTGTTCAAGATCGCTGAATGTTTTGACCTGTCGGTACATTGTGCTACCATATTATGAGGTCATGGGGCTTGTCTCTCTCAAACATTTGACTTTAGAGCCGTTGTGGGTAAATGAGGATATGCTTCAAAGAGTTATTTCTTTGTGCCCCTTGGTCGAATTAGATATTACTTCTGATTATCTTGAACCAATTTCAATTTCTTGCACAACAAGAGTCGATGGAACGGTGCAATCCAACCTTCAAGCATGCTCGCTTCAAAAGTTTGCTTTTAGTAGTCAATCTGGTGATGATCCATGGCCATGGAACATGAATATGGTTGCATTGAAAAACTTGAAAAAGTTGGACTTCAATTGTGCTAATATCACAGATGATGTTCTTTCCAAGCTGACACGTGGGCTTATAGCTTTAGAAAGTTTAGTATTGCATTCATGTTTGTGGTTGAAATGCGTTAATATCTCAAGCATTTCGTTGAAGGAATTACGAATTAGTGATTGCCCAGACTTCTTAAAGGTTGAATTTCGAGACTCCTGCAACCTAGAATCGGTGAAGGTCGACGCTCCTAACTTGCTTGAGTTTTCATACAACTGTAATTTGGAGACTTCTCTGTCGTTGATCAGAGTGGCAGATCAATGTAATGCTACTTTCGGTCCGTTCATGACGTATCCTTTAACCACTGATTCTTTTGTTGAGCTAAAAGAGTTTCTCAAGGAAGCAAAGTTATTCAACTCTCTCGAGATGAATTTATCTGATTCCGATGACGTATGTTTTCGTGCCCATCTCAAGATTAATGTGCTTTGTTTGATTGTATTGTGACCACACTATTGGGTATCTTTTAGTGGAGTTAATACAATTGACAACCTTTTAAGGATTTATTCACAAGGGTGCAGTTACGGAACTAAAAACTTGACAATGCAGTTTACAACTTTACACTAACTACATATTTATGCAATTTATCTAACCTTTTTTTTCTTTTCTTTTTTAATAAAATTCCGGACCGAGGGAGGCACAATGTGTTCACTTTTAGCTTATGTAAGTTTGTAACTATGGATGAACTAATGAATATTATGTGCGTATCTGTATAGATTGTGGTCGTACGAGACGAACTGAGGAACATTGGTACTGACCTACTCTACAAAGTCGGAGAGCTAAAGCTTTGTGGAAAAGCTGTCGGGATTCCTACAAAACCTTCACTTGTGGCGTTTCTAGATGTCTTATTTTGGTGTTGTCATCCCGATGTGTTGTCAATAACAGCATATTTAGGGGATTCGGCTGCTAAGGTATGTTATATTGCTGCAGAACAACCTGGAATGCAAACATATTCAAAATGGGTCGGATTCAAATTGGGTCAACCCTTATCTGACCCTAAACAACCTGTTTCGTAGTCTTGCTCCCCTAACTTTTCCATGACCGCTACGAAACTGCCTCCCCAGAAGTCTCACTTGGTGGATTTTTTATTGTGGAAAGATGGTTTTGCTAGTATATTATGAATACCATATACTCCCTCCGTCCCTGGCATCTGTTTAGCTATTCCATTTTGGATGTCTCACTTATTTGTTTGCCTCCCTAATTCGAGAATGTTTGATTTTCCACCTCATCATTCTTTTTTTGACCAAGGCTCTGTTTTTGCAGTTGATCTTGAGCGTCCTGAAGGAGAAAGAGCAATGTGAGCAGGATCCGTTGAAAAGCGTTGAAGTTGAATTCATCGACCACCAAGACAGTCCAATAATTACATATCCTGTTCAGCTGAGGACCAGGCTTAGGTTATCTTGGTAGAATCTAAGATCCGTTGTTCCTGTTCGGTTTAGATTGGCTAATCCGAGTCAGTCCAGTTTGTCGGTCTGGACCGGTTTTGACCATAGCAGCATGGGATCTTTGTATTCGATAAAAACCCTCACTCAGTATTTTGACATCTCTATATGACTGTATGTTGAATTATTGAGCTTGGTGCCTTCTAGTGATCTAGTTGGATGTAAAATCTTTGAGAAATCTGCTGTGTTTTCAGTCACATTCATGGTTAGTGCACGTTAAGCTAATCTGCCTATGTGACGTATCTTCGATCCGACTAATTTCGAGTTTACTGTCATTTCGTCCATCAAGACGATGAGTTTTGAATTACATCCAGAATCGAGAATATGAAACTAATATAGATAAGTCATTCGTAACTGTTACCACTCTTTGATTCTGCAAAACTAGCTAGTCGGAGTATGATGTTCGAGTTGACCGAACCGTAAAAACCGTATTAAAAAAAACCTAAATAGTTCCTTTTTCCACGTTTTAACCAAACCGAAATATGCAAGCGGCTCGATGAACTATACCGAAACCCGAACCGTATAAACCGTTAAAAAACGTAAACACTTTCTTTTTTCAGGTTACTGAAAAGTTTAGTGTGGGGGATTTGTTTCGACTGATTGGGTGTCCCCGATTCCCCGATGAAAAATCTGACCAAAAACTCAAAAATCTCGTAGGGTGAAATTTCGTCCGGTCAGATCTCATCGGGTGAAACTTCGCCCTGTGACTTTAGAGGGTCATAATTCTCTCGTTTGATATCCAATTGAGGCGTGTGATATGTCGTTGGCAAACTAAGAACATAATCTTTCACCTCCAACTGGAATCGCTTTCGAGGTCTAGAACTCTAGATACATGCATTTGAAATTTGACCTTCCCGTGTGAAGTTGCCCAATGGACTTGAGTTTTGCCCTGTCATTGACTTACCTTTTGCTCGAGGTTTCACCAAGGATTTTGGACTTTAATCATGTTTTGGGAGGATATTTCACTTTATTGTGCCCATGTATGCTCAAATATCCTCTCGGACAATGGATTTCTATCAAAATAATAGGAAAACTACTCAAAAACACGTAAAATGCACAAGAGAGACCGCTAGAGTGAGAAAGACTCGGATAAAGCGATAATCGCACACAAATTTGGCAACAGCGATAGGAAAACGGGTCTAATTGGCTGGAAAAGTAGGCAAATTTGGCACACAACAAAGTGGGTCTAATACGTACCTTTCGAGTAACGACAGATAAGGGCGAAACCTTTGATATATATACACTCGAATGTTTTAGAGTTTTTTACCTCCGTCTCTCATTTTATGTTATACAAGTCATATTAAGATGGCAAACAACGTATCTTACCTATTTCGAAAAATCACCTGAAACGGCCGAATTTGAAGGTTATTATTCACGTTTTTCGGATTGTTTTGATCCCGAAATTAAAAGTCTTAAATTCACACGGTAATTACTCCATATATTTTAGAAGTAACAGAAGGTACGCATGGTTACAATTTACAAAGAAACACTTTTAAAAGACTTTCGTCTATATATTTCGAGTAACGTCGTAATAGGGGAAAATCTTCGATATATATATATATATATATATATGATTAATGGAGACTTAAAATGTTCAAACTTTATATAATAAAAATGAAATAGAAGAAACAACTCCAACAACGACTTGACTTAGCTAGGAAACATAACAAATCTTCACTTATCTATCTCGAGAGATCTTGCCAGTTAGTTAACTTCCTGCATGGACGGACTGTGGAGGAGCAATAAAAGTTGCGATACTTCTCCATGTGATATCATTAACCAAATACACTGACTCATTGACACACTAACACTAATTTTACAACACTTCACGTGTTTAACAACGTTTCAAACAAACCCAAAAAAAAAAACAACGTTTCAAACTATCAATACTACGCAACCCCCAATGAATCAATCTTACATTTAGTTTAGCTCCGTTCAGTTTAGTTGAATTTGAATTCAAATAACCTGGTTTCAGCTGCAAAGAACGGGATCTAAGACGTCAAATGTCCAATGCGCATATAAAACGTAAAGGAAGCGGCAATGTGACAGTCGTTTTTTTACGTAAAAATAGTAGGGCATCCAATTTCTTGTTTAATGAGGTGCCTTTTCAACTAAGAAAAAAGCAGACAAGCAAATACCCTACCATTGTATGAGTATGAGTATGAGTATGACCTACATACGTTGTAAACTTTATATTCTGTCTAACTTTGTTTGTTCCTAGTATTCTTTTGGCAGTGCTTATCCCATTCCCTTTCCCATTCCCCCACTGGAAAGGCATACCCACATAAATCCCACAGCATATAACAAAAGCTAAACATTCTACTGCAGATAGACCTGGAATACTGTAATAATGAGGATCATTCAAACTGCTTTCTGCTTTATCGTCTTCTCTCTCGTGCTTTCGACCACACCATCTTCTTCTTCTTCTACCGATTCTGACAGAACCTCTATTTCAGGTATATTTCATCATATACTAGTTCCTTTCGGCTGTCATAGAATGCATAATCTGCTATGCTCTTCTTCTACAGGGCCGGGTTTAGACTAGGCAGTCGGGTCAAGTGCACAACTATTTGAGGTCATATCAGTCAAATCTAATGAAATCTTCGTTATCTTTTTATCGCCCGACAAAGTTCAACCCAATCATTGGCTTTGGGTAGTATTCAGGGTCAATCTATTCAGGTCTCGGCTTGAGTTTTTGAATCGGGTCAATTTCTTATCCAATATTTTGCCTTTGGAATTTGACTATTTATTTGGAAACAAAGGCTGAAAAGTCTATGCATGAACATATAATGAAAAAACTTTGTTTCAAAGCTAAGATTTACAAAAACTAAACTAGAATGAAGAGATTATGATGATTCTCTCTTATTCTAGGCATGAGGAAGCACCACACCCAGATCGTCATTTTCTGTCATTTGTTCAGTAACAGTAGTCATAATCATAGGACAGCTCTAAACTTTTTTTAATCCCGAAAGCAGTATAAATAGAATCCGATTCCTTAAATCGAGTTAAAGCAATGGAAATTGGAAAGAAACAACGAGAACATGCATGAGATAGGCCGTAAAAGGAAATAAGTTTTTTAGTTGAGCAGTTAATAATAATAATCCTGAATTCAAACATACAGCAGATGGATTAGTGCAGAGTACCAGAACTGGCCACGGTAGTGATGGTGGTGGCGGTGGTGGCAGCAGTGGTAACGGGGAAGGAAACGGCGAATCATCATCCAGCGTACAATCAGGAAGACCCATTAGCGGAGCTGGTACTGCAAATACTCATAGTCACCATAAGGGAGCGGCCATTAACAGTCCCACCTGCAACTTCAGCTTCCTAACCGTAGCCATCTCTTTGTCGCTCGGTGTCTCCTTTTACATATGGACTTGAAGCAGAAAGGCAGCTAATGGATTCAACAGGTCAGAAGAATTACAGGTTTGCTGTGATTGTAAATTCTCATGTGAACAATTCAAGACAACAAAACCCATTTTTTTCATTGTTGCTTTACATGGAAAAGTTATTTTCTGATTTTGTGATACTTATCTGTTCATTATATTACAGGAAAATTCATGCCAAAATTGTTAAGAATTTGAAATTATATAACCACAATTCAGCATATGATATATGTGTAACTGTGTAAGCTATGTAGAAAGTAATCTTAGAATCAAGAAACACGTAAAGTCGGAATGAAAACAACAACAACAACAAAAAAGGTCACGATTCAGTTTGTGTACAGGAGAAGAATTTTACGCCACATTATTCTAGCGCATCCCAGTTTTACCCAAAAAACTGACAATTTAATCATACAGTACTAAACAGAATAAAACGTTGGAACTCCTACCATATCGTTGTAGTTAAACTATATCATGCAGGGCTCTTTTGATCTCTTCCTGAATCTTTTAATCCGACACGGGTCAAAATTTATAGTGAAATACTCAAAATAGAAACTAGAGACCAGTCGGCCACTACTGCCCGACATCATCTGCACATACCAAAGCCATGCAATGGCAATAATGCAAAGACAGACACCAGTTCAAATTTAGTGGGCTAAAGGGAATTCTTCATTAGAGATCCACTTTCAGTCAGCCGTTGACACAAGTACAGCTACAGCCACAACTAATACGGAGTAACATTCAACGACGGGTAAGATAAAAAATGCATGCATCATGCCGACTGCTTCACCTACTGATGACTTTAACTGACCCACGTAACCTACCTGGAAGGCTGGAACTCGATTTAGACCCGAGCAGAATAACCCAAAACATATTACTCCGTATAAGCAATGGAGGAAAATCAAACAATTGCTCATTCATTATTCAACAATGCTATGTCCAGTGGACTTTCTGACACTTCTTTCCGTCATTAGTAATCTTAAGTTATCAACCTCTTCCCATCTGCCTTCTTCTGCATAGATGTTGGACAATAATACATAGTTACCAGAATTCCACGGCTCGAGATTGATGAGCTCTTTAGCAGCGTACTCTGCAAGTTGCACATTTGAAAAAGTGCGCGAAGCACTGAGTAATGAACCCAATAATGCAGGACTCGGCCTCATAGGCATGCTCTTTATCATCTCATATGCCTCTCTCACACATCCACAACGCCCAAGGAGGTCCGCCATGCATCCATAGTGCTCGAGCTTTGGCAGAATTTTGTACTTGTCCGTCATCAACAGAAACAAATCTTGACCTTTCTTTAGCAACCTGGCATGGGAACAACAGGTTAAAACTCCAACAAAACTTGAATCATTTGGTTTTACACCTCTACTAATCATCTCATCAAAGAAGTCGACCCCAAGATCCCCCTTCCCATTAAAAGCCAGACCGGAAAGCAAGGTGTTCCAAGAAACCACATTTCTCCGAGGCATTTCTCTAAAAACACCTTGCGCTGTTTCCAAATCACCGCATTTGCAGTAGAAACTCACAATTGAGTTACCCACTGTGATGAAATCTCGGAAGAGGCCACTAGATTGAGCATACGAGTGTAACCATCTCCCGGCACTAAACTCACCCAAACGAGCACAAATCGGTAAAACAGTGACTACAGTGGCCTCATCTGGCCTATAAGCACCACCATTATCTAGCATTTCTCGAAAAAGATCCAATGCCTGACGATCCCTCCCACACTTTTCCAAATTTGATATCATCGAATTCCAAGACACAACGCTCCTCTCTCTCATCTGCCTAAAAAGTCGGAGCCCCATATCAACATCTCCAACCTTACAAAACCCGCGAACCATCAAGTTCCAAACAATGACATCTTTGTGAGGAGGCATTTCATCAAACACCTTCTGGGCATCCATCATATCTCCACACCCAGCATAAAACTCAACAATCCCAATTCTAACCTTGTTACGACGCTCCAACCCGAGCTTCAAAACGTGAGAGTGAACGAATCTGCCGACCCTTTGATCCCTAACGCCGCAGCAGCTCTTAATTAAAGGCGCAAACGTGTACTCATTGGGCACAACCCCAACTGCTTTCATATCAGAAAAGAGAATCAAGGATTTCTGGAAAGGCCCGGAGGCGGAATAGCCCTTGATCATGGCATTGTAGAGTAGAAGGTCGGGAGAGTGGGCTTGCTGAAATACGAGCTCGGCATGGCGCAATTTGCCGTGGGCCCTACAAACAGACACAAAATGGGAGAGAAGTTGGTTGGAATGGTGGAGGGCGTGGCGGAGGAAATGGGCGTGGATCTCCGGGAGACGGTTTCGGGTTGCACGGTCGTGGAGGAGACTCAGGATCCGCCGCTCCACCGCTCTGCTTCCTATGCTCATCTCATCTCACCTCACCTCACCTGGCTCATACTGTTTTTGCTGTGAAGAAATAATGCATAGTGTTGGCGCCATGAAAGTAACGGTCAAATTTTCTTTTTTTTGTCAATGAAGAAAAAAAACATCGGATTATTTGGATTCTTGGAACCCATATTACATCGTTTAATGAACATAAAAACATCGCGAACTATTGTTATTACAATAACGATGAAATAAGGGCGTCGGGTGATTGTAGTAAGTTGTTGGTGCACGGATGCTTGGACATGAGCGTCTTCATCCACATTATCAACACAATTGCTGACTCTCAGATACTATCCAAACAAATGAATCGTATACTAACGAGACCAAGATGCACTTACACACTTATGAAAAGTCGTAAAAAAAAAACGGGTGACATCGATTATCTACCGATCAGGATCAAATTTTCCCCTCAACACATTGTAAACGGCCGACTTGGTAATTAGTACTCCATCTGTCTTGGTCAATTGGAGGGTGCCAATTAGAAGATGACAAGTGGATTAAATTAAGTGTGGAAGATCAAATTGTTTATCAAATGCAATCCTAAAATAAAAGGCACAGCAATTGCTAAGACATCCCAAAATAGAATAGAACAACAAATGATCGGGACAAAAGGAGTATTACTACATAAGTACAAAATTATTGATGGTGTTAGACTGGTGGTAGGTGGGAAAGAAGAGAATGAGACTATGAGAGTAATGGACTGTAAGCTACGGAGTATGTAGAAAGTAAATCTTAGAATCAAGAAACACTTATAAGTCGGAATGAAAACAACAACAACATAAAAAAGGTCACGATTCAATTTGTGTACAGGAGACACATTATTCTAGCGCACCCCTTTTTTAATCAAAGACTGACAAATTAATCATATACTTACTCCGTACAAAATAAAACTTTAGAACTCCTACCATATGGTTATAAGTTAAACTATCATGCAGAGCTCATTTGATCTCTTCCTGAATCTTTTAATCCGGTTTAATATTAAGCGGGTCAAAATTTATAGTGAAAAACTGAAAATGGAGAAACTAGAGAAGAGTCGGGCACTACTGCATCATCTGCACATGCACATGCACATACCAAAGCATACATGCAATGGCAATAATGCTAAGACAGACACCAGTTCAAATTTAGTGGGGCTGGAGTGTACATCAATACATACATGTTCCTATGCCCATTCCAATCTTGTCTAACTTTGCTAACTTCCTCTTCTCAACCCGTATCTTCCTTGTTCTGGAAACATGTCTTCCTATTCCTATCTTTTCTCGGATCTCCTTTAACGGAAGAAAATTCTTCATTACCATTACAGATCCACTTTCAGTCAGCCATTGGCACAAGTACAGCTACAGCTACAGCTACATCCACAGCTAATAACATTATTCAATGACAGGTAAGATTAAAAAAAACTGTCATAATCAATCAGCTTATTGGCGATTTTGACACTCCCTAAATAAACAGCAAACAGCCTTTATGATAGATTTTCGCCAACCACAGCTTTGAAAACAATAACATTTAAATAACAGCTCACAAGTAACCTACATGACATGCTCCACGTTTTGCACCATATCGAAATTATTACCCCTAGTAGACAGACTCTAGAAAGGGATCAATTATTTCGGGGTAGACAAAGAAAATAAGTACGATAAGACGAACCAACTATAGTTTTTCAACATTACATTGTCCCTAAGAGTTCGTTTCCAATGATCACGACACTCGAGAGAGATTTACAAAGACTATTCAGCCTAGTAAAGAGCATTGTCAACTACAGTAGTTTAGTGGGTAAAACCATTGAGTCATGACAAATGACATGGGTTTAAGATCCATCAGCATCCAAAATCGCCAATGGGGTTCCCTTTATGCACGCGCCCACACACATGCAAAACACGGATCAAAATCATCATTTCAACTTACAATCATGAGGCCTGCCTTCTGCGTTCTGACTTTTGTATTGCAGCTTAGGTTATCAGGGTATAGAATCTAGCTTTACCAAAAATTACAAGCAGTAGTCTAAAGGCTGATATATTAGACCATCAAAAGTATTATCTTTAACAGCAGAAGCATAGCACACCATTTCAGACAAGAATTTTTGCTAAGCGGGTAGTATGAAACTAATGTAAGATCACAATACCTACAAGTATTAGAACTGCAATAGCTGTTCGAGTTTGCGAGACTGAAAAAACTTGCAGCGACCTTTACCACTGGACTCAATTTCTTCACTATTCTTCTTGCTTCCTGTGAAACCGAGACTGCTTAGTTTGAGCTGCCGCTTACCATTCTTGTTAGGTCCACCATTCTCATCCGAAGTATCATCTGATTCCCTGCTCATAATGCAATGTCAGAGCATTTCTTAGTGACATTGCACAGTTACTACACAGCATCACAGCCAAGTTGACTTTGCCATGTACCGAATGTAAGTATGTAGTTTTATAATGTTATCAAGTCAGCTTTTGGCTACAACGAAAATATAAACACCGTAAGCTTTCCAACACTTGACAAATTTTATTTACACTAACCATACTACTTCCACTCCGTCCTTGAAATATGAGGTGCAAGTGCCCCAGCTGAATCTCACCAATGTCGGGAATCCAAAAACAGGCTGTTTATGATGTTCCAGCCATGACTTTGTCTCAGGATCTACATATTAGCAAAACCAAATTCTAAAACATATGAAACGCTCAAGACGAATTACTTATGGTGAAGAACTTGAGCACTATACCTCCAGGATACCCAGAGCCAAAGTTCCTGTTCATTTTTTCTGCTGATTCATCAAAGGTCCAGTTCCGTAAAGCTCGATCTCTGGTAACCTTGGGATTCAAAAACAAAATAAAGTTGTAATTATTTTCTCCAGTCAACAAATTATCTAAACAGAATTGAAGAGCATGCAGTTACCTTTGCCACTATGCTGGCTCCACTCACGACAGGATAGAGACTGTCTGCTTTCTTGGCAACCACAAATTTGATGGAAGGAAACCTTTCAGACAATTTTGTTTGATACTTTTCAGGATCTCCAACGGTATCTACATAGACCTGCAAAACAAAACTGTTAGAGCCATAACACTGTGGAGAAGATACAGAAATGCATCCAACTCCAAGACAGTCCTTGATTCAAAGCATATAATTTTAGTGACATGAATCACGGTTGAAATCAGATGTTAAGAAGCTGTGATTCGTAATCAAAAATCTTATAATTCGAAAATTCATGAAGCACAATTAGCCAGAAGGTAATCCCTTCTCTCTTCATTTTTGGGACGAAAAATTGTTGAATTTTGATGCAGTAAACAATCAAGGAGCGGCATGAATTATAACAAGCGAATTGACAGTTATAAAGCTAATGTTGCGCCCAAGAGCTTCTGAGTTCAAGGACTCGGGCAAATTGGGGCAGTGTTTGGATTAAGGGTTTTGGAGGAAAGGGGGGGGGGGGGGGGGGTAAGATACGAAATCCCTTGGTTAATAAAGAAAAGAGGATTTACAGTTTACACACCTGTGTGAGGACTACTCCCATACTAAGCACGCTAGTAACAAGGCCCATTGCAGACTCGTGTGATATTTCATTCAGATTTATCTTACTCCTGTCAGTGGAACAAAAATTAGATAGAATGGAAGTCCATGTCACAGCTGACATAATACTTGCATATATGAAGACAAAAAGTAGCGAGTAAAGCAAACTCCTTGAGTACTTTTTCAACATTTTGGCCGATAGCTCTCGAGGGTCTATTACATCAACAGCCCATCCAATAGAGTCATTAACTTTCAGTGATTCAAACAATTCCTCCCTCTTTTCTTCCTTGAGAGTTTTGGAATCTGCAGAAAATTCAAGGCCGGAAAAGAGGGTCAACCGACATACTGATATACATGGAACATGGATCCAAAAATAAAACTGCAGGGAGTCTTCTATACTCTAACAATTTCCCATCTCTCATACAGCCGGCCAAAATGAGCATGTGTTACAACATTATACAAACATGGCAGAGTGCCCACACCACAACCAACCAGGAAAACATATTGTATGCTACTATCCTGTAAGATAAAATATCAGCTTTAAACACGAACATTCAACCTCCACTCCAACAAAAACTGGACATGTATGAACAAGATGTACTTTAAATAAAGTGAAAGTAAAGGCCTCCAAACATTCATTTAGACAGCACCTCTTTATTAGAAATGTTTATAAGCACATCAAACATAGCATCAATGGTTAAGTAGATAAGCTCAAACTGTAACAGAAAATGGAACATGCCCAATTACTTTGAACTTAATATAAAACTGTGTAACAACAACTTTGACGTTTAGTATAAAACTATGTAACAAAAGAGCTGAAGTGCAAATCTCACGGTCTCACCCAGCAACCATAGGAAGTTTGACAAAGGAATTATTTTTAAAAAACAAAAGGTTTTCAGGGAAACCAGTGCAAGTAAATCAAACAGGTAAAAGAAGATTTCACTGGATAGGCGATGCATCAAATGTTCCACTTCAGATCAGATAATTATACACTGATACAGGGGTAGTAGTACACTTTGACATCTGCCGAGCACTATCAAAACAATGTGGCTCATTACAATGTTAATTTTCCCCAATTTCCCTAGAAAAAAGCATGTAGGTTTCCAAAATTAGAATTGAATGAGAAAGCTCAAACCATGAGAGATTTGTGATCCAAAGAAACCAGCTGAAATTTTCAGTCTTCATTAAATCTAACACAACGGAATAAAATTGATTAACAAACTTCCATTAAGAATTTCACAAATTGTGGACTAGATAATAAAAACAAAATATCAAAGGGAATTTCAGATTTCACATTTAACAATCTATTTATGCCCCCTTTTAGGTAATCAAGCAACATCAACCACTCAATTGAAAATCATACAATGAAAAAAGACAGATTTAGAAGGAGACCTGCAAATTCCAAGGAGGCGAGAGTTTTCTGGAAAGAGACAGCACAGTACAAGCAACCATACACCATCGGTCCTGAACACAGATAGGTGAATTAGCATTAAACAAAAATGAAATCGGAAAAATAGGAGCAAATTAATGGGATAAAAAAGAGAGAGAAGAGGTAAAACCAAGAACAGGTCCTCTTCCAGCTTCATCGATGCCCATCATGCACGCCTCTGATGCCCATTCTGGTACACTGACCTCAGAATTTGTTCCACCCATTTCCTTCTGTACCTTCTCTTCCTTTCAGTGTAGGGTTCTGATTCCGACCAACCACAATTTGTTCATGTTAGTACTTGATGGACATGAGTTTAGAATACTTACAGTCTTCAATTATCACAGTTACTATTTAGTAACTTCTAACTTACATTACTATTATTGTGTAATAAAATTGAAGTGGGTAATTCTCTAATTAGACTCTTCAAGTGAATGTGTATGTCATCTTATCATTTTCGCTACCGGGTTGTTGCAGTTGCTTAGTTTAACGCGAATCATAATGCCACTGGCAAAAGCTCTACTCTAAAGTCTAAACTTCCACGTCACAATGGAAATGACCCTCGAAATTACAGCTATCCTAGTTAATCAGCTATCCCACGTCACTAATAGGTTTGCAGTTCTACCTTCTACAAAACCAGCTCAAAATTCACTCCATATCGATCACTTGGTTTTCCCTCTTACCCTTAAAGCTAATCTTTCAAGCAACTTCCTATCCCACGGCTTTCATCCCCACCTACTAACTCTGGAACATGAACTCCTCGAACGATGAAAAATATGAACTTTTTAATTCAAAATGCTTTTCTTAATCCAAGTTAATCACCTCATTAGTAGCTTGTCCGACCCAAGCTTCGTTATAGAATTTGAGAGGGGAATAATTTATGAAGATATCTGTACTATTGATTCATAATATCATATCTCTAACTATTACAAATAGTTTGTATATACTACCCAAAATATCTAATATCGGTAACCAAATACTGTGCATCTTATGCTATAAAATCACAATATAGACATATAGTAGTAGTTCTCCATGGAATACAGAAATATACCGTATTCCCGAATGTCCTGACATTTAAACCCTAAATTCAAGTCTGGGGCAGCTCTTGGTACTCGGCACCAAGACTAACCCACTCACCAACCACCGCCACTGTCACCACTTAATACGATGCCGCTGCAATATTAGGAAACTTCCTTCTCCGAAAATGTAAACCAAGACGCAAGCACATACTTTGCCAAACATAACTTCAATCAGCCATAACTAACAAGGCTTCTAAATTTCAAGAACATTATAAAATGTGAAATCAGAAATCAATGCACTCCAAACTAACAACCGAGAAGCACAGCAAGCAAAATTTCACAATACAACATATGTAACTCAATGCAGTTCACTTCATATAGCAGACATCCAACAAGCAAATTGACACTGAAAAATTGCAAAAATTAGGGATTCAGAGATAGAGGGAAGAATGAATTACGTGAATAGAGGGAAATAGCGGAGCAAAGATGATGAAGTTAGTTACAGAGTGATGCTTTGGATATAATCGAGAGATTAAATTAGTGGATGAAGAACATTTTGTAACTTTTGGCGGGAAAAATTAGGGTTTCGAAGGAAATTCACATTTGGAAGAAGTAACCTGTTTCTTCAACTAACGGAAATGGAACTGCAACTGCAAATGCAGACTACGAGTAATTACTAAACGACTGGTATAGACCCATGGACGTTGACGTGCCAAAACTGACCCAACCCGACCCGTCCCGAAAGATTTGATATTATGACCTGAATTCGACCCCGATCTGATATCCGAATTTGAGATAAGTTAACCCGAAACTGACCAACTATTGTCTATTCCTTCATTCCCGGTTGTAGACATTACTTAACTCATACTTTTCTCGGAGTATTTTGTATACACGCAGATCTTCACGATGCTTGTGCAATGATTTAATCAATCGGTTTGACAATTCTACTAGTCCTAGTCCTAGTCCAATTACATAAAAATCAAAAACCATAATGTATGTACAACATCAGAGCCTTGGTCCCAAAAGATTTGGGATCTAACATGAACGGAGTGCGTGGAGGGAGAGGATTGGGTTGGCAGAGAATTTTTAAGGACTTTGTTTTACTCTTTCATTTATTCAAAAAAATCATAATCTACACTTTGCACAATTCTACTAGTAATAGTAATCATATTAGCATAAGGTAAGGTAATATTGTGATAGATTTTCGAACGTATATTAGTACTCTTACTAATTTTCAACACTATATTATACTCTACCTAGTATGAACTCGTAAAATATATCCTAATTAGATTAGGAAACTTTAACTTTCCTAATGATACGTAAGAAAAATCGTTGTTATATAAGCGAGCCTTTCTGTTTTGCCTTTGTTTTTGTTTCGACTAAAGGTAAATTTACTGTCATAGGCCCATAGCCATGGACGACGAAGGAGCAGCTCCATGGTTGATATGCAGCAGCCATGATCATGAAGACGCAAACCAAACTTTCTACTCAATCAATCATAATATCAAAACAACAACTCCAGAATCCTACGTCACCCAGTTAAACAACAAATCCATCGTAGCTTCGACAATGGGTTGGCTAGTTTTACGAGAATGCGAAAACACGACAATGTACTCTCTTTGGAACCCGATTACAGGTCAATCCATAATCCTTCCCGAATTACTCGACCCACCTGAGGGCACCCTGCCCGAAACCTGCATCTTCACCTCACCGCCCAATAATGCTGCGAATGCCAATTGTGTTTTTCTGTTGTTCTTTCAAGGTTTGGTTTATTCTTGTATGCTGAGTGATGGTAGGTGGGTCAAACAAAGTCTCGAGCACGAGGGTAATACTGTGACAATTACCAGTGCTGTTGCTGCTGTCGATGGGGATATCTACGCCTGCGCTGCTATCCAGGGCGATCAGGAGGAAGACGGCAGTTTCTGTATCGTCTTTGCACGTCTAAGAGTTGGAAACGATAATAATAATAATAATAATTCGGTCGTTTTTGAAGCATTGAGTTTACCTGGCCTGACTGAGATAACCGCTTATAGGATGCTTCACAGGCCACGTAGCTACCTGGTCGAAGTGTCCGGTGTTCTGTATGGCGTGCATGTAATACCGCGACAGTTGGTGAGGATGGATGCTGACGACCTTGTTAAGGTGCTTGTTTGGAAATTGGATTCGTCAAAAGAGAAGTGGGTTCAGGTCGAGTCGTTAGGAGATCGTGCTTTGTTATTAGGTCGTAACTGTTGCACTTGGTGTTGGGCTGACGCGTCTCAAGGCCGGATTGAAGGGAATTGCATTTATATGACGAGTATCCAGAGTAGTGATTATGTGCTTCAGTACAGGTTACAGGACAGTAGTTACACTTTTTTGTCGTCGCATTCCAGTTTCAGGTCTTGTTCAGATGGTCCTTTTTGGTTCATGCCCCACAATCCTACACGGTTAAAAACGTCCTTGGTTGATGAAGCGGACAAGATTGTCGTGGAAAGTACAAAGCATGTTGAAGATTCGGAAGAGATTCCCGCAGCATTACTCATAAAACTTCCATCAGAAATACTGATATCAGTAGCAAATCGTCTGCATTGGTTTGATTGCATGAATCTTCGTGCCAGCTGCAGGATACTGAGATCTGAAATTCCGAGACCACAATGGAAAGCCAATGCTTCACTTCCTTTATTCATGTTCCTCAGCAATACTGAAGGCAAATGTGAACTATGGGATCCATGCTATCAAAATAATAACGGCTGCCGCATCATCAAGAAACTACCTTATTCGCCCTCAATCATCTCCACAATCGAGTTTTGCAAGGATGGTTGGTTGTTGTTGCGTTCCCACGAGGGATGCTATTTACAATACATGAACCTGTTGACAGGGGAGAGAGGTGAATACCCGACTGAAGACCTGCCTCCCGGCCTTTCAAACATTTTATTTTCGACATGGCCTACTTCTCCCGACTGCATTACACTCGGGGTGTGCGGTTTAGGTTTTGTAACATGCGGCCTAATTAAATCTGGAGAAAAGGAATGGTCTTGGTTTGTGAATGACATCGTGGATGTTGATTTTCAAAGCAACTATAATATGAGCCCAAAGTACTACAATGGGTCGTTTTACTTTCTTGGCCATAATGGTAATCTCGGAGTTTTTAAGATGACCGAGGCAGGAGAATGCAGTTGGGTGGTTCACAAGGGTCCTCTAGAAGAAGAAGTAAAAGAAGAAGAAGACCCGTTTTCAAATCTAAACGAGTGCTACATAGCCGAGCTTGATGGACAACTCATATGTGTTTTCATTCAAGATGTTGGATCCAAAGTCGAAGTGCACAGGTTTGATATAGAGCAGAAGCTTTGGGAAGAAGTGAAATGTTTAGGGGATTACATGCTATTTGTCAGTTCAGCATCGTCGTTTTCAGTACCAGCAGCGACAGACAGCAGCATGAGGAACAGAATTTACCTGCCGAAACGTATTGGCAATGAAATGGTCTTCTACTCACTTGATACTCGCAAGTATCATACTTCGAGCAACGTAGATTCTTTCTTAAGTTTCCACGGCATGACCTCACAACCATTTTCTTGTTGGGTGTAACTTTCTTCTATAACTTTCATGGTAGACTATAGAGGCTTTTGTTTTTGACAGATGATCAGAATTCGTCTTTTCAAGCTTAGTTCTTAGTTTGTGTGACACTGGCATTCTGTGGTCTTATTTCTGAATTTGCTTTTCCGAGTTTAGTTTGCGTGACCATTTTGAATCTTACGACGGATATGTTCAACTTAAGAGAAACCGAGTGGCTTTCATAAAAGACAGTCGAATGGGTGCAAAAACAGAAGAGAGATGGGCAAAAACGTTATAAGATGATTACTATTAAATGGAAAATGTGATTTTTTACACAGGAGGGAGCTGTCAAATCACAGTAACAATTCTTTGAAGCTATGCTAAGACTCTAAGTATACAAAAAGAATGGGCGTAATTTACAAGTCACTGATTGATTCCTGAGGGAGAGGGAGACGGAGACGGAGACGGAGATGGATGGGGATAAATTACAACTTCCAGCAGTTAAACAAGTGTTTTTTTGTCATCATCAACTCTTACTAAATTTGTACAGTCTTCTCTAGTATCCTCATAGAAGCATGTTCAGATCAGAGAGGTCATCCATCGGTATTTGCAGACCTCCAATGCCATCATCGTCTTGGAATCCCTCGACCTCGTCGAAGTTTAACCAACTACTCAAATCCTGATGTCCTTCAAATTCATTCACTACATGTAAGTCTTCAATCGAGTCTAGCTCGCTCAATGGTAAGCTGCTCAGGTCTAAACCATCATTATTATTGTTTTCTTTTGATGAATCTAGAATATTTCCCGGGGATTTTAGGCCTTCTCGTCTACGATTGCTAGGGTTAGATACCAAATCAGTAGAAACGGGGCTAGGTGAAGGTTGTGCCATGTGTGTCGATAATTGGGCAGCCTTTTGTCTTGGTTTTGATTTTGTTTTCCTTTCACCCTTTGAGTTAGACAGTGATGGTCGGCCCGCCTTGGCACTTGGATCTCTTTCGCTTCTCTTGCCTTTTGCTCCACCCAATGGTGTTGACCCTAGAGATGACGAGGGTCTTACAGGAGCATTGCCACCGACATCGTCAAGCAGCACTTCCTTCTTCTTGCCTCTATTCAATATAGGACCATTCTTTGCAAAAGCATGGTCGGATTGGGAAAGAGGCTCGAAAAAATCAAACACACTCCTTTCGGACTTATCGTTTTGGATATCAAGCTGCTCAGAAGCACGAACGTAACCTCCTAACAAAAGAAAATGAGAAAGAAATGCTTAGTGAATGGCTAAAAGAAAATATATTTCAAAAGAGAAAAAACGAGATAGTTAAGAATATGACAAAGACGATGACAAACATCTACATCGTTGCTAATTAATGTAATCTGTACTGTCCACTATAAGCCAACAATGCAACCACTGTTATGATGTACTCTGTACTTGGAGAACAGATGTAACATCGAGACGTGAACTTGGAGCAAGTGGAAAAATTTTCTTTATCAAGATTATTGAGCTTCCAATAAAACCAACGAAGTATAAGAGTAAGAAATGGCCCCTGACTCTCGAAAAAAATACTTATGCCAAATATACTAATTTCCCTAATTACCCTGTTGCTATCATGAAGAGGGCTAGACCATCAAATACCATATCAGAGTTAACATCTATTAGAAACGGAAAAAGAAAAGCAGGATAGTCAATATTCGGAATAAGATTCGACTCAGAATCTTACTCCAACCTGATTATATTAACCTGCTAAAGGTGGTACCCAAGTCACGTACCGCCTAACTAAGCTGAGAGTACTATGGGAAAATAACTGCACATATTCATAAAATCCTCACCTGAAGCTCTATCTACTGATCGTTGTTTAGGTTGCACATCAGTAGCAGCTCCTAAGTTATTGTTGGGTACAGCAAGAAGTACATCTCGAACTCCAGGTTCACTGAAACAACTTTTTCCTGAATCTTTATATTTCTGAAGCCTTGTCAATGTTCTTGACACAAACGCCAAGGCCACATGTTTGGGCACCTTACTGATTCCAAATCTAACAGCATAATTTCCACGAGTCGCCTGAAACATTAAACACACCTCATCGTCACTAACTTCCTTCTCACTTTATACTACACTGAGGTAGCAACAAACAATGACTCAATAACAAGCACATCAGAACAAAAAAAAATGGACCAGCAAATTGCTCACAGAAACAACCCCAGCCAAAAAATAAATAAGTTCAGACTGTAAGAGTAGTACAACCAAATGCCCAAAGTTCAGACAGGCAACTCCACATTGCACGATTACCAAAGGACGACCTGGTAGTTATGCTCTTTAGGGCTATGTTTGATATACGGAATGCTAACAGAAAGGCAATTAAAAAGGAAGATATTTTGGAACACTAATCCCTAGTATGGTGTGTAGGAAGTTGAAGCTTAAGAAACATCGAGAAATATATCTTGAGATATCCATTTCAGTCTATTCACTTTTATAAGTTGTATTTGCATTTAATTTGCCTCAATTCCTTTATTGGTTGATTCCAAAATTAAGTCTTATTTCTAAGAGTAGAATGTTAGTGAAACTGTCCTATGTCACTCTCACTAAAAATAGAAAATGACATCCAAAATCACCTTTTTCAACATTTACATATTAACATATCCTCTAGACAAAATAATAAGGTTATTTCAACAAGTTTTTCGAATATGAAGTCAAAGAGGGGCAATAAAAGAGAAAACAGCATAATAAAGCATATGACATCATGACCATGCACGCTTGCGACGGATATGTACGTCACAAGTAAGAATTTGTGTGACCTGAAAGATTTTACATCTATATACTGTTGCCAGTTAAGTGCGGACCCACCAGCCCCCAGAATTTATTGGATGTGACTAAGCAAGTATAAATGTGACAGCATTCATCAGCTCAACTGAAAAAGCGCGGTGCATGCAACAAAGACAAGAACCGACCAAAACACGTAAAAAGTACCACGTAGCATCGCCACTAAAAAAGAGTACAGCCAAAGCAAAAGAAGTACCAGAAGCTTTATATAGGCAAGTTCGGTCAACCTATCCAATGCCACTTGCTCAAGGACCCTACAAAACAATTTAACAATCAATATAACCAAGTACATCAACTGAACTCAATTAGATTAACCTATGAGCACAATGATGACACTCAAAACCAATAACTTACCGTCTCTCAGCATCCTCGTCAATGGCTTTATTTATTCTTTCCAAGTAAGCCTTCTTCTTTCCAGACTGCAAAATGACAAGTAATAGAGGGATTAAGGGTTAATCAAAGCAAATTAGATATCCCTTATAACTTATAAGAAGCAAATCATCCTGCGAGATAAGATCTACTGGGTTCTCTTTGACAAACAAACACAGTTACAAAGAGCAACCTCCAAATACCTTGTGTATTTCTTCCTTTTACACATCTCATTATTATGATTATGTATGATTACAAAAGATAAACAGTTAATCACAGAATTTCATATATGATTAAGTCTTCCAATGGAACACCATTAGCTTAGAAGGATCGTATCAATATTCAGTATATGTAAACAACACTTAGTCAGATCAATTTCTTGCATAAGAACAAAGATCACATATTACTAAAATATTACAGAGCAGCAATCCACCTGCTTGGAAAGTTGAATTTCGAGTTGAGCAATGTCTTCATTAATCAGCTCATCCTCTCCCTCGTCTAGATCAGGCTGAAAGGGGAAAAGAAGCTCTTGATATAAATGCATACAAGATCCAAAACAACAATTAAAAAACGTTCCGTAATGGTTTTGGAATTCATGCCGGGTAATAATGAATAGAACAATCGGTTAGAGAGGTGGAAATATAATGAGATAGTGGCAAGAGCAACGAACACGATAGTTCGAAAAGTAAGATATGCAGAAGTTATAAGTGCAGATAATAATTGAAAACAAATGAGCACGTGTTTACTATTTACACTGAATACAGAATGAAAACATACCACAGTGTCTGGATATACCCCAATACTTTGCAGCTCGAGAAGTAGTTTATCGTCCATGGACATTTGACCATTCTCCCAATCAAGCAAAGAGCAATTGGAAACACGCACACTAGTATTTTGCAATTCACTCACTTCATTTTGATATGGTCTACGGCCTTCATGACCAGTGGGGTGTGGCAAACTATAATCGCCTTCCTCAATTTCCTCATGCATAGGAACCTGGGCACACAAGTTCCTACTATAACTAGCATTGCCATTGCAAAAAACTCTAACTGATGTACATGGATCATCCCGAATTTCTACAGAAGGTAAACCACTTATAAAATGGTCGTCTTCATATTCATCGAACTCGTCTTCAACAATGAGAGCAGAAAGGACTCTCTGATACAAGGGAGCTAGCTTGTTAGGACCTTTTTCACAGTCTAACCCTCTACATGAAGAATCATGGTCCTGAAATTGACTGATGAGGTAATTGGCCTTTGTTGACTCCGATATGCCGCTATCTATGGCACATATCTTGCTTTCTCCAGGAACAAAGTTACGGGGCCAGCATTTTTCTGTTTGAGAAATGCAATTCTGCAAAACATGGAAAAAGTATTACAACAAAATCTGTCTATACATTATTCGGGGTTTGATTGCATTAACCATCACAAGTTGCTAAAACTAAAATGAGATAACTTACAGAAACCAGGGGGTTACTAGAAAGGAAAAGTAACAAAGCGAAAAAAAACTGGGAAACGGAAAGTGAACTATAGCAAATTAAATGTGTGAGAAAGAGAATTAGAGAGAATAAGAAACAAAAAAAACTGTAACAATAGAACGGGCTAAGTTGAGAGGGTACTGCAAGGTGGTTGTGGCCCTTGTGGGTGAGGGTGTAGTAGTGGGTTATGTGAGGGTAGTGGGGCAGTGTTTAGAGAAAGGGCAAACAAGTAATGTAGTATATTAATGAGAAGGGTGTTTTGGTCAGTTTACGTAACTTGTACTCCAAAGTCCATATTGATTATGAAATTTGGGCCTATAGTTGGTAACAACTACTAACAGTTTCCCCTAATACTTACAGTACTAGTATTAATTCAAGCTCTGTTACTCAAAAGATTTATTTAGAAACCCACAAATCTACCTCCATGTGGCATGATACTAGTATTACATTTTCCCTCCCCCCTTTTTCTTAAAGTTAAGACCACAACAATCACCGGGTCAGGCCACTTTAGGGAAATACAACTACAACAAAGGTAAGCAAATAAACACTAACAAGCAGAATGCCCAGAACTGATCAGTTTTTGCGATTTTTTGTTTACCATCTTAGAGTATACAGCCAGATAAGACATAAGAATACCTTAAATACACGTCAGCAGATTCAACTTATTCCAAAATCCTTTACTTGAAGGATATAGCAAAAAAATTGTTTTGAAAAACCGAACATGTTTTTTATAACTTTACTTAAGGTACATTTAGGCGGCTTCCATAGCTAAGCTTAGATATTGTTCACGTATCGAGAGTCAAAACTACAAAAAACCATCAAGCATTACTTTCCATTTGAAGCCTATCTTTACGAGTTGTAAAATCAGTTGAAAACAGGTCAAGATATAGATATGCATAAAATTATAAGTCGTTGACAGTGGAATGAAAGAGTAAACAACACTAAATATGCATACCATCGCATAATCATCCAGGACCGGCAACTGACTTGGATTTGATTGATTACCTTCAAGCACCTTGAGCTAGCCAGTAAAACAAGAGAACATCAATTCCAGAAAGAAAAAAAAAACACAAAGCAAATTATAGGCGCAAATTAAACATATGACACTAAAATTGAATAGTCCTTGAACCTGTTCTTGCAATAATGTTTTATCCTCTACTCTGAGATAGAAAAGTGGCTCCCATCTTTTCCAAAATGAGGAAGAACATCGATTGTCTAGGAAGGAAAAAAAAAAAGTAATACGTCAAACAAAATTCACATACTATAAGATACAGAAAACACAAAATAAATTGAACATACAACTGGCATTGCAAGCATACTGCGCTGCTGCTAGTATTTCATCACGATCATCATCAGATTCACCTGAAAGAAAGACACAAAGACCAAGGTTAACCATCTAAAAATTACATGGATAACTAGATAATGCTTCTCTAGTCATGGACTCATAGTAACAACATAGACACTTGACCACACTATCTGGTGTTTCCTAACTTTTAGAAGTTGCCAATAAAATATATAGTTCATGACAGCTAACATAAATTTTTCAAATAAATACATCTAATGTTCTGTCAGTGATCAACCTTGCTTCTACAAAAATGGGAAGTCTACAGCAACCACAGAAGACACTCGGACAAATCTAAATAAGACTTGCAAGTAGTATCTATTGTTAGGACATGTGAAATTCTGCAGACAAAACAGCTCTTGCTAGAATCGAAGGAGTGGCACAAAAGTTTGATTTAAGCATAGAAAGTACGTAACACACCTGTACAATCGGGAGAGCTACTATTCGGGATTGGTCCAGTGCGTACGGAACCTTTCCGATCAAATTGCTTCTTAAGAGGAGGACGCCCTGATTTACTGGAACAAAGAGGATACAAGTCATACAAATTATTATATCAAGTACAACAAAAATTCACAAACGAAATCATTAGTGAGACACTCAATTGTAAATTCACATACCTTCCATTCTTCTCAGGGCCAGGTCTAGTACTTCGAGAAGGTTTCCCGACAGCAGGACTCCCAGGCTTCTCTCTCAATGGAGATATGCTTCCCTTTGGGAATGAAGAGCCCCTCCCACTTCGGCCTTGTCTACGAACACCATCACCAATTTCATCCTTCCCGAGCAATTTGCTCTTCTTTGTGAACAATCCAGGGCTGGCATGTTGATGAAGATTTATTCCTTTTTCATCAATATCAGCACCGCCAAGCACTTTATCCTTCATTCTGTTTTCAACAGTACCGTTTTCCTCACCTTCTGATAACCTTGCCGGAGACTGTGCAGTTTCTAGTTTTGCTTTAAGCTGCTGAGAGCTGCTCATTATATTTCTAACAGGAATTGATCCGTTCATCCCACCAGACATTCTAGTGCTGAAATCTGATGTGGTGAATCCTTCAGCAGGCATTTGAACCACATCCGGATTGGATGTAGGAGACACAATATTTGTTCTCCGATTACGGGATATCTTTTGGGGTCTCTGACCCACCCATTGAGCCATTGGAGGAGATGACGAATCAACAGGTAGGGGACGTTTGCGATTATTAACTCCAGCCAATGAATGGACTTTATTCACGTTCATGGGTTGTTCCCAGTTCTCAGGTGTCCCAGACATCCGTGAGAAGTTGGGAGAAGAGTTACCTGCAGATCCAGGGCCACTTCTTTGAGCTCTTGAGCCCTTACCCTTTGTGCTGGAACTAGGAGTGGACAAATGAGGGTCTTCCCGCCCATTAGACCTACATGAAATGATATCACACACCGTGAAACACTAATCATTACGCCACAAGATATTATGAAGATAAGAATAGATAGTGTATGATATTAAGTAATAAGACATCTCAACAGCATTTCGCGCATCTGTAAAGGAACTGTTTGATCACATACTTTGTATTTCCTTTCTGAACAAGCCTGTCCTTGTTCATTCCTGTGAGTTCTCTAGATAAAGAAGTTTTTTCTGGTTCATTCTTTAGTGCCATTCGGCCACTCAAGCTCGCAGATGCTGGAGGTCCATCACCTTTACTGCTGTTATTAGCACCATTAGAAGACGCTGATCTGCAAAACAGAAACATGAAAATGTGCTTAAGGCAAAAGCTAGAATACTACGACATTCCAAAATGATTTGGGGTCGACTAATATGAATTATCTTTTGGAACCATCACTAGCGGCACAAATCAAAATAAAATAAGATATTTTTCATGGTACTAAGCTAAAGATAGAATACTAAGCACATTCAAGACTGCAGCACTCAAGGCACAATGTCTCCACCACATAAACAAACCGAAATGAAGCCTCACACTTCTTGATAGCCTAAAATTACTTCTTGCGGAGTAGCTTACTAAGTAGCACACATCGCACCTACACTTAATAAGTTATATCTGTGTTGATTTACTTCTTAAATTGAACTTTGATTTACACTTGTTTAGTATTTAAACAAAGTATATAGAAGTATACAACTCAAGTAGTATGCAAGCAAGAAACCCTCTAGTCAGTCAATGAGATAGAAGACTTAACATCGGGAAAGCTGACCTGAAGCCGTGACCATCAGAAGTAAAGCTGCTTGTATCAGTGCACGGCCTTCCATGCACTGTCTTCTTAAGCTCTCCGTCACCGTCAACAGGCCTGGGGAAAACATTGTTCACAGTACGTTTTCTTTTCATTTTTTTGTCCCATCCTTCCCCACCAGCTGGTAATCTGCGGGTGTTTTCTTCGGGCGTATCAGACTCTTTTTCTTTTCCTAACAGCTGATGTTGTCTTAAGATGCCATTGCTACGTCCCTCAGCCTGATAGTACAAGTCACCCAAAAATATGAAAATGATAAGACAATAGGTAATACAGTCAAAACTAAAACAGCCTAGATGTGAGATTAAAAAAAACAATCACTGCTAGAATTGGTGCCTTATTGTTACACTCAGAGTCTTAATTGCCAGTAGCATACCAATATCATAATTTTATATCATATTTTGGTTTCCTAAATATAATGAATAAAAAAAATCAAAGAGGCATATATCCAAAAGACTCGGAGTAAACATCACATGTGAAAAATGATAACCAAAAATTGTTTGTAATACAATGATGGTCGAAGTGGTCAAGAAAAACATAGCTTGGTGGAGATGCCAATGAGGATACGAAGACTATTAGAGCAGTTACATCATAAGTTCGGTCATATAAAGGATAACGCGAGACAACAAAAACTTGAGAATTTCTTTTTTTGATTTGGATACACTACATTAGTACTCAAAGCGTTTCTTTGGTCCTTTGCATGTGATACTTCACGTGACTATCACAGCAGAACACAAATGATGCATTCTGTGTTGTATGTTGTTGTATTTATTGGAACTAATTATCATCGTATTCATATACTGAAGCTGATCATATTATTAAGGAAAAAATAAATTATTCAACGGGCTTCCACTGGGGCTACTTGAATTAGTTATCAAAACCAAGGTCCTCTAACACACAAAGATCTAAGGGGTGCCCTTTGTTAATGTCTTTTATCTATTTTCCAATTCCCTTTCCCCCACTAACCATTATCAGCTATTCTACCTCCCACCACCACCTGTCACATCCACTGCCCTTGTTCGGTGCTACGTATGTGATACACTACCACGTTGTCACTGGAATCGCCGCAACGGCGAAAAATTAGGGTGGGAGGTGGATGTGACAGGTAGTGTGGGGAAAAGATACGTGATTAATGTTATTCCCTTTCTTTGAGTAACCAAATAAGGATGAGTCTTTGGGGTAATTCTTTTTTCCATTCCACTCCTTTCCCTTTCTTAATTTCATTCTCTTACCCTTACATATACCCAATGCCCCCTTAACTCCTTAAGGATAGTGATGGCACAAGTGAAAAGACATTATCAATATAAAAGCCCTACTAATCTATAAGTGACAAGCATTTCTTCCAGTAAAATCGACCAGAGAAGAGCTCATCGGAAACGGATAAAGTGAGGGGGTCAATGGTGTCTTAGCAGGAATAATACGAGTGAGAGTGAGTGACCATGACAAAAACTATGAATTCACTTTCTTGATGATATAAGGAATGAACTAATACAAATTGGAAAAAATAGTTAATTCATTCATATACTAACCCGCAGATCTCCCATTGGTGTGCGGGCACGCTTATTAAGAACAATATTCTTATTCCTATCCTCTAATTTCTGAGATGCAAGTTCTGGAGAGCTTCTTTGAGACTGACTTCCAATCTTGAGCAAGTTTGATCCGCTAGACCTATCATTTGTGTGTTGCTTCCTTGAGCTGAAAACTTCAGTATACTTGCTCAATTTATTCAATGATTCATCTAATCTTTTCATCCTATTCCTGCAGTTAGAATATAAACATCAAGCTCAAAATCATAAATACAATCATACACCTTACCACTTGAGGAATATACACAGAACTATGAGACAATTTTAGATCCGTTGACACTTTGTTAGCTTAGATAAGTACCTGGCCTTAAGAGATCCATCCACTACAGTTGATCTAAAGCGTTTAACTTCATCTGTGTTAAATGTAATCGGGGGCCTTGATTGTGCGCCTGCAAATGAGTTATCTTCCGAGACATTCCCAAATGTTGAAACGCCTAAAGCCATCCTCATTTCACCAGCCCGTGTATATTTTGAAACTCCCATCGTAATTGGCTCCAGAAGTAGACACTGGGATAATGGTGGCATTTCCATTACAGGTGAAGCATTTGACTTGGATGTGCCAGCTCCCGAACTAAAACTCCTACCATCACTAATCTCACGGAAGCTACCAGACCGATCAAGACTAGGACCTGAATAGCTACCCCTCGAGCCATTCGGGTAACCACCCGAAAATCCCGAGTCATCTGGACTGACAGAACTCACGTCGAACTTCACATTTCCAGCCATTAGCTAAAACCCAAGACTAAATCATGTCCAGTAGAATTTCTTCCTCGGATTGATTAACTACCTCAAGAAGCAATCCACCATGAATCCACGGCAATATAATCACCAAATAAAGATAGAATCCCAATTAAATATACGAATCCGCACAATTGCACCAGACTCGAACTAAAATCTGTCAGAAACAGCGACTAATTAATTCCTAAACATCTACTACAAGTGAATTATACACTTTGGTGCCACAAAATTCACCAATTAGCCATTTTTGTATCGATTTAACCGTCTAAAACAAACAAGTAACAATCACAATTAGCAAGTTTACACTGATCAATGATCACAGAACATTCCACCAAATATCCAAATCAACATCAAAATAAATCAACTCGTATCTTAAATATACAAACCCTAATTCAAATTGACCAAACTCAGCACCACCAGAAACAATCAACACAGCAAAAAAAATCAAATTCAAAAACAAACAAATTAAACGTACTTAATCAAATTAACCTACTATTCCGCAACTAAATTCACCATAATCAACTTAAACACAGCAAAACAAACCCTAAATCCTGGGAAATTAGAAAATTCAAAACCCTAGTTCGTCAAAAATGTCAAAATTAGGGGTTTTGATAAAGATTGGAAGTTGAGCTACCTGGAATCACAAATGATTGAAATTCGAATGTTTTAAGCTGGAATTAATCTGGAATTCGAATTTGATTAAGCAGCATTCATCGATCGAGGAGAGAGAAAGAGAGAGAGAGAGAGAAGAGAAGAGAAGAGGAGATCGTACGTACGACGAACGAAGAAAGAGTTCGTAGACAGGAATTTTTTTAGTACGGGTAAAAAAATAAAAATAATGGCTGCCTTTTTTTTCTTTCTTTTTCTGGGAGTCGTCTATTGGCAGCCTGGTTTTACACTCTTCCACGGTGAGTCTAGCCGTGTCCTAAAATTAGGAGGAACCGGTAGTCGGTACTACACTGGATGCGCTTACCTCCCGTGGAAGAGCAAAATATTGGGGTGGTGGCTTGAATTAGTTGAAGCCAAGTATTCCGAGTGAGGTAAATTTTCGCCTCTATTTTGATGGATTATTTAACGAGAATAATATGAATTTTCTTGAAATAATCTGAAATATATTTAAGGTTACGAGTATTTTAGAAGAATAATCGCAATTATTGTTGTTATTCTTAAATTAATTCATATTTTACGTAATCCCAAATTAATTTGGTCAATGCATTCATTAGTCCCGCTTCGATATAGACAAAGTTATGATCTTCTGTTACCGGTAATAGTGACATGTTATGACTTTCTAAGGTCCTTAAGGTTTCCGTCGTCGTTCATGGAAGCGATGGCTTCTACTCCCTCTGTTTCATTTGATTGTTTATTTGCATTTACTTTTTCGACATTATTTATAATTGAGTGAAATCGTCATTGTAACTTCTGATATATAAGATAAAATATAGTCACGTGGGATCTTGTTTAAATTGTCTAAATCAAGTACGTTACAAATATCAAATTTTTATAATTTTTAGAAATACATGACTAAAGATACAGACAAAAGGAAACGTGCATTGAAAAGTGTGAAAAAACAAATGTAAACAATCAAATAGAACGGGGGAAGTACAATACTAATCGAAAAAAATGGGAGATGATTTTGGGAAGTTCAAAAAAAAAGTAACCAATAGCCGAAACTGAAAAGAAATTGCAAAATGTTTGAAATAGGTTAAATAGGGACCAAATTGTCAAATAGGTAAAAAAAATGGCAAAACATGACGGATTGGTAAAAAAAGTGGCAACTAAGTGACAAATTGGTATAAAAACAAGCTTCCAATAGTAGTATTTAAAGTTTAATGATATCATTACGTCATATGGGTCTATAGAGATTACCGTTGATCGGTATATCTACATTAAGATTAGTGGGAGTAGATTTGTCATTTGAGTCTTATATGCTGATGATATATTACTCGCTGCGAATAATCTAGGCATGTTACATGATGTAAAGAAATATCTATGTAAGAACTTTGAAATGAAATATATGGGAGAGGCATCCTATGTGATCGGGATTGAAGTTTTCCTTGATAGATCATAAGGACTGTTAGGGTTATTGTCTCATAAAGCTTACGTTGATAAAGTTATAGAGAGATATATAATGAGTGAATGTTCTGCAGGATAGTTCCTATGCAAAAAGGGGACAAGTTCAGTGAAGTGCAATGTCCCCGGAATGAATTGGAGCGAAAGGAAATGAAGAATATTCCTCATGCATCTGTAGTAGGGAGTTTGAACTATGTTCAGACATGTACTCGACCAGACATCAATTTTGTTGTTGGAATGTTGGTTGGGTCGATATCAGTGATCCCGGAATGAATCACTAGAGAGCAACGAAGAAAGTCCTTAGGTACTTGCAAGGCACCAAGGAGTCCATGCTTACGTACAAGAGATTTGATCATCCTGAGGTGATTGGGTATTCAGATTCTGATCATGTCAGGTGTGTTGATAGTCGAAAATCGACATCGATCTGGCTATGTATTCCTTTTAGCTAATGAGGCAAGATCATGGAGGAGTAAAAGAAGCAGTCTATTCTTGCTACTTCTACTATGGAAGCTGAATTTGTGGCATGCTTTGAAGCCACTGTTCATGCATTGTGGTTACGGAACTTTATTTTAGGATTTGGGATTATCGATATATAGTATAACCAAGTCGCTGAGAATTTATTGTTATAACCTTCTTTTTCTCTAAGAACGATAAGTACTCCGAGGGTGCTAAGCACATAAAATTAAAGTATTTATCAGTCAAGGAGGAGGTGCAGAAGCAAAGAGTGTCGATTAAGTATATAAGAACGGATATGATGGTGGCAAATCCATTAACCAAAGGATTACCACCCAAGGTGTTCCTTGGCCATGTAGAACGTCCGGTGTTGTAGATAAAGCCTTGCAATTGTAAATATAATATGCATATTATGAATATGACTAATTTTTTGTTTCTGTATTTACGAACATGTTGTCATTAAAGTGTATGTATACATTACAGTTATTAGACTACATTTGACTAATTATGAGAATTAAGGTTATTCAACTTAAAGATTACTTAGATTTGGAATTGATTCGTGATACATGGAAGGAATCATGTCGCTTAATAAATGACGTGTGACCGTCATGATTCGATTAGTTCTAACTCGATTAAGGATATGAAAGTTAATGAACTTAATATCAAAGTGCACATTATAGTTATTTAACCATTAAGTCAACACAAAGGCCAAGTGGGAGAATGTTAGAATATTTAATAATATTCGTGCGGCCTAAGTGTTTCGGTTTAAATATAAATTATGTTGATATTGAATATTACGAGGCTTTAGTATAAAAGACGACACCGTGTGGATCAGTTTCGGTTAAAGTAATTAAAGTCGTGAATTATTATTCCTTCCGACCTTACCCAATATTACGTAAAGGTTTCTATTCACGAAAGGGTGTGAACGGTTTGACTTGAGATCAAACATGTATCTCTTGGACTTGTATATATACATATACATATCAGAGTGTACGTAATCTTCTCGATTGACAAAAGAATAAAACACACAATTACAGAAAGTGAAAGACGCAGTTTCATCTCCATCATCAAGGAACATTCAGGAAAGGGTTAAGGAGGAAAATCAATCTTCGTTTCTTCTTATTATTGATTGCGTCTGTAAGATATGGACCAAGGTTAGTCCCTTATTTCGTTAATTGATTGTATTGGGTTGAATTAAATTGAATCTATAATCGATTGTGGGACAGATTTCATTATCGAATCTCAAAAGTACATCTTACTGGTCATCCATATCAATAAGAGATTAATGAGAGCATTGAACAATGGTAATAGTTTAATTATTCTCATTAAATAACTCTATATTTAATCTAAGAATAAAGCTTACCCCTCCTATAGTCTTATCCAATTCAAACTTTATATTTGATACTCGACAACTTTTAAGAAAGTGGTATGATTTTATAGGTCAATCTAAATTAAAGTGGTCAAAAAGTAATAACATTTTGTATAAATAGAGAAAAGATATGAAAACGAGTAAGTTTTCCTTATAACAGATATGAAGTTAACTTCTCACAATACACCAACAGCAGGCTACTTGTTTAGTAGGTAAACTTGGCTTTATTTAAAAATATTATTTTATTAATAAATTTATGAGTTATTCCACGAGAATAATTCAAATTATTGTTCAACTTCTTGGAATAATCTCAAGTACACTTAATCCCACGATATTATATTGCATGGTTTTGGTCATTCGAGAATGACGGATAGGTTACTCCCATTAAATGAGACAATTTCATATTTTAATACTCTGTATTACACTAGGTAGGATGGCAGACCTTCAAAGTTGGACATGGGGCATGAGTGCAAAAGTTTACTGTTTAGCGAACGAGAGTGTTAAACCATAAATCTTGTAACCCAATTTTTGTCAGACTACCTTTATTAAATTTTGTTATCCAATTCAGTCGTTGTATATTAACAAACGTTTCATTTAGCAGTAAAATACTCAACTTGAGTCAACGGTTTCACTTTTACCACTTCTATAAATAAAGTTAAAAGGGTTGTTTATGCATTTAATTTTTTGCCACGTGGCGGGCATTAAATGCTTGAGCAACCTTTCGTTATTATTATTATTATTATTATTATTATTATTAATATTATTTATAATTTCATTCCTTTTGTCAATTTAGTCTTACTGAATTTTTCCCTCATATACGTATGTGTCACCAAGTTTTGCCTTTACACAGTTGCAAATTTTGTCTTCTTAAAAGATTTTCCGTTCTATTTTCAAAATATTCTCCTCAGTTGTATACTCACTCTTTGTTCGTTCTAATTTTAGTGCTAATTTTTTTTCGTGCATTTGTTGTTGTTTAGTGAACTTATGTGAATCCACTAATCAAGTCTGGAATTCCTCGCTTTTTAGGTATAATAGTTTTATTTTAGTTGATTATTTATATAGATATATTTGAAGTTAACTTTAAATATAATGGATTTGGTGTTCATAAGAGTGTACTTTTATTTATATTCAAACTTGAAGAAATTTACACAATATGATTAAAAAGAGGTTACAACTGTTTTTGGTTTTCAGTTTCTTGCATTCGGCTCTGATTTTTCAATTTAGTATTACTGATTTTTTCCCTCATATATACGTGTCACCAAGTTTCGCCTTTACACAATGGCAAATTTTGTCTTATTAAAAAAGTTCCCGTTCTATTTTAAAAATATTCTCCTCAGTTGTATACTTGCTCTTTGTTGATTCTAATTTTAGTCCTAATTTTTTTTCGTGCATTTGTTGTTGTTTACTGAACTTATGTGAAGCCACTAATCAAGTCTGGAATTCCTCGCTTTTCAGGTATAATAATTTTATTTTAATTGATTATTTATATAGATATATTTTAAGTTAACTTTAAATATAATGGATTTTGTGTTCATGAGAGTGTACTTTTATATATATTCAAACTTGAATAAATTTACAAAATATAATTAAGAAGAAGTTACAACTGTTTTTGTTTTTCAGTTTCTTGCATTCGGCTCTGATTTATTCTTATTGCATTTTGTTTTGTTGCTTATATATGTATTGTTTTTTCATGATTATAGATAGATGCATTTCCGTTCTGTTTTTAAAATATTCTCTTCAGTTGTACAATTGTTCTTCCTTGATTCTAATTTTAGTGTTGATTTAATCTTTTTGCATTTGTTTTTGTTTAGTAAAATCATGCGAAGCCAATAATCAAGTCTGCAATTTTTCATTTCTCAGGTATAATAATTTTATTCTAATTGATTATTTATATAAATATATTTCAAGTTCACTTTAAATATCACGGATATTGGGTTCATAAGAGTGTGCTTTTATTTATATTCAAGCTTAAGAAATTTACAAAATATGATTAAGAAGTTGTTTGTCCTTTTACAATTTCTTGCATTCGGCTCTAATTTACTCTTATTGCATTTTGTTTGTTGCTTACATATATGTATTCTTTTTTCATAATTTTAGAGTTGTTATAAAGTTTTCGCTTTATTATTAAACTTATATATACATAGACAAAATATTAGATAAAATTTTTAGAAAGATTGTGATTAAAATAATGTACGTGATAATAAATGTACTAACAAAATGAATCATCTTTGTTGGAAAGTATAAAAATAAAATAAAATAATGGAGTAAGTTAAATCAAATGAAATTTTCATTCTTTATCAATGAATATTGATTTTCTACTCATTATTATAACAGATAATAATTAAATAAGGGTAAATGGAAAGATTTTGGTCAATTACTAATGTAATTAATTACATTTAATAAAAAAAACTTAATATCACATATAATAATACAACAGCTTATTAAAAAAAGTTTTAGAAAAGATTGTGATTTTCGAAAATGTAGTTCGTAATAAATTTATTAATGAAAACAATTTGCAGTGATTTTTACATCCACAAATAAAAATTCTTATTTCTATAAAAGATAGTATTAGATTGTGATTAAAATTATGTACGTGATAACAAATGCACTAAGAAAATGACTCATCTTTGTTGAAAAGCATAAAAATAAAATAAAATAATGGAATAAGTTAGGTCAAATGAAATTTACATTCCTTATCAATGAATATTAATTTTCTACTCATTATTATAACAAATAATAATTAAATAAGGGTAAATGAAAAGGTTTTGGTCAATTACTAATGTAATTAATTACATTTAATGGAAAAAAACTTAATATCACATATAATAATACAGCAAATTATTAAATAAAAGTTTTAGAAAAGAGTGTGATTTCTGAAAATGCAGGTCATAATAAATTTGATAATGAAAACAAATAAATTTATTAATGAAAACAATTTGCATTGATTTTTACATTCACAAATGAAAATTCTTATTGCTATAAAAGGTAGTATTACACAATTTACTATTTTCGATTAAAAAAAATGGTACACTCTTATGAACACAAAACTCATGATAGATAAATTTAACTTGAAATATATTTATATAAATAATCAATGAATTATAACAAATAATAATTAAATAAGGGTAAATGAAAAGGTTTTGGTCAATTACTAATGTAATTAATTACATTTAATATAATAAAAAAAACTTAATATCACATATAATAATACAACAAGTTATTAAATAAAAGTTTTAGAAAAGATTGTGATTTCTGAAAATGTAGGTCATAGTAAATTTATTAATGAAAATAATTTGCATTGATTTTTACATTCACAAATGAAAATTCTTATTGCTATAAAAGGTAGTATTACACAATTTACTATTTTCGATTAATAAAAAAAAAGTACACTCTTATGAACACAAAACCCATGATATTTAAATATATTATACCTGAAAAATGAGAACTTTCAGACATGATTATTGGCTTTACATAAGTTCACTAAACAAAAACAAAATCCGAAAAGTAATATTCGTAATACATTTATTATCGCTTAAATTTTTAAATCACATATTTTTCTCCACCTTTTTTATATCTAATTCTCCGTCCGGACTAATTTGTTATGTTATTAGTATGTTGTATTAATTTATACTTTTATTAGATTCCTTATTAATTTTATTATTATCTATCTATCTATCTACATATAAAGTTAAAAAGGTTATTTGAGTATTTATTTTTTTGCCGCGTGGCAGATATTAAATGCTCAAACAATCCTTTATTATTATTGTTGTTGTTGTTGTTGTTGTTGTTGTTGTTGTTGTTGTTGTTATTAATTTCTTCCCTTTGTCAATTTAGTCTTATTAAATTTTTCCCCCATATATATATATGTGTCATCAAGTTTTGGCTTTATACAATGACAAATTTTTTCTTATTAAATTTTTTTTTCGTTCTATTTATAAAATACTCTCTTCAGTTGTATAATTGTTCTCCGTTGATTCTAATTTTAGTGCTAATTTTATCTTTTTGTATCTAATTTTAGTTAACTTATGCGAAGCCAATAATCAAGTCTGGAATTTCTCACTTTTCAGGTATAATAATTTTATTTAAATTGATTATTTATATAGATATATTTCAAGTTATCTTTAAATATTACTCCCTCCATCCAAATTTAAACTTCATGGGGGAGTAGACACAAAAATTAAGGGTGGAGTGTAGTGTGTGGTGGAAAATGAAAGTTGAGAGAAAATGTGGGGTCAGAAATGATATGAACCACAAAAATTAACCAAAAGAAGAAATATTGTGAGTAGGAAGTTTAAAGATGGACAATCCAAAAAGGAAAGTAGGAAGATTAAAAATGGATAGAGGGAGTATGAATTTTGTGTTTATAAGAGTGTGCTTTTATTTATATTCAAACTTGAAGAAATTTACAAAATATGATTAAGAAGAAGTTACAACTGTTTTTGTTTTTTCAATTTCTTGCATTCGGCTCTAATTTATTCTTATTGCATTTTGTTTTGTTGCTTATATATGTATTGTTACTTCATAATTATAGATATGTTTCCGTTCTATTTTTAAAATACTCTCTTCAGTTGTATAATTGTTCTTCGTTGATTCTAATTTTAGTGCTAATTTAATATTTTTGCATTTGTTTTTGTTTAGTGAACTTATGCGAAGCCAATAATCAAGTCTGAAATTTCTTATTTTTCAGGTATAATAATTTTATTTTAATTGATTATTTATATAAATATATTTCAAGTTAACTTTAAATATCATTGATTTTGTGTTCATAAGAGTGTACTTTTATTTATATTCAAACTTGAAGAAATTTACAAAATATGATTAAGAAGAAGCTACAACTGTTTGTGTTTTTAAAATTTCTTGCATTCGACTCTAATTTATTCTTATTGCATTTTGTTTTGTTGCTTATATATATGTATTGTTTTTTCATAATTATAGATATGTTATAAAGTTTTCACTTTATTATTAAACTTCTCGGTTGGCCTTGGTAATTGGTTATATATAGTACTGAATTTTTAATAATTTGCAATAATATAGTACTGAATAATTTGCAATAATATAGTACTAAATATTTTTAATAATATAGTACCGAATTTTTAATTATTATATGTGATGTTAAGTATTCTATTTATTAAATTTGGAAAACCTTTTCGGTTATCCTTATTTAATTAATTAATTAATTATTATTATTATAATAATCAAATAGAAAATTAATATTCATCCGTAAATAATAAAAGATTTCAAATTTCATTGCGTTTAAGTTAATCCATTTCTTAACTTTATTTTTTGACTTCTCGACAAATATGATTCATTTTATTACATTTATTATCACTTAAATTTTTTTAATCACATATTTTTCTACAACTTATATCTAATACACCGTAAAGACTAATTTGTTATGTTATTAGTATGTGGTATTAATTTATGCTTTTATTAGATTCCTTATTAATTTTATTATTAATTGATTGAAACCTTTTCGTTTACCCTTATTTTATTATTTGTTATAACAATCAATACAAACTTAATATTCATTGATAAAGAATGACAAATACTTTACAACAAAGATGATTCATTTCTCTTAGGTAACTTTTGTCAGCTCTAATTACAACTTTATGCACCATCATTATTGCAATCGAAACTACATTTTAACTATGTTTAATTCCATTAAACACGAAATCGATTCACATGTAATTTCAAACAACTACTCTGTATATACATTCGCCAAACGACTTGGTGGATGATTTACAAAAACCAACGCACATAATTTTTAAGCGGATAATCCCGTGAATTTCACGGGTGACGTACCTAGTTTTATGACTTAATTATTTTCCGTCTTATTAATTAATGTCATTGAAAGAACCGGGTTGTTACAATATTACTATCTTAGATTCTGGAAATTATACCCTATGAGTTTTTCATGGTTATAAGAGTCATTTTAGAAGCTTTCAAGATCTAAGTAGCAAGTCAAAGTGGAGTCTATTGTTTGTGGTCTTATCTTCAACTTCTAGAGATGTTCCCCTTCCCTCGCCCCCTCCCCCATTTCTAGTAAGTTGTTATTTGTCTCTTTGTTTCTCTTTTTGGTCTCGGTGTTGTCTTGCATGGTTGGCTAGGTGTTCCCCCCTCCCCTCGCACCCCTCCCCCATCATAGCCCTGTGTAAGACTGATTGAGATTGTTTTCTTTTATGGGTCATTTTTGGTTTATTAGGGTGGTGAGGGGCTTTTGTATGGGTCCGTTGTTGGTGGTATGTGTTCGACGGTCGATCTTGTCGTTCTTTCCGGGTGGTTTGGCACGAGCCTTCTTTCTCGCTCCGTCTTTTTGTTTTGTCTTTCTTCACTACAAGAAATACTTCATATAGCTACCAAGCACGCGCGACTGATAAATTCAGTAGCTAATTTTGCGACTGAAAGTACAACGCGCGACTGATAATAGTCGCTGGACGAGGAGACGGTTTTTTAAAAAAAAAAATTAAATTCAGCGACCGAAATCGGTCGCTAAATAAATGAACGCGCAACCGAAATCGGTCGCTAAATTCATTAATTAGCGACCGATTTCAGTCACTAAATCTGAGACTTAGCGACTGATTTCAGTCGCTAATTAATGAATTTAGCGACCAATTCCAGTCGCTAAGCGTGTGAAATTTTTTTAAATTAACGAACACCCCCCTCCCCCGGCTCATTCACTTATTTCACTCTATCTCTCTAAAAACTCTTCCCCTTCTCTCTAAAACGCACCCCTCCTCCATTCCTCTTCATTCCTTCTTCAATTCTCTCATTTTTCTTTAAGGTATGTTTATCTATCTATATTTAGTTTTAATTATTTGTTAATTTTTGTTTATTGGGTTGGATAATTTCTGTTTAGTTTCAATTATTTATAGATTTAAATAAATTATTTATTGGGTTGGATAATTTATTAGTTGTCGGAATATTTAGTGTAGTTAGAATGTTAATCGCCCAATAGGTTCCCCAATTTGAAATAGGTAGATTGTTAGTATAAAATTAGGGTTTGCGGTTACGTAGTTGAATGAATTGGGTTGTTTTGATGTGTTAGGAAATTGGAATTGAAATACAATTATGTCGATTTAGTAACGTAATTATGGATGATTAGGTGCAAATAGTACTATGTTTAGGTGAATGAGTATTTTTACAAAATATGTGAGTAGTGTGTATTTATTAGTAAATTACTTAAGAGAAAATAATTTGTATGTGGTTATTGTCCCAATTTTTTTAGATAAAAAAATGAAGCGACAGGAACGAAAATGGATGTATGAGGAAAGATTAGATAAGAGACGACGTCCCAGAACTGAATTTTTAGAGGGTGTTAATAGTTTCCTTGAGTTCGCTAAAACCCATCCCGAATACGCGTCAGAGGGTAGATTTAGGTGTCCTTGTGTGAAATGTAAGAACCTCAAATTCTTGGATGATATTCTGATTAAGGAACATATTATCTCAAATGAGTTTAGCCCAAATTATTATTATTGGATTTGTCATGGTGAGACGTCTACTGTTGGGGTAACTGAGGTGGATCAGAATGAGGGCGGGGTGAGAGGAATGATTGTTGATGTGGTTGAGTGCAATTTGTTTAATGATGGGAGCATGTACACTAACGACGATGACCAACCAACCCCACAAGAGCCAAACCCACGAGCGAAAGCTTTTTTTGATATGTTAGAGGCTGCGGAGAAGCCATTATATGGAGGGTGTGATGTGACATTGTTAGAAGTGGCGTCTATGGTAGTGAACTAGTGACCCTCAAATGTGAGTATAACCTACCTTGGGTGCGTAGACGGTATCGCTGCATTGATTGAGAAACTCATCCCAAAAGACAACATTATGACCAAAACATTCTACAATACCAAAAAAATTGTTAAAGGTCTTGAACTTCCGCATCAAAAGATCGATGCTTGTCCCGATGGATGTATGCTTTTTTGGAAGGACGATATCGTGCTTGAGGAATGTAAGATATGTGGGAAGGGTAGATACAAAAGTGTAGATGGGAACATTGTTTTGAGGGGTAGGAAGGGAAAGAGTGTTGCGAGGCATAAAAAACCTATACCACTTAGTCGACTTACCTACTTTCCCATCGCCCCTAGACTTCAAAAACTATATGCAACCAGAACCATTGCCGAACAAATGAGGTGGCATAAGGAAGAAACTCGTGTAGAGGGGAAGATGTGTCATCCTAGTGATGGGGAGGAGTGGAAACGGTTTGATAGGATTTACCCTGAATTTGCTGAGGAACGCCGTAACGTGAGACTTGGGTTGTGTACCGATGGGTTCGCCCCTTTCGGTCAGTTTGGTAAGTCGTACTCATGCTGGCCTGTCATGGTCACACCGTATAACTTACCCCCATGGCTTTGTCTGAAACCACCGTTCATATTCCTTTCTCTCATTGTTCCCGGCCCAAAAAACCCCAAAAACCACTTGGATGTTTACTTACAACCAGTAATAGAGGAATTGAAACACTTGTGGGAAGTAGTGATGTGTCGTTGAAACAAAATTTCCAGCTTAGAGCATCGCTTTTGTGGACTATAAACGATTTCCCTGCGTATGGTATGTTGAGCGGTTGGTCTACGGCGGGCCAAAAAGCTTGTCCTTGTTGCATGAGTGAAAGTAAAGCATTCTACCTAAGTAACTCAAGCAAAATTAGTTGGTTTGACTGTCATAGACAGTTTCTACCCGAGGGTCACATGTATAGGAAGAATAAGAGAGCTTTCAAGAAGGGTGAGGAGGTGCTAGATGAGGCACCGATTCGTCTCCAAGGAGATGAGATTTGGGAGGTGATTTCGAAGTTCCCATCTACTGTTGACGGGACCAACCAAGAGTTCAAAGATCTTAAGAAATTAAAAAATGGTTGGTTTAAAAGAAGCATCTTCTTCGACCTTCCATATTGGAGTACTTTATTACTCCGACATAATCTGGACGTGATGCATATTGAGAAAAATTTCTTTGAGCAACTAATTCACACCGTCATGGATGTAGAGGGTAAGACATGTGACACCGTAGGATCCCGAAAAGATTTGAAAAAAAATTGTAACCGTCCGAAAATGCATATCAAGCAGGATGGGTCCAAGCCTAGGGCCTTGTTCAGCCTTGATAAGGCTCAGAGAAAGGCCGTGTTAGAGTGGGTAGGGAAGCTGAAGTTCCCTGATGGGTATGCATCCGATTTTAGACGGTGTGTGGACATTAAGAACCTGGAGCTCCAAGGCTTGAAGAGTCACGACTGCCACGTGTTCATGGAGCGGTTACTACCTGTGGCGTTGAAGCACCTGCTACCGGAAAGTGTTTGGAATCCTATCACTGAGATATCTCAGTTTTTTCGAGATTTATGTTCGTCGACAGTTACAAATGACGACATGACTCGTTTGGAGGATCAAATTCCTCAGATACTATGCAAACTTGAGATGATCTTCCCACCATTCTTCTTTAACTCAATGGAGCATCTACCGGTCCACTTGCCCTACGAAGCTAAAGTGGGAGGACCGGTACAGTTTAGATGGATGTACCCGTTTGAGAGGTGAGAACTTTCAACTACTTACTTATTTTACCCACTAACTAACGTTAGACACTATAATTTGATAATAACATAGTTGCTTGATGATTGTCATAGATTTCTCAACCATTTAAAGAAAAAAATTGGTAACAAGGCGAGGGTTGAGGGTTCCATATGTAATGCTTACTTAACAGAGGAGATAGCCAACTTCTGTTCTCTGTATTTCGAGAAAGAAGTGAACACCAAAGCCAAAAATCTAAACCTAGAAACACCCGAGACGACGATTGACCCCAACATACCAGACTTTTTTCAAAGTAAGGTAGGTGAGGGATCGTCATCAGCTGGCGGGTGGAGGACATTAGATGAGAAGGAGTACAATCGTGCTCACCTGTACTTGCTATCAAACTGCGAAGTTTTGGAGCCGTACGAGAAGAAATTTGTAACTGAATTTGTGGCTGCTAATCCACATTTACAAGCTGATGACGTTTGGAATAAGCATGAGGAACAGTTTCCCAAATGGCTTAAGGAGCATGTAATTTCAGAGAATATTCAGGATGATTTGGTTAGGAGTCTAGCATTAGGTCCTTTGTGGAATGTTAGAACTTGGAACCGATATTCGGTTAATGGTTACAATTTTCATACATTTGCCCATGGTAGCAGTAGGAGTAGATGTAATTTTGGTGTGAGTGTGTCGTCACTTGAGGGTGAGGATTACTACGGTCTAGTGGAGGACATCTTAGAGCTGTGCTATGTTGGAAATGATCGTGGGTATAGAGCTGTGGTATTTAAATGCGAATGGAAGGACAACTCTGTGCTAGGTACTAGAGTACATGAAAGGTACAAACTAGTTGAAGTTAATCATACCAAAAAATACTCCAAGTACGATCCGTTTATACTTGCACATCAAGCACACCAAGTGTACTTTGCGCCTTACCCAACCACAAAGAACGACAGAACTGTAAACCAGTAATGGGCGGTGTTCAAAACTAAGCCACGAGGGCACTATGACTCTGACCTCTTCCAAGAGGATGTCATTTCTAGTGGTACAACATTGTCTCCAGTTGATGAGAATCTTTTTGCAAATGATGATGATGACAATAATGAGGTGGATGTGGGGGAAGATTTTGAAGACGATGAAGGTGGTGAGGAAGAGGAAGGTGGTTCTAGTGATATGGTTGAGGAGGAGGACGACGCCAATGAGTTAGAGTTCAATGACGAGGAGGAGGAGGAAGATGACTACGAGGAAGAGGATGTCGTTGGTTCGAGTAGGCAAGTGGAAGATGACAACGACAGTGACGATGATTTTTAGTAGGGTATAGTTTTAGTAAGTTATATTATTTGTACATAGTAATTTACGTTACTTATTTTGGGCAAATTAGTTCAATATTATGATGTGAATTTCTAACTTTCTACTATTATATGTCTGCAGATATGACGTTGGGCAGCAGACTGCGTTACGGTAGTGGGAGCAGCAACACGAACAGGGGGTCCCAGCAGCAGGAGGACCAGGAGGAGAACCGGCGAGAGGAGGATAACCAAGGGGAGAAGGACGAGGAGCAACCAGAACAACCACAACAGGATCGAGGGCTACAGTATACAGACGACGGACGCCTTATTATTAGCTTGGAGAACACATGGTGAGACGTTATATTTCCTTTTTTTTGGGAGACATCATCTTATTTCACTCTTTGGTGTAGGTTTCGTACTCGTGAGGTGGTAACAGGCGTGACAGACAGTTTCATGAAGGAATTAACTACGTACTGCACGTCTTGGACTAAGGTGCCTCTGTGGCAACGAGAGAAGTGGTTTGCTAACTTCAAGGTACACCAATTTCTGATTTTTATTAATTACCTGTTACTGTTTACAGATTACCAATACAATGACGACAAACGATCTTGCAGTTCAAACACTTCTACAATGAGGGTCTGGAGGTGTGTGCGAGAGACCGGTACATGGATGTCGCGAAGCCCAGATACAAAGACATGATGTATAAGATGGCAAGCGACGAGAAGTTACAGAGACACCTTAGAGGTTCGATTACTCAATTAGTGTTAGTACTTGAATAGGAAGTTGTATATATCTTCAAAACACGTATTGATCTCAAAGTGTATAAATTGTAGGTGACGCCATCCAGCAGTTCAGAACAGCCCGCTCCGACCCGAAGTTCCTTGCAAGATCCGTCCAGGCGAAAAAGAACAAGAGGCGGGGAGGGGACCCAGAGGGCTTTGCTGAGCGCACCCACTACGGTGGGTCGCAATCGATGCACCAGCGGGCCATGAATGTTAGAATTTCCTTACCTTTGATTTTTATTTTGGATTCTTATTTAATGTTTTCATTATAAATATGAAAGAGAAATCTACGTGTACTGTCAACAGGTAAAGAAGAAAACCGGAGAATTCCCTCCGCCGGTGAAGCTATTTCTCGACACGAAGAGCAGAGGGATGATACTGAAGGTCGAACATTCGCCACACAGAAGGATCTGGACATTTGGGTAAGTTTAAAACATAAGACTTCGTTACTTTTTTTTTTCTTCACACAACCCACCTAATCACGACTTCATTTTCTTTCAGAGATCGTATAAGGAGGTCACTAGAGCACCCGAGAATGAAGGTGTGGACCCGAGCACGATTTGGTTCAGAGTCGCGGAGGGATACCGCAAGGGAGCGGTGTACGGTACGGGGAACGCTCATTCCCTGTACTGGACACCACCCAATGTTCGGGGGGCCCATGCGACCTCGACGAACTGTGTGCCATCCGAAATGGCTGGGATGAGGTCGGAACTGCAGGAGGAAAGGGCGCGAGGGGATACTATGGCCGAGAAGCTGAAGGAGCAGGATGAGAGGCTGAAGATGCAGGAGTCCGTTAACCTGCAAATTCTGGAAGAGCTACAGCGCCTTAGGAGCATGCACCAGCAGAACTGTAACTCCGGCCCCATTCCCCGACCCCGAGATCCTAGAGACCCCTTCGGTGACGGTGGTAGTGGTGCATCAGCTAGTTTCACTGTTAGGTGAGTGGATTGAAAACAGTTTGTAGTTTCTGAATACTTATTGAAAAAACAGTTTGTAACAACATTTTTAATTTAGTGTATTCACGACGTTTGCGTACTTGGTCGTCCATTTTGGAGTGTGAAGCTTGCGTAACGTTTGGAACAACCTTTGGAATGATGTTTGGGATGTATTGTGGTTGTTGGTTTGTTTTATTGCGCAGATTTTGGCTAGAATAATAATAATTATAACCGGTCTATTTGAGGCACTTTAGCTACTGAAATCAGTAGCTAAATGTTCAATTTAGCGACTGATTTCAGTAGCTAAATGTTACCACGTCACACCATTTAGCGACTGAAATCAGTCGCTAAATACAACATTTAGCTACTGATTTCAGTCGCTAAAAGTGACGACCTAGCGACTGATTTCAGTCGCTAAAATTAGCGACTGAAATCGATCGCGCATTTTTTTAGCGACTGAAATCAGTCGCTAGTTGCGATTCACCGTAGCGACGGTCGCTTAGCGACTGTTAACAGTCGCGCGTCTCTTTTTAGCTACAGATGACGGTAGCTAAGTTCAGTCGCCCAATACTTAAACTCTTGTAGTGCTTTGTTGTGGGCGGTGTTCGGTTCTCAATTGGCATATGATTTTTGAGATTGTTTCTTGGTGTGGATTTCATTGCTGTTGATTGATCGGTGTTTGGTTATTGTGGTTTTAGGTTAGATTATGGATTGTGTGGTTGGTTGTGATGGTGGATTCCGTTCAAACAAAATGACGCTTCTTGTTTATTTGGTGTTGTGTGTTTTATTCAAAATAATCTCCTTTAGTAGTCTTTATCACATGTTATTTGTCCTTTATCTATGTTGATGCGATCTCCGTTTAAGTAGTACTAGTGTAGCTCTTATGGCTCTTTTGCGTCGTGTGTGGGTTGGGTTTGTCAGAAGACGGTGCGTTTTTGCAACTATCGATATGAAATTGGTTGAGGGGCAGTATGTAACATGCTCGTTATGCTTCTCATTTTGTCGTGCTTATGATCAAAAGGGTTCGATCACCCAGGTGTAGGAGTTTTAATTTATCTCCATCGACGACAGACTTTTTCGTCTGGCTTGTCACCGTTTCTTTCTACGTCTTTTTCCCAAGAACGTAAGTACGCCTGGTTCTTGTCACCCTGCGACTCTTTTGCATTGGCAGTGTTCGCAGGTTAGCAGCATCGATCAAGAAGATTCTAATGCTCGTGCCCAATTTTCCTTTTTCCGTTGTCCGACTCCCGTTAATTGATGTATTTGTTGTCCTTATGTTGTTTTTATATTTAATAATTGATGTAATAAGGACATTTATAGTCCAGACATTATTTAATGCATCATGTTTACCCTGCTGGCAAAAAAATAGTTCTCTTAGCTTTTTGTATTTACATATTTTGAATTTGGAACCTTTGTACACCTTTCAATCTTTCTGTAATTAATCTTTCAGTTCTACTTTCGATTTATTGTCTTTTACTTGCGACTCTATTATTATTGTTATTTATTTTACACCATCTTAAAATCTTAATATGCTTAGATTCGACTTAATCGTTATGAGCAGCTAATTTAATTTATAGGATTAAGTGAGGATCTATGCATGTTAGGATAGATTAAAAGATTGAATTACTTGTCGAATGAGTTGGAAAACAAGTTTAACGCGATATTACGAGTAATAGTCGATTACGTGATATTAAGCCACCTGGTATCATGCTTAAAGTGTGTCTATAAGGCATTAGAAAGGACGCATGATGTCAGGCGACCCAATGATGAGAGGCGTGGTTGCGGGGCGTGGTTGTGCGCAATCCAGCTTTAGAGCGCTTGACTCTGGGCGTTTTAACTAATGTTCAACAGAATCACTGATTGATTTAATTAAACTGCACAGAAACAAGAACATACACAGAAAGAGGTGTGTCGGGTTAGGCGCTCACTACAGCAGTTTAAGTATTAGGCGACTGAGCTTAGCTACCGTCATCTGTAGCTAAAAAGAGACGCGCGACTGTTAACAGTCGCTAAGCAATTGTCGCTACAGTTAGTCGCATCTAGCGACTGATTTCAGTCGCTAACTGACGCCTTTAGCGATTGATTTCAGTCGCTAACTGACGCCTTTAGCGACTGAATCAGTCGCTAAAGTGAGGGCTTAGCGACTGATTTCAGTCGCTAAAGGCGTCAGTTAGCGACTGAAATCAATCGCTAAAGGCGTCAGTTAGCGACTGATTTCAGTCGCTAAATGGTGTGACGTGGCGACATACAGCGTCATACAGCGACTGATTTCAGTCGCTAAATAGAAAAATTAGCTACTGAAATCAGTCGCTGTTGTACCTGAAATAGGCCGGTTATAATTATTATTTTTCTAGCCAAAATCTGCACAATAGAACAAACCAACAACCACAATACATCCCAAACATCATTCCAAATGTTGTTCCAAACGTTACGCAAGCTTCACACTCCAAATTTGGCAACCAAGTACGCAAACGTCGTGAATACACTAAATTAAAAGTGTTGTCACAAACTGTTTTTTTAACAAGCATTCAGAAACTACAAACTGTTTTCAATCCACTCACCTAACAGTGAAACTAACTGACGCACCACTACCACCCCCATTGTTTGGGTCTCTAGGATCCGGAGGTCGGTGAATGGGGCCGGAGTTACAGTTATACTGCTCCATGCTCCTAAGGCGCTGTAGCTCTTGCAGAATTTGCAGGTTAACTGACTCCTGCATCTTCAACCTCTCATCCTGTTCCTTCAGCTTCTCGGCCATAGCCTCCCCTCGCGCCCTTTCCTCCTGCAGTTCCGACCTAATCTCAGCCATTTCAGATGGCACACACTCCGTCGAGGTCGCATGGCCCCCCCGAACATTGGGTGGTGTCCAATACAGGGAATGAGCGTTCCCCGTACCGTACACCGCTCCCTTTTGGTACCCCTCCACGACTCTGAACCAAATCGTGCTCGGGTCCACACCTTCATTCTCGGGTGCTCCAGTGGCCTCCTTATACGACCTCTGAAAGAAAATGAAGTCGTGATTAGGTGGGTTGTGTGAAGAAAAAAAAAGTAACGAAGTCTTATGTTTTAAACTTACCCAAATGACCATATCCTTCTTCGTGGCGAATGTTCGACCGTCAGTATCGTCCCCCCTGCTCTTCGTCTCGAGAAATAGCTGCACCGGCGGAGGGAATTCTCCGGTTTTCTTCTTCACCTGTTGACAGTACATGTAGAGTTCTCATTTATATTTATAATGAAAACATTTAATAAGAATCCAAAATAAAAATCAAAGGTAAGGAAATACTAACATTCATGGCCCGCTGGTGCATCAACTGCGACCCACCATAGTGGGTGCGCTCAGCAAAGCCCTCGGGGTCCCCTCCCCGCCTCTTGTTCTTTTTCGCCTAGACGGATCTTGTAAGGAACTTCGGGTCGGAGCGGGCTGTTCTGAACTGTTGGATGGCGTCACCTACAATTTATACACTTTGAGATCAATAAGTGCTTTGAAGATATATACAACTTCTTATTTAAGTACTAACACTAATTGAGTAATCGAACCTTTAAGGTATTTCTGTAACTTCTCGTCGCTCGCCATCTTATACATCATGTCTTTGTATCTGGGCTTCGCGACATCCATGTACCTGTCTCTCACAGCCACCTCGAGATCCTCGTTGTAGAAGTGTTTCAACTGCAAGATCGTTTGTTGTCATTGTCTTAGTAATCTGTAAACAGTAACAGATAATTAATAAAAAACAGAAAATGGTATACCTTGAAGTTGGCAAACCACTTCTCCCGTTGCCACAGAGGAAACTTGGTCCAACTCGTGCAGTAGGTAGTCAAATCATTCATAAAACTGTCCTCACACCAGTCACCGTCGCACGAGTACGAAACCTACACCAAAGAGTGAAATAAGATGATGTCTCACAAAAGAAAAAGGAAATATAACGTCTCACCATGTGTTCTCCGGGCTAATAATAAGGCGTCCGTCGTCTGTATACTGTAGCCCTTGATCCTGTTGTGGTTGTTCTGGTTGCTCCTCGTCGTTCTCCCCTTGGTTATCCTCCTCTCGCCGGTTCTCCTCCTGGTCCTCATGCTGCTGGGACTCCCTGTTGCTGTTGCTGCTCGAACTACCGTACCGCAGCCTGCTGCCCAACGTCATATCTGCAGACATATAGTAGTAGAAAGTTAGAAATTGACATCATAATATTGAAATAATTTGACTACAATATGTAATGCAGATTACTATGTACAAATAATATAACTTATTAAAACTATACCCCACTAAAAATCATCGTCACTCTCGTTGTCATATCTGCAGACATAGAGTAACGTATAGGGTTTTTATGCCTCGCAACACTCTTTCCCTTCCTACCCCTCAAAACAATGTTCTCATCTACACTTTTGTATCTACCCTTCCCACATATCTTACATTCCTTAAGCACGGCATCGTCCTTCCAAAAAAGCATACATCCATCGGGACAAGCATCGATCTTTTGATGCGGAAGTTCAAGACCTTTAACAATTTTTTTGGTATTGTAGAATGTTTTGGTCATAATGTTGTCTTTTGGGATGAGTTTCTCAATCAATGCAGCGATACCGTCTACGCACCCAAGGTAGGTTATACTCACATTTGAGGGTCACTAGTTCACTACCATAGACGCCACTTCTAACAATGTCACATCACACCCTCCATATAATGGCTTCTCCGCAGCCTCTAACATATCAAAAAAAGCTTTCGCTCGTGGGTTTGGCTCTTGTGGGGTTGGTTGGTCATCGTCGTTAGTGTACATGCTCCCATCATTAAACAAATTGCACTCAACCACATCAACAATCATTCCTCTCACCCCGCCCTCATTCTGATCCACCTCAGTTACCCCAACAGCAGACGTCTCACCATGACAAATCCAATAATAATAATTTGGGCTAAACCATTTGAGATAATATGTTCCTTAATCAGAATATCATCCAAGAATTTGAGGTTCTTACATTTCATACAAGGACACCTAAATCTACCCTCTGACGCGTATTCGGGATGGGTTTTAGCGAACTCAAGGAAACTATTAACACCCTCTAAAAATTCAGTTCTGGGACGTCGTCTCTTATCTAATCTTTCCTCATACATCCATTTTCGTTCCTGTCGCTTCATTTTTTTATCTAAAAAAATTGGGACAATAACCACATACAAATTATTTTCTCTTAAGTAATTTACTAATAAATACACACTACTCACATATTTTGTAAAAATACTCATTTCACCTAAACATAGTACTATTTGCACCTAATCATCCATAATTACGTTACTAAATCGACATAATTGTATTTCAATTCCAATTTCCTAACACATCAAAACAACCCAATTCATTCAACTACGTAACCGCAAACCCTAATTTTATACTAACAATCTACCTATTTCAAATTGGGGAACCTATTGGGCGATTAACATTCTAACTACACTAAATATTCCAATACTAACAACAACACTACACTATAAAAACATCTAACTCAAAAACTAATCTATTTATATCAATAAATAAAAAAATAAAAAAATAATTTAAATTAAGTATAGATAAAAAAACATACCGTAACTAAAAAAATGGAGGAATGAAGAAGGAAGGAGTGGAATGAAGAAGGAAGGAGTGGGAGACGGGTTAGAGAGAAGGGAGAGGGTTTGTAGAGAGGGAGAGTGAAATGAGTAATGTGCGAGGGGGAGAGGGGCTGCTCGCGTATAAAAAAAATTCACAAAGATTAGCGACCGAAATCGGTCGCACGTCTTTTTTTTTAGCGACTGATTTCAGTCGCTAGGTCACAGATTTAGCGACTGAAATCGGTCTGTATTTAAGTAATTTAGCGACTGAAATCAGTCGCGCGTTCATTTATTAAGCGACCGATTTCGGTCGCTGAAGTTAATTATTTTTTTTAAAAATCCGTCTCCTCGTCCAGCGACTAATATCAGTCGCGCGTTGTACTTTCAGTCGCAAAATTAGCTACTGAATTTATCAGTCGCGCGTGATTGGTAGCTATATGAAGTATTTCTTGTAGTGGCTCCTAGTCTGAGACGTCTGGGGCCAGATGTTCCAGTTCATAGAGGCTAGGATCGGGCACGAGTTTCCGTGTTCGTTTAGGTTTTTTATCAGTGTTGCTAATTATGTTTTAAGCTTTGATTAGTGCTTTAACATGTGATTTCGTCGTAAAAGCGATAAAACATGTGAGAAATAAAAGCGATAAAGATGCAATAAAGTAAGTAAATCATGTTAAGAAGAGTTGTTACACCCTCAGATTGTACACGAAAACGATATATACGATGCGTAGACGATAAAAAACAGATCTAGAAAGACAACTCATATTTTGATTTAAGTGTTTAAATTAATTAGGGTTTAAGTTGTGTACGTTATGTATATTGAACGATTTGGTCAGGGGGTTTAGATGACTTGCGATTGGGGATCGAGCATGAGTAAGGTTTGCACATCGTGTCTGGAGGGGGAAAGTTGGTGTGCGCGTCGATTGGGTGCGTTATCATGAACCCGATGATCTACAAAAATCATAATGCATAATTTAAAAAGTCCCTTATTTTATATCGAATCGAATTGAAAGTACTAGATTAGGTGTTAATATAGTGACGATAGCGACTTGGACGAGATGAATTCGATGTACGTTAAGAACGTATTGAATTATTTAGGTTAGGAGCCGTTTAATTCGACGTCTAATTATTTGTTTCAATTTAATCGGGATGGATTCAATTATGAAATCGAGATTTTGTATAGAAAAGTTCTATACGGGTGTTAAATCGAATCGATTCGATCAGTAGTCCGAATGATCGGGGAATTGGGGTTTCATTCGGACTACTGATCAGGTGAATCCACCTATATATGTTGAGTCCGTGAGTCCCCATCTTAGCCCTTGATTCAAGGTTAGATTAATGGACAAGATTTAATCTCATAATTAAGGAAATAACTAACAAATTTGGTAAATATATCATTTCTCTCTCTCCTCCTTAATTATCTCAATCCAAATCTTTTATCTCTCTTATCAATCTTTTTAAATGTTTTTTCTCTCACACAACAAGTTTTTTCAAAATTTAGTTTTTTTCATTTTCACCAAAAAATCATTATTTTCTTACTGCCATTGTACGTATATTACTATGTTACTGGCATAATCCATAAACTATGTTACTTTAACTCATATAACGTGTTAATTTAATTCATGAACTGCGTTACTTTAACTCATAAAATCTGTTACGTTGTTTAATATATTCTCCTGCAAAAACTATTACTCTAACTCATACAATGTGTTATTCTAATTCATGAACTGTGTTACTTTAACTCATAAAATATGTTACGTTGCATAATCTCTTGCAAAAACTGTTACTCTAACTCATACAATGTGTTACTTTAATTCATGAACTATGTTACTTTAACTCATAAAATCAGTTACGTTGCATAGTAGTCTCTTGCAAAAACAGGAGTTCCAATTAACAAAAAGAACAATGTTTGTTTTTATTAAGATACTCCAAAACAAAAAGTGGTACAAGGTTCTAACTAAATCAACTTCATTACAATTCCAATGTTTCAAACTTGTTACTCATAATGTCCTACTTATAATTCTGCTTCTTCTTCATCCTTCTCGTTCTCTCCGTCTTCTTCTTTTTCATCTTTTTCATCATCATCTCAGAAGCTTTGATTTAATCTCATCACCGCACAATGGAGGAAACTCTCACCCACATCCCTACATCATTCATGTGGATTAAAGTAACAGATAACAAGAGTTAAAGTAACAGATGAAGTGCATTGAAGTAACATTGAATTAAATTAACAGAGCATGCTTATACACCAGATATAAAGTAACAGAGGTCAGACATTAAAGTAACAGATAGTATGAATTAAAGTAACAGATAATGTTCATTAAAATAACACCAGATATAAGTTAGTGCAAAAAATTCATATAATGATAAAAATGAGAGTATGACGCAGTATCTTACTATTTGATATTGTTTCCTATTTTGAAGTCATCACGTCCCATAATTATAGGAAGTAGTATTTTTTTTTCTTTTTTTTATATGACGTTACTCTTTGATATTGTTTCCTATTTTGGTGGCAATCACGTCCCATTATTATAGGAAACAATATCTTTTTTTTTATTATTTTTTTAATATGGCAGTTTCCTAAATTCTTAGGACACTACAATGCACTACAATAACAGATGAAAAACACTAAAGTAACAACTGAAGTGTATTAAAGTAACACGACATATAAAGTAACAGATGGTAGACATTAAAATAACAGATGCTCTACACTAAAGTAACGCAGTATATGAACTAAAGTAACGCAATATATTGTAAACGTAAAAACTAATAATTGAGTAGCATCTCAACGACTTCCATGGCGATTCCAGTATAAATTACAAAACATATATACTCACCGTTTGTGTGTTCTACAATTTGCATATGAATCTATAATGAATAACACGACCATGAAAACAATATCAACATGAAAATTGACGCAAAACATGAATGACACGACCATGAAAGCAATATCAACATGAAAATTGTCGCAAAACATGAACACAAATTGACGCAAATTAATCAAGATAATGAATAAAAATTGACGCAAAACATGAAAGCAATATCGAAACTCACCATTGTTATACTCGATGAATTGCTTATCAACGGTTAATGAAGATGTCGCGATCATTGAATTCATAGTAACGGAATTTCGAGCACATATTTGATTGAATGAATGAATGAACGTGATGATCGATGGGAGCGTTTTTTTTTTTAAGATTTTGATGAACCTGTAACGTGAATGAATGAATGAGGAATGATTGTGATTATGGGAGTTATTATTTCCTAAAATCATGGGAGTTATTTAGTATCATCTTTAATGGCTCCCACTATTATAGGAAACATAACTTTTTTAGTATCATCTTTAATGACTCCCACTATTATAGGAAACAATATCTTTTTTTATTATTATTTAGCAATGGCGGTTTCAAATATCCCCATGACTCACTAACGCGTTACAATAACAGACTTTAAGAACTAAAGTAACGTCTTCGATAAACTAAAGTAACATATCATAAAAGTAATAAAAGTTTGTCATTAAAATAACGGACATTCTACACTAAAGTAACACAGTATCTGAACTAAAATAACCCAATACCTTTTCTGTGCGCAGACATTATGTGATTAAAATGCAACATTACTATAGTTCAACGTAGAAAAGTAGAAACTAAAAATTTAGTATCATCTTAATGACTCCCATATCCTTTCAAGTATAAACTACAATATATACTCACAGTTTGTTTTTTCCACGATTTGCATATCAGTCATTGAATGAAAAGTAGAAGCCGGATTGAATGAAAAGCAGCGCGATGAAGACGATTATTGACTGAATGTGTTATTGATTGTGTCGTATTGAAATAAATGGCAGCGGCGCGTTGAAGATGATGAATGATTGAATGTGATTTTGTAGAATGAATGATTGAATGAGCGAGAGAACGATGAAGAAGGTGGTTGAAACGTAATTGATGAAAGAGAGAATGAATGATTGAATGAATGAGAATGTTACTTTACTGAAATATTCACCTTCTTATTTTGGTGGATTCAGTATCTTTTTTTTTTTTTTATTAAAACAGTGATTTTATCTCGTCCCTTGATCCATCTCCCATCCAACGGATGGGATGAGGACTCAAGGACTCAACACATATATAGGGACTCATTAGAACCCATCTATATATATATATATATATATATATATATATATATATATATATATATATATATATATATATATATATATAGAGAGAGAGAGAGAGAGAGAGAGAGAGAGAGAGAGAGAGAGAGAGAGAGAGAGAGAGAGAGAGAGAGAGAGAGAGAGAGAGAGAGGTGGGTTCCGGTGAAACAGGGTAACTTCTTACACCCATTGAGGCACAATCTAGACCATTAGATTAAGATGGGACATACATCCAAATAAGTGTTATATACACTAAAAAAATTCATTATATACGTTATTAAACTCACTATATACACACACTTAAGAACTCAATATATACAGTAAAAAAAATGTTATATACACTTAAATAAAAAAATGTTATATACACTCAAATAGTTATTATGTACACCAATTAATCAACAATGGAACATACATCAAAATAACTGTTATATACACTAAAAAAATCATTATATACGCTACTAAACTCACTGCATATATACACTTAAGATCTCAATATATACAGTAAAATAATTGTTATATACACCCAAATAATTAATATGTACATCAGTTAATCAACAATGGAACATACATCAAAATAACTGTTATTGTAGACACCCACATTTTGACTGTCAGGTGTCTATAGCAGTTTCCGACAAACACCCGATGATGATCGGACGCAAACGTGCTTTAAATACTCAGAAACGGGCTCAAAATCATTGGCATTTGGCTTGGGCTCATTATAGAGTACATATCTCACAAAACCAACCTCAAAATCAGGCCCAGTGGGTCGTTTCGAGTCAAATAAGACTAATTTGGGTCGATTCCGACACCAGGGGCAAAACCGTCTTTTAGCGACCGAGTCAAAACCCGGTCAAAGATTTTCCCGAGACACGTGAGTCAGCCGTGACACCTCACACGGCTGATTCATACTCCAATCCTACGAAAAATCAGCTACATAAAATATTAAACAAATCCGTTTAAGGATGGAATTCGATCTCAAGTAGGAATCCTATCCGAAAACCGATTCAGACACCCGACCGAGTGCAAACACTCGGCCGAGCAGCATATTCCAGCCGTGTTCCCTTTCTTCCTTGACAAGAAAGCGGAATTCTCATGCCTTACAGCTTCCTATGTTTCCTATCTCTAGCGGTAGTTCAAACTCTCCTAGCCAAGGTCGGGAATTCCCTATAAATAGCCCCTTGCACACACACTTTTAGACCTGAGAAATCAATCAATTAGCATCTACAATCAACATTCATTATCAATCATCAATCATCTACAACATCAATTATTCCCATACACACACACATAAAATTTTAGCATCGAGAAACCGATATTACAAACCCGAAGGAAATCCGGCCCTATACCCGACACCCTTCACGACCAAACCAAACCACCATAACTCACCGACATCTACTCGACGCTCTTGTGCCCAAGCCACGTCCCGACGAGCCCCGATCCGAGTAAACAGAAGCATGTAGGTTGAGGGTGTAACAAAACCCGATTTCTCTTCTTCTTCCCTTCTCCTCCTCGTCGTTCGTTTTTTATTACGGGTCATTCGTCGTTTTTTTATTTTATTTTCTAATATCGATATTATTAAAAAACTATTTTCATATAACAACATTCTTAAAAATATGATATCGATTTTCTATAATCGAATATTGTATCAAAAAGAATTATATTAAGATCTCGACGATATTAAAAATCGTTACATCTTTTTTTCGTTCAAACTTCTTTTTACAAAACCTTTTTTTAATTCATTCCGAATACTCGATATCGATTTCATAATCGAATATCGGGTACGACGAATATCGAAAACATAAATCGAGTACAAATTAATTCATATTTTGTACGCGATTTATCAAAATTAACAATTTCGAACAAAAATAAAAAACCGCACAGACTCGCGCACGGGCCTGAAATCCGAGTTGTTTTTTTAGCTTTCTTCGTTCGTTTTATTTTATTTATTCTACGAAATGATTTCAAAATTTATATCTTTTCTAAAACTATTCGAAGTATTTGATATTGATTTCGTAGTCAATTATCGAATATAACGAATATCGAAAATATTAAGTCGAGTACGAATTACGCAATATTCGTACGCGGTTTAATAAAAGCATCGAATTTTCAAAAAACCGCTTTCGAAATCAGCCCGACACGCGACTCGCCGGCATCCCGGGCGAGCCGCGCGGCCGGCTGCCACGACGCACGATTTCCGTTTTTTTATTATTTTTCGAACTTCGTTTTTTATATAAAACAGTGTTTTTAGCAATATTTTTCAGATTTCGATTAATATTTATTTTCTCGATCTCGTATATTTATTTCGTTTGCTATATTATTTTTACAAATCGATACTAACTCGTTTGTTTATCTTGTAGCAAATTCATATCTTTTTCATCGTTTGTTTTATTATACTAAAACGAATCTCACATGTTAAATTCAACTTTGACGTTAAATTTTCATGCATTAAACCGATTTAGCAACCCATTCAATTCCTCGCATGCTTAGGAAAACAATGTTTGCATATCATTCATCGTATTACTAACGCGCGTATTTTAAAATCAAACGATATTCTAGTAGAGGCCGCTAATGTGCGGGCAGGGTTGGGTGTTCTTATTGAACTTCCCAACACGTACCCTCACCCCTTACTCAGAACCGTGCGATGGTTTCCGGATGTCCGAAACCATTGGCAACGAGAGTCATTCAATATACGATTAACCGCTCAAGTCGGCATCTATATCGATATGCAAAGGGACGAGCCCAATAAACTCTGACATCGGAACTGGGCCGTATTTTGTATACGGCCCACTACGACATAGAGTGGGTTCGAACGGTTCCGAATAACCACAAAATTCGGTGGCGACTCCGACTTCGATTTAAATTTCCATTTGACCATCTCATGGAGATTCATTCGCCTCCCCAAACCCGCGCGTGGCCGCGTCGGGGTGGACCTATGTCATGTCCATAATTTGGCGACTCCACTGGGGATTAGCTGATACGTTACTGACCTTCAGCATCCTCAGGGTGAGACTCGAATAGAAATCGTTTGACTAGTACAATACGCGTTTTAGTTTTACGGTTCATGCATAACCCCATATTTTCCCGGGCCGGTACTGGTGACCGACGTCCCACTATACTATCGATGTAGTCCAAATTGGATATGTCGAAGGTGTCCATTAGCCGATTCGTATGGGTTTTACGGCATGTTCTAAGCTCAACTCGACTTAGGAAGTCCGCCCCGATTCTCGATAGGCTGTGTACACTGGTATAGACCCTTTCAGACTGACCGAGACTTAGAATTAGAGCATACATGGCGTCGTTATACTGTTTCCATGACTACGTGCTGCCTGATTTACAAGTCGTCTTTCAAAAATTGTCTTTTTTCAAAATAGCATCCTTTTCAAAATATCCAATTTTCAAAACCCGTGACATATACCGAATTTAGGATCCACGATTTTACTCAAAATAGCCTATTTTTAGCCGGTATTATGCCCGTTTCAAAACTCGAAAATATTTTCGAACTTTTTCAAACCCGTCATCCGGCCCACCTTTTCCGTTTTTTTTCGAAAAAGGCCGGACTCCTCTCCCGATTTTACTCGGGCTTTCAAAAATCAATTTTGCAAACTCCCTCTTCTTAGGACTTCCCGTATTTAGCAGTGTCGAGTCATGTCGTGAGTCGTCAAAGTCTCTAGCGTCGAAACTCCGTCGATCTTATATCACGGATTTCCTCCCTATCCCAGTCCGCCTTATTATACTAAGGCAAGGCCCACCTACGTAGGACATACTCCTACAAGGGTCGGCCCATCTACACAAATCGAGTCCAAAGTCTGGGGAACGTCTCACGTGAACCTCCTTTCGAACAGGGCCCGGCCCACACAGCTGGATCCTAAAGGAGGCCCACCTTTCACGAGTCGTCCGTCTAAGTGTCTTTTCCAAGTCAACCTTTTACAAGGCATAGCCCTATAACAAAAGGTTTGTGACCCTTACGTCTAAGGGTCACTCGTCCGACACTCGAGTCTTAACCAAATTTTCGATCCCACTTGGGGACTACCCTTCATCAGAGCGGTCAATCACGATTGCTCTAAGGGTCATGTCTTACACGTGTCTCACGTACCCCACTTTCGAGCCACTTAGATGCCACACCATCTGAGTCCTGAGTCCTTAGTCTCACTTGGGGGCTATTCTCCGACAGAGCGATTAATCACGATCACTCTGAGGATCATACCCTACACATTTGTCTTAGGAGAGTCTAACCCGAGTCAAACATGGTCGCCCCATTTTCGGACTCACCCTCGTGCAGCTTGAGTCTCATCGTCAAGTCCAAGCCAGGGTTGTTACCTCGTCCAGGTCAACGTTCGAGTATCCCGGTCCATGAATCTTAGTCATTCCCGTCACCTCGGGCCGTGTCTAGTTTGACTCCCTCTCTTGCATTTGCGCAAAACCGAGTTTAGGCAAGTCGTGACACCTGTTGAAGACCTTACCAAAAAAAAACAACCAACCGAGCATCCGAGTCCAGATCTGATTCGAGTTCAAGTTTGAGTCCGAGTCTAGGATACCCTACATCCTCATTTCCAAATCAGAGTCTGAGTGTTTTGCATTCTGTCCTCCTTTTCAAAATTCAATAAAATCAGCTTTTTTATTGTTCATATATACTTTCCTTATGTGTTTCCGAGAACATGATGAACACCGTCATACACTGTGAGCACATGCACGTGACTATTATAGGCACATCTATAATGACTACAGGAAATCGAGACCCGTGTTTTCCTTTACCTGTTCCATGTCTGACATAGGAAGCCAAAAAACTACACTTAGCAGGAGCGGTATCGAATCCAATGACGAATCTAGGTAGTCTCCTAGTTTGGGTTCAAGACGGGAGGCAAGCCCATTTCCCACAATAAACACCCCTCCGACAAGATCAACCATACCTACCTACGGTGTTAGTCTGACCAACAAAAAAAAGACAAAAAAAAAGCTGGACAAAAAAAAATCAAAAGTCCAAGAAAAAAAAAAGCAAAAGGCCAAAACAAAAAAGCAGACCATCATAAAAAAGAGCATCCACGACCAGAACGGTCAACACAAATGAAGATCCCATGACCGGGGCTAAGAGGTCAACCAACAAAAAATATTCAAATGCCCATAACCGTGGTCAACGGTCCACTCAAGATCAATACTCATACCATCCAATAAGGGAGAAACAATCAAGCTGGTCAACTAACACCACATTTAGCCTTCCCACATTACAACCCTCAAGACCTTCCCGAGACCCAGGCTAAAGACAGCCCGGAATTTTGAGGATTCAAGCTCCATAGGATACCCCTAACCATTAGGGTCAGACATGGAAACTAGATCCTGCATCATCAAACATATCCCGATCAAAGTTCGAGCCGTTTTACTCGACTTCCCCTTTACATAACAGAATTCACAATCACCATATGCAAACCCGAGATCAAAACTCGTCAAAGACCCGAGAGCAAAACTCGTTAAAATCCCCGAGAGCAAAACTCGTCAAATCCCCGAGAGCAAAACTCCTTAAAATCCCCGAGAGCAAAACTCGTTAAAATCCCCGAGAGCAAAACTCGTTAAAATCCCCGAGAGCAAAACTCATCAAATCTCCGAGAGCAAAACTCGTTAAAATCCCATCCCAATTCTTCTCATTCAAACCACTTACCAACCCCAAACACGGGAATTTAACTTGCAGTCGGCATAGAACATGCCCAAATAGTGCACACCACCTCTGGGGGCTACCTCAGAGAACGCTCACAGTCACAGGATCAATATCCTAACCATTCTAGCCCTTTGATCAAGACATCACTGGGAATGCACCTAGCCTACACCATTGCTATGGCTAGTTACACACGAAGTCCTATTAGACTAGGCATCATAATATATCTTTCGACACTGAACTACGGCATAGTTTGATTTCACTATACGTGAATACGTAGGCAGCCTTTCAACAGAGGCACAACCACCCACATTGACACACATTCAAAAAGCACCATCATTCCGGTCACGACACCGTCATGTTCTCAGCAGCTAGCTTTGTCGTCCTGGGGGCTTCTCTTAGGCAGAAAACCTCCATCCACTCACAAAATCCATATAAATTCAAAAAATCTAGCCTCCTTTCTGTAGTGTGTCATAGTACTCGGCTCAGTCGAAGACAAGAATCTGTCAGGACTCGAGGCAATACCCACTTTGGAAATGTACCCTAAAATCAAAAATTCAGGAGAGCACTAGACTACAACAGTCTCATTACAGACTACTGCAACCCCGTATAGCATATCTATCCCACTTCGATGTTCGACCATGTTGCCACTCGTCTAGGCTACGGAATAGCGCAACTTAAGAGTCTTGTTAGGTGGCCCACCCCCTACCGAGTCACGGTCCAACCCCTCGAGAGTCCAGTCGTGTCTGTCAACTCGTCCGGTCACGCCCAGCGTCGAGTCTGTCGATAGGTCTCTCCCTTCAAATTCTCATTTTTTAAAATCTGCAAAACTTAGCCATTTGAGAAAACCCTTTTCGACAAGGTCAAATTTCGGTCTATTTAAATTGCAAATTTCTTTTCTACCCATTTCAGTTTTGAAAACCTATTTCCTAGCACGTGAGCTGCTTTCAGGATCTCGATTTCAAAACTGAGCAAAAATCATTTTTATTCCCCAGCGCGAGTCATATTTGTTTCACCTACATGTTGCATGCAAAATTTTATGTAACTTATACAGGTACAATTCAAGACCGCGCGATTCACATAACTCCCCAGCGGCATAGACTTATACGACAAGTCCGATTCCCCACGGAGTTATCATCGTCAACTCAGGTACATTTCTAGTCTCTGGCCGGCGGGCCCTCCACGCAGGTCTAATGGACCTTAAACGACCCGATCGGAAGTCTGCCAGGTCTTAATCTTTGATTGGCCTGGTAGCTACTCTGACTTTCGCCTTGTCCAAGCCTCAGTCAGAGTGGGGGCTCTGTAGACACCCACATTTTGACTGTCAGGTGTCTATAGCAGTTTCCGACAAACACCCGATGATGATCGGACGCAAACGTGCTTTAAATACTCAGAAACGGGCTCAAAATCATTGGCATTTGGCTTGGGCTCATTATAGAGTACATATCTCACAAAACCAACCTCAAAATCAGGCCCAGTGGGTCGTTTCGAGTCAAATAAGACTAATTTGGGTCGATTCCGACACCAGGGGCAAAACCGTCTTTTAGCGACCGAGTCAAAACCCGGTCAAAGATTTTCCCGAGACACGTGAGTCAGCCGTGACACCTCACACGGCTGATTCATACTCCAATCCTACGAAAAATCAGCTACATAAAATATTAAACAAATCCGTTTAAGGATGGAATTCGATCTCAAGTAGGAATCCTATCCGAAAACCGATTCAGACACCCGACCGAGTGCAAACACTCGGCCGAGCAGCATATTCCAGCCGTGTTCCCTTTCTTCCTTGACAAGAAAGCGAATTCTCATGCCTTACAGCTTCCTATGTTTCCTATCTCTAGCGGTAGTTCAAACTCTCCTAGCCAAGGTCGGGAATTCCCTATAAATAGCCCCTTGCACACACACTTTTAGACATGAGAAATCAATCAATTAGCATCTACAATCAACATTCATTATCAATCATCAATCATCTACAACATCAATTATTCCCATACACACACACATAAAATTTTAGCATCGAGAAACCGATATTACAAACCCGAAGGAAATCCGGCCCTATACCCGACACCCTTCACGACCAAACCAAACCACCATAACTCACCGACATCTACTCGACGCTCTTGTGCCCAAGCCACGTCCCGACGAGCCCCGATCCGAGTAAACAGAAGCATGTAGGTTGAGGGTGTAACAAAACCCGATTTCTCTTCTTCTTCCCTTCTCCTCCTCGTCGTTCGTTTTTTATTACGGGTCATTCGTCGTTTTTTTATTTTATTTTCTAATATCGATATTATTAAAAAACTATTTTCATATAACAACATTCTTAAAAATATGATATCGATTTTCTATAATCGAATATTGTATCAAAAAGAATTATATTAAGATCTCGACGATATTAAAAATCGTTACATCTTTTTTCCGTTCAAACTTCTTTTTACAAAACCTTTTTTTTAATTCATTCCGAATACTCGATATCGATTTCATAATCGAATATCGGGTACGACGAATATCGAAAACATAAATCGAGTACAAATTAATTCATATTTTGTACGCGATTTATCAAAATTAACAATTTCGAACAAAAATAAAAAACCGGACAGACTCGCGCACGGGCCTGAAATCCGAGTCGTTTTTTTAGCTTTCTTCGTTCGTTTTATTTTATTTATTCTACGAAACGATTTCAAAATTTATATCTTTTCTAAAACTATTCGAAGTATTTGATATTGATTTCGTAGTCAATTATCGAATATAACGAATATCGAAAATATTAAGTCGAGTACGAATTACGCAATATTCGTACACGGTTTAATAAAAGCATCGAATTTTCAAAAAACCGCTTTCGAAATCAGCCCGACACGCGACTCGCCGGCATCCCGGGCGAGCCGCGCGGCCGGCTGCCACGACGCACGATTTCCGTTTTTTTATTATTTTTCGAACTTCGTTTTTTATACAAAACAGCGTTTTTAGCAATATTTTTCAGATTTCGATTAATATTCATTTTCTCGATCTCGTATATTTATTTCGTTTGCTATATTATTTTTACAAATCGATACTAACTCGTTTGTTTATCTTGTAGCAAATTCATATCTTTTTCATCGTTTGTTTTATTATACTAAAACGAATCTCACATGTTAAATTCAACTTTGACGTTAAATTTTCATGCATTAAACCGATTTAGCAACCCATTCAATTCCTCGCATGCTTAGGAAAACAATGTTTGCATATCATTCATCGTATTACTAACGCGCGTATTTTAAAATCAAACGATATCCTAGTAGAGGCCGCTAATGTGCGGGCGGGGTTGAGTGTTCTTAGTGAACTTCCCAACACGTACCCTCACCCCTTACTCAGAACCGTGGTTTCCGGATGTCCGAAACCATTGGCAACGAGAGTCATTCAATATACGATTAACCGCTCAAGTCGGCATCTATATCGATATGCAAAGGGACGAGCCCAATAAACTCTGACATCGGAACTGGGCCGTATTTTGTATACGGCCCACTACGACATAGAGTGGGCTCGAACGGTTCCGAATAACCACAAAATTCGGTGGCGACTCCGACTTCGATTTAAATTTCCATTTGACCATCTCATGGAGATTCATTCGCCTCCCCAAACCCGCGCGTGGCCGCGTCGGGGTGGACCTATGTCATGTCCACAGTTATATACACTAAAAAACTCATTATATACGCTATTAAACTCACTACATATATATATACACTTAAGATCTAAATATATATACAGTAAAATAGTTATTGTTATATATACACTCAAATGGTTACTATGTACACCAATTAATCAACATATATACACTGAAATAATTGGCATATGTACTTAATTATTTGATACGGAGTATAATAGAATTGTTATATACCTTAAAACAGTTATTATGTAGACTGAAATTGTTTTTATATATATACACCAATTTTATTTTAAATTCCGAATTTTTTTTTTTGAATTTTTTTTTTTTTGGAAAAAAAATTTCGGATTTTTTTTTTTCGATTTTTTTTTTTTTTTTTTGGAAAAAAAATTTCCCGGAAAAAAAAAAAAAAAAATTCCGAAAAATATCGATTTTTTTACCTGGGAAATTTTTTTATGTATGAGTTTTTGTTTTAATCTTAGCCTTTTATTTGATTTTAATCTAATGGTTGAGATTGTGCCTTAATGGGTGCGGCGAGTTGAGCTGCCTCAAAGGATCCTAGATCTATATATATATATATATTTTAGGCTTTTTTCGAGCGATGTCATTGGTTCGTTCAATCAAACCTCAAATTAGGAAAGTATCATAAATAATAAAAAAAATAAACTAGAGAATCTTTTAATTATTATAATATATGTTTAATCTATTATATTATGTGATGTTTTACAAGTTTTAGGTTAAAGCCTTTAGAGTTCATTTTTTTTAAATTATTGTAAAAAAAATTATAAAAATGAAATAATGAGATTCTTGGTAGAAAACTCTTTCATTAGAGTATAAATTTCATATTATTTGCTCGAAAAAGTGTTGAATTTATTACCTATAAAAACATGGAAAATATTAAAAAAGTATACCACATCGACAAATTATGACGGGTAAATGAAATTTCATATTATAAATAGGAGCAATCATTCGTTCTTAGACATCACAAAAGTCTTATGAGTCTTAAAAAACTCTTAAGACTATAAAATCTTTTCAGTATTTAAAAAACTTTTAAGATTATAAACTTTTGAGTAATCCAACATCGACAAATTATAACAAGGTAATTCAATTCTATATTGTAAATAATAATAATAATAAAACTTATGAATAAACTTATAATAGTGGAGTAAATAATAATTATTCAATTCATTATTAGATTATATATCAAAAAAAAAAAACTTATGAATCTTACAAAATTCTAAATACTATAAACTTTTAAAAAAAATTATCCCACATCTACAAATTATAATAAAGTGATGGATTTCTATTATAATATATAAATATAAGCGTAATCTTACCTCAATTCTTTAGAGTCTTTAAAAAAAAAACTCTTAAGATTATAGACTTTTAAGTAAAATTATCCCACATTATCGTCAATGGATTTTATTGTATAAATAAAATTAATCATTCATTCTTAGTTATATATCAACCAAAAATATTCTTGGTCTTAAAAACTGTTAAGACTATAAAGTTAAATAAAATTATTCCACATCAAAAAATTATAATAAGGTAATGAAATTCTATTATATAAATAAGAGCAATCATTTGTCATTGCTTATATATAAGACTATAAACATTAAAATTATATCCCACATCGACAAATTATAATTATAATAAGACAATGAAATTCTATATTAACATTCGTTATTAATTAGATATTAAAAAAAAAACTTTTGAGTCTTACAAAACTCTTAAGACCATAAACTTTTAAATAAAATTATCCCACATCGACAAACAATAAAAAGATAATGAACTATAAAAAGAAAATGAATTTTCATTTATAAATATGAGTAATTCTTTGTCATTGGATATCAAAAAAAATCTTTTGAGTTTTCAAAAGAGTTCTTATAAGAATCTTAAAAAACTGATTGAGTTTTTTTTTTCTTTTTTGGGGAAAAGTGGAGCTTATATTAAATCAATTTCCGCTAATGCGAGGATCGCATCCGGAAAAACAGAAACAGATAACAACTCATCTCCACTTCTCGAGCACAATCGAGCAGTGTGATGTGCTACACAATTACCGGCTCTCTTAACGTGAGACCATTGACAATGAACAAAAGACGAGGAAAGACCTAACATATCCTCAATAGCAAGACCCAGCTGGTTCCTCGCACACCTCCCCTTACTCACCAAGTCCACCACCACCTTTGCATCACTCTCGAAAAAGACGTTCGCGTATCGAAATCTGCATGCCAATTCCATCGCCCACAGTATAGCTTGTGCCTCCGCCTCAGTTGGGTCCCCCACCATAGTGAAACGACGGCTTCCCAACAACACCACGGACCCGCTCTCATCTCTCCCCACCACACCGATTCCAGCCTCGCCATTACCAAATACACCAGCATCCGAATTAAGCTTAATAAAACCACGCGGAGGGCGAAGCCACTTAGAGTTGGAGGCCGGCGCACTCGATTGAGAATGAATCGACAGCATTCTGCCATACCTAGCATGCTCTTCAACTGTCTTGATCATCCCCGTAATAATAACGGTGGGCGTCGGAGGAGAATCCTCGAAGGACCGAAGGTTACGGATGTACCATAAAGCCCAGATCATGGCCAAGAAACGCCCCTGCTCCTCCCCCGTGACCCTGCTCAAGCACCAAACTAGCCATCGAGAGAAGGAGGACGAAGGAGCCGCACGAATCAGTAGCCCAAACTCACTGGAATCCCAGATTTCCCGCGCCCACCCACACTCCAATATAGCGTGGCAGACTGATTCCGGGGCTTCGTTGCACAGACTACACATCGGGTCAGGGATACAGTGTCGGAGAGCCAGATTAACGCGGACACTCAGAGTTCCGGAGCAGGCCCTCCATAAAAGGTGCTGAATTTTCGGGATCGTTTTCAGACCCCAAATCATCTTCCACACCCCATCCTCCTCGTCAACTCCCTCCCTCGGATTTACTGGCGAAACAGAGGTTTTGCTAAACCAATACCCTGCCCTTACAGTGTAAACTCCGTCCCTATTTGGCCACCAGAAAAGCTGGTCCTCGGGAAGCCTGTGGCTCAGCGGGATAGAGAGGATCGCTCTAGCTTCCACCGGGTTAAAGACTTGTTGTACCAGGTCAGCATTCCACCTCGCCGTCGCCGGATCAATGAGGTCAGCAACTTTCATACCCGAGTCAAAATCCAAGTTCGGGGAGGGAAAACAAGCTCTATCATTCAAGCGAAACCAAGGAAAATCCCAAATCCCTATTGACAGGCCGTTTCCAACCCTCCATTGCAAGCCATCCAGGATAATTGGTTTAGCATTCCAGATACTCCGCCAAACAAAACTCGGATCGTGACCCCGCCCGGCCTCAAGAACCGAGGTCCTTGGGAAATACCGTGCCTGAAAAACCCGTGCTACCAGCGTACTCGGCCTCGACAGAAAACGCCAGACTTGTTTAGCAAGCAAAGCCTGGTTGAAGACACGAAGGTCCCTAAAACCCATCCCACCGATACTTTTGGGCTGACACATCTTCTCCCAAGACCACCAATGGAGTTTCCGTTTGAGGTCCGATGAGCCCCACCAGAATTTCGCTATAATGTTGTGGATCTCACTAATAATCCCTTCTGGGATAGCGAACAAGCTCATCATATATGTCGGAATGGCCTGTGCTAGAGCTTTAATCACAATCTCCTTCCCAGGTTTCGACAGTAACTTCTCCTTCCATCCCTGCAGCTTCTTCCAGACACGATCTTTAAGGCCCGTAAACAGGACTTTTTTCGACTTTCCCACAATGGTTGGTAGCCCCAAATATTTCTCGTGTCTCTCCACCTCCCGTACCCCGAGCAAATTCTTAAACAAAACTCGTCTTTCGACCGACACCTTCTTGCTAAACACAATTTCAGATTTAGAATAATTAATTTTCTGTCCCGATGCTCTTTCATACTGGCTAATAATATTAGCTAAAGTTGAGCATTCCCGTTCGTTTGCCCTAGCAAAAAGAATACTGTCGTCAGCGAAGAAAAGATGAGAAATTCTCGGGGCACTGCGGCACACCCGAACGCCATGTACCCTCCTTTCCTCCGTAGCTCGTCTGATCATGTTAGAGAACGCATCTGCACAGAAAAGGAAAAGATACGGAGAAATCGGGTCACCCTGCCTCAGACCTCGAGTCGGTTTAACAGCCCCAAGCGCCTTCCCGTTCACCCGAAACGTGTGTGAGACCGAACCCACACAATCCAACACGCGTTCACTCCATCTGGGCGAGAAACCCATTTGGCTCATAACTCCCGCGAGGAAATTCCACTCCACCCGGTCATAGGCTTTGCTCATGTCGAGTTTAAGCGCAATCGACCCATCTCGTCCCTCTCCACCTCGTTTCATAGAATGAAAAGTTTCGAAAGCGATTAACGCATTATCCGTTATTAGCCGACCAGGAGTAAAAGCACTCTGATTTTCCGAAATAATGCTATCCAGACATGGTTTCAGCCGATTTGCGAGAGTTTTGGAAATTACCTTGTATAGAACATTACACAGGCTTATCGGTCTGAATTCCGTGAGTTTCCGTGGATCAGTACACTTTGGTATTAAAACCACCACTGTAGCATTCACCTCCTCAAGACTCACATGGCCAGCCCACCAACCCCGAACAAACTCACAAACATCGATAAATTCTCTATTATGTTTGAGTTCAAAGGTAGTGAAATTCTCTATTATGTTTGATTCCTAAAAACTCTTAAAACTATAAACTTTAAAGTTAATTATCCCACATCGATAAATAATTATAATAAGATGATAAATTTCTATTATATAAATAAGAGTTGTCAAGGTAATGAAATTTTATATTATAAATAAGAGTAATCATTCATCCTTCGATATAAACCAAAAAAAATTTGAGTCTTCAAACACTCTTAAGACTATCATATTGAAAAATTATAATAAGGTAATGAAATTTTAAATTATAAATAAAAGTAATCATTCGTCCTTAAATATAAAACCAAAATTTTTTGAGTCTTGATAAGAGCTTCAAGTCTATAAAATAATCTAAAATTATAAACGTTTAAGTTAATTATCCCACATCGATAAATAATTATAATAAGGTGATAAATTTATATTATATAAATAAGAGTAGTCACATAAACTTACGTAAAGTTATCCCACATCGACATAAGGTAATGAAATTTTATATTATAAATAAGAGTAATCATTCGTTCTTGGATATAAACCAAAAACATTTTGAGTCTTCAAACACTCTTAAGACTATCATATTGAAAAATTATAATAAGGTAATGAAATTTTTAATTATAAATAGAAGTAATCATTCCTCCTTAAATATAAAACCAAATTATTTTGAGTCTTGATAAGAGCTTCAAGTCTATAAAATAATCTAAAATTATAAAAATGAGATAGTTAGATTCGTGGTAGAAGATGTTTTCATTGGAAAATAAATTTCATATTCATATTATTTACCCGAAAAAATGATGAATCTATTACATACTCTATAAAAATAATGTACGATGAAATTTTATATTATAAATAAGAATAATCATTCGTTCTAAGATATCCCACATCAAAAAATTATAATATTGTGCTGGAATTCTATTATATAAATAAGAGTAATCATTATTCTACGGATTTAACGATTATCCAATATAATTAAGTTAGTTAACCCAAAATTCTTAATAAGACTACAAATAAAGTTAAATTAAAGTTATCACATATCAAAAAAATTTATAATGAGGTCATAGAATTCTACGTTCCTAAGACTAAGACTATATAGTTAAAGTATAATTATTCCACATCAAAAAATTAAGATGGGATGATAGAATTTTATACTCCGTATATTTCAAATAAGAGCAATCATTTGTCTATAAATAAAAGTTCTTAATTAGATTATCCCACATCGAAAAATTATAATAAGTAATTTTTTATTATTATATAAATAAGAGTAATTATTTATTCAAAATATATAATAAGATGAATCAAATTCGATTATATAAATAAAGAGTAATTGTCTGTTCTTTTAACTTAGATATAAAAACAAACTCTTTTAAGTCTTAAAAATAATTCTTAAAAGTATAAAATTAATTAAGTAAATCATACCACATCGAAAAAATTATGATGAGGTGATGAAATTCTATATCATAAATGAGTAATCTTTCAGTTTTAAATATCAACCAACGATCTTTTGACTCTTAATTTTTTTTAAAAGGACTACAAATCTAAAATTATACCACATCAAAAAAAAATTAAAATAAGATGATAACTCTATATTATAAATAAGAGTAATCGTGCGTTTTTCTGGGTCTTAAAATTAGATCTTAAGACTATAAACCTTTAATAAATTATGATGAGGCGATAGAATCTTATATTATAAATAAGACTAATCTTTCGTTCTTATCAATCAAAAAATTAATTCATTCTTAGATATCAATCAAAAAACTTTTGAGTCTTAAAAAATCTCTTAATTAGACCGTAAAATTATTTCCACATCGAAAAATTATAATAAGGTGATGAAATTTTTTATTATAATGTGAATAAGAGCATGTGTTCTTTTGAGTTTTAAATTGAGCTAATAAGACTATAAACATAGTTGAAATTATGTTTGATTCTAATGTCATTTGATCATCTTATTTATTATTTAACGTCTTAACGAAGTACATCATCAATATAATTAAGCCAACTAACCCGTGCAGTGCACGGGCTTTAATCTAGTTTTTAGAATTCTTGAGAGCTCGGAGGATTTAACTCTTGTTCTGAATGGTCGCGCAACGAGGGTATTTATAGGTGACTTAAACTAGTACTCTCCCGACATCGATCCTTTATTATCATTTTATAGTAATACTCCGTATTATTTATGAAAAATATTTTAATCAAACGATAAAGGACTGAGCCGGAAAGAGTTACCGGTCAAGAGAGTCATTCAGTAAGTACGAAGTACGGATTGGTACACTCCAAAACACAAGAACCCTAAACCCCTAAACAAAACCCTTCAATATTCATCCCTTCCGCCTCACCACTGCCTGATTGTTCGCTGCAAAATAAAAAGAAAAAATTGAAGCCTGATTCATCAACTCCATTGTCGACATATCTTTCAAACAAGGTTGGTATTGTTTCCGTTTTAATTTATGATTTTTCAACCTTCAATCTGTTTTCTAGGTTCATAATTACTGCAGTGCTGTACATCTTTCTCCTCCTAATCAACCGAAAATTGAAATTGAAAATTGAAATCAACCTATTCCTCCTCCTAATATATCATCTTTATTCCGTCCTCCTCATCTTCCTCGAAAAAATTGAAAACTTTCGTGGTGTTTGTTTTCATGGGGTCATCAGTTTAAACTCTTTGCCTTTTAGGGAGTCAAGGTAATAGTATTTGTTTCGGATTGATTTTTGTTGTTTTCATGCTTGATTGATTGAGCAATTTCTATTTCAAAATTCAGTTCTTTTGTGACGGTGAATTAGTTCGCGAACGAACTAATTCGTAAATCGGGCAAACTAGTTCGGAAATCGTGTTGGCGAACTGCGAATCTGGTAACACTGATTGAAACTATAAGTTTCATACATTAAGGTAAATAACAGAAATTAGTGTAGATATCTCACATACATGTTCCTGCTGAGTTCGAGTCCTATTTCATCTTCTTTTAACCTATAAAAATTTAATGTTAATGTTTCTTCTAAATCGATTTTCATTTGTATATTATATGTGAGCTATATTTTAGAGGGAGTAATAAATGTAAATTTATGTATTTTCAGGTTTGTGCGGTTCGAGTTGTGTTTTGGTTGAATCGGTTTAGAGGTCAACTCAGGTCGAGTCAATTCGCTTTTGGTCAATATCATTTTGGGTCCTATTGGCCGGGCCGGGTTTGGTTAATAGTATTTCGGGTTGTAATCGGTTATTGGTTTGCCTTTTGGTCGAGTTTGGTTCATCCAAAGTTCGGGTTCTATCGGGTCGGGTTCCGGGTGGTTTGAATCGTTTCCTCGGGTCGGGTTAGCTTTTGCCACCTCTACATGGCGGCCTTCGTCCATATCAGAGACCTAAACGACGTCGCATTGAAGCCCCGCCTACTGCGCAACCTCGTTAATGAATTCCTCCCTACCGAAACCAAACCTTTTCGAAACCCCGCTGTCATCGCCGACGTCGTTTCCGCCATTAAAACTCACCAACTTCTCTCAGAAGTAGTCTCCTCTTCCGACCACAAGCTCGTTTCTTCATGGAATTCAGCCGTCGACGCCTGGCTTCATCGTATTCTACTCCTTGCTCGCACTAATTCGGTAATTTTTCATGTTTCTTCACTGTTTTTCGCTATTTACCGTTTGCATTGTTTATTCTGATTTTACTGTTTTTTAGGAAGTTAGACAATATAGTAGCTTATGCACCTCATTTCTCGATGTCACTGTTGGCGGAAAAATGGACTTAGGATAGTCCATTAGTTTTTGTGTAAATTCGCCCTTGGCGCTGGCTTCATCTGTTGGCGGAAAAATGGACACAGGATAGTGATAGACTGATAGTCAATTAATTTTCCTGTAAGTTTGCCTTTGGCGCTGGCTACATTGTAACTTATTGCTTGCTCATACTAATTTGGTAAATTCCCTTGTTATTTAAACTAATTTTCACTCTATAAGGGATCCAGATCCTAAAAAAGGTAAAGTGAAATGGTTGAATAGTTTAATTATGAGATTATTCAGAAATGTGATTATTTTGTTTAGGAAGTTGATTCTAAAATAATATAGTTTGGGCAGCGTTATTATAGCTGATTATGCACTTAATTTGCTACTATTGTTAAATGAGGTGCATAAGCTTATTATTGCTGTCGTTAAATGAGGTGAATGAGCCTATTAAAAGGTCATTGTCTGCGGTATAAACGGACTTACGAGGACCAGCTGTTAGAAGAAATGGACATAGGATGTTTAAGGCGACAAACGATTGAGCCAGAAACTGAATTAGTCGATGTACTTCAATGAACTGTGACACTGATGTATATTATTATGGCGTTGTGCCATTGTAATAGGATGCTCTTTTGATTTAGTTTACATGCAGATGTAAACTGAGAATATTTGAATGGCTTTAGTACTGTTTTCTTAATGGTGATTGGTGTATTCACACGTAATTGACTTCAATAACACACCTGTAGCCAGATAAGAGTTGGGCTGGAGTGTGTCTCTTGGGTGTGACATGCACTGGATGTAGCTCGGAACGCTTTCTTTCTTCATTCTCAGATTGGTTTAATGTGCTCGTGCCACATATTCAGGTATTTCCTTGACCATGTTATGTCATTTGCATTAGTTTGGTAGGAGGACGGGAACACATGCCTGCAAAGAAGAGGGCGAACCTAAGTTTTTTTTAATTTTGAATTTAAGAATTTAGTTTTATTGTGAGAAGGGAATGATTTATTCTTAACAGCACCAGTCATGGTAAAAAAAGAACATGTCTTGCCTCCTGAATGTTTTAAAGCACTGTAAGCTGAAATGCCAATTTTTTTTATTGTAGTATTGTTCGCATCTATAAGTGGTTCTCTAATGTTTACGGAAGGAATATTCAGAACTTCGGATGTAGATTGGACCTTCGATACTGATGATCATACTATGATTCTGCTGTGTATGGATTTCATTTATTTGGTGTTCTTTTTGCGCATGGATGTCACCTTCTTCTGCATCCTCCTGATGATGACACTTTATTTTTCTTTTTAAAAATAAAAATAGTCTATTTTGGTGTTCTTTGTGAATGATGAGAACACCAATTGAGTTGTTGGCGTAAAGTGGACTTATGATTTCATATAGAGTATTACTCATACATATTTGTAATCTTGTTTTTTCAGCAATCTGGAGTTTCAGAAACAGTGAGAGTTGCTTCTTGTGCTGCTGCATCAGATCTGTTGATAAGGTCAGTGCTTCTAGTTTATCTAACACTAGCTCTCCTAGTGCCCCTTTGTGAATGAATCTCCCTGGAAAGATTTAAATGTGCATGCAAATGTGTCATAATCTTAGCATTGTTATTATATGTCTATGTAAAGACGATACCTCAAAGTTCTTATGATTCTTTCATGTTATGTTTGACACTTTGATTGCTTGTCCTTGATCATAGGCTGGGGGGATTTTCTAACATTAAGAAGGATGGAATCTCCTGTGCTGGAAAACTTGTACAGCCGATACTAAAGATATTAAATGAGGATGCGACACAGGAGATGTTGGTTAGTATTCCGAGTAACACATCTTAAATTCTGAATATTTTCTTAGTAGTGCAAATTTTTCGAGCTTATGACAAGTCACCTCGGAAGGAGTGTAAGTAGTGTTTGTAGAGATGAAAGGGGGGATTGAGCAATCTACCTTTTTTTTTGAAGACCTTCCTGTATAACTTCAGGTTAACTGTCATTTGTTTTTCCTGACAATGAACTTCAATTTTGTTACAGTTCTTTTTGGAATAATAATGAACCCACAAAATTGCTATATTGAAAGATTGTTGTATTATCACTGAAATATAAATAAAAAAGTGGGCAAGTAAGAATTATAGTAGCAAAGGGTAGTTTACTTAATAAATTCACCATCACCACTGGCTCCAACATCAGCAGAACTACCCCACTATTCACATTTCGATCGATGAGATTAGTACATTGCTTGATGCCAAGAGATGTGAATGTAAATGTGGGCTTTTTTTGTCACATTATATTAAAAAGGGAACATGACACATATAAATCTTCATTGACGTGTTAGTGAAGGAGATTCTCCTCATGCATCTATAACAGTATCGATGGATCTGTCTTTTCTTTTGTAAATTAAGTTTTATCTCCAGTCTCATTTGATGATTGTTTGCAGGAAGTAGCAGCTCAATTGCTACACACGCTCTTAACCTACTTCCCATCTTCTCTTCATCGTCATTATGACAATGTGAGCACACTTCTTTCTGAATCAGGCTTGTTGCGGACAATAGCTGGGCTAAGATTGAGACAACGATCCGTTAAAAATTAAACGAGAAATATGCATGGAATATGGTGACCATGTCTAAACTTAGTTTATTGCTTACCCATCAACTAATGTTTGAGGCAATACTATACCGCTAAGTCGCTACAAAGTGTGACAAATTAATCGCTCCATTGAAGCCATAAAAGTTCCCAATTTAAAACATAAAATCTTGATTATCGGCATATACCATTGTTGTAGCAGCAGGTTTATAATTCATTTAAGACTATTGTCGCTGATTCATCTGTAGTTTTATATTTGCTGTGAATTATGCTGTACTGATCATACAAACTCAATTTCGTAGGCTGAAGCTGCTATTGTGTCAAAAATCATGTCTGGAAACTGCAGTTCCAGTTTATTGAAGGTGATGCCAAACTTTTTAGTTAGCTTTTATTAAGATACTACGTACTTGATAAACAATTACTCTGTACTTATTCTGGCATTTCATTTCAGAAACTTGCGTGCTGCCTAGCATCACTTCCAAAATCAAAGGGAGATGAAGAAAGCTGGTCTCTGATGATGAAAAAGATATTACTATCCCTGAGTGCTCTTTTTGATAGTGCGTTAGAAGGTTTAGAAGAAGGTATTCAGGCAATCTCAATCTTGCATTTTTTAACTACAGCGAGTATATGTGAACAGTACCTTTTGCCAACCTTGTAGATTCAATACGTGGCAAGGCTGTTACATTATTGGTCCCCCCAGGAACAAGCCCTCCACCACCTTTAGGAGGGCAAACAATTGGCGGACATGCTATCGACAATGGGGACAAGTCTCTGCCATCTGTAATATCTGTCATCTCATGTCTGCTGCAGTGTTGCAGCACAATGCTCACAAGCTCTTATCAGGTTCAGGTATGTATCCCCTATTGGTCTTTCCTAATTATTTTTCTGTATACAGTATTTTTATACTCACGCACACGTTTTAAGAGAAGGAAAATTGGAAGGGGTATTGCTTTTGCCAAGTGGAGGGTTAGTGTGGGTAAGGAAGTGTATGGATAATGGAACTGGCAAAGTTTTTAGATGACATTATTCTTTTTTCACTGCCGAAATATATTTTAATGGAGAAATGTGGTGAATGGCTTTCTGTTATAGGAAATATAGTGTGGTATGGATGATTCATAAGGGAGAATGTAGTGAATTTATATGAATGGAGTGAATTATTCTACTTTCAAAAGTATATTATTCTAGTCATTATTATTATTATGGGAAGTCACTGATTGACATACGTTGGTGAAGTGTCTTAAGACTTTTGGACCACTGTAAATAACCAACTAACCACCTTTTCTCTTTTTCAAGCGTAGGTAGTAGTTCCTGTTCGCCCATTATTGATTATAGTTGGAAGGGTATTGATGGTAAATGGATCTTTATCTGAAGCCTTACAACCATTCACTACGGAAATGCAACAAGAGCTTGTCTGCTTACACCTTCCTGCACTTCACCAATATGTGCTGGGGGTACTTGATGCACTTCAAAAGGGTTTACACAGGTAAGTCGATTTCATCATATTGTTGTGTCCATGCTCTTAATTATGATGTGATAATTCATTTGCCATGCATTCTTATCCTTGACTTTTTTGCAGCCAAGTATTGCCTCATGCAGCTGAAATTGTATGGCTTTTAATAAAGTACTTTGAAAGATGCCAGCTGCCGGAGCTAAGGACTAAGGCTTACACAATTTTCAAATCAATGTTGATCTCAATGGGGGCAGGTAGGTGGAAGCTGTTTGGTCTCAAATATATTGTTTTGTGTCTTCTCTTTTAGTCACCAAAAAGATCAAGTCGTCCATCACCAATGATGTTCAAGACTAGCACATAATATTAGTTCTCTTTATATGATACCCATCTTAAAGGGGAAAGACATCAATCACTTATTATATTAATCCCGTTGTTATTTTCTATTATTGATCAAACTTCGACCTGTATTCTGCAGTTTTCTCTGCATATCTTAGGATCCACTTCTTGAGTCAATCGATTTCATCATATTGCTTTTTCTGTCAGTTCTCTGGATCTTACAATTTCTCTTTTGGATGATCTGCTTTACCTCTGTTTTTTTTTAAATCTTAATATGAAACATACTTATACTACTAGTAATTCCGTAACTTACGACTTGCTTTGCATCCCATCAAGATTGAGTTTTTTTTCTTCCCATTCCATAGAAATTTTAGAATCTCAGGAAGTAGTCTGGCCAATATTTGGGTCCAATAAGGATTGTAAAATTAGGTTGCCTAGTTTACCATGGTTATTGAATCTCAGCTCAAAAAGCTGGTGTGTCGCCCTAATAGACTTTTTTTAGCTGGCCTGTTGTCCTCAAAAACAAAAATCTAGTTGTAGGAATCAATCAGGCTTGAAAGACAGACCAGCTTCCCTCCCACCGTAACAAATCTAGTGTGCTTGCTAATTTTTGGTAAACCCCCCCACCGTATCATTGTTATGTTTTTATTTATGGAATTTCATTGTATACTCGGCAAATGTTATAGGTATTCAATCTTGCAAAGTGTTGTATTAAATGATGGGATTTGTCAAGCTGTTATCTATCCTTCTGTTCTACATCCTAAATAATATGTCAATCGACTGATTATATTCTTCCCCTTTTTTATGCTTGTTTATGCATACATCAGGAATGGCTCTATACATATCTGAAGTGGTGGTCGACAATGGATTGATCGACCTGAAAGTTACCAATCTTGGCTGTGATATAGAACTTTCCAATGGAGTATCTGTCGAACAATCTCAATGGCATCCCAGGAAGAAAAGAAAGCAGGCATCTGCGAGTGTGCCATTGGTGGAACATCAGGCTTCATTTAACTCGGAAGTGAAAGAACAACAAGAGCACCAAGTGTCCGTTTCTTTGAAAATAGCGGCCATAGAAGCGTTGGAGGCACTTGTGATTGTGGTATGTGTTTTTTTAGTGTACATATTTTTCTTTTGGGCTTTAGCGTTTGCAATCTGAAAAGTTGCTATGTCATTCCTAGTAGGTTTCCGCTGGCTTGGTGGTGTTTAATGATAGTAATTTATCCGTCTTGCTTGTTGTCCTCTTAAAGTTTCTCATGTCCGTTGTGTTTTAAAGTCTATATTTGGTGGTGTGTTTGTTACTTTGTTATGTTGGGTATTTATGTAAGATGGCAGGATTTGGGGTTCATATGTGATATGATGCACAATAATCCCGACACTCTTTCATGGTAACTTTCCACATCACTTGCTTCATATAGTGCAAATTTGTAGGTTAAACCTCAAATATATAGAAGAGGATCCCACCATGATCAACAAAGGAAACCTGTGTGCAATAGGCAGATTCTACTATTTTATTGCTCATCTACAAGTGTTCTTCATTATGTCCATCCACATAATGAACAATCTATGTGTGAACTACTGAAGAGCCAATTACAATAACTACTACTCCCTCCATTCATCTTTAGAGTTCCCTTGCATTATTCCACAAGATGTTATTTACTCCATCCTGTCCAAACCAAAGGTAACATCTACTTTTTCGAGGTGGAACTTAAAGATACCCTTTAACCGTGAATACCTTAGAAAGTATGGAACGTCAGAAGAGTTCACGTATAAATGAACAATAATATGTAAATGTTACCTTTGGTTTGGATGAGAGGGAGTTTATTATTTGAGATTCCACTTTGACTAAAATGATTTTCCAAAGCACACTTCGCGTAGATGTAGAAAGTTGACATTATGAAACCACAACTAATTCTTAAAACTGTAAAGAATAGACAAGGGCTTAGTATTGCCATATCTATTTTCATCAGTTCCTAGTAAAGAGTTAAAAAGATTGGCTAATAATCAGTGTGGGCTGTTTATTTTCCATTAATCGGATAGAAACTTTAGATAGGCACCAATCATGGAGATGATTCGCTCTAGTAAGGCAGATGCTTTGGCAAAATGCTTCTTTCCTATGTCCTCTTCCCTTCACTGGAAGGATTTCAAACGTTTTCTTTGGAAGAATTCCTGAAGGGTTCAGCATGGAACCAACATTTCTACCTATGGCGTGCCTATGACATCACGGTTTGGATAAATCATTGCTTATACTGCCTGATACCGGTTCTCTTGTGAGGCAATGCTTGCTAAGCTTTGGTCGTTTTTCCTGGTGTTCCATCCTGTTTGGGTTGGTAAGAATCGTATCGGCTTCGCTTAGGTATCAAGTTTGGGGATTCCTTTATGTTGGAATATTACTGTATCCATGAAAAATGTTGAAAAGAAGTGGGGTTCAAGTATTACGGATGTGTTTTTTTGGCTGAGATAGGAGGAGTGAGTACCCCGGATGGATGTTGCTTGGAAGCCTTCATTAACAGCTATCTTTTGGTGACTTTCACTGAACAAAAATATTCACATCTTTAGGGGTTTATCACCACTTGGGGACAGATACTCCAATGCACTTTCCTATGGTCTAAAACTTGTGGGTCTCCTAGGAAATTTCATCACTACTTTGGAACAAAAATTTATGCCATGGTACTGTATATGGGCCGCAGCTTCAACATGGTATCAAGGTATCGATGTTTAAAGGTTAGCGTAACACCATTTGGAGTCTGATTGGCAGCAATTACAAGATTAGGCTGCACCAATAGATTCTGTACACAACTCTCAAACAAAGTTTTAACACCATGATTTATGAGAATGTCTTGAATTTGAAATATATGGAGCAATATTTAGTTCTGGCAATTTTATTATAACAATATATTCACAAGAAGCATTAATTGATTTGCTATTGTAGCAACCTCACCTGCAGTATGTGATGTGTCTTTTCAGGGGGGTGCTTTGAGGTCTGACAACTGGCGGAGTGGTATTGATCATCTCTTGATCGAAGTTGCGACGAATGCTTGTAAAGGATTCTGGAATCATGTTGGTAAACCTAGCCTTTTGAGAGAGTCAGGGACTGTTTCAGAAGACTTCCAGCTTGTGGCGTTGCGTGCACTCTTGGCTTCCCTCCTTTCTCCTGCCAGTGTTCGACCACCTTACCTTGCTCAGGGTCTCGATCTTTTTCTCAAAGGTAGCTGCTAGCTGTGGAAAAAGCTGTTTAAATCTTCTCTTCTTTTTATACTACTACCTCCTCTTAAAGATTGCCCCATTACCTCATTATATGTGAGGAGTATTTTAATGAAATGGGACAATCTTTAAGGGACGGATGGTAAATCATTTATCGTAATGATTTAAAGCATATCTTTAGTGATTTTAGGATTGCTGATATAGATTTAACAACTCCGTCATACCAATGCATGCCACTAATGCGCTGGCATAACTTGAGATATAGGACTATAGGAGTATTAATGTTCAACAGACGTTTTTGCTTTGAAAATTTTATTTACGATCAATACATTTCAGACTAACTTTCTATTTGTTTTTGAGAAAATTGAAACCTGCATCTCATGTTTTGAGGTAACTAACCGGTTTATCTGGCTTCTTCTAATTGTCTTCTTCAAAACTTATGATTTTCTCCCTAAGATTTAATTTGATTTAACAGGTAAGCAAAATGGTGGAACTAAGGTTGCTGAATTTTGTGCCCAAGCTCTTCTAGCCCTCGAAGTTCTTATACATCCAAGGGCGCTTCCTCTAGTAGACGTATCCTCACAAACTGGGAATACCCTCTCTTCTGGAGGCTCAAAATACAGGTCAACACCCTGGGATAGTAAAAATCATGGAGTATATCCTGATGTTTACGATGTTCTGGATTATGCCAACATTGAAGACGGTTTTGGAACGGAAGTCCTAGACATTTCCCAGCACCGAGAGCCAAATTCCTTGGATGACGTGTCAGACCATCAAATAGAGGGACATAAGGATCTAGCCATGCTGGATGTGGCAGATTGCGCAGAGCCCGACCAGACGCCACCTGACAATGTTTCTGCGCATGTTGACATTCCTGTGTTGCCAGCAAATTATACCCCGGATCCAAGAGTCGGGGTTGAAAGTGCAGTTGCCTGTAGTACTTCTGAGGTTTCACAAAAACGCAAATTAGACGATGATGACAGCGAGTCATCTGATTCGTTTCCTGATATTGTTGATGCAGATCCAGATACAGATTTGGATTGAGTAGACGTGTTTTTATCACTGCAACTTCTTGTACTAAACCACGATTATTCTGTTGCAAATTTTGACGAAATCAATATATTATGATGATCCAGTTTCTTAGTTTTTAGACCATTTTTAATTTTTTATGAACAAGGAAAAGGAAATACAAGGATGATATATTTATCAGTTTTGGATACTGGGTTTCTAACATTCATGGTGATGACGGATGAGTACGAAGTATTTTGTAGTTGTAACTACTCGCTTAAAAAACTTACATAGTACGTACAATGTTTATGAAATTATATACTCCGTACTAGTTATATTTACAAATGACATATTTAGAGGTTTTAATAGAAGTATTGTTTTCTAAGGTGATCTTATGACATTAATTTTCACAATAAAAATATGGTACGAAGTAATTTAAAATTATACTCGTAATAGTTCTGCACTTGTACCACTAAATTGCTTACGAAGACAGGGTTTTACATGAACGTATACTGCCGCAATAATTTTTACATGGTAATGGTGTATTGGTAAAATGGTATTGGTGTATTGGGTATACAATTTACATGGTGCTGCAAGTAAAATCAAATATCTCAAGAGGTCGTAGGGTGAATTAGCGATCTTATAATGGCTTCAGGCATCCCATTTGCGAGAGAAAACATATGGCCAGCCCCTCGTATCTCATGATACTGAATCCATTCAAGTTTATGGGCAATGTACCTTTGCAGTGTTACCGGGACAAGGGCATCATCGTCACCCTGCCATATCTGCACTGCTCCTTTTTTGTTTGGGATCGGGTTTGACATCTCCATTGGACTAAACTCCCATGCTCCAAATCCAATTATCATGTCTCGGTGAAGGGACTCGTACTTGCCCTGTTGAATCACCTGCGCCTGTAATAATAATTCCAAAAAAATGCCATAAAATGTTAAGACACATAGAAACGGTTTGTTCTTTCCGTCTGAAATGGGCTTAACTCAACTGATATGTCTTTATTGATTGAGATAAATTGAGCTTAATGGTTTGAACTTAACTCAACTGAAATGGGCTAAATTTAAAACTGAAGTGAGCAGCTGGAAAGAACGGGGCTATCATGTTCATTCGGAAAAGGGGTATTAACCAAAGTTGTCCTATGATGTGTTAAGTAAAAGAGATTACCCTGTGTTCTGCTATGTAAGGAACTGAAGAGAGAAGTCGATAATCTTGAGGACTTAACGCGGCCCTTCCAGCAGCAACACTTGAACCAGGGAAGAATTTCTGAGTGTTCCACCAGTAAGTTAGCCACGGAATATAGTGAACAACTCTTTGGGCCCATTTGTCCTCTGGGAACTGTTTATGAAATGCTTCTTCCGATAAATTAGCTGGGAATCCGTTCCACCAGTAATTCACAACTGGCGCTATGAGTACCGCTCCTGCTAGCCTGCACAGAATATACAGACACAGCATGTAGAATGACTGCAAGTTCACAAATCACGATGAAAAGAAGAGCAGCCAGTTCAGTAAGTAGACCTACCTATGTGGAATGTATTTTAAGGCCCCCCAAACAGTCTGGCCACCCATAGAAAACCCCGCCACATAAAATTTGTCGCCAAGCTTTAACTGATCAGCAAGATCTTCAATGTCCCGAGTCATGCTCTTCAGTGATCTATTCGGATCAGGATCACTCTCTCCATATCCCGGTCTATCAAAAGAAATTATGCACACTCCCAACTCTTCAAAGAATTTCTGAAATCACACGATAAACCAAAATCAACGATGAAAGCTGAACATATAGTGAACAACGCCCAAATAAGGATAACGATTATGGGTGGGTGGTCAGAGGAATGGATACCTGAGGAAGTCTATATGCAATGACAACATCGTGCCTAGCATTACCAAAACCATGAACAAAAATGATGTTATGTTTTGCATTCTCCCTCGACACCCCAATCTCTTTGTAGGCCAAGTATCTCCCGTCCCTTAGCTTTACCCTGGGTGCTGTAATTGGCGGACCACCTGGAAATCCGCATAATCTAGGAGACGGGGGCAGGTGGGACTGATATATCCAAGTTGTGATTACCACCGTGAACAAGATTACTGCAACTTTTTTGATCCGTATCCTCATTTACTTCCGAAGGTATACACTTATTGAACTGCAGTTCAATCAAAGCATGTCAATACTCAATACTGCAACTTTTTTGTCTTTTTGATCCGTATCCTCATTTACTTTTGAATATATACGTATTGAAGTGCAATTCAACCAAAGCATGTCAATACTCAATACTGCAACTGAAATAGAGTAAATGGAGAATAGACGGAGCGATAGAAAACCCATGAAAGTATATACTTCAAACAAATTTCCCTATTTTCAACTCGCTACCTCAAATCTCTAAAAATAGTTCAAAGTTATTGATTTCCGCTATCCATGAAGACGATGCCTTATCGAAAATATACAAGTATTAAATGAAACTGTGATATCCCGCAAACTTTGAGTTCTAGCTCCGCCCGCCCCTGAATTTCAACCAAGATACCGAATACTAAAACAAATAAACCATTGATTGAAATGAGTGGAAATAGTTTCATGTAACCTGAGAATTGAGCTAATTCAACATATATGAGTGCCTTGAGGTTCACTAAATCCATTCCTATTTTTGGTGATTTGGGTTTTCAGAATTTCCAATTTGTGAAGCATAAGAAACAGCAACTCCAAACTACTTGCCATTTCAATGACATGGAATAATTCTTCAAGAAATTAGGTATTGAAATTAAATTCAATGATACTAAAGAATATGATGCATGCATATTCTTGTCCCAAAAGCAATAATAAAGGATCATGGATTATTGATGCAAACAACAGTCAATCACCAAAATCAACTTAATACTACTACTAGTAATAATTATTATGAAGAACTAACTAACAAAAAAAAAAAAAAATTGAGAAGAAGAGACATACCAACCCAATTCAATAATAATAACATTATAACAATATGAGAAAATGATGGTAGAAGATTGAAAAAGAATGTATGATCTTTGCTCCAACTTGTGATAAATTTGTGTTGATTTTTAATGAGGTGACAAGATACTTAATTAGGTTGACTTTGGTTTGAAGAGTTCATCGTTCTTTTATCAACCCAAATTTGCACATCACTTGATGAGTTTGGCAGCTCTAATTTTGATTTTTTTTACTTGTCATTCGTTAACACTTTATTTGTACGACTGTTCGATACGTAATAGGTCTAAATTTAGGTCTTTTGATAATTCAAAATAATTTAATATCATTGCTTAGTTCGTTTAAAAAAATTAGGTCAAGATAGTCTCTTGAGAATTCAATCAATGGAATTTCTTTGAGAACTTTCCATTCGTTAATGCTTTATTTGTACTATTAAATATTTCATAATGTTGGTGATAACCTTCAAATTTTGATAAGAATGCGTCATAAATAAATAATTGTAAAATATTACAGAGTATTAAACTCTTATACTTCCTCCAATTTTTTTTTCCAAATATAATTAAGTTAATTAAATCGTGGACAAGTTTTTTACCTAATTATAAAACATTATATTCGATCAAGAATAAGCTGGGTTAAGTAGAGTCCCAAACAACACAAAAACCCTAACTCGTAAGAGAATGGGAGCGTACATCATCATAAGAATTTCTCACTCCGTATTACCCAAAAAGATTTAAAAGAGGCTTAGATTTTTTACTGCAGAAAACCTTGAACGTATATCTTCATTTAGTTAAGTACAATAGTACGAGTAACTAGGTCAAACACAAGAAAAAATATAAATAAATAAATATATATATATATATATATACTTTATAAAATAAGTTGGGTTAACTACTCTTACTTGAATTTTAGTTTAGAAAAAATACTCAACGAACACGTGAACACCAACCGTCTTTACCCCAAAACATCTATAAATCATCGATAAAATGATAATTTCCATAAAATCATCGATAAAATGATAATTCCCATATTTTTTATAAAATGATGACTTTTTTTTTTTTGATACAAAGTTACACAAAAAATCTACAAATTCATTCATTCAAAAAAAAAAAAAAAAAAAAACCTAATGAGTCCTAAGTGGTAAGTTGTAACCTAGGATTGGTTGATTGCATGATTTTAGCTCCTCATTTGGGTCGTCGGCGTTTCAGCTGGATCGTCGACGCTTTAATACGTGAATTTACCTTATTGCCCTTGTATAATAATTCTTAATGTAATTAATTGGTTTGGTTTATAAATCTAATCTTACGTTTCGGAGTATTAATTTGACACGTAAATTGAACGGTTTATGTGACACGTTTCCCCATGGACCTCGGAAATATTTTTGTAATAAAGAATAATATAATTGATTGCTTATTTATTTTAGTCTAATTTCCTGTTTTAGAGTTTAAATTTGTCCCATAAAAACCGTTTTTCAAGGAATCGGCTGAACTAGTCCAATCAAGTAAGGTTTTTGTTTTTATATATAGTACTGTAATTGATTAATTGATTAAGTCGATTTATAATTTTGTAATTAGTTTGTTTATGTCGTACTCGTGTAATTAGTTTGTTTATAATTGATTAAGTCGATTAATTGGTGCAATTAGTTTGTAATTGTTTAAGTCGATTTATATCTCGTAATTGATTAAAAAATCCAAAAATCTCGGAAATAATATGCGTGAACCGTCGGCAAAACGTGGCATTTTCACGTTTTGGCATTTTTTAAATGTGCTCGTAATATTTCCTATTTTAGAGAATACGTTTGATTTAAGTATAAAACACGTTATTAATTTTTATAATGTCACGTTAATAATTTTTATAATGTCACGTTAATAATTATTATATTAAAGAAAACACGTAATTAATTTTTATAATGCCAATGAAGTAAGGTTTTTGTGATTAATTGATTAGATGGATAAACAAAAAAACCGTCACATTATCGAGTAATTAGTAATGTTAGTATAATTAGTAAAATAATTCTAAATGTAATTATTAATGTTAATGAGTTAAGTTAAAGAAGGGGCAAATGCGTCAATTCACGTTATAAAGTGCCGACGATCCAGCTGAAATGCCGACGACAAGGAATACCCCTCATTACCCAAACAAGTTTTTAAGAAGGGTTAAATTTTTACTGCCAAAAAAACTGAAATATATCTTAATTTAGTTATGTAACTAGGTCAAACTCAAACACAAACACACGAAAAAAAATATCTTAATCATCGCCTCCCTTCTCTTCTCGTCTCGTCTCTTCTGTTATGTTATGTTCTGTACTGTACTCTCTCTCTCTCTCACACACACTCTCACTCTCAATCTGCTCTTCTCTTTTTTTTTTTCCAGTTCTCAATCAACATGTACGTTCTGGGTTTCGCAACCGATCTGAATCAACACGTTTCTCTTCATTTGATTCATCTTGTTCTTGTTCTTCTTCTTCTTCTTCTCAGCCGTTTTTAATAAAAATAAATAATAAATTGTTGGATTTAATGTTTTATTTGTGTTTATTTATCTCAGGCATTACCGATCTGAATATAGAGATGTGATATATCGTGGTTGTTGTTGTTGTTCTGGGTGGTGGTTCAGGTTCAGATCTAGAGAGTAATAATATGGAAATCACATTGGTTGTTGTTCAGATCTACGGAATATTAATATGGTACTCCCTCCGATTCTTTACGATTGCTATAATTTTTTTTTTTAAAGATTTGTGAGGATTACTATGATCAAATGTAGTAATGTTTTTTATTGTTTTGGGGGACTTGACTTTATCCCTGCTTGCTGCCTCATTCATTTTACTTGTTTTCTAGGAAGTTGGATGATATATTATGACCCACATGGTTTCTAAAATCCTTAGTACAAAGTCGCCGTGAGATATTCTACTAGTATTTTGGTTTGATAATATAAAAACTAATCTCAGTAGCAATTAATTTCAGCTTCTACTTTTTTGCTGAGATAGTATCATTTAGTTTTTGCGTTTTTCTACAAAATTGCAGGTTTTCATGTCAGCTTTCCGATGCATTTTGAATCACTTCATTCCGCCATCGTATTAGTTGAGGTATCCTAATGTTACTACTATACTGCCATGCAAATCGTATACAAATAAATGGCTTTGGTAGTCTTTCGATTTAAACTTAACTTGATTTGTTACTAATTAAACGCAACTTATATTAAAAATCCAATTTGTGCTAAAATATACAGTACTGTACTACTAGCGTGCAAGTCATAAAATTGCAATTTCATCTCAATTTACACAAAACACGACAATGAAATAATATTATCAAATGGGTAAAAAAATACGTAGAAATATCGACTTATCATATTCTCGTCTTTCTCAGCGATCCGGAGGCGTCAGAAACTGTGAGAGTTCTTCCTGTGCTGCTGTATCAGATGTGTTGATGAGGTAAGTTCTTTTAGTTCATCTAAAATTCTAAACTTAGCTTGGCGATTGTCCCTATGTCAAAGAAATGTGTCATAATCTTAATATTGTCGATATAATAAAATTCTTTTGAGTTATGCTTAGGACACTTCTGGTAGTTGAGTGTTGTCATCATCGTCTATCTTTTAGATATGATAGAATGATTTTGATTTTCATTAATTTAATTCTAGAATTCAATTTCAACTTCTCAAACCTACCATAATAGAATCAACAACTTTGTTAGAAAGCTCAACTAGATATTCTATATACAACTTGTCATCCATTAAGCTCAAAGATACCGTATTTTTTTTCCGGGACAAAGCGCAACTTACGCCAGGCACAGCCGGAGACATGGGAAAAGGTTATTAGCCGTCGGAGGGACCATGGACATCGGTGGTACTGTGTCAAGTACCAAAGATCTGATGGGTTGATGTCTTGATGGGCTCTGATTGATTAAAGGAGATAGAGCGGGAAGAAAGACAATGATAAGATAGGGGTTGGGTCAATTTACAATCTTGGCATTTGAAATTTCTTTAATCCAATGGTGAGGGGGAGTTCGTACTGCTCGCATTGTAAAGAAGTGTGTATGTCATATGGATTCTATATACTGGTTCGGGTGAGAAGCACTCGGTGTTGAGAACCGTGAGAATCAACCGAAAAACAATAGGAAAGTCACTCTGTCCATTGGGCTGGTCGACAGATCGGCCATGTATATTTTAGACCCAAATAAAAGTGTAACTGAGGTACTTAAAAGTGTAACTAGTTGGTTCTCACGGTTTTCATTGAATATATATATATATATATATATATATATATATATATATGTATATGTATATGTATATGTATGTATATATATCGGAAAGTTCAATAAAAAACTGTCATAACCGCTACATACACTTCTATAAGCTCCAATTACACTTCTAGGGGTTCCAGATACACTTTTGAGGAGGACAAAAATACAAAAGAGCGGGGGAGGCCATCCGATCTGTCTGGGGCAAGGGTCGGTTGATCGGACTGCAATTCACAGAGGTCGGTTGGTCGGCCTGAGTGGGTTTTTGTTTGGTGCTTACGCTTCTGATTGAACTTTTGTTCCGATGGAATAATCCCGCCCTTATATATATGCGAGATCCCGTCGTAACGTACCTTCAGTAAGAACCGTGAGAACCAACTAGAAAGTCGCTCCAGCCTGTCGATCGGCCCCTGTGCTCCATTGGTCGGATGACCCATACACTTTCGCCCCAAGTGAAAGTTTGGGGATCCCCTAGAAGTGTATGTGGAGCCCTTGAAAGTGTTTGTGGTTAGTTGTGACGTTTTATTGAAGTTTAGGTTTTGACGAGATCTTAAGCTTTTAAGGGCTCCACATACACTTCTAGGGGATATATAATATTAGGATCTTGTACGAACCTATAGTTCAGTGCGAAATGTACGAACTAAATAATAACCATTTGGTTAAACTACATAAAAGCCGAATATTACTTATCAAAAAAACCTAAAACCCAACGATTCTTGTATTGCACGCCCCACTCTACACCGCCCACCCACCGACCCTTGATTGCCATCACATCCATTTTTGCTCCTCGATGTACTTACGTCTGCTGGTCCTTCACGTTGGTGAATCCGAAAAAGCTCTAACATACATGTCAGTGGCTCAGTGTGGTGCGACTTATCACAACTGGTTGTGGTAAGGTTTCGAGTGGTATCGGTCAATTGGATGGTGGTTGGGACTTGGGGGGTAAGTGGTTGGTTTGGCTAGGGGTGGTAGGTTTCATGTGAGGGTGGTGGTTGTTTATGGGGTGGATGGTTGTGTGTGCCTGTGTGGGCGAGTGGTGATGTTGGTGACTGTCTTGACTAGTGGTGATCGTGGCGATTCTAGTGGTTGTAGTGGGTGTGGGTTTGGTGAATGATGGTGGTAACATGTGATGGTGGTGGTGGAGGTGGTTGTAGGTGTTTGGGACTTGGGAGGGTAAGTGGTGGGGTGGTTAGAGGAGGGTTGGGGTGAGTGTAGAGGTGGTGAGACAATGACTATAGTTACACTTATTATTGGTAGGTTACACTTCTTAATGGTCTAGTTACATTCTTGGGAAAGTGTAAATGGAGTAGTAAAAAGTGTAAACGAGGAGTTTGTACACCGTAACTTAGTTCGCACGTGATCACGCCCCTATAAATTTACATAGGCAGTTTACATGAGTCTGTATGGGAGATGTAGATAAGACTTGTACCTGACTTACTAGTATAAGTTACACTGAGAAATTGGACAATTACCGAAGCTACACAATTATGTGATAAAGTTACATAAATTCCTAATTTTATTTGCGAGAAGACATTGTGTGTCACTTCAAGTGATAACATTTACGGAGTAACTTTTTACACGTGTAATTTTATAAACATCTCGTGTGACTTTGATGCTCAGGTGAAATAGAGAGATGATCCGTTCTTAAATGATGTTTGAGACCCTTTTTTAAGTCATGATCAACTAACTATATACTGGGAAATCAAAAGCATACCAAATAAAATCAACCGTCTCCGAATCACATTGTCTAAAACCTGTTACATTATCCTCAAAATCATAGTCTAAAACTTACGTCATCCACATAAACAAAAAAACAAATAGTCATCAGTAAACAGAAAACAAATAGAGTCATCAGTAAACAGAAAACAAATAGAGTCATCTGTGAAACTAAATCTGATGCTCAACTAAATCTGATGCTCAATCCTCCTCTTGTCTCTAGCGACGGATAACCCTGCAATTGCAGTAAGTCACTTAATTCTCAGAATCAAGCCTATTACAAAGGTGAAGGGAAAGAACAAGAATCGACTGACAGATCATATTTTGAATGCTATTAATGCAAAAAGCCTAGTCACAGTGAAGCAATGCTACCTTCTACAGAAACGCAACAGGAGGTTTGCTGGCAATGTGTTCTATGAATGGAATATCAAGATGTTGGCACTAGTGATGCACATGATAATAACAGCACAGAATATGCTTCCGCACACCGCAGGTACGGTTCTAAACTTTACCAAATTTGAAGAATAACATGTCTCATAATTTAATCCGCAAGACAGTAAAACCTGTTTTGTGATGCGTATCTTGACCTGTCCCATAAGCCATAACCCAACCCGTTGACATGTCTAGTGGTAAGGGTGGAGTTAGAGAATGAGAATATCAAACCCTTTGGGGGCTGGGGAATCAAGTTGGAACTTCGAAGTATTGGGGGCAAGGAAAGGAATGGGGAGGGGAAGGGGAAGGGGTACGAGTGGAACTGTGTGGTGGAAAATGAAAGTTGTGGAAATACGTGGGATACGAGTGCTAACCACTGATATCAGACAAAAAAAAAGGGGACTCTTTTACAGAGATACCTAAAAAGAAAAGGGTGACTCTTCTAGAGAGACGTGAGAATACTAAATAAGGATGAACACTATTGATCATGAAAATAAGTTGGAATGAAGAGGGCCTTAGTTCGCACGAGATCCCGCTCCTATAATTTTTAAGCTCAAGTCATGAAATGAGAGAGTTGTACATTCTTCAATAGAAGAAGTAGCTGCCGGGTTTTTTAAGCACTTAAGAAGAGACGTGATCAAAGCATACCAAATAAAATGAAGTCTCAAAATCAAAGTCTAAAACCTGTTACGTCATCCACATAAGCATACCAAATAAAATCAACAGTCTCAAAATCAGTCTTAAGTCTAAAACCAACCTGTTACATCATCCACATCACATAAACAGAAAACAAATAGAGTCATCAGTTTCATTGAAACTAAACTAATTCTGATGCTCTCCTCAAGTCCTCATGTCCTTTTGGGATTGATAACCCTGCAAGAGGAAAACAAATAGAGTTAAGAAAGTTCTACAACATTTGATGCCTTGTTCTGCCACGACTCTTCTGTTGAAAAATTTAAAAATTATGTACTGTTGGCTATATTTCATAGAATCCGGGTAGCCATTCTAGTGAGTAGTGAGGGATCCCTGCATAATTTGAGACTTTCAGTTTACCAAGGACTTGTACGACCTTATGCTTCCGCCAGCCACACCATGCAATCACCACAAGCGTGGCCTCACGCAACAGTAAACAGACATGCGCTGCTTTCCAGTGCCACACCAACAACAACCAGATCCGTCGACAAGCAACAACAGTCGAAGTTAATGCCTTTAACTGTGCCCTCTAATGTTTCATGTTCAGTCCTGTATTATATACACACTCTGTGGTCTATGTTTTTCATTTGGGTTAAGTTGCTCTTACGCCTTTACATGAGTTCTACTTTAATACTGTATTTCACTATCTTTGAGTTTGTTTATCTATATCTCAGTTCAAGCATCTATCAACAAAAGATGTTGATACAGGAAAGGTGCAATACACAGAATAATTGATTGCCTGTCCACAATCACAATCACAATATGGAGACTCTGCATTGAATAATTGCCTAAAGATTAATTTCATGTTGTAATGCTCATAGAAATGAGGAGAGCATTGTTTATGTGTTTTCCATTCCTTTTATTTTCTGTGTATGATGAACTTGTTCAGACGACGCAAATGTCTTAGAACAGACTCGTCATTGAATTGCTATGTTGTCTCTTTTATTTATGCATGGATGTTTTTGTAATGTTTTTTTTAGCCTACCGAGCCTCCTCTACAGCTCAAATCTGTACCCCCTTATTTCCTGCCTCAGTTATTGTTCCAATTTTACATAGGGAACAAATTCAGGATTTTTTCTATTTTGTTATGCGACAGTAGGAACAAAATGAAATATTTACATTTAATTCAAGATCCTTATCAAACAAACAATCCATCCAATTAATATGAAGATCTGTATTTCGTGATCCATATCAAACAGACAATCCAATTAATATGTTTAAATCTAGATTTTGAAATCTCACATGTAAATCGAGGTCTGTATTTCAAGATCCAAATCAAACAGACAATCCAATGAATATGATTAAATCTATATTTGGAAATCTAACAGACAATCCATATCAAACAAACAATCCGTATTTGGAAATCTATACCAAGAACCAACGTATTTGGTCTTATAACAGTAAGAACAAGGATCTTACAATCCATGCGAATCCACGTGCCTCACAAATTCTGGCATTGTTGCTTGCCCTCCGTGTTGCAATGCTTACAGAAGAATGGAGATGGCTTTGGGAAAGGCATAATCCTTGATGACTGATGCGGCGCCTGCTCTAGGTCTTGGTTTCTTTCACTCTCCTAGGTCAAGATACTCTCTCGAGAATTCGATCAGCAAATAACGAGACGAGAAAGTTAGTGAGAAACTCGGTCTAAGCTCGGCTCGACAACTTAGCGAGTCAAATCGAGCAATTATTGACCCGACTCAAAAATTAAAGTTCGCGAACAGCTCAAAACAATTTGATTATTTAAAATTTTACTCTTATTTTAAAAATATTACTCGTATTATGTTACTGATTATATTTAAATTGAAACTAAAACTATACTCCGTACGTTACAAAACAATAATTTCTAATTTGATTCGTAATCATTTCAAAAATGAACCTAACATTAAGTAGCAGAAACCAAGTTCAAACGGTGTCAAGACTTAATACGTGAGGAGCGAATTAGATCGTCAAATTGGAGCGTACCTATAGAGAGGCGAATCGAGCCACAAATTTATTAGCTAACCAAGGAGTTATTTGATACTTGTCCGACGCATTTAGACGGACCGCTCCATGAATTACGTCCTATCTATTTTTTGGGTGACTATTCCTCGTGTAATCAGGGTTTTGGCCCCTCATTTGTAAAAGAAAAAAAAACACAAATAATAAGGAAATAATATTATAATAAACGATTTTTCTAACGTGCTCACCGGATACACGTTCATAAGTTAATGAAGAAAAGATTAACATTTATATTGTGTCGTATGAATTAATGTTGTATAATGTTTGGCTCTTCAGGAACAATGTCCTTTTCAATGGCTCTTCCAAGGAGGTGATTTGTTTAGTTGGGAAGATTTGAAAAGAAGAAAGGAAAATATGAAGAATAAGACTCTAGGTTTTGAACAATCTGAGAAAGATTCTGCCAGAACTTGGATAAGAGACTCGAAAGAATTCTGGTTAATTTCTCATCCGCAGTATAATATGGGGTGTACGACGACAGTTATTAACATGGATGCAGGTTGGAAGGAAGACGGAGATGCTGCGGCTGGATGGATTGTATCGGAGAACGCATGGGGTGAGAATGGACGTGGACAGTGTCGTTTTCTCGCGGAATCAGCAAAATCCAAGCAGAGACTATAGCAGTTTGGAAGGCCATTCAATGGGCTAGATTGAAAGGGATACTACACCTTACTGAACGGACCGATTGCTTGCAGCTGATTTACCTGATTGCTGGTGTTGAAGACCTCTATCACGACATTCGGGATCTTTAAGATTGTATAATAGAGGAAGCAGTTTATTTTCATTGTGCTTTTATATTTGTATCTCGAAGCTTGAACACCCAGGCTCATAAGTTAGCAGCAGCAGCTATGTATGGGTGATCAAGTGGGTCTTTTTCTCGTTGGCAAAAAAAGAAAAATAAAAAAAATTAATATACAAATTTATCATGATAATATCAATGTTAATTTTTCCATAATTGACCTATTAATAACGTGTGGAACCCATATTAAAAAATCGATAAATAATACGGAGTAATAATAATAATAATAATAATAATAATAATAATAATAATAATAATAATAATAATAATAATAATATACTAGTCCATATTTGATATTATTTGGTTACCTTATTACATTAGTTACCTAAATAACATTCGATTATTATTACCTAATATGATACGAGCTAGTACTCTCTTTATAGTATAAATACAAATTAATGTATTTAATCGTAACATATGCACAATTAAATTCAATATATATATACCTAAACCTTCTTCCTCCTCCCTAAAAACCCTAGCCACCAAAAAGGAAAAAAACTTGGGGCTACCACCATTAATTGGTGGTAAGCCCCCCAAATTTTACTTATTATATCGTTTAGTATTGATATTAGTATTACTCCCTACGAGTTCCTATGATTGCCCGTGGTTCAAAAAGAAGGAGAAAGAGAGAGAAATAGGTGGTTGAATGTGAACCACATCTTTATGGCCCAAAGTGGAAAGTGGGTAAAAGATCAAACTCAGCCCAAAAAGGAATACGGGGCAATGTTAGAAACTCGGAGGGAGTATTATTTTAGTTAGAATAAGTCCTCTCCTTTTGGAGAGTTTCGTCCCATCAATTGATGGGTTTCGCTCTCTCTTTTAGGAGAGATGTTAAATCTATGATCGCGGAGAGGACGCGGAAGATCAGTACCACAATCGTTCATCATATGGTATCTCAATTTATGTCAGACTGGCGGCTACAATCTATCAGGTTAGATGAAATCGATTCTCTTCAAAACCTTGGAAGATCCAAAGACCCTCTTGTGAAAGGCTGTATCATTAAACAGCGATATGTTGAAAGAGGATGTGCAGAAGCGGAGATCAAAATCTTAGTGAGAGATCTTTGTTTTAATGAGAATTTATTTTATTCAAATTTTGTAGTATTGTACCCGTTCAATTTCGATATAAGTTGTAGATGTCGTATGACTTTTTATTAATGGAATGATCTTTTCGCTCAAAAAAAAAAAAAAAAAAAAAATTCAATATATATAAAATCTTGCCCAACTGAGCCATCAAAGATTAGATTGAAATAAGATGAAGGAATTATTATATGATGATGAAGAACCTGGGTTCGAGTTGTTAGAGGGCAACTCCATCATGGCTTCATCCCAAGGTTGGTTACTCTTTCAACAACCCCAAAAACCGACAGCCTACTCTCTTTGCAATCTCGTCACCCGACAATCTATAAGCCTTCCCGAATTATTATTGGACGACCTCGACGTTGATACAGAATCCGGGACGTGGTGCATCTTCCCCTCAGCCCGCCCGCAGGATCAGGATAGCTGCAGCAGCAGCAACAAAGTTGCTACTTGCATCCTAATTGTGCTCTTTTCTAAAGGCCTAGTGTTTTCGTGTCGTCCTAATGATTGTAGGTGGCTCAAACAAAGTCTTGAGCTTGATGGTCGAATTGTGCGGATAATTATGGCTGCTGCTACTGTCAACGGTCACATATACGCCTACGCTGATGTTCTTAAAAAAGACTACAGGGATGATGATGATGATGATGATGATATGAATCGTGTCCTGGTCCGTATAACAGGAGTTGGTAATGATGATTCTGATTCGGTGTTTATTGAACTTTTGGAGCCTCTGAATTTAGGATGTCCGTTTCAAAACAGTAGTCCTAGTATATATAAAGTATACGAGAGATGGCAGGATTACTTGGTTGAAGTTTGCGGCGACATGTATTTGGTATGCACAATCCCACGACAGTTGTTTCACATGGATGATTATGACATCGTCAAGGCCTTTGTTTGGGTATTAGACGAAACGAATATGAGGTGGACTCCGGTGAAGACGATAGGAGATGATCGTGCCCTTTTGTTGAGTTCTACCCACAACTGCAGTACTTGGTGTTGGGCAACTCCTGCAATCGAAGGCAACTGTCTATATGTTGCAGGTTCCGGGTCAAAAGTATTACATCAATACCGCTTACTGGATGATAGTTACACCCTGCTCGACTCATCCCATCCCCACTTTGGTCGTCTCTCAGTTGCTGGCCATCCGCTCGCTTGGTTCACCATGCCCCACCCCCACCCCCACCACTCTTCTTCACCCATAACAAAATCAGCAGTAGTTCCAGAAACAGACCAAAAGAGTAGAGACCCTAGTTTCAAAGAAGAAGAAGAAAAAGAGAAGTCGTTGTTACTGAATCACCTGCCTCGGGACATGCTGGTATTAATAATGACAGATTATGCACAACTGTTGGATTACATAAATGTTCGAACCACCTGCAAGACACTACGTTCTATATTGGCTAAACCCGAGTCAGCGCAGTGGGAAGCATGGAGAGCCAAGTGCTGCACATATCCTCTCTTCATGTCCTTCAGCAACAGCAGCAGCGGCATATGTCAGCTCTGGGACCCCTTCCAAAATATAGGTCACACCATGACGACGCCATATTCACTTGACCTGCTACCCAAAATTGAGTATTGCAAGGATGATTGGCTACTCTTGCTAAATGTGGGCGGACGCACCCTAGAGTGCTGGAATCCTTTTACAAGGGAGAAATTAACCTGCGTGCCCAGCGACTGGACTTTCACTGCTTGTACAAGTTTTGGATTTTCGACATGTCCTACCTCACCCGATTGTCTCACCGTTGGAATTTATTCCTTGGGCGGTCAAGTAGGAATTGATCTTTTCCGAGCCGAACATAAAGAGTGGGATAAATTTGTGTTTGACCCTCCTGCTGATGACGGGGTTAAATTTTTCAGTAATTACAATTCCAGTCCCAAGTATCACGACGGAGCCTTTTATTTCCTCGGCACCATGGGCAATCTCGGAGTGTTTAAAATCACAGAAGGAGAATGGAACGCTCACAGGGGTCCAATACCAGAAGACACAACATTAAATTCGTGTTATCTAGCTGAACTCGATGGTCAACTTATATCCGTTTTTATCGAGGAACTTGGAAAGGGGCTTCGAGTGTTCAAGTTTGATACCTCAAACAAGGAGTGGGTTGCCCTATGCGATTTAGGAGATAATATGTTATTTGTAAGTCCAGCGTCATCATTTCCAGTATCCACCAAAGATAGCTGCATGAAGAACAGAGTTTATATACCCAAGCGCATTGGTGATGAAATGGTCTTCTATTCGCTCGACACCCACAAGTATCACACTTCAAGCAGCAACGATTCTATGGACGATTTTTACGGCATGAAAGCGCAAAATTTTTGCTGCTGGCTATAGTATTCATTTTGTGCTTCACCTTTTCTGTTTGCGTGCCATCCATCCAATTCTATGAGAATTTAATTTAGCTTGATTCATCCACTACTACAAGTATTTATTTGTATTCCTTTTTCGACATCACAAATTCAAGCTCCCATGTTTTTCAATAAGCATACGTATGCGATGATTTATCCATAATAAATTGATTATAAGCGATGATTTATCGAAACTGTAATGTTATACGCACACGCACATGATAAGTAGAAATATTGGATGGATCCATGTTGAACCCTTTCAGAATTTCACGGGAAGACGACATAACAAAGAAGCATTTTGCCAAAGAATCACGTAGATATAGGCCGGTATGATCTGCATGATTGATGCCCTATCGATCTAAAGTTTCGATCGATCAGATTAATGGAAAATAAACATTATTTACTTTGGGTGCATGGTTTTTGAGGCCACACTGTGTTTATAGGTGACCTCTTTCGACATCCTGACCTTTAGACAGTAGATATATATGGAGTATTACATTTGGTCCGTTTGGACGGGATTGAGTAAATAACATCTAAAGACGAATGGGGCCTTTCTTGGATAATTTGATGCATGGATTTACAATGTACAATATGTTTTGGTCCAATCAAATCAAATTTAAATTGAGATTATAAATTACTATGCTTTACAAAACTACTCCCTAAAATTCATTGTCAAAGGGTGTCAAGACCTTAGTACGTGTGAGGGACGACGAGCAGCATACCTATAGTCGATAGAGAGGCGAATCGAGCCATTAATTACTAATCAAGGAGTTAGTTTGATACTTGTGTGACACATTTAGATAGACCGTTCCTTGAATTAAGTCCTATCCTTAAATAGAATATTTTTGGGTGACTATTGTCCGTGTAATAGTTAGTTATTGGAATTCTTCCCCTCATTCGTAATAATAAGAAAATAATGATTTACCTAAAGTGACCACTGAACGTATGTTAATAAATTAAGGAAAGTTTAATATTGATATTGTGTAAGTATGAATTAGTATATTAATTTCTCATGATAATATCAATGTTAATCTTTCCATAGCTAACCTATTAACGTGTGCGCAGTGGATCCATATATTACTCGGTATTTGGTTACCTAATTTAAGTCGATCGAGGATATGGCCTTAGATACTAGTCTTAATTAGGAAATAACCTTAGTTAGTATGTATCCTAGTAAGATATTTGATGAGTATTAGGACTACCAGTATTATAAATACAAATTACTGTGTTTAATCGTAACTTATGAACAATTCAATACAATACAGCTACATACGTACAGTCTTCCCTTTACAGCAACTCGATCTAATACGATGAAGGAAGTATATGATGATGATGATGAAGATGAAGAACCCCTCTACGAGTTGTTAGAGGGAGAGGGCAACTCCATTGTGGTTTCCTCCCAAGGTTGGTTACTCCTTCGACAGCCACCAAACCCGACAGCTAGCTACTCTCTTTACAATTCCATCACCCGCCAATCTATAATCCTTCCTGAATTATTATTGGACGACAACAACGATGATGATGATGATGATGATGAGCCCGGGATTTGGTTCATCTTCACCTCAGGCTGGCTGCAGGATAGCAGCAGCAAAGTTAACAGCCCTCCTGCTACTTGCATCCTCATTGTGCTCTTTCTTGAAGGCCTAGTGGTTTCGTGTCGTCCTAATGATTGTAGGTGGCTCAAACAAAGTCTTGAGTTTGATGATGATGATGATGATGATGTTGCAAGTGTGGAGATAACTAAAGCTGCTGCTACTGTCAACGGTGACATATACGCCTACGCCAGTGTTTTTAAAAAACAGAACATGGATGATGCTCATGGGGGTCGTGCTGTGACTTTCATCATGGTTCGTATAACAGGAGTTGGTAATGATGATTCCGATTCTGTGTTTATTGAACTTTTGGAGCCTCTCAATCTAGGATGTCCGTTTCAAAAGAGTAGTATATATCTCGACGCTGAGAGTTTCAGGACTTACTTGGTTGAAGTCTGTGGCGACTTGTATTTCATATGCTTATTAGCACGACAGTTCCGTGACATGGATGATTATGACATTGACAAGCTCGTTGTTTGGTTATTAGATGAAACGAATATGAGGTGGATTCAGGTGAAGACGATAGGAGATGATCGTGCCCTTTTGTTGAGTTTTTGCAAATACTACAGTGCCTGGTGTTGGGCTACTCCTGCAATTGAAGGGAATTGTATATATGTTGCAAGTTCCGGGTCAAAAGTATTACATCAATACCGCTTACTGGATGATAGTTACACCCTGCTCGACTCATCCCATCCACACTTTGGTCTCTCAGCTGCTGGCCATCCGCTCGCTTGGTTCACACCCCACCCCCACCCCCACCACTCTTCTTCACCCATAACAAAATCAGCCGTAGTTCCAGAAACAGACCAAAAGAGTAGAGACCCTCGTTTCAAAGAAGAAGAAGAAGAAGAGAAGTCGTTGTTGCTGAATCACCTGCCTCAGGACATGCTGGTATCAATAATGACATATTATATGGAAGTGTTGGATTACATAAATGTTCGAGCAACCTGCAAGACACTGCGTTCTATATTGGCTAAACCCGAGTCAGCGCAGTGGGAAGCGTGGAGGGCCAAGTGCTGCTCATATCCTCTCTTCATGTCCCTCAACAACAGCAGCAGCGGCATATGTCAGCTCTGGGACCCCTTCCAAAACATAGGTCACACTATGACGACACCATATTCACCGCCCATGCCCAGAATTGAGTATTGCAAGGATGATTGGCTACTTTTGCGAGTCGTGGGCAGAGGCCCCTTGGAGTGCTGGAATCCTTTTACAAGGGAGAAATCAACCTACGTCATGCCTACCCAATGGACTTTCCTTACTCCTACAAGTTTTGGATTTTCGACATGTCCTACCTCACCCGATTGTCTCACCGTTGGAATCTGGTCCTTTGGCGGTCATGTAGCCATCGATCTTTCCCAAGCCAGGTATAAAACGTGGAGTAGCTTTCTGTTTGACCCTGCTGAAGACGGCACTGAATTTTTCAGTAACTACAATTCCAGTCCCAAGTATCACGACGGAGCCTTTTATTTCCTTGGCACCATGGGTAATCTCGGAGTGTTTAAAATCATGGAAGGAGAATGGAGCGTTCACAAGGGTCCAATATCGGAAGACACAACATTAAATTCGTGTTATTTAGCTGAACTCGATGGTCAGCTTATATCCGTTTTCATCGAAGAACTTGGAAAGGGGCTTCGAGTGTTCAAGTTTGATACCTCAAACAAGGATTGGGTTGCCCTACGCGATTTAGGAGACAATATGTTATTTGTAAGTCCGGCCTCATCGTTTCCGGTATCCACCAAAGACAGCAGTATGAAGAACAGAGTTTATATACCCAAGCGCATTGGTGATGAAACGGTCTTCTATTCGCTCGATACCCACAAGTATCACACTTCAAGCAGCAATGATTCTATGGACGATTTTTACGGCATGAAAGCGCAAAATTTCTGCTGCTGGCTATAGTATTCATTTTGTGCTTCACTTTGTCTGTTTGCCATCCATTCAATTATATGAGAATTTAATTAATTTGGCTTCATTTGTCAACTACAAGTATTTATTTTTATTCCTTTTTCGACATCACAGATTCACGCTCCCATGCTTAACAAGTGATGATTTATTATCGATAATAAATTGATTACAAGCGATGATTTATTGAAACTGTAATGTTAAACGCACATGATAAGTAGAAATATTGGATCCATGTAGATATAGGCATGATCTACGTGATTGATGCCTATCTAAAGTTTTGATCAGATTAATGGAAAATAAACATTTACTTTTGGGTGGATTTTGAGGCAACACTGTGACCGTATTATTGCACATTTATACGTTAATTCTTTCGACATCTCATACGAGTACGTTCTAAGTTATTAACGGTCAAATTATTTTAAGTTTGACCTTCAAAAAGTAGATATATGCAGTACTCCGTATTACATTTGGTTTGGACGGGATTGAGTAAATACGGAGTAACATCTAAAGATGAATGGAGGGCCTTTCTTGGATAATTTGATGGATTTACAATGTACAACTAGTATTGAGCCCCGTGAAAATTCACGGGGTTGTATTAATATTACTCTGTAGTCTGTACTACATATACGTAGTTCGTTATATGATTTATTTTACGGGGTTAGAAAAATTAAATAATTGGTTTTGATTCATAACTCAACCCATAGATTAATGCAATTTATAGCAAATTAAACGTTGTACATACTTATGTAGTTATGTAACATATCGAAATTTTTCTTACATTATTGTGAGACCTCTCACATAGAATTTATGTAACAATAGTTAGTCTCATGAATTGTGTAACAAAGAGTAAAATATAAGATTAACTTTCTTAAATTTTGTTAACATTTTATTTTCAAAAACTTGTACTTAGTATTTTCTTAATTCAAATCTTTGTGACATACTCCGTGTCATTTTATGATAAAATTTGATGATGACATACATGTCATTTTTTACTTACATATTACAGTAAAATACAAATGTTAACCCGTGCGGAAATCGCATGAATTGCGTTTAAACAATTTATTATAATGAAAAAACTTCAAAATATTGCTCATAATCTTACGGAATTTGTAGGAATTTCTTTTATTATATCAATTGATTTTTTAGTTTTTGTTTTATAAATGATGATCAATTCGACAATATATTGTATCCATGATAATTTGTTTAGTTATTGATGCTGTTTTTAATGATGGTTTCATGTACATTATTGTTGTTAAAATAAGTAACTTCTCCTCAAATTAATATTTTACTCCCTAAAAAATTGTGGTGTTGACACATCATCGGTTTTTGGTGAGGATGAATGTGAGAGCTTTATTTGACATTACTTTAATAAAATAAAGATGTATCTAATGCATAAAAATTAAAACTTATTGATGCCGATGAAATGTTGCTAAAAATTTAATTTTAAACCAATTCAAATTTTAGATGATATAAACCCAAAGAAAAGATTCTTACTTAGTGCTCATATGTCATAGAAGTACATCTCAATAAACAAAGACTACTTCGTTCTATAGATCCTCAACTTCTCACTCACAACTAAGATCTAATAAAATCATTTTCAAAGTCGTATTCTTCCTTAGTACTCGTACGGTTAAATGAAGCAAATTATATACTACGTTCTTAGTATAACTTGGATCGCTTACGCCAAAATATTGTTCATTCTTGCCTAAGCATCTACTTCATAAATCATTAAAAAAAAAACGGAAGAAAATTATTGAAGAACATACTCTATTAAAAAACGGAAAGAAAAAAAGGAGTAACATTTACGGAGTACTTGTTAATTTTTTTTTGGCTGGAACAAATATTATATTCCCTCGATCTTTGTTATTTATTTAGATTTGAATAAAGTACTTATGAAAAAAAAATATAAAAATAAAACACGATAGAGAGAAAGACAATAATATACGGAGTATTCACTTAAAAATTCTCAATTATCTAGTTTTTTTAATGTTTCAAATAAATTTATACCGCTAATTTTTTGATCGATGTAGAGGAAAAGTTGAAATTAAAGTGACAATATATATAATGAGTAATACTCGTAGTAGTTAGGGACTTAAGGGGTAGTAAAATAGAGAAGTTTAGGCATGGGAAGACGAAGGCATAGAAGTTGGCAATTACTCATACAACATAAAATTTTTGCATTCAAGTCTAGATAGGTTGAAATGATGCCACGTGTCGTTCAAATAACTACTCAATAAACTACTCATCTTGCCTTTTTATATATTTATATAGATAGATATGTTTTGGTCCAATCAAGCTTTCATCTGTTGTGTCTAAAAAAGAATAAAAATACTTGTAGTTAATAATAAATCAAGACAAAATTGACGAATGAAGCACATAATGAATACTCCTATATCCAACAGTAAAAAGTATGCGATTTCATGCCGTAAAAATCGGCCATAGAATCTTTGCTGCTTGAAGTGTGATACTTGTGTATCGAGTGAATAGAAGACCATTTCATCACCAATGCGCTTGGGCACATAAATTCTGTTCTTCATGCCGCTATCTTTGGTAGATACCGGAAACGATGACGCCGGACTTACAAATAACATATTATCTCCCAAATCACGTATGACAACCCAATCCATGCGTAAAGTATCAAACTTGAACACTCGAACCCTCCTTCCAAGTAGTTCGAAGAAAACGGATATAAGTTGACCATCAAGTTCAGCTAGATAACACGAATTTAGTGGCGTGCCTTCCGGTATTTGACCCTTGTGAACGCTCCATTCTCGTTCCGCGGTTTTAAATACTCCAAGATTACCCTTCAGGTCGAGAAAATAAAATGCTCCGTCGTGATACTTGGCATTGGATTGGGTATTACACGAAAATTTAACGTGGCGATCTTGGCTAAACCTAAAGTTATCCCATCGTTCATCTCCCTTTTGGATAAAATCGATTTCTACATCATTTCCCGAGGAATAGAGTCCAATGGTGAGACAATCGGGTGAAGTAGGAGATGTCGAAAATGCAAAAACTGTACAAGTGAAAGTCCAGTCATTCCAATCCTCAGGGGCGTAGGTTAATTTCTCCCTTGTAAACGGGTTCCAGCATTCTAATGAGCGTCCGTCCCTGGTTCGCAAAAGTAGCCAATCATCCTTGCAATACTCAATTCTAGGCAGCAAGTCATCAGACGAATAAGGCATCATCATAGTATGGACATGACGTAGGTCCACCCCGACGCGGCGAAGCGCGGGTTTGGGTAGGCGAATGAATCTCGTGGTAAGATTGTTCTCGGGTTCGAAATTTAAGTCAAAATGGAGTCGCCACCAAATTTTGTGGTTATTCGGAACCATACGAGCCCACTCTATGTCGTCATGAGCTATACACAAAGTAAGCCCACTTCGATTTCAGAGTTTATGGGGCTCGTCCCTTTGCATTGCGATACCGATACCATCTATACCGGTAATCGTGTAAAGAATGACTCTCGTTCGCCAAGGGTTTCGGACATCCGAAAACCAAAGGTTCTGAGTAAGGGGTGAGGGTACGTGTTGGGAAGCCCACTAAGGACACCCAACCCCGCCCGCACATGGCGGCCTCTACTAAGACATCGTTCGTGTTCGTGATACGCGCGCTAGTAAAATAATTAAATGATATGCAAACAGCGTTTTGTCTAAGCATGCGAATTTTGCGTTAACTACGTCATTTAATGCATCTTATTATTTGTCGAAATGATTTAGCATGCGAGGTTCATTTATAAAGCGTAAAAGCAATTAAATAAACAAAGTTCGCAAGTAAATAAAAAACGTACAAGTTACACGGGCGGAAATACAACCCGGAATTCACAATACAACATTACGTAAAGAAATGAAATAAAAATAATGCGATATAATTAAAGGGACGGACCCGTATGTAAACTAGACCGCGAAAATATGTAGGCGGACTAACCTCGATTAAATACGCATTATGTCGCATATTAAACGAAGGATGGGAACATGAGACTGCGACATATTGCTAGCCTAATCTCACGTCCCGTAGTCTTGTCCCGACTTATCACGTCAAAGTGGTCAAAGTCGTTCTACGTGTCGTGATGTGTATAGTTTTGAAAATAGGATAGTCACGTGATAGTCTTTGCACGTGATGACTAAAGTCGATAAAAGGGTCGGGGTTTGAATTATGGGTCAAACCCCTCGGTTTTGTGGGTTACAGGACCCACTCGACCGAGTGGTGGTGTGACTCGGTCGAGTGCACGTTTAACGTGGCTACTGACCACTTTTTGGGGTGCTACTCGATCGAGTGGCCTATGGCACTCGGTCGAGTGCCCCCTGTACGAGTGGTAACTCGCTTTGTTTTATGACTTGAAATCGATGAACGGTCAAACCAAATACAAATATCGCACGATTTGTATTTAATTCGGCCTCCGGTACTATAATCATGTATGAACGATTATAATACCGTCACCGGGGTTTTAGGAAAACGTTTACGTTAGATTAGAAAATTTTGAATTAGTGACGAAATGTATCCCTCTACGTCACGACATCGGAACTAACCCTTTTCGGGTTACGTGATGTCGGTTTTCGTGTCAACGGGTTTCGTACCAATTATGGAAATGAGATTAAATGCGTTCAACTACGACCGGTCGCGATCACATCACGCCCTTGAGTACATTGGGACGGGGCTCCTCGAAAGGGCTCCACCTCCGTCGTTGCTCGTAAAGGGATTAGATGGATCTTAGGCGATCATCGTAGTCAAACGAATTCAAAACCGAATTTTATACTAGTTTATATGTACACGGTATAATAATGTTAGTGATGATAAAATGATACAAAAAAATGAAAATGCAAAAGTTATAATAATACTAGTGTTAGTGTTACTACTACGATATTAATTACGATGCAAAATACGATAAATTGAATAAAAAATGCGACGAGATAAAAGAGATCGAAAATGGGGTTTAGGACACCCTCAACATACATGCTTAGTAAGGACCTCGGAAATGGACTCGTAATAGCGGCACGGGCTCGGGAGTATCGAGGATGTATGCGAGTTATGGTGTGTATAGGTGTGTGTGTTGCGTCGGTTTATCGAGGGACGAAAGCTCGGTTTTTGTGTGTTTTTGCTTAGGATTTCTAAGGCTTTGATGTGTGATGAAGTAAGGTTGAAGTAGGGTAGAATGTAGGTTAAAATGTGGGGTGAAAGTGATTGTCAAGTTCTGAAAATGCATGGGGGTGAAGCGGTATTTATAGGCTTCATCCCCCGACCTAGGGGCACTCGATCGAGTGGCCCTAGTGCACTCGATCGAGTGCCTTTGAAAATGGGCCAAGCCCGGTTCAAGGCGCTCCACTCGACCGAGTGGGTCAATCCACTCGATCGAGTGGATCAACAAAATCGAGATAAAAAGGGAAAGATTTGATCTTGTTTGTTTGGATTGCTTTTTTGAATTTTGATTTATGCGCCAACTGAACTTGGCTGATTTATGAGACGGTTTCGTCTTTGACCGGGTTTTGACCCGGTCGCCAAAAGACGGGAATTATTTTTGGTGTCGGTTTTGGCCCAAATTAGTCTCATTTGACTCGGAATGACCCACTGGGCCTGAATTTGAGGTCTGTTTTGTGAGATTTTTACTCCGCTAAAAGTCCATGTCGGATATTATGAATTCCGAGCCCAAATCCGAGCATACTAAGTCACGTTGACGTCCGATCATCATCGGGTGTTTTTCGGAGACTACCATAGACACGTGGCAGTCAAAATGCGGGTGTCTACAGAGCCCCCACTCTGACTGAGGCTTGGACAAGGCGAAAGTCAGAGTAGCTACCAACCCCGCTAAGACCTGGTAGACTTCCGGTTGGGTCGTTTATAGTCCAGTAGACTTGCGTGAAGGGCTCGCCAGCCATAAGCAGAGGGTCATACTTGTCCTGATGACGATAGCTTCGTGGGGAGTCAGACTTGTAGCATAAGTCCTGGGCGCGCCTATGTGTGGGCCCATCCCGTATCATTTTGGGGAAAATGCCGCCTTGGGCGTTCCGCTGGGGAAATACAGGAGCTGTACGGGCTTGCTTCCGAAGCCTTGGGTCGTATTCGAGCTGATGATGATGCTCCGTGGGGAGTAAAGCCTGCCTCTTTTGTGGAGTAGGTGTACCCGTATGCCGACACATCGCACTTTGGATGTAGCACACCGGGGAAAGCTGACTCCGTTGGGGAAATTAAATAGTTTCGCGGGGACTTGCTTCTGAAGTCTGGAGTGTACCTGTATGCTGACACATAATAACTTGTATGTAACACATAGACAAAACACCGACTCTCCCTGGGGAGAAAAGTAGCTGCGCGGGGACTTGCTTCTGAAGTCTTGGGTGTACCCGTATGCCGACACATCACGTCTTGGATGTAGCATTCCAGGAGAAACACCGCCTTTGTTGTTCCGTTGGGAAGCACTAGCTGGTACCTGAAATGTTAGATACATAGGCAGAAATAGCAGGCATAGTATGTAGCAAGATAGCACATAGGAAATGCAGTTAGCATCTATAGACTGGCTTGCGCTGGGGAAAATGGTTTTTTTGCTTCATTTTGAAATCGAAGTCCTGAAAGCAACTCACATGCTAGGAGATAGGTTTTCAAAAGGGGTAGAAAAGAATTTTGCAGTTTAAATAGACCGAAATTTGACCTTGTCGAAATTTTTTTTCTCAAATGGCTAAGTTTTGCAAATTTTAAAATGAGAATTTGAAGAGAGACATATCGACAGACTCGACTCTGGACGTGACAGGACGAGTTGACAGACACGACTGGACTTTCGAGGGGTTGGACCGTGACTCGGTAGGGGGGTGGGCCACCTAAGACGACAAGACTCTTATGCTGCGCTAATCCATAGCCTAGGCGAGTGGCAACACGGTCGAACGTCGAAATGGGAAGGATGTGATATAGGGTAATTGCAGTAGCCTGTAATGAGACTGTTTCTGCAGGATAAGGCTTAGCAGTAGCAATGCTGTAGACTGATGTTCTTTTGGATCTTTGGTTTTGGGTACAATCCCTGGTGTCGCTTCGAATCCCTGACGGATTCTCGTCTTCGAATGAGCCGAGTACTAGGACACACTAAAGAAAGGAGGCTAGTTTTTTTTTTGAAAATCATTTGGATTATGTGAGTGGATGAAGGTCTTCTGTCTGAGAGAAGCCCCCAGGACGACAAAGCTAGTTGCTGAGAACATGACAGTGTCGTGACCGGAATGATGGTGTCTTTTTTATTTGTGTTAGTGTAGGTGGTTGTGCCTTTGTTGAAAGGCTGCCTACGTATTCACATGTAGTGAAATCAAACCAAGCCGTAGTTCAGTGAATTGGAAGACATGTTATGGTGCCTAGTTTATTAGGGCTTTGTGTGTAACTAGCCATAGCGATGGTGTAGGCTAGGTGTGTTCCCAATGATGTCTTGATCAAAGGGTTGGAACAGTTAGGATGTTGATCCTGTGACTGTGAGCGTTCTCCGGGGTAGCCCCCAGAGGTGGTGTGAACTATTTGGGCATGTTCTATGCCGACCGCAGGTTGAGTTCCCGTGTTTGGGGCTGGTAACTGGTTTGGATGTTTTTGGAAATGTGGAGCTAGGTCGTAAGTGGCCTGGATGCTTCGAAATCTGGAGCTCAGTTTTGTGGAGCTAAGGCTTCGAGGGTAAGGTATTGCAATGAGGTAGGAAGGGGGGAAGTTGAGTAGAAATGACTCGAACTTCGCTCGGGGAAGGTTTGATAATGCGAGATCTGATTTCCATGTCTGACCCTAATGGTTAGGGTGTATCCTATGGAGCTTGAATCCTCAAAATTCCGGGCTGTCTCTAGCCTAGGACTCGGAAAGGTCTTGAGGGTTGTAATGTGGGAAGGCTAAGTGTGGTGTTAGCTGACCAGCTTGATTGTCTCTCCCCTATTTGACCGTTTTCACTACAGTCATGGGTTCTTGAATATTTTTTGGCTGACCTTTTAGCCCCGGTCATGGGTTTTGATGATGTTTTTGAATTGACCGTTCCCGGTCAAAGGGACTTTCACTTGAGTTGACCGTTGACTATGGTCGTGGGTATTTGAATTTTTTGTTTTTTTTTGGGTTGACCTCTTAGCCCCGGTCATGGGATTGACCGTATCTGGTCGCGGGATGTTAATCATGGCCAGCTCTTTTGTTTTGGCCTTTTGCTTTTTTTCTTGGACTTTTGATTTTTTTTTTTTGTCCAACTCTTTTTTTTTTTTTTTTTTTTTTTTTTATGGCTATCCCTACTATGGTGTTGTGGGTGGACATGGGGGTGGGTCCATCGGTTGGACTTGTGGAGCTAAACCTTTGTAAGGTGTAAGCCTAGTTGGTGCTTATGTGAGTGCAACTCGCGGTGGAGTACTCTATGGTAAGCATGGTGATTTGGATCTCAGCATTGTCATCATAATTCCGAGCAGGCTTAGTGGGAGCATCGTCCCGAGTTGGGTATTTTTGGCATCAAGCCTATAGAGTCACGATGCTTCTTTTTTTGCTTCTGGTCAGACTAAACGCCTAAGGTAGGGTTTGGTTAGTCTTATTGGAGGGGTGTTTATTGTGGGAAATGGGCTTGCCTCCCGTCTTAAACCCAAACTAGGAGACTTCCTAGATTTATCATAGGATTCGATACCGCTCCTGCTAAGGGTAGTTATGTGGCTGTCTATGCCAGACATGGAACAGGTAAGGGAAAACACGGGCCTCAGTTCTTGCAGTCATTATAGATGTGCCTATAATAGTCACGTGCGTGTGCTCACAGTGTATGATGATGGTGTTCATCATGTTCTCGGAAACACGTAAGGAAAGTGTATAGTAGAGATAGAATATTGAAAGCTGATTTTTTGTTGAATTTTGAAAAAAGGACAGAATGCAAAAGACTCTGACTCTGATTTGGAAATGAGGATGTAGGGTATCCTAGACTCGGACTCAGACTTAGACTCGAATCAAATCCGAACTTACGGACGCTCGGTTGGTTGTTTCTTTTTTTTTTTGGTAAAGTCTTTGATTGGAGAAAACGACAGGTGCCACGACTCGCCTAAACTCGACTTTGCGCGAATGCAAGAGAGGGAGTCAAACTAGACACGGCCCGGGGTGACGGGATGACAAAGACTCTTGGACCGGGATACTCGAACATTGACCTAGACGAGGTAACGACCCTGGCTCGAACTCGACCATGAGATCTGAGCCATGAGGATGAGTCCGAAAATGGGGCGACCGTGTTTGGCCGCGTCACGTGTTCGGACCCACTGTGGCGACCTAAATCTTTAGGAGACTCGAGTGTTCGTAGCATAGGTACGACTCGAAGAAGGCATTATAAGGACGCCGGTGTATGATGAACGTAAGGTACCCTTAGAGCAACCGTGATTGATCGCTCTGTTAAAGGGTAGCCCCGAGTGAGACCGAGGACTCTGATAGGACTCAGATGGTGTGACATCTAAGTGACTCAAAAGTGGGGTACGTGAGACAACACGTGTAAGACATGACCCTTAGAGCAACCGTGATTGATCGCTCTGCTAAAGGGTAGCCCCCGGGTGAGATTGCAGGTTTTGCTAAGACTCGAGTGATGGACGAGTGACCCTTAGATGTAAGGATCACGAACCTTTTGTTATAGGCCTATGCCTTGTAAAAGGTTGACTCGGCCTTGATGAAGGCAGACGGGTAAGGGAAGAAACTTGCGATGTAAGATCGGCGGAGTTTCGACGCTAGAGACCCTTGACTTGACTTGAATAAGGATAACCCTGTGATTAGGGTAGACCCTTAAGTTAAAGGATTTTTTGAATTGGGATGACTCGACTAACGGATTGAAAGACGGGCAAAATTCCCTTAGGAAAGGTCGTGGGGACCGTCCTGTCGGAGGGAAAATTGCGTGTGACTTTCTAGTTAGGACTCGAGTGTTTATGAACCTTCCATTTACGAGTGTATGACTCGTGTTGGTCGGTTGTGCCTTTAGAAAAAGGCGGACTAGGATGGGGAAGAAACCCGTGATGTAGGATCGACGGAGTTTCGACGCTAACGACCTTCGACAAATCATAAAAAGACCCGACACACGGATTACGGTAGGTCCTATAATCGGAAGGTTTTGAAAAATGATTGAATTTTAAAAATTGAGAGGACGGTCCTGAAATTGGTAGTTGGCCAATAGGACCGGGCATTTTGAAATGTTGGAATGGTTGCGAGTAATTTCGCATTTTGAAAAAATTGGGAGACGGTCTCGTTTTTTTGAAATTGGCAGCATGCCGACAAGACCGGTTTTTTGAAAAGTTGAATTTTTGGAATTTTGAAAATTTGAATATCGAAAATAAATTTCCGAAAATTTGAAAATTGAAAATGAGATCCCGAAGATTTGAGAATCGAAAACGACATCTCGGAGATTTGAAAATCGAGAATGGAATCTCGAGGATTTGAAAATCGTGAATGGCATCACGAAGATTTGAAAATTGAAATTGAATTTTGAAAATTCGAAAATCGAATGGTGGATCGGAAATTCGAATTGAAATGGATAGCATGCCGGCTAAAAAATTGGCTTGTTTTGAGTCAAATCGTAAGTCTAATTTTCGGCAGCATTCCGAGTTTTTGAATATTGGATATTTTGAAAAGACGGGTCCCGAAACGGACAGTATTTCGGGTTTTTTGAAATTTGGTATTTTGGAAAGATGCAATTTTGAAATGACGGTTTTTGAAAAATGACACGGAAACCACATAGCATGTAGTCAAACAAGCATTATGACGACGCTCATGTATGCTTTACGCTAAGTCTCGGTCGGTCAAAATAGGGTCTATACCAACAACGATGGCTTTCTCGTGTGATGGACGGACTCCCTAAGCCGAGTTGGTCTTAGGACATGCCGCGAAACCGAGACGAGTTCCACCATCGATGTCTTTAGCGCACCCATGTAGGAATGCACCGTGGTATAGTGGGACGTCGGTCACAAGTAACCGGCCCGGGCAAATTTGGGTTATGCATGAATCATTAAACTAATGCGCGCACACTAATCTACGAACGATTTCTCTTCGAGTCTCACCCTAGGAACCCCGATGACATGTGGTACATCAGGTATCCCCAGCGGAGTCGCCAAATTGTGGACATGACGTAGGTCCACCCCGACGCGACGAAGCGCGGGTTTGGGTAGGCGAATGAATCTCGTGGTAAGATTGTTCTCGGGTTCGAAATTTAAGTCAAAATGGAGTCGCCACCGAATTTTGTGGTTATTCGGAACCATACGAGCCCACTCTATGTCGTCATGGGCTATACACAAAGTAAGCCCACGTCGATTTCAGAGTTTATGGGGCTCGTCCCTTTGCATTGCGATACCGATACCATCTATACCGGTAATCGTGTAAAGAATGACTCTCGTTCGCCAAGGGTTTCGGACATCCGGAAACCAAAGGTTCTGAGTAAGGGGTGAGGGTACGTGTTGGGAAGCCCACTAAGGACACCCAACCCCGCCCGCACATGGCGGCCTCTACTAAGACATCGTTCGTGTTCGTGATACGCGCGCTAGTAAAATAATTAAATGATATGCAAACAGCGTTTTGTCTAAGCATGCGAATTTTGCGTTAACTACGTCATTTAATGCATCTTATTATTTGTCGAAATGATTTAGCATGCGAGGTTCATTTATAAAGCGTAAAAGCAATTAAATAAACAAAGTTCGCAAGTAAATAAAAAACGTACAAGTTACACGGGCGGAAATACAACCCGGAATTCACAATACAACATTACGTAAAGAAATGAAATAAAAATAATGCGATATAATTAAAGGGACGGACCCGTATGTAAACTAGACCGCGAAAATATGTAGGCGGACTAACCTCGATTAAATACGCATTATGTCGCATATTAAACGAAGGATGGGAACATGAGACTGCGACATATTGCTAGCCTAATCTCACGTCCCGTAGTCTTGTCCCGACTTATCACGTCAAAGTGGTCAAAGTCGTTCTACGTGTCGTGATGTGTATAGTTTTGAAAATAGGATAGTCACGTGATAGTCTTTGCACGTGATGACTAAAGTCGATAAAAGGGTCGGGGTTTGAATTATGGGTCAAACCCCTCGGTTTTGTGGGTTACAGGACCCACTCGACCGAGTGGTGGTGTGACTCGGTCGAGTGCACGTTTAACGTGGCTACTGACCACTTTTTGGGGTGCTACTCGATCGAGTGGCCTATGGCACTCGGTCGAGTGCCCCCTGTACGAGTGGTAACTCGCTTTGTTTTATGACTTGAAATCGATGAACGGTCAAACCAAATACAAATATCGCACGATTTGTATTTAATTCGGCCTCCGGTACTATAATCATGTATGAACGATTATAATACCGTCACCGGGGTTTTAGGAAAACGTTTACGTTAGATTAGAAAATTTTGAATTAGTGACGAAATGTATCCCTCTACGTCACGACATCGGAACTAACCCTTTTCGGGTTACGTGATGTCGGTTTTCGTGTCAACGGGTTTCGTACCAATTATGGAAATGAGATTAAATGCGTTCAACTACGACCGGTCGCGATCACATCACGCCCTTGAGTACATTGGGACGGGGCTCCTCGAAAGGGCTCCACCTCCGTCGTTGCTCGTAAAGGGATTAGATGGATCTTAGGCGATCATCGTAGTCAAACGAATTCAAAACCGAATTTTATACTAGTTTATATGTACACGGTATAATAATGTTAGTGATGATAAAATGATACAAAAAAATGAAAATGCAAAAGTTATAATAATACTAGTGTTAGTGTTACTACTACGATATTAATTACGATGCAAAATACGATAAATTGAATAAAAAATGCGACGAGATAAAAGAGATCGAAAATGGGGTTTAGGACACCCTCAACATACATGCTTAGTAAGGACCTCGGAAATGGACTCGTAATAGCGGCACGGGCTCGGGAGTATCGAGGATGTATGCGAGTTATGGTGTGTATAGGTGTGTGTGTTGCGTCGGTTTATCGAGGGACGAAAGCTCGGTTTTTGTGTGTTTTTGCTTAGGATTTCTAAGGCTTTGATGTGTGATGAAGTAAGGTTGAAGTAGGGTAGAATGTAGGTTAAAATGTGGGGTGAAAGTGATTGTCAAGTTCTGAAAATGCATGGGGGTGAAGCGGTATTTATAGGCTTCATCCCCCGACCTAGGGGCACTCGATCGAGTGGCCCTAGTGCACTCGATCGAGTGCCTTTGAAAATGGGCCAAGCCCGGTTCAAGGCGCTCCACTCGACCGAGTGGGTCAATCCACTCGATCGAGTGGATCAACAAAATCGAGATAAAAAGGGAAAGATTTGATCTTGTTTGTTTGGATTGCTTTTTTGAATTTTGATTTATGCGCCAACTGAACTTGGCTGATTTATGAGACGGTTTCGTCTTTGACCGGGTTTTGACCCGGTCGCCAAAAGTCGGGAATTATTTTTTGTAACACCCCGTAAATTTCCTAGACGTAATAATACACGATATGCTAGGATATGTGTATAATAAAACTCGTATTTTGATTTAACTATTATAGGTAAAAATTAAGAGATTTAATTACTCCGCCAATAAATTATTTTGAACTGTTTCAAATAATGTCGTGTTTTAAAACAAACGGAAACAAAGACCGATTTAATTTCGAAACAGACTCAATTACGAGTCCCAATCTGTTGAATTAAATCTACCTACCTTTTTCTCTCCATCTCTCCTCTTTTTCTCACCTTTCACGTCACTTTCTCCCTCTCTCATCACAACTCACCTTCCTCCCTCCTTCCTAATTCATTTACTCACCATTCTCCTCCTTCCTCCCTCTTTACTAGTTTCATTCCATTAAATCACTTTTTACTCCACCACAATAAGTCAATAACCCATTACTTTTTCACTTCTAACTACTATAAACATACACAATAATAATAATAATAATAATAATAATAACAATAATAATAATAATAATAATACAACCAAATCAGATAAAGTGATGAGGTTTATCAAAATGAAGAAATAAGGCAAGCATATTTCCTAAGTTAACCAAGATTTTTATTCCAGAAAAGGTATATTTCTTCCAATTCCTCATATATAATAACATTCTTATATGTAATGATAATAACAAGACCCAAAATTTATATAATTAATTAAAGTCTTGCATGTTTCTTTTAAAACTTTTAAACCATCATTCTTTATTTTATTTTTCAGTTTATTTTATAACTTTTGAAAATTTAACCATTTTTAGTCTTGCATGTATTTAAAAACTACAGATCTAATACATTTGAGTTATATAATTACTATTTTATTTTATTTTTTTTTAATTTGAAGTTTTGACATTGCATGTCTTTAAAAACGGTAGATCTAGTATGTTCACTTATAAATTCCTTAATTTTATTTTCATAAATTTCTGAGATTTTGGTGGGATTAATTAATTAATTTATTCTATGGGTTTTGGTGGCGAAAAAGAAGAAGAAGAAGCAGAGGAGGCCGAAGAAGACGTTGCAACCGAGATCGAAGGAGCATAGTTGCCTACCTCGTTTTTTTTTAGACCAAAAATCGAACCGAGGGTGGGTAAATTATATTAACTAATTTTTCATATAACTGTTTGCATGTTAATTTTAGTTATAGTTTTGTGTTAAAAATGGGTTGCATGTAAGACTACTACTAAATTATGGGAAATATTAGTATAATAACTTATAGTATGAATAAAACTTTGGTCTAAACTCATAAATAATGAAAAGGGAAATTAATTAGTTAAAGTGACAGTTTGAGTTGAAATGGAGATAATAATAAAATTTAGGGTCTCATAAAATTTTAGAGTTCTAATAAAATTTTAGAGTAATCGTATAGTTAAGAACAAAGATAATCACTTTAGGTATGATAATATAAAATACGGCATAGGGACTTTTTCCGAAATAATATCGTGGACCAATTACGTGCTAAATGATTTCTTTAATTGTTATCCTTAAAATAATGTTGTGAATTTGTATTTGTATTTGTATTTTTTATTTTATTGTTATTGTTTTATTTAAAGACTTCGAAAATCGATGTAATTTAATAGATTAGGGCGAGACTTGACCAAACGATACCCCAAAATATGTAATATAAAAAGACCTAGTTATTCTTACGAATAGGTTAGATTTCTAGGACCTTGGCAAGCGTTTAGGCCTGACTCACGATATCACTAAAATTCGCCTAAATAAACCTCGACATTTTCCTAAAAAAAATATATTTAAACAAACTTTTCGGTATACTTGGACGCTTTCAAAAGAAAATTTCTTATAAAACGAAATTGGGTTTTTAGCCAGCATAAACCGATATACGTCAGACTTTTTGGACTTTGTCAAAACGTTCCAACATGGACTTAAATCCACAAACAATCTTTTTAAAATCAAGTATTTAGATAGACAAAACTTTTTAAACAAAAGTTTCAAATCAAAAAGCATTCGTTTACGTTATATACGTAATCAGAGACCTTTTAAAATAACTTTTCTTAAAATTATTTCAAATCGATATTTTTAATCAGAATTCACCTAAAACAATCTACATCGATTAAACTACTCAGGGGAATGAAAACCGTCCCTTAGTTAAATCGATTAAACTTGGCCAAACTCCGTAAAATGATCATATTAATCATTTGACATATTAGGCCAAGTTCGTTAGCCAAATCCCGGCTTACAAATAGGGACACCCCATTAAGCGGACCAATAGTTAAATACGTGTTATGTGCTTACGGATATAACCATTTCCAAGAATGAAATTCGTTTACACATAAATTGGGATAGATAAAACCTAACATTTTGAAAATAATATTAAAAATAATTTTATCTTTTATTGGGCATTTTTAGGACTTTATTTGAAATCTCATTGAGCGGGAAAGCATGTTATTTCTATTGTGTACGAAATAGCATGGAAGAATAGCGTTTAGCTTAACCGTATAAAACCGTCCGTAGCGTACGAAGGGTCTTTGGCTGTACTGACATTGACTCGAGAGTAGGCGGGAGTGTGGCCATACTTTAGGTGGGGACCTGATCAGTCCCGTACGTGTTAGGTGGATCGCACCCGGGTTCCCGAGTGTCGATGATTGGAACATGGCTTCGGGGATAACCGGCCGGGTGGAGAGTAGTCCGTGGTGCGGGTAACAACCCCACGTACCGGCATTCGACCCTGGAGATGAGAGGACGAATTTTGTTTTAAACGTGTTTATGTCACCACGATAAACAGGGGTAATAATGTAAGCCCCCTGGTATCGGTGTGATTGGCGGTATATTTTATCGTACGAGTATCAAATAAAAACCTATTTGGAACCCGTACAATAATTGGCTGGTATATCGTGATAAAACCTTCTAAAACAGTACGGCCATAAAATATTTTTGTTTTAAACTTTCAAGACACTATGAATGTTAGATGTTGTTATTTTGTGGTTAAGCGTCAGTATTATTTATTGCTTGTCATTCATTACTTATAATCTACCCACCTGACGATTTGTTTTCTTTGATATTTTTCAAAATATTTAAATCGTCAGATTTCTCGGAGACTGACCACACCTCGGGCGGACAAAGTTGGAGATAATCGAAGACGGATATAATAGTTATCTTTTTAAGTATTAGGAATAAATGTAATAAGAGAATTTATGTTTATGTATTATAGCTTCCGCTACCTTATTTTGGACACCACTCGAGTTAAGAAAATCTGGGTTGTTACAGTTGGTATCAGAGCGGTACAGTTCCGGAACGTGTTGAAATCGCCAAATTTTGACACTTAGCTTGAACATCTCGAGCTTCCGAGATCCCAACTCGTTAATAGAGGGGATTATATTGTTCTCCTGACACCCAGTCTAAGAAAATCACGAATAGGAAAAATGAAAAAAAAAGGGGGGGGGGTAAGAACCACTAGGAACGACCTAGAATAGGAACCCGATTAAATTAAGCACTTCGATCTAAGACTTCTTATATGCTAATTGTTTCCTACGAATTTGTGCATAGAATGTCTTATTTGCAAGATATTGGTAATCGCCCTCGACTTATCGGCCCACCAGTTTCCCCACGTTTTCCAATCATGCATGAAGGTGATTGTATGGAGCGTCATATAGAAGTTATGAGAGAATGGACCTTGACCTACGTATCTGGATGTTCACATGATTGTCATAATGATGAAATTGCTAGAGGAATGGAATTTGTGCACAGCTTACCATTGGATGGATTTTGGGGATCTCTAAGACTAGAAATGCTTCGACTTTATCATGGACACATGTTGAGACTCGGTCGACCCTCGTCAGGAAGGATTGAGTTAGAACCCCCTTATTGGATGGAGTTCGATCGTGTTACCGAGGTGTTTAGGGAGATTGAGGTTATCCGAAGCTTGGGAACTAGGATGCTCGGAGTTAATGGGAATGTTTCCCCTTTTGGAACATCAGTATATAGGAATCCTTATATGGATTACCTCCCATGAAATGTTTATGGATATCTAAGGCATGTAACCCTAGCATAAATTTTTCTTTAATATCGGATGTATTAGAAGACTTGATAGTAGCAGGTTAACTTCGTAGGATTTAGGAGACTTCCAACTTCTATGTGTTTATCTCCATCCTTTTCTTTTAGTTAAACTCTTTGAAATTAAGAACAAAAGGTAATGCGTAAGACATCTTTTCTAAAAATAACCAAATAATCTTCCTCTAACTTTTGTCCTATCCTTTCTTGTAAACAAATTTTCAGATGAGTCTCAAAATATTTATTAGCGATGGCGTACGTATAAGTGACCTAACCGGGCCTCAGAAGCATAAGAGGTTTCGCCAGTATGAGGAATATCAGCGGCGAGCAAGGGAATTTAGGAATATTGACTGGACATATAAAGCAACACATCCCCCACTTCGAGTATATCGCTCCAGAGTCCGAAGTAGCAAAAAGGACCTTAAGAAATTCCAGTCATTTGATATAGTCCCTTTTAACGGAACAAGGGCAGACAGACTACCATTCTTAGATAGGATGAAAGAACTTTTCCGTCGTCAAGGTGTACCTAGGTCCCTATGGGTAAAGACAGCCGCGAGCTACTTAGGTTATCTAAACTCGGATGTGACTAATTGGTGGAATCAAGTTAGCCCTAAATTAGATCGCTATGAATTCATCGAATGGGCCGACTTTTCACAAGCCTTATATTTCTACGTTAGGGCTTACCCCTAGGACATCACTAAGAATGCATGTATTTTGGAGTAATCGCTAGATAAACTACTATCATAGAACACTCTACTTCCTCTATTTTGAACAATGACGGGTGTACCTAGGATGTATAGTGTTTTACTACCCGTCTAACCCATCTAATGTATATCTGTAAATGTCTCTTATGCTATGTGTTGTATGTGATGTAAATATGTGTATTATGTAATGAACATATATTACGTGATATATTAACTACTTTATGTTACATAAGACCTTCTAATCTAAACGCGATCTTACACAAGTGTTCGATGTCAGATGTCTGAAAATACTCGATCTAGTAGCGCGACATCAAGAAGATCGTCCGGTGGTGCCAGAACCGGTGGAAGCAGCTCCCGTGGGTCCAACCGAAACAGTTCCTCGAGAACCAGCGGCTCAAGATCTAATCAAAGCACCCCAGGGAGTGGGTCGAATTTTCAAAGCTCACCTGGCAGCACGAAGTCATCAGCAGCTTTGGAGCGTGAAAGAAAATTTGAGCAGGCTGTGATTGATTTAGCCAAGAAAGCTGCAGATAATGCTGAGACGGTTAACAAACAAATGCAAGTTCAACCATACCAGCAAACAGCATTCGAGAGATTTTCTAAGCACCGACCAATGACATATTCCGGATCTACTGACCCGGTGGTACTAAACAATTGGTTGGATGAAATGGAGAAATTGATGGAGCTGACGCATATACCTAAAGAGGAAAGGGTCAATTGTGTTACTTACTACCTGAAAGGAGAGGCTAATCACTGGTGGAAGTTGATCAAACCCACGGTAATGGTGGATTCCAGTTACGGTTGGGAGGAGTTTAAGTTAGATATTGAAGGGCAATACTACCCTCAGGAATTAAAATGGCAAATGGAAGAACAGTTCATGAGCATATCAATGGAAGGAATGTCATTTCAAGACTATCATGACAAATTCGTAAGGCTATCTCGATTTGCCAAGAATCGAATTTCTTCTGAGAATGATTTGGTTCAACTATATGTTCGTCGAATGACGGGCAAGCTTCGTACGGCAATGCTCCAGCAACCTATCACCAATATCACGAAGGCCTATCAAATCGCTTTGAGCTTAAATGCCTCAATTATGATAGAAGAGTCCGAGTTAAAGAAGTCAGTTCAGAAGAATTATACGCCACCTATATCAAGACCCAGCTTCATACAAAAGCCACAGTTTTCCAGACCAAACTTCCGAGGAGTATTAGCACAGAAGACAAACCCTCAGAGATCATTTGGACAACCACAACAGAGTAGTAGGGTTGGGAATAATCCTAAGGGTAAGGCACCGATGCATAGTGGTAATGCCAGACCTGGAACAAATTTTAATTCAGGAGGAGATTACAACAAGTGTTCAGGATGCCAGAAGCCTCGCCACCCTGGCTTTAGGTGTGACGGGTCCCAGATGGAATGTTGGTATTGTAAGGAAAAAGGACATCGCGCAAACATGTGCCCAAAGAAACCGCCAGCCGCTCCAGTCCGAGTACAAGGAAGGGTATACATGATGACAGAGGTGGATCCTGAGGATCACCCGGACGTGATTTCTGGTACGTTCCTAGTCAATTCGATTGAAGCTTTGGTTTTATTTGATACGGGAGCATCCTTATCTCATATAGCCACGAAATTTGTAGAACGCAACCAATTGGTCACTAACCATAAATCATACACTTCAATCTCATTACCTAATGGTCAAACTATTAATTGCTCATCCTTATTTAAAAACATACCCATCGTCATAACCAATGCCACGTTTTATGCCAACCTTATACAGTTTAACTTGGCCGAATTTGATGTTATTCTTGGAATGGATTGGTTGTCAAAACACCATGCGAGATTCGAATGTCGTAATCAGAAAATTATTTTAAGGGATTCCACTGGTGCTCGAGTATCATATAAAGGTATTCAGACCTCGGAAAGAGTGAAGGTTGTTTCGGCAATAAAAATGATAAAAATGCACCGTAAGGGTTATGAAGTTTTCCTATGTAGTGTTACAAAGGTCGAAAAGGAGGATAAACTAGATAACATACCAATCGTTAGAGAATATCCTGATGTTTTTCCTGACGAATTACCCGGATTACCCCCTAGTCGAGATGTGGAGTTTTCCATAGATTTAATGCCTGGTACCTCTCCTATATCTAAAGCCCCTTATCGCATGGCCCCTTCTGAACTACAAGAGTTAAAGAAGCAATTGGAAGAACTGATTGAAAAAGGATTTATTCGACCTAGTGCGTCGCCATGGGGGGCACCAGTCTTGTTTGTGAAAAAGAAGGATGGAAGCATGCGACTTTGTATTGATTACCGGGAACTCAACAAGGTAACTATCAAAAACAGATATCCCTTACCTAGAATCGATGATTTATTTGATCAATTAGGTGGGGCAGGAGTGTTCTCGAAAATTGACTTACGATCTGGATACCATCAAGTCAGAGTTAAAAGGAGGACATTCCTAAAACTGCCTTCAGAACTCGTTATGGTCATTACGAGTTCACGGTGGTACCATTTGGATTAACCAACGCACCCGCAGTCTTCATGGATCAGATGAATAGAACATTTCGTGAATACTTAGATAAGTGTGTGGTAGTTTTTATTGATGATATCTTAATATATTCCAAGACTCGGGAAGATCATGTAGAGCACCTCCACACCATACTTGGTATTCTTAGGAAGCATAAGTGGTACGCGAAATTATCTAAATGCGAATTCTGGTTAGAGCAGATCACTTTTCTGGGGCATGTCATCTCTAAAGACGGAATTATGGTAGACCCCGTCAAAATTAAAGCCATTATGGAATGGGAACCCCCTACTAATGTAACTGAAGTTCGTAGTTTCTTAGGTTTAGCAGGTTACTATCGTCGATTTATTAAGGATTTCTCCAAAATCGCTAAACCTATGACTAAGTTGCTGCAAAAAGAGTCTAGATATGTTTGGAGTGAGGAATGCAATAGGGCATTTGAGGAGCTAAAGAAACGACTTACCACTGCTCCAGTTTTAGCCTTACCCGTTAGCGGCAAAGGATTTGAAGTCTTTAGCGATGCATCACTTAATGGATTAGGGTGTGTTCTTATGCAAAATAATAGGGTGATTGCTTATGCGTCGCGACAATTGAGAACCCATGAGCGCAACTATCCCACCCATGACCTAGAATTGGCAGCTGTTGTCTTCGCCTTAAAAATCTGGCGACATTACCTTTATGGTGTTCCATGTCGATTCTATACCGATCATAAGAGTCTTAAGTACATTTTCACTCAAAAGGAATTGAATATGAGACAACGAAGGTGGCTAGAGCTGATCAAGGACTATGATTTGGAGCTATTGTATCATGAAGGGAAGGCAAACACTGTAGCCGACGCCTTAAGTAGAAAATCATCGCATGGGCTAAATGTCTTAAGAGCTCTACCTATTGAAATCAAGCAGGACTTAAGGAAATTGGAAATTGAGCTTGTCAACCATGATGTAGCAAAACTATATTCCTTAACTGTAGAACCTGATTTGTTCCATGAATTGCGGACAACCCAATGGGAGGATGATCAATTCATACATCTTAGAGACTTGGCTCAAAAGAAGGAAACACCAAACTTTGAGATTCACCCAGTTGGTAGCTTACGCTTCCATGGAAGGTGGTGTGTACCTAATAAGGCTGAATTAAAACAGAAAATCTTAGACGAAGCCCATCATTCGAGGTATTCCATCCATCCTGGAGCATACAAAATGTATAAGGATCTAAAACTACAATTTTGGTGGCCTAACATGAAACGAGAAATAGCTGAATATGTATCTAGATGTCTTATTTGTCAGAAGGTAAAAATAGAACATCAAAGACCTGGTGGATTACTACAGCCCTTGCCAATACCAGAAGGAAAATAGGATTCTATCGCAATGGACTTTATAATGGGGTTGCCCTAAAGTCAAAGTGGGAAAAATGCTATTTGGGTCATTGTTGATCGTTTCACTAAGGTTGTACATTTCTTACCTATTAAAGAGAATTGGGGACTTGAGGAATTAGCAAGTACATATCAGAAAGAGATTATACGTCTTCACGGAGTGCCGTTAGAGATTGTTTCCGATCGTGATCCGAGATTTATATCTAATTTTTGGAGAAAATTACAACAACTTCTGGGTAGCAAATTATTGATAAGTACCGCATTCCATCCCGCGACAGATGGGCAAACTGAGAGGACTATACAAACCCTTGAAGACATGTTACGGGCATGTGCCTTGGAATTTCACACTAGTTGGGAGAAAAACTTGCCTCTAGCCGAATTTTCTTATAACAACAGTTATCACTCCAGTTTAGGGCAGGCACCTTTTGAGGCCTTATATGGACGGAAATGTAGGAGTCCAATTTGTTGGGATGACGCAAGCGATAGGATCTGAATCGGACCAACCACCATTGAGGAGCATATTGAGAATATTAAGACAATACGCGAGAAACTCCGGGTCGCCCAAGATCGACAAAAAAGGTACGCTGATCCGCGTCGCAGACCAATCACATTTGAAGTTGGAGATAAGGCATTTTTAAAGGTATCCCCAATAAAAGGCATTAGACGATTTGGAGTCAAAGGGAAGCTTAGCCCTAAGTATATTGGTCCATTTGAAGTCTTGGAGAGAATAGGACAGGTGGCTTACCGTCTAGCTTTGCCACCTAATTTATCAAACACCCACGATGTCTTCCATGTATCCCAACTACGGAGATATCGTAGTGATCCATCTCATGTTTTAGAGCCTGATCAAATTGCGATCGAGCCTAATTTACGATATTCAGAGAGACCCATTAAAATCTTGGATCGCAAGGAAAAGAGGTTGCGTAAGAAAGTGGTACCCTTAGTTCGGGTACTATGGGGAAGCCAGAACTCTGAATCCGAGACGTGGGAGACAGAGGAGTCCATGCGAATGAAATACCCCGAACTTTTTTCTTAAGGTAAACCTAGATTTCTTTTAGTTTCGAGGACGAAACTTTTTGTTAGAGGGTAGGAATGTAACACCCCGTAAATTTCCTAGACGTAATAATACACGATATGCTAGGATATGTGTATAATAAAACTCGTATTTTGATTTAACTATTATAGGTAAAAATTAAGAGATTTAATTACTCCGCCAATAAATTATTTTGAACTGTTTCAAATAATGTCGTGTTTTAAAACAAACGGAAACAAAGACCGATTTAATTTCGAAACAGACTCAATTACAAGTCCCAAACTGTTGAATTAAATCTACCTACCTTTTTCTCTCCCTCTCTCCTCTTTTTCTCACCTTTCACGTCACTTTCTCCCTCTCTCATCACAACTCACCTTCCTCTCTCCTTCCTAATTCATTTACTCACCATTCTCCTCCTTCCTCCCTCTTTACTAATTTCATTCCATTAAATCACTTTCTACTCCGCCACAATAAGTCAATAACCCATTACTTTTTCACTTCTAACTACTATAAACATACACAATAATAATAATAATAATAATAATAATAATAACAATAATAATAATAATAATAATAATACAACCAAATCAGATAAAGTAATGAGGTTTATCAAAATGAAGAAATAAGGCAAGCATATTTCCTAAGTTAACCAAGATTTTTATTCCAGAAAAGGTATATTTCTTCCAATTCCTCATATATAATAACATTCTTATATGTAATGATAATAACAAGACCCAAAATTTATATAATTAATTAAAGTCTTGCATGTTTCTTTTAAAACTTTTAAACCATCATTCTTTATTTTATTTTTCAGTTTATTTTAAAACTTTTGAAAATTTAACCATTTTTAGTCTTGCATGTATTTAAAAACTACAGATCTAATACATTTGAGTTATATAATTACTATTTTATTTTATTTTTTTTTAATTTGAAGTTTTGACATTGCATGTCTTTAAAAACGGTAGATCTAGTATGTTCACTTATAAATTCCTTAATTTTATTTTCATAAATTTCTGAGATTTTGGTGGGATTAATTAATTAATTTATTCTATGGGTTTTGGTGGCGAAAAAGAAGAAGAAGCAGAGGAGGCCGAAGAAGACGTTGCAACCGAGATCGAAGGAGCATAGTTGCCTACCTCGTTTTTTTTTAGACCAAAAATCGAACCGAGGGTGGGTAAATTATATTAACTGATGAAAAATTCATTTTTACAAAATGAATTTTTCATATAACTGTTTGCATGTTAATTTTAGTTATAGTTTTGTATTAAAAATGGGTTGCATGTAAGACTACTACTAAATTATGGGAAATATTAGTATAATAACTTATAGTATGAATAAAACTTTGGTCTAAACTCATAAATAATGAAAAGGGAAATTAATTAGTTAAAGTGACAGTTTGAGTTGAAATGGAGATAATAATAAAATTTAGGGTCTCATAAAATTTTAGAGTTCTAATAAAATTTTAGAGTAATCGTATAGTTAAGAACAAAGATAATCACTTTAGGTATGATAATATAAAATACGGCATAGGGACTTTTTCCGAAATAATTTCGTGGACCAATTACGTGCTAAATGATTTCTTTAATTGTTATCCTTAAAATAATGTTGTGAATTTGTATTTGTATTTGTATTTTTTATTTTATTGTTATTGTTTTATTTAAAGACTTCGAAAATCGATGTAATTTAATAGATTAGGGCGAGACTTGACCAAACGATACCCCAAAATATGTAATATAAAAAGACCTAGTTATTCTTACGAATAGGTTAGATTTCTAGGACCTTGGCAAGCGTTTAGGCCTGACTCACGATATCACTAAAATTCGCCTAAATAAACCTCGACATTTTCCTAAAAAAAATATATTTAAACAAACTTTTCGGTATACTTGGACGCTTTCAAAAGAAAATTTCTTATAAAACGAAATTGGGTTTTTAGCCAGCATAAACCGATATACGTCAGACTTTTTGGACTTTGTCAAAACGTTCCAACATGGACTTAAATCCACAAACAATCTTTTTAAAATCAAGTATTTAGATAGACAAAACTTTTTAAACAAAAGTTTCAAATCAAAAAGCATTCGTTTACGTTATATACGTAATCAGAGACCTTTTAAAATAACTTTTCTTAAAATTATTTCAAATCGATATTTTTAATCAGAATTCACCTAAAACAATCTACATCGATTAAACTACTCAGGGGAATGAAAACCGTCCCTTAGTTAAATCGATTAAACTTGGCCAAACTCCGTAAAATGATCATATTAATCATTTGACATATTAGGCCAAGTTCGTTAGCCAAATCCCGGCTTACAAATAGGGACACCCCATTAAGCGGACCAATAGTTAAATACGTGTTATGTGCTTACGGATATAACCATTTCCAAGAATGAAATTCGTTTACACATAAATTGGGATAGATAAAACCTAACGTTTTGAAAATAATATTAAAAATAATTTTATCTTTTATTGGGCATTTTTAGGACTTTATTTGAAATCTCATTGAGCGGGAAAGCATGTTATTTCTATTGTGTACGAAATAGCATGGAAGAATAGCGTTTAGCTTAACCGTATAAAACCGTCCGTAGCGTACGAAGGGTCTTTGGCTGTACTGACATTGACTCGAGAGTAGGCGGGAGTGTGGCCATACTTTAGGTGGGGACCTGATCAGTCTCGTACGTGTTAGGTGGATCGCACCCGGGTTCCCGAGTGTCGATGATTGGAACATGGCTTCGGGGATAACCGGCCGGGTGGAGAGTAGTCCGTGGTGCGGGTAACAACCCCACGTACCGGCATTCGACCCTGGAGATGAGAGGACGAATTTTGTTTTAAACGTGTTTATGTCACCACGATAAACAGGGGTAATAATGTAAGCCCCCTGGTATCGGTGTGATTGGCGGTATATTTTATCGTACGAGTATCAAATAAAAACCTATTTGGAACCCGTACAATAATTGGCTGGTATATCGTGATAAAACCTTCTAAAACAGTACGGCCATAAAATATTTTTGTTTTAAACTTTCAAGACACTATGAATGTTAGATGTTGTTATTTTGTGGTTAAGCGTCAGTATTATTTATTGCTTGTCATTCATTACTTATAATCTACCCACCTGACGATTTGTTTTCTTTGATATTTTTCAAAATATTTAAATCGTCAGATTTCTCGGAGACTGACCACACCTCGGGCGGACAAAGTTGGAGATAATCGAAGACGGATATAATAGTTACCTTTTTAAGTATTAGGAATAAATGTAATAAGAGAATTTATGTTTATGTATTATAGCTTCCGCTACCTTATTTTGGACACCACTCGAGTTAAGAAAATCTGGGTTGTTACATTTTTGGTGTCGGTTTTGGCCCAAATTAGTCTCATTTGACTCGGAATGACCCACTGGGCCTGAATTTAAGGTCTGTTTTGTGAGATTTTTACTCCACTAAAAGTCCATGTCGGATATTATGAATTCCGAGCCCAAATCCGAGAATACTAAGTCACGTTGACGTCCGATCATCATCGGGTGTTTTTCGGAGACTACCATAGACACGTGGCAGTCAAAATGCGGGTGTCTACACATAGTGTGACCTATATTCACAAAGGGATCCCAGAGCTGACATATGGCGGCGCTGTTGTTGTTGAGGGACATGAAGAGAGGATATGAGCATTTGGCTTTCCACGCTTCCCACTGCGCTGACTCGGGTTTAGCCAATATAGAACGCAGTGTCCTGCAGGTGGCTCGAACATTTATGTAATCCAACAGTTGCGCATAATCTGTCATTATTGACACCAGCATGTCCCGATGCAGTCGATTCAGTAACAGCGACTTCTGTTTCTCTTCTTTGAAACTACGGTCGTCTCTCTTTTGGTCTACTGCTACTACTACCGATGTTGTTATAGGTAAAGAAGAACGGTGTGGGTGGAGCGTGAACCAAGCTGAGTGAGTGAAGTAGGGATGCGAGTCGAGCAGGGTGTAAGTATCATCGACTAAGCGGTACTGATGTAATATTTTTGACCAGGAACCTGCAACATATACACAATTCCCTTCAATTGCAGAAGTAGCAGCAGCCCAACACCAAGTACTGCAATTGTTGTTAGAACTCAACAAAAGCGCACGATCATCTCCTATCGTCTTCACTTGAATCCACTTCATTTGCGACCAATCTAATACCCAAACAAAGGCCTTGTCAATGTCATAATCAACCATGTGAAACGACAACTGTCGTGGCATTATGAATACGATATACAAGTCGCCACAAACTTCAACCATGTATTCCTGCCAACTGTCGTATATGTACTTTGTTCCATATATGCTACTATTGGTTGCATACGGACATCCTAGATTGAGAGGCCGCAAAAGTTCAGTAAACACGGAATCAGAATCATTATTACCAACTCCTGTTATACGGACCAGAACACGATATATATCATCATCATCATCATCATCATCCCTGTAGTATTTTTTGAAAACATCAGCGTAGGCGTATATGTGACCGTTGACAGTAGCAGCAGGCTTAATTATCTTCACAATTCGACCATCAAGCTCAAGACTTTGTTTGACCCACCTACAATCATCATCACCGTCGTCGTCTATAGCCATAGCAGCAGTAGTAGTAGGCCTACACCAAAACACCGTGTCTTTAAAAAACAGCGCAAGGACGTTAATAAATAACGTTGCTGTCATCCTGCGGGGTTGGGGTTGAGATGAAGATGCAGGTCGGTTCTGTACGACGATGCGAATCAAATGATACTAATAATTGAGGGAGGAGTATAGATTGTTGGGTGATGGGATTGCAAAGAGTGTAGATTGTGGAGTTTTGTCGTTGTCGTGGGAGTAACCAGCCTTTGTAGGAAGCCATGATGGTGTTGCCCTCTAGCCACGCTGCTATCTCATATCCTTTCTTCATCGTATTATTCATGCGACTAAGTGCACTCTTTGTTGAATAAACAAAAAGGAAGATTATACACTATCCATCTATTCTATTAGAGGATGTATTAGTATTGAATTGTGCATCACTGCATATTTTGTTACGATTAAGCACAATAGTATGTATTTATAGTTTTATACTCCACGCGATTAGGTTTGAATAACCCTCGTTAGTTTGGATAAAATAATTCCATAAAATTTATCTAATATTATTAGAATTGTTATGAAATAATATGTGGATGTCCATCGGGCCTTATAGCCCATTACTATGTAACCCTAGGATGTAGCATGTACTATATATACCCCTTGATGGGATGAATAAACTACCTCTCTGATTTCTCTCCTTCTTTTATCTCTCCCTAGTTTCTCATTCTTTCTTACTTTCACAACACGTTATCAGCACGAATCTCTAACTCTAATTTTATTTTTCTTCAATTTTATTTTCCTTTATATGATAGCCGACTTATTTGGTGCGGTGATTCATTCAAATTAGTACATAATTAATTATTATGCATGTCTATCAGTTCTTTAATTTCATTATTTTTATTTTACAGGTAATCGTTTCAGGTAATTTATGGTTGCTTAATACTCTGTATAATTCATGAAATAAGTCGTGTTATATTGTTCAAGTCACATGATGGTGATTGAAGTATATATATATGAACCTAGATTGATGTAAGTATTAGTACGCACGTATTCATTGTCCATTGCTCATTCAATTGAATCCATAATTCATCAATTTAATGTCAATTTGTTAGTACTCTTATTATTTGTTCGTATTATGATTAACGTACGTATAGTTGGATTGCTTTGATGGTATATATCCAATTATTTCTTCAGTTTGCAAATCACGATTCAGGACAACTCACACGTTTAATTGATATTAATGATCTTGATGGATTATCAAGAGAAAATATGGCAAGAGGCCAAAGTTATAATTTTCTTCTTTTAATAGAAGATTAATGATAAATCGGTCTTATAGACCGTAGTTATGAATGCATCTATTTTGGAGGCAATAATCCAAAATACGAGGAGTTAATATGAGGATATGATGTTTTCTATCTTTAAATTTAATTTAGTCTTGTAGACTGTATATATCTTGGATCAATTTTAATGTTAATATCCATATGATAATGCTCATATAATTTTGGACCTGAAGTTCCAAAACTATTTAATTTTTAATTATGAGCAGTGAAAATAATGTTATCCTGTATGGTAACAAATATTTTGGATACAAGTTTCATAAAAGACTGTATACCTGAAGTATACGCGATTATTTTGGTCGATAAATATGCTAATACAGTTGTCTCAGAAAATATGATATCACGGAAATAAAATAGCCTCAAAGGTATCATATCGTGAAAAATATACTCCGTGTGAGTACGTACATGAAATTGTACCGAGATAAGTATCACTTTAAAATTGGAGTTTACTCCGTGTGAGGAAAGTACATGAAATTGTACAATTTTCATATCAATTTCATATTATGTGGGGAGAAAGTACATGACATTGTACTGTGTTTAATACCACCTATTATTGTCCTGAAGACAATATATCGTGAAGAGAGGTCATGAGAAATCCTCTGGATTAATTTCATGTTCACCCGAAGTTGAACAGAATAATATAATTAATATTGAAAGACGAAGAATTTATTTCAATTTGTTGAGTCCATTCCATGAAATGAATGTGACATCTGATAAAACCGTGCTCGACGAGCAGGTCGAGATCATGACATAGTGTTAAGCCTGATATTGCGGCCTTAATTGAGCCTTATGACGTGACTTAATTGAGTCAAATTCGTTAATTGATGAAAAATATCTCAAGAAGACTCATGTGACCCTCATATACGCGAAGTTTCGATATGAGAGGAAGAAAAATTATATACGAGTTGGAATTTTGACACGCACACCATGACCTGAAATTTATAATGTTTACATATATTGAACCTATGACGAGAAATTCATAGTGTTGACCAATATTGAAACTGTGACATGTAATTCACGATGTTTTACAAATTTTCACTTGGCGTGCAGTGAATATTATTTGGAGTATCAAAATTAAGAATAAACTTGATGTTTATGGATGTTTGCAAAGTATGAGATACTCTTAACAGTTGATATTCGTATCAAAATAATATAAACCATTTCCGGAAGCGAATGGTATTATCATATTTTCATGATGTAATACTCGTATATTTTATTTTCATACAAATTATGTAGTCGTAAAGACACATTATTTGGAAAAAGGCTTAAAGAAATTATGCGTGATGTCGCGTATCCGCATGTCATGGTCGAGCAAATTAATGCGATATTAAAATCGTGAGTCTCGTATAGGAGATTAATAGTCATTTTTCATGGTAATGGATATGACCTGAACAAAATATTCGATTAACGGCCATTATTTCGTGAAACGAATATGGCATCGAATAAAAGATTGATTAAGTGATGAAAATTATGTCACTAACACTGAATAAGTGCAAGAAGGTGAATATTTTAATTATGTGTTTATTTAAAAACTCAAATATTTTAATTACCGGAAACAGTATAGTAAAGATCACAATATCTTGTGAAGGTAACGTGATAATGCGACCATGTATTTATATGGTGGAATAAATGATCAGTTGATTAATGATCAATTTACTGTTGTTATTATTATAAGATGGAATTGAATTACTCTAAGAGTAATATATATACGGTCATATTCCGGAAAGAAATATTGACGGGTCTTGCCTATTGTATTAGACACAATTTGTGTCATGTCACTATCATTTGATATGGCCATATGACTAAATAAAATTAGTGTGCACATATGATTGAATGTAGCTAAACAGAAGTTTAGCAGGATGAGAATCGGTCAACTAGTAAAATTGACACGAAAATATTAAAAATGTGACAAATTGAGGCCATCCGGGTTCTTCTTACACCCGTTTCAATAAACCCGACGTTTATCTTGAAAGAATTTAATGGCGTGCTGATCAAACTCTCTAGTGTACCATTAAAATTATATTTAAGGCAAGACAATACACTGAGAATGAGTATGTGAAATATTGGAGATCTAAATACTACTCGTAGTTGGATAATGAAGATGAATTATCATATCCGATTGACCTTTAAGGTTTTAATTATGTGACCTATAGTCACAAAGAATTTTACGAGTAGTTCATGTAATCAAAGTTTACAACGTAAATATTATGTGAACATGGTGATCTCCCAAATGGGCAATTTTAATTCAGCACGTGAAAAACCAACTGCGTTAAGTTGAGCTCCCAAATATATTATTCTATTAAAGAGAATCATTTGATAAAGTCTATGAAATATTAGATAATTTTTAAGGTGGATATTGCCCTTTAAATCTATCAAGTAATGATAGTTTTTACCACCTTAGGGAGAGATTGATAAGGATAAGCTGGTAAAAACAAACAAGTAATGTTGATCCCAACTGAACCTGATCGAAGTTCAGAGACTTGTTTTGATGAATATGAAATACATCAATTAGAGGTTCATGAAATATGACTAATGATTTGATCATTGTGTTTTATGATGTATATGATGATATATCAGCTTGATTACTTATCTTATTAAATATGTTATACATTGAAATTTATGATTTCACTATAGACAGATTCACCCTCCTTGTGGTGTAGCGAGCTATAGATCAGTCATGGATGGTAGATGTAATGAACATTGAAATTCTTGCCAAATTTTCAATAATCACACATGATATAGTGTGAGGGTCTTATTCGGTTAATTTGTTATAAACAAAATGGCAAGCATGTGCAGTTGGTACTCGTAAAGAGTAATGAAATTGAATGTCCCGAAGTGGCATAGATATCTGATGATAATAGATGGCCTACATAAAAAGATTGGTACCACATAGATTCAGATTCAGATATCAATAATCAGTACCGATGATAAGAGATTATATCGATATATTAATTCGTGGAACCGAATAATAGTTGCGCGCATTCGACCCTAATAGGGATCTTATATAAAGATCCATTTTGATTGTTGACGTACAATCTATGGTTAAGATTGAGCTCATGGACTTAAAGTCCACGTATTGACATGAAGTCAATCCAATTATGAATATTGGTAGATATACTGTACAGTTTGCATTTGAGTCTCATGTGCATGTAATATAGTTATTCTATCGTTGCATATTAGTTAAGATTATATCATTGCATTAATTTAAAATATATACACTATAGGGCATTGTTCGTATTACATGCATGCACGAGATTATTATTGTTATATATTGCAGGATATATGTTTAAAAGGAGATCATACTCCTAGATTGATAAGTACTCCGGGAAGGAGCTTATATTATAAATTATTAGCACATGACAGTGGTTGATCGAATGAGTTCCTGAAGGACTCGTGATTAAGTATATATGAACCTCTACACGTAAGTGTATCTGTGCGAGCATTTAACATGCATGTGATATGGTGTGAATGCACGGTTTCATTGTCTCAGCTTGAAGTTTGAGCGTATGAAAGATCATACATGATTAAATTTTTTGTCATGTGAAAATACTTTATGGTCCAGAAGCGCCATAATAGTTGGAAAATAAGGTAGTGGAATGCTACAATGAGTATGTTAATCCGTACAATGACAAGAAGTCATCAATTATTATTTAAGATAAATCGGATTGATTGATAATTCTCCTGAAGATCGATAATCAGTTGAGAAATAATGTTAGCTATACTCTTTTTCCCTTCGACTAGGTTTTTTGTCCCAATGGGTTTTTCCTAGCAAGGTTTTTAACGAGGTAGCGCTATAGACGTGTTAATACGCTATAGTTATGATCATCATAATTTTGAGATGACGAGATACATATTTGGTAATGCATTGAAGAGTCATGATTGACGATGTTCGAAGAAAAGTGATTATCACGGATTTCTATTGATTGAAGATACCAAGTTTGTTGGTTACGACAAATCTATTTCAACGCCTTATAGTTAGTTACATGAAGACGTGAAGTATTCAAGAAATATCAAGTTATGTAATCATCAGGGGGAGTAAGCACGTGTTGTACTCTTTTTCCTAAGCCATGGTTTTATCCCATTGGGTTTTCCATGGAAAGGTTTTAACGAGGCAACCTGTTATGCGTGTTTGAAGATCTATGTACTCTTTTTCCTTTACTAGTTTTTTTTTCTTACTGGGTTTTTTTTAGTCAAGGTTTTAACGAGACATGTTCTTCAGTGATGTACATCCAAGGGGGAGTGTTATGAAATAATATGTGGATGTCCATCGGGCCTTATAGCCCATTACTATGTAACCCTAGGATGTAGCATGTACTATATATACCCCTTGATGGGATGAATAAACTACCTCTCTGATTTCTCTCCTTCTTTTATCTCTCCCTAGTTTCTCATTCTTTCTTACTTTCACAACAAGAATAATAATTTTATTTTATAAAAAAAAATATTTTTAATACTCTGTATTTAAGAGTTTCTTGAACCTTAAATTTTCTAAAATTGCTTGAAAAATTTCTAATTTCTAATACTCTATATACATTTGTTTCAAAGTACTCCGTATTATTTTGAACCAAAAAAAAGTGGTCAAAACCTCGCACATGGGTTAACGAGGTCGGGTTAGGTTTTCTTTCGGATTATTAAAATCGGATTGACTTTAGGTCGGGTCGGATTATTTTGAATTTGGACCATTTTCAGGTTTGTTGTTTTCGACTTTTTCAGAGATATCAGCCCATTTTCTATTATAAGATCCGCAAGTAAATTCAGATTATGGATCAAATTTAGGTCTTTAATTCGGATGTCAAATTTGGATTAACTTATTTGGATCGGATCATTCAAACCGTATCAGTTTTGATAGGTCTAGTCTCAAATGGAGACAAAGTCACAAATATCGTACAATCCGATCCCCAACTGCTGAAGAGACTTGAACCTAATCTAATCCTCTTCCAATCGAGTCACTTTCCAAGTTCCAACCCTCCCTCCTTCCTCTTCTTCTCCCCTCTTTCTCAAACCCTAATCCCCCAATTAACCCTTCAATGAAATTCACCAAACCTCGATAACAATTATTACCAATCAATCCTCCATCTCCATGGCCTTCTTTTGACGATCACTCCAATCGCCATTAAAATCCCTCAACCAAGCTTTTCTCCAATGGAGAACAACACCGCCGCCACAAACGAAGATCCCGGGGGAGCTCCCGAATCCTGGGAAGTTGCTGACGTTGAGGAAAGCATGAAAAGGTTGTTGCTTTCTTCCTCCTCCTCTTCTTCAAACCCTAGTAATCTTCCAGATGCTTCGGATGAGCTCTCCTTCGGGGATCCGCCGCCGGTTTTTCCGACGGCCGATGAATCTATTTCCGGTGGTACTGGTGGTGGTGATGCGGCGTTGTCGGAGGATGCGATTAATCAAGTCGATCAGTTTCTTCGTGAAGCGTTGCAAAACCCTCGCGAAAGATTGTCGAGTAATTTTCTGAATTTATTTTTTCCCCTAATTTTTTTTTGAGTTTTGATTTCGCTGTTTTTTTTAGTGGTAATTTGTAAGTTATGGTTCACTGAATTTGTTGTGAAGTTCATTGATGATTGAGATAGTGTTAATTGTACGAGTAGTAAGTGAGCTTAAATTTTGTGATGCATGTTTTTGATTTTTGGGTAAGTGCCGAAAGTTTCAGCTGCATGTTTTTGATTGTGGAAGATAATGATCTATGGTGTAGGAGATTTAGTTCTTGTTGGACTGCCATTAAAGGGGTAAATTGCTTGTAGATGTATGTTTGTTTTCTGAGTCTAATTGATTACTGATCTGCAATTGGGTCATGTAATTTTTTTTCGAAATCGTTGATTTTAAGTTCAAACATGGTTTCCTAACGAGTGTTATGATTTAATTAGTTAAATTGATGGACTGTGGTGACTGGGAAGTGGAACCTATGAAGCTATGGAGGTGTGGGATTGTAGCTCAATATGATAGTAGGCCACTTACAGTTACGGTTTTTTAAGAATAAGATGGGTAAATTAATGAAAAGTTCAAGCTCTGTAGAAACTTCTATTAGGAGAAGGAATCAGATTGAATTTCAATTTCCGACTTTTAGTATGTATGATGTATCCCCCTTGTGTGGTAGATCTCAAAAACGTGTGTGAGATGAGGTGGCCCACTGGATTCTATGGCGCTATTAGTGTGAAGGTGACATAATTGAGGCAATGAAGTCTCAAGTATAGTTGTTGAACCGAATTTTGTCATGCTTCTTTCGATTGTCGCCTTGTTGTCACTTGTCGATGGGGTTTTACAGTTTTCCGTCAGTTGATCCTTCTATTGGCCCTTCATATGTGTTACTGTGCTAGTCTTCGACTCCCTCGTTGAGTAATGCTTGAAAGTGGTATTAACTTTGGGACATTATCATAATGTCTAGGACTCCATGATGGATAACTATGTTTTCTTTTTAAAAACTTTTTTCTGTTGTTACTGTCTTGTCAAAAATTTTGGACTTCTATTTGCGTGCCAATGTTTCTTTGTTATATCAAGGAAATATATTTGATTTCTAATGTTGATTTGATGTTTGCCATTCTCAGTCCTACGAATGGAACAAGATGTTGTGAAGTTCATCCGTGATCCTATGCGTCAACAACTTGAATTTCAGCAGCTTCCCACATCATATTTAAGGCTTGCTGCTCACCGTGTAGCTCAACATTACTTCTTGCAGTCTATGGTCTTATTAGATAACAGCCTCCCTGATGGATCGGGTTCTAGAATAATTGTCCGTAAGACTACTTCTGACTGCCGTCTTCCTCGTGTCCGCTTGGCAGATATACCTGTACTTTTGCCTCAAGAAAACAGTGGTGCTGTTAAGCTTGCAATCAAACAGCGACCTGAAAATTATTTGCCTGGTTCTGGTAGTGGTTCTTCAGGCTCTCAAAAGGGTAATCACCTCAAAAGCGTTGAGGAACGGAAAGAGGAGTACAATAGGGCTCGTGCACGAATTTTCAACTCTACCAACCACGGTGGTTCATCAAGTGCGAAACCTGAAATGGAGCAAAAAAAGACGGATAGTTTGCAGCTTGCATCATTGGAAAGACCAAAGGTGGATGTTAAATCAGTTCCTGTGGTTTCTGATTTGAGTAGTGGAAGATCTTTAGTTGATTGTTCTGCTGGTAGCAGCCGCCCAGTCAGAAGTAGGCCAGAGAAGGATCCTGTTAGTAGGTATAGACCAAATAATAGGGTTGCTATTTTTAGAGACCGTGATAATGAACGCAAAGATCCTGATTTTGATCGAAGTTATGATAGGTACTGCTTTCCACTTTCCTTCTCATACTTCTGTCTGGTTATTGTAGTTATGTTTGTATGTCTATCCGTTGGCACATTCCTTGTATATACAGCAATTATTCCGTCTATACTTGGAGGTGTGAGCTTATACCTAAGACATTTTCTCAAGCCACAAGTACATACATATACAACGAACTGCATTTGATATCCCGTGTACATGTGTCGTGCATAATTTGACCTCTTTAATTTCTCTATAGCAATTTCCTTGTGCAAAGCAAATCGGTTCATCATCATGGGTTCCGATTTTAGATAACCCTGCTCTTTTCCCTTCCATATAAAAATGATCAGCTAGTCGTGTTTTCGTACAATTAAGATTATTGTTTCTGCTTTGCGTCCCCTTAGTTACTTCTTTTGTCTGCGTTTTTAGCATTTGTAATCGCCTGTTATACCCGAATGTATGTATTCTTTTTTTTTTTTTTGGAGTGTGTTTGTTCGTGAGATGCTAAGACCTTGTAAAAGTCTTGCTTGGAAGTATAGTTCCCATTTTTTCCCTTTATTCCACTTTTACAAACAATGGAGATGGCATTTTGTAGGTATATGCAAAGGTTTGATCCTGGATTCGGGTTTAGTGCTGGGCCGTATACAGTCCAACCAATGTACACCCCTGTTATCAATTATAATACAGAATTCCCTCAACTTGGTGCGGCTCACAGGCCACAAATATCTTCTGAACCTCCCCGACCCCATCCTCAGCATCTACCTGGCCTATGGGCTTCTCCATCAAACCCTGCAGGTCTTGGTTATGGTCATCCAGAGCCTATGATGGCTGCATATAGTCCAAATCATGTTAATGCACGTTCTTCTGCGCTATACCTTCATGCTCCTCAGTACAGTCTTCAGCCTCCTGGAATGCCATTCATTCATCCTCATGACCATATTAGCCAAACTTATCAACAGGTAAGTCATGATTTCTGTATTTGTTCTTACTGAGCATATAACAATGCATCATCGTATATGAATTAAGAAATTTTTGTTGAAATACAAATGTCAAGTTCCTACTGAAACGAAGATGTTTGAATTCCTGAATTCACAGGATTGCAAAAAACAAACACCTCAATGGTTTCCATTTCTCCGCACTAACTTCAAAAAATAGTTTGGTTGAGATTTTATTAAATAAAAATAGCTGTTCATTTTGGTATGATGTTAGATGACATTTGCAATTTGCTTAGGATTGTAAAATGTTGGGTTTTCTCTTCGTTGTGCCCTCATTTTTTTTTTTTTTTAATTATTGTTATTGTTATTATTATAATGTACCATCGGTTTTTCAAAATTATACAAGGTACCCTGATATGTCATCTTCAATGTCTAGCCTAAATTGTCAAATTTCTCTCTATACCTGTTATGTTAGAGAATTTTAGTTGATTATTAACCCATGGTATAAATGAAGGCTTGTTTTCACAAAATAATTTAATCATTAAGAAACCAAAAGTTGAATACTAAGGTAATTTTGGAGCTAAACAATAAGTTAAGCTTACCGGGTATAATTGTGAAAAAGCGATGGTACAATGTAAAATTTGAAAAGGCACAAGTACACTGTAAAAACACCCTAAAAAGTTTATTAAAATAAAAACAGTTTGATCAAAACTCTCTTCTTCCTTTTCCTTTTTTCCTGGATTATTTGCATTTGTTTATTCGCAGTTATTTGTCATCTCTCTTGAAGTAGGAAATGATGATGGTATTCGCGTATTAATCTCGGTCTCACATGATTTTTTTACAATCCTTACCCTCTGTAAGTCTGTATTAGTAATTCAGTAAAGTAAATTGAGGGTTTTAAATTTTAAAAATAGAACACGAATTGAGCTTGCTCAACTTTTTTATCGCCAATCCCATATCATTAGAGACCCAAAGTTATTACTTTGTGTAAAAGAACCCTAAATTTATATTTTTTTTCTAAGCAAAAAGCTCGGGCTCAGTTTGAGTAGCCTCAAGCCCTCAAACCCTCAAGTCAAACACAAGATCCTACCAAGTTGGTTTGATACAACAATACACAAGCTCTTTAGATGCTTCTGCCTATGGCAGGGTAGTTTCAGTAATTCAGCTCATTGCTGCTGGCAATCACTTTGATGAATTTTTATTTTTGGACACTTTAGTGTGCCATTTGCCTGCATCTCACCATATTTGAAAGCCGAAAAATAGTGGACTTTTGTTTCGATGGAATTAGGCTATCCGATATCCTATAGAATATAAGCAGTACCGCAGTAGCTTCAGTCATGATGGTCGTTTTGTCCTGGCCATCTGTCCATCTCTCTTTTAATGCCAGCTGTTCTTCAGTATATTTGTTATACCTGTACTTAATGTTAAGTGTTTATTAAAAAGGTGCTTTGAAAACAGTTCAAGTGAATGTGTATTGCTATTGATGCTTAACTTTGGTTTCTCAAATGCATATTCGCTTTCTTTTTGGTTTTGCAGTCTCAACAGCAACAACATGATGCAACCTTTGGGTTAGCCCGGCCCCGTTAAGGGGCATGGGCTAAGCCTGCACCCTGCCAGCCGACCTTAAGTTTCAAATCCCCAAGAGGCTATGGCACAACCTTTTGTGTGGCAGGGTGCAGGCTTTCCAAAACTGAGGCGGGCTGGAGTAACCTGAATGATCACAGATCCGCTTTACTCCGTTGCTCATCCTTGCCTCAGTTCGTAGTTACGCGCCAGTTAGGAGGTTTACGATTCTGGCGTTTCACCAGAATCCGCCGTCACTGATGATGATGACGATGAAAAATTGAAAGTGCGCCATTGAGAAGCCTGAGCTTTGTCCCTAAAAGGTATTGCACAATGTGCTGCTTTATTTAGAAAATATTATGAATGACTTCCGAATTGCGTGCTCTGCAGACATAGTTTGAAAATGCCTCTCAAGAGTCTAGACCCAAAGGTTGAAGTAGTCTTACCTGTCCAATATTCAATTGTCTAAACTTTGTAGACTATGCAGCTTCGCCTAATTCGTTAATACTAGGGAATGATTGGTAATTGAAAAGATCTTTCTATTGTTATGTACGAAGTTCAAAATAGGCTGAGTTTTCAAGTAAAACGAGTGGAAAGTTAAAATTTCAAGGGAGGGATGTGCTTTGGTTGCATGCTCAGTATTTTATAAAATGCAACTCCCTCCATGCTTCATCCCGATTTATTGTCCCCCTTTCCTTATTTTACCCTCATCTTACTCTATAATTTATTAATTTGTGCTTAGCTTAAATAAACTTCATATTCCCATTATAGTGTTATACCATTAATTTTATGTTTAAATTTATCAGTCAATTACTCAAATGGTGTTAATCGTATTTTCCTACTATTTTTCAAATCTAAACTTTAATCAACAAGAACAATAAAATTGGGATGGAAGGAGTATTAATTGTTAATTGTATTTCGTAAAATGCTATCTGGTGCAAAAGTCTTTACTGTGATCAAAGCTGACAACAATATTATCACGATATAGGAGCCCAAGCAGCCTGCAGAAAATGTTGAAAAGATGGCGGAACGCTGAATGCTTACACATTGATGCCCTTTTTCGACAGAGCTATATTACAGAGAGATATTACTCCATATTATGCGTCTATGTAATCCTCATGCTCCTAATCTGATTCATCACCAGGATCCTCGGCCGTGGGTATTGATCCCCCACTATCTGATGAACCTGAGGTCTAATGTTCATGGATCAATTTTACTTGTAAGTTCTGGTATGTTTCTTGTAATTTAAAAGCTTTAAATTCAGCAAACAATTCATCAGCCAGTCTTATTTTTTTAATCCCATAATCACTTCACTGGTCTTTGCTTCAGTTTTCCGATCAAGAATTCTGTCAGAGTTATCTTTTTTGTTTTTAGGTTTAGTGGGTTCTCTTATTTGGAGATGATATTCGTCTTAAGAACGGGTCAAATAATAAATCACTTCATAGATGGGACACATCTTTCGGCAAAATGAGATTTGAGCCGTTTTAAGTTTAAGATGTATATTCGTCTTAAATAGAATTTGTGGAGACCGAAATCTTTTGTTTTGCATTGCACAAATTTCCAACTTTTGTCCCTACTATTCTACTCCAATAGTGTATTTTCAGCCTCCGCAGTTCCATCAAACTTTATTTATCAATTATTTTCCATGTCTTCTCCGAATCTATATCTCTTAGAGAGAGCTTTATTCTGATCCCCTGACATCTAGTGACTTAGTGAGTGACTGAGGAATAGGATAAAGGTTGCCACCTTGATAAGATATCTCACGTTGTACGGTACTTACTTTTACGAGTATATTTTAGTGTTCTTTAAGCTATATTTCACTTCTCTTTTTAAAATGAGACGGTTTTACAAGAGTCTTTTCTTCTCTTAACATATCACTTAAATAGATTTGACATACACATGTATTATACTACTCCGTATTATATACTAGGTATGGAGTACCATATTTGACTAAGTTTGTGATGGATAATATTATCTTGAACAAAAATCTTTAATAACTTAAATCATTAAGGCATTTTAAACACTTTCATTTTAAGTTTACATGTACATTCATATGTTAACAAGAACTCTCATTTTATTGGGAATTACAAGATCATCTCATCTCGTGTGAACCACTTGTTTGATGCTTCTACATTTCATTACATCATGAATTCAAGAAATACTTAACTTTTAATCAATAACTATCTCACAAGTACATTTTTCAACTAAAATACATTTTGGAAAATATTGGCTCTGAAACCTCTTGATTTGGTGATTCTTTCTTCTTCCATGTAAACAAATCAGTGACCAAAGGAACGATAGGCTTCTTCTTCATCAACTTATTCCTTGTCTTCGTCTTGTTCTCCTTGAAATACCCTTCATAATCACTAATACTCAATATTTGAGCTAATGTTGGAGAGTCTATACTCTTCACCATTAACTCACTTCTTATTGTTCTCTCTTCGTCTCTCATTTCCGCTTCTCTATTACCCCCTTCATTGTTGAGTGACTTTGTTCTCGTTTTTCCTCTCTCATCTGCCTCGCCATTGGCTATCTTCGACATGCTCTTATGGAGTTCGGCATTTAGAGAGGCTAATGCCGCTTCAGTCTCTTTTCCTTTCTCCTTTAGCACCTTTAGTTCTTCTTTTGTCTCGTGTAACTCGACTTCTAGTTTCCTTAGTACCATCAGCATCATTACCAGGTCATTCCCATGGACTATGTTTCCACGCGCCTCCTTTTTTGGATTCTTTGGGGTTGGGGCTGCTATGATTTCTGATGAAGTATGTGCCTCGTCGAAAGACGAGGCTACATCTTGCTCATTCCCATGGACGACTATGGTTCCTTGGGACTCGGTTTTTGGATTTTTTGGGATTGATGCCGGTTCTGTCATTGGTGACTTGGGTGGTGAGCTTGTGTCTTGTTCATCACTAGGGTTTATAGGTCTGTCATAGGATGGTTCAGTTTGTGCCTCGATTGTTGGTGGTGGCGGTGGTGGTGGTTTTGGAGGTGAGGGGATTGGTCTGAGGAAGAGGCGGTCTCCAAAAAAGGAGACGGCCTCTTTAACAGAGGGAAAGGGGGGAGAAGCATCAACTTCGGGTGTTGGAGTATCCATAAAATGAAGAATACTTGAAGGTGGAGGAGATACCAACACCTTTATTCAGTTGATTGCCCTTCTTATGTAAGAAGGGAGTTTGTTTGTTTGTTTGAAAGTAAAGACTTGTCATAGTTTGGTGTGAAGATGGAAGAAGACCCTTTACCAGCTTTCACATATTAAGGAAGACATCAATCAAACATTAATGATAGCTAATTATAGATGATGTAATAATTGAGTTCTATCCAATGTTGATCTACTTATTGAAATTGAAAGATTTAAGGAAAAGTACAGTACGACCCGAATATAGAAAGTTAGAAACGATAAAGGTAAGCTAGGAATACCCAAACTTGACGTAGAAACTGGTTCTTTCATCTTGTGGATATGTACGTTGAACTATCGCCATCCCACAATATTGGATGAAGTTGTTATTGTATTCAAAGTGTTTACTTTAGATGTGAAGGTGCAACTTTTATTGATGAAGTAAACTCCGATAACGATACAACTATTGTGTGGGAATTGGGATACATATCAACTACCTCGATGTTGTTTCAATTTACTTCAACCAAGTTTAGTCGAAAAAACACGGAATAAATAAGAATGTACGAATTACTCGTATAAAATAACCTTTGCTCTTACTTGTTATGAATTATCGAACATAAATAAATAATCCGTATTAGTTTTTCATCCAGGGAAGAACAAACAATGTGTGAGTGTGACTATCCAGTATCCACATCTCTCTCTAGTCTCTACCAAACACTGATATCAAAATTTGTTGTATCCTTGATGATAAATTTTCAACAAAATACACGTTCATTTGGATTCAAAGGGCACGCCCAACCTTAACTTAGTCACACATCTTTTGTTTCCATATCAACCAAAAAACTCATAAATGAACAAGACTAAATTAAAATTCGTACGTATTAAATTCCGTCCACAAATCCCAAAAACGAGTCCAAATATGAACAAACATAAATCACATCGATAACAATGCTAATAGAACATCCAACCGAAGAATTCAAACTCCAACCGTCTTGGTTTACAGATTTAAGTCCACACCCAAGAAATTTACAAAACTCCCTTCAAACCAAATAAATTTACAAATTAGTAGTAGCAGTAGTACGTACACCAAAATGAATACAATAGCTAAAAATAGAAACAAAATTAATCAAAATAAATTTACACAATTAGTTTGAAAATGAATACAACCTAAAAATAGAAACAAAATTAACCAAATCTCATTTCACAGCATCATCGTAATTATTCTTCGAATTCAAATCTTCATTCATTGACTTGCCCACCAATTCATCCCAATTATTACGACCAATCAACCGACTCTCCATGCCACCTTCATCCCCCTCCACCTCCACCGCCGCCGCCTCCGCCTCTGCCGACACCGCGTGCGCCACGCTGAGGCTCACCGCCCTCTCCATCGCCTCCTTGTGCTCCTTCTCAATCCGCTGCACCCGCGGCGGACTTGTAACACCTCCATCATCGCCGCCGTCGATGCGGCGTTCCGCGGCATTCATCAACTCCAACGCCTTCTCCGCCTCCCGAAGTATCCAAAATATGCCGTGATCCGACGTCGTATGACACGACAACACCAGATGCTCGAACCTTCCGTCCACCGGAATCGCCGTCCGAACTTCCGGCGGAAATCGCCCGCATCGGCAGAACTTCCGCTCCACAATGTGGTACATTCTTCCAGGAGCGTACAGTCGCCGAGGATCTCGAAGCTTCCGATGCTCCGGAATAAACGTATCTCTCAAACAAATCAAGAAAATCAAACACGGCAAACAAAAAATCGACTCGAAGATATCCTGCAATGGCGTCGTCGTTCGCGGCAAGAAATCGTCCTGTAAAATCACCGAATTGATCACATCGGCGTACTTAACGGCTAGATTTAACGACATACACCTCGCCGGAGCAAGGGAGTAGCATTTAATCAAATTCCGCGGAATTCCGCCGAGTTTATCGCGGTGGTTGACTGCGAGGATCGAAAGTAACGCGGCGACGCCGGAACCTAAGGAATGACCGGCGAAGATCATAGTGTAACACCTTCCTGTATCGATCCAGAGCTTCTTTAGGGTTTCGGATTCCTTATCGAGTAGAGAAATGGCGGATTTGAGAAGACCGTGGTGGACGTAACCGCCGTCGAACATCTGGTGGCGGATGTCGGAGAGGAGCTTGTAATCGGACTTCTGGAAGAGATTGAGTCCGCGAATGGCGAGGATGATTTCGCGGCGGCGGTGGTCGGCGTAGATGAGGTAGGGAGGTTCGTCGCCGAGGGTATCGGTGTAGGAGAGGTGTTTGACGAGGTGGTCGGGGTCGAGGCCGTAGCCGCCGGGGGGAGGGAAGAGGGGGTTGCGGAGGTCGGACTCGTAGACGGCGAGGATGAGGCGGCAGAGACGGGGGACGGCGGAGAAGGTGTCGATGGTGGCGGGGGCGGTGGTGGTGAGGGGGGGCCAGGTGGCGCTGTCGTCTGCGCCGGAGTGGGTGCAGCGCTTGTAGAGCCAGCGGGTGAAGGTTATGAGTGCTACGCATTCCACACCGCAGCAGACCGACATGATCGAGTGGCGGAACCAGGATTTGAAGTTGTTGAGTGAGTTAATGGGAGACGGAGGGAGAGAGGAGCGATGGAGGGAAGAGGTAGAGGTAAGGGAGTAGAGACCAGTCAACTGTTGGTGAATGGGGAAGGTGGGTCCCAACTCTCACGTTGCAGTAAACTTGTTCACCAATTTAGACCTCACATTTTGTTTTCTGTGACGGAATTATCAGTCACAAATTTGTTATGGGTCAAATACGATCCGTTTATGTAGAAAGGACAAAATATTTTCGACTACAAAAATACATGAGTTGTGTTTTTCTACATAAATGAGAAATATTTAAACTGTTATAATAAAATGACGGATACCTATGTTAAAAGAGAGAATAGTTGTTTAATGTTGAGAGATAATAAATTAATAACCTCACTCCAATTTGTGTTTTTGTTTACATGGAGTACTATCGTATTCCCCATATGAGAATTTAGTATTCCTTATCATACGGGAATTTTTGTTTACATAATATTAGTATTCCTTGAATCAGTCATCCCTACCGGTCATCTTAGAATAATTGTACTCCCTTCGTATTTATATGTTCGTCCATTTTTAATATAATATTCACCCATATATTAAATAAAATGGACGAATATATAGATACGGAGGGAGTACATATGAACATTTTATGTGAGAAGTTGTATTTAAATATATTCACTTTTTTTTTCCGAATGGAAAATAGAGTCAATATAATTATAGATCCTAATTTAACTAGTAAATGATATAAATTGACTTATAAAGTACTCGTAACCATTAACAGAATACAGTTAACATAGAATTGTAGATCATCCACTTTTGACGATACTAATTGGTGAGGTATAGACTTGGGGGATTAGTGAGATTTGGAATGGTGGACATTGTCTTCTAGTACCCCTTAACTTACTACTGGGTGAATATGTGATGGGTGAGTATGCAGAGGATTTGGCATATGAGTCACCTTGCTTGTGTCTTTAGTTTGCTGGCCAACCTATAAAATCCATAATCCCATTAACTACTCAGGCCCTGCTCTTCACTTGTTAACGCCACTTCACCATCACCAAAAGCCAAACGCCCCACTATATTATCCTTCGTAAACCTAAGACGGGTCAAATAGATACCAATTGAGGGAAAAAGGACAAAGGTCCCACCAATCTCACTCTTACCTTTTCCCCTCAAATGGTATGTACTTGGCCCGTCACTTATTTGTGTCCGTCACAAACAAGAATTTGTGCTACAGTATATTATATGGTTTGGACTAGGTTATACTTATATCATAAGGTTGATTGGTAGGACGGTTTCCATACTTAGGCCGACTCGGATCTCACTTCATTTTGCTCGGCCGGTTACTTTGAGTTTAAAATATTATTTGGTCAAGCTGGAATGTGGTTGGTTTGGTCGGTTACATGGTTCGGGTCTTTTATACTGGTGTGGGCGCGCATCCATGGGTCGAACCTGTTTATCAATTTTTTTAAAATATTATTTTCTTATGTACAAATTTCAGTAATTCAGTTAAGTTCAGTTCAAATTTAATAAATTAGTTCCAATCCACTTTAACTTGGGTCGTACAAGTATGTCAAGCTTGTTTTAGTTGTTGCATGCTTAGTTATCGTACAGGTATGTCAAGCTTGTTTTACCTCAGAATCTCCGGATATGGCCAATTTTGCCAGTCCTTCACAAGCATCCCTATAAGGCTACAAGCCTACAATAGTACGGACTACTAAGTACGGAGTACAAGATATATTGTCAAATCTATTGTGTGTGTCGTCTTATTTTTTATTGATTTATCTTTTACTCCGTAGTATACCGAGAATATCTAAGAGTATATATATATATCAAATGTCATAATTTATGAAAGGTTGAAATTTTATCCTTTACAAAGGTAAATAGAAGCCCATACGGGTGTTGCCTAATGGTTAAAACTTGTGGTCATTGGCCCAAGGGTCTCAGGTTCAAGCTCCTGCAAGTGCGAACTTGTGGGAGTTGTATGACTATGCCTCTCGTGGGCGGTTTACCCAGTGCGCACCAAAAAAGTAAAGTAGCGGCTGCGGGTTACCTCGTTCATCAAAAAAAAAAAGGCTAGAGAAATTTAACATCACATACATGTTGTAATATTGGGTAGAAAAAATTGAGCGGGTTCCCTCGTTCATCAAACAAAAAAAAAAAATGGTAAATAGAAGAAACAAAAAGAGCTAGAGAAATTTAACATCACATACATGTTGTAATATTGGGTAGAAAAAATTGAGCTGAACACAATATTCTTGAGTTATTATTGATAGTTAGGGGAGAATTTATTATCATTATCACAGTATAATATCAAAAGATATATTATTCTATAATAGTAAAAATTAAAAATTGAATTGAAAAATTAAAGGGAATGAATCCAATAATTTGTTTCCTAATTAAATGGGTCAACATCTTTCCATAATAACATTGTCCTTTGCTTTAAAACAATGTGGATGTGGCTGGTAACGTATGTAAGATAGTTTTTCCTATATGTTTTTGGTTTAATTAATTTTGGATATTTGCTCAAAAATTTAATTTGGATTTCGGAGAATAATGGAAACTATGAAGGAAGTTCGCATGAGAACAATGGAAGCAATTATCAGTGAACTCGAACAAGAAGTATGTTTTACGTACTCCGATCCCTCTTTAATTTCCTTTTCGTTTATCTTTGTAATAATTTATTTATTGATTTTTTACGAGGCTGTATCACAATATATATATATATATATATATATATATATATGGTATTTCACGTTAATCACACTAATTAATTAATTAATTAATTAATTAATTAGTGTAAGACGATATGTGATTTGATTAGGGTTGATGTTAATTTTGTGATGATGTGGATGTGCAGGGTTTAACGAATGAATATTTTAGGCTAGCGGCACAGCTGAAGGATGTGAATGGACCTTATTTCTTCACCAATTTGATTCTCACATTCATATCAAATACCCAAAATACACTCTTGGAAATGGCTACACTTCTGTATGTATTCTGCATCCCACCTTCTTCTTTCTTTTTTGGTCCATGAATCTATGCATCACAAAAATATTCACACTCTAACAACATAATATTAATATACTTTTATGAATTAATGATTTGTGAAAGTGGTAATTAACATCATTAGTAACTTAACTAAGGAGTTCATGAATACTCAATGACTGTTTTCGCGTTAATATTCCACTCTATATTCTTATATTATATGCATAATGCTCAATGCTCGCTTTTACAAAATGATGTAACATTAAGTAACTCACGGTGGTTTGTTACGGAGTACAAAGGATTATTGTAAGATGAATATTATTTCAAACTTTTATATACAGACTAATTTTTTCCCTATAATTTCAATTGATTATTTGGTAAGGCAAGTAGTTAAGCATCAATGATTCATTATTGTTGTTTAATTGTTTTAGTGTACTAGTCTATTCTTGATTGTTAGTATTCCCTCCGTATCATTAAGATCTTCTCAGTTCAATATTATGTTCCTTACAAATGAATAAAAGTTGAAATATCTTAGTGGTATAGAGGGAGTATAATTTGTACTGGTACTGTATAGGAATGAAGATCCAATAAACTACGAAGCTATGGATCAACTTGCTATCAAGCTCAAAGGCAGTGCTTCATGGTATGTAACATTATCATTCTTGAATTAATCTCATTAGCCCACTTTTTCCTTCACAAAATAAAAAAAAAAACGGAGTTAATTCAAGAAAATAAAAGAAGTAATACAGTACTCATTATCAAAGTTTATAATAATGTACACGTAGTATACCTAGAATTTGAGTATATTGAAGAAAAAAAAAATGTGTCCAATTACACATGGACTAACATTTTTATCTAGGTGAGATATGACGTGTCTCCATATTTTTTATTTTTTCGTCAGTTTAATTTTAGGGTTCGTTTGGTTACTCATGTAATTACCGGGAGGTGCAAGATCCCGTGAAGTGAATTTTCAGGGAGTTGTTTGGTTGCCCACCCCCCAGGAATTGCAACTTCCTTCCTAATGGGGAAAGTTACTCATCACCAAGTCCCCTGGTGTGTATAACTTCCTGCATGAATTAAATCATTTCTCGTATGGCAACCAAACAATATTTTTGTAATTTCCATGAAATACAAATTCACGTGAATTTAAATTTTCGGTAACTTCATCTTCCTATGGTGAACCAAACGAACCCTTATATAGTACTCCGTGTACTCCGTATTGTTTAGTATTTACGTCTTATATTATTTGTGTTTGATGGGGATGCAGTATTGGAGCTGTTGGTATATCTGGTGCATGTACTAACCTCCGCCATGCTGTTGACGTCAAATCTCAGATTGGGTAAGAAATTAAACTAAACCCCAACCCAAACCCAAACCCAAACCCCTCTTCCATTTCCTTCATTCCTACGTTGTTGTTACTCATAATTCATAACCCGAGTTCAGATTCCATGAGCATGATCGAGCAAGAACAATTACATTAATTACCCGTCTGTTTAATTCATCTCGATCAAAGACTTAGACCCATTCGGATCATATATCCCCACATTTTGTGAACAACTAATAATAATATAAACACAAATTGCTCTTTTGGTTCGTCTTAGACCAATAATCCCAATGATCATTTCTCTATATTTCCTTCTTTTGATATAATAAAGATAAAAAAAATTCATTAGAACGTACTCCTCGTCTCATGAATCATAATAAGAAATTGTTGTGTATCGTGTACTGATCAGATGCATCGAGGCTAAAACTGAAATTCAGCACAATTTTGGAAGGGTGCATGCTAGGCTCCATGCTATTGCACAGGTCAGTCCTCATTCTGCCGGTCACATATATTCACGTTCTTTTCACTTTATTATAATCCGTACATTATAATACTCCTACACGGTACTATTTGGACTGACGAAGTTATTGAATTATGAATTTGGAGATGCAGTTGTACCATTAATACCATCACAACAAGGTGAACAATTGCAGATGTCAATTAGATTAGCGGATAAAGTCTCAAGAGGTACGAGAAGTACTCTTGATTTATGCACGGTTCAAATCCCGTCACCTAGTAGATGAAGATATAGTTTTACGCACATTCATATACAGAGTACAAGTACTTGACCGGTTGAGAGACTCGGATGAGGATGATGATAACATGGACAATATGTTGTCCATCGCCACCTTTGTAATTTTGTATCGTATTCATCATGTTCATGCCCCATCGGTTTATTAATAAAAAATCATATTACTCCGATTCCCTAATCGAATTGTGGTTTCCCAAATATCTGTATAAAACGGTTTTGTACGAGTATTAACAATCTGGGCTATACATCTAAAGTATTTGTGCTCTCCATTATAGAATAACAATGTTTTGTCTTCGTCTATCTATCTAAAAGAGTAATATTTGACCCGTTATAAAAAAAAATTGCACGCTGATCCTTCAAAAAGAAGAGATTCATGTGAAGAAAACTTAGGCAGTATAAAGTTAAAGGTATAAAGCTACCTTTGCATTTGCTGTAATCTTTTGTTCCACATTTAAAAGTATGATGAATCATACATAGGCCAATCAATATGCAACTTAATTAGTTTCCCAAATGTAAAAGGCATATGGTCCCAAGACATAGTATCAATTACTTACACAGGGTTATCATCCAAGTATTGCAGGACATCTGAGATGAAATATGAAACACACACACATTTATTCATAGTTACGGCTGCTTACAGAGTTACAGGTCGGAATTATAGTACTTGGACTCTCGGAGACAGACACACAGACATGAAACTACTGAGCAGAAACCGCTTCAGCAGGCGGTGCCTCTCCCCAGAATTCAGTCTTCTTTCCAGTTTTCGAGACTTTCTCAAACACAGCATTTGGTTGCACGTTGCCTTTCACCGTCACTTTCTGCTCTTCCATGTTGATATCATATGATTCAACTCCTGTGTGTTCATTCAAACAGGAAACGTTAGCAATTCACTTGAAACTAAAGAGATGTTTAGAAGAGAGAAATATAATCAATAATTCATTAGCATCTGGTTTCAGTAATATTATTTGTAAACGAGGAAAACAATAATACAAGCATCATAAAAGAAAATAGAAAACAATATGAAGTACGACGACTTACAAATTACATAGTACCATGAGAAAAGCTGGGGAAAACCAACATTTTTAATCAAGCATATGATGCACAAACCAACAAAAATGTGGAAACATGATGACACATTACGGAAAACTCATCTGGTTTCAAAAACGACTACTCGTATTTCATATACTATCATTTTTAAAAACTTGAAGCCACATATTAGCATATACATACTGTGAGTGAGAAGATATGGGTCAAAGTTGATAATGTTTCACCACAAAAGTCAAACGAGGCCATATAAACGGGATGGGCTGATGGAGGGAAACGTATGGAAGCAAAAGCGAGAAAACACAGTGAAAGAAGAGCAAAATTAAAGCAGAAGGACAACAATGGAGGGAACAAACCTTCCATTTTATCGAGTACTCGCTTCACTGCTCCTGAACAACCACTGCACGACATTTGAACCTTGAGGACAACAGTCTGCACACCACCAATAAGTAAAAGCTAAATACAAATATCGACTCAAAAATTTTTTTAACCCTCTTGACGGTTCAGCACAAAAATGTTTGATTACTATCATAAATGCATGCTGAAATCATTCCCTGATAAGTACTCGTAAATCCCAACATTTCTGTCCTCAAAGGCTCAAACACAGGTCATTTTTTAGGTGAAATCGCAAGTCAGTTCAACTATGGAAAAAAAAGAAAGACACCATTGGTTACAATTCACATGTTTGCTCAACAAGTCCATTTATTAAGTGTCAAATTCCTATCACCAAACACCCAAGAGTAAACCGTAAATAGAATTGTCTAGTGCAAGTACATTTTAGAAGCCAAATAATCTTCCTATAATTGACATAAAGAGCAACAGTTAGATAGGGGACACCCTAAAACAACAACTTGAGGCAATTCTCATATGTCAAAGGAACCATTTATAAAAGATCCTGCACATAAACCACGATTCGTATGATCTAGAATTGTTCAAAGGCCCTCTTGCGCATTAGACTCGGCACATTTGGTCCCCAAATTAATTGGGTACGGACTAGGCATTTTCCGAAATTTACAAAGATACAACTCACTAACTCGGCGTTGATCCACTTGTCTGTGGGCCGAAAGCTCAATGAAAGCCTCGCCCTTGTCCGGCTTAAGCCCACGTTTGATCGATCACACCTCTAAATTATCATCTGATATAATTTTAATTTTCAAGCTTCCCAAAGGACAACAAGAAAATTGAGATTTGGGATTGTGATCAAAACCCATAGCAATCAATGAAGGGGGAAATTATAGAGTATAGAGTAAACGAATTATTCCGTATCACATAAGCAGGTCGAAAGTATTCCTTAAAGTAGTGGTGTTGTGCCTGACAATGACGCGGTATCTATATTTGCCAAAAGTTTCGATTTTTTGGTCTAAATTAAGGCATCGAAGTGCCTTGTCGGTGTTGGAGACGACACGTATGGGCACGCGACACAGCACCCAAGTGAAGTTTCGGCGTCACATATGTTAGGTTGACTACTACCAAAAATAACTGTTTAAAGGTGTTGCCAAGAAAGTTGTTTGAAGCTTTAGTGGCATGCAAATCCCAATTTCCAAAAACAAAACTAACTATTCCCCAAAAGCGTTCCCAACTAATTTAGTTGATAAAGTTTGGTACTCATGATCGGGATTTGAACCACGTTAGCATCATATCATATCCGCACTTGCGACTCCCTTTATACCCAAAAAAAAAAAAAACAGCTTCCTTAGTTTAATGCACCGACATGTACTAGTATTAGATTAGCTGCCTGAAATTAGGTACTATCAGATTCAAATCTTCATTGCCCACTAAATTTTAGACAAAAGGGTTCAAGAATCCAGTATACTAAAGCTGAATTAACCACCTGATTTGATTTGATTTGATTTGATTTGATTCATACCCACTAAATTACACTATTGAAAAGGGTTAAACAAATCAACATAAACAAACACCAAAAGAAAAACCCTGTATTAAAGAGGATCACCTTGGATCATGAAATTCACAGAAAAAAGTCCATGACTACTACGGATTAAACGATGGGAAATTGAAAGAGAGGAAACTCGTACCTGAGACATGGCTATGGCTATTGAATTGTATGATTGGGTATGAACTACGACCAAATAATGTTAGGAAGTGGAGTATAGCGCTTTGGTTTGGGGATTTATCATTATTCCTAGCTTTATATATATATATATATATATATATATATATATATATATATATATACACCTTTCCAAATAGTAGTACTGTATTATGGATTAACAAATAACAACTCTACCCCATTTTCTATCTATTATTATTATTATTATTATTATTATTATTATTATTATTAATTCCAAAGGATCCAACTTCCTTTTTTATAAGTCAAATTTTCTAAATGATTGAGTTTGTTTATGATTACCTATTTGTAAAGCATTTAAAAAAACTCGGAAGAGACGGTTCTTTCAGCAACGTTTATGAGAGAACAATTGCGTAATGAGGTGATTGTTGACCTTTATCTTTTTAGTGTAACACGGTCTCGGGTAAGGAGGTTTACTCATTGTTCAAACATAATGATGATAATACGGAATAATAAATAATACATGTAAACAAAATTAAAGGACTTAAAGTAAAAGCACAATTACTCTTTTATGTACAAGTACCTATTAAAAAAAAGTTTGAAAGAATATCAACCTCCAAAGAAAAAAAATAATTTAAAAAAAAAAAAGGTTGAATGTTGAAAGAATGTCTTGCATTTTCCCCCTAATGTATGTATTGCCCGGCGTCATTAACTTTCCTAACACAACCTCTCCAACAAAAAAACGTCTATATTCATGCTTCTTAATTTCTTATTACCTCCCAACTAATGATAATATTCAGTATTTAAAGTCAAACTTGTTAAATTTTAACATTAATCATAATTAATCAAATTGATAAAATTTTAAATACAATATGATTTTATCATATTTAGATTTATCATTAAAAAAATTCTCAAAACGTTGATTTCAAACATACAATACCAATGGATCTGGAGAGAGATATCAATTTCATCTCAATCATTTGATTACTTTTATATTACCTGTAGAAATATTTTAATATAAAATAAACAAACAAATAATTGAGACGAAAAAAATTATTTTTTCGTGCGATTTTGTTCTATAGGACTTCTAGTCTTATTTGGACAGGTATTACTGTCAATGAAAGCTAGTACTCATTTAACTTCATAAGATAACATAAATACTCCCTCTAATCTACTGAATTGAAGACATTCCCTCTGACAGTATATACTCCATGTACCAAACACCACCTAACACATTTATCAACTACTCTTGGCTTGGGAATCGCGATTAGTATGCCAAACACCACCTAACCAGACACCGCCTAGCCACCAAACCAGACGTAGCACCACCTCCCCAAATCTGTGACTGCATATAACTGCTGTTGCGGACCTAAGGTCTCAAAGCAAATGAAATGAGCAAAAATTGTGAGAACGAGGTGAAATAAAAGCACAACACCTTCACTATTGATTGACTCAAGTTTATCGTCGGTCTGCCAGGGTAAACAGTTTCTTTTATCTAAGCTAAACAAAATTTTCAGAGCTTCTTCCCCTTAAAATGGAGTCGACAATTTTCTTCTCTTTGAAAGTTTGGTCGGATTTTGGAACCCATCTTCGTCGTTGGTGAACTGAGCAGCAGTTTTTTCTCTGAGTTCTTCCAGGGTTTCGCCTACTTTGGCTCTTTCCAGTACCTTAAGATCAAATCATGGGAGTCAGAATTTGTGTAAAAGTCCTACAATTCTACAAACATATACGGAGTAGGACCCAAAATAAATAAAAAGTAGCCCGTCAAATAAACAGGGAAAAAAAATTGTATTTAGCTTCAATCGGAAACATTAGAATGAGTAGTGATGCTTATCATCATCATCATCATCATCATCATCATAAAATATCAGGCTAACAAAATAAAAATTGCATTTTAATCAATCAATGATTGTTAATGGGTTGGTTGGCCTTACGACTTTCATAAAAATTGATTACATTGTTTCACAAGACTGTACGAAACTTACCAGGTGACGCCCATACAAGTGGGTACTTGAAAGAGCTTTAAGAGCATTTTGTGCATCTTGTTTAGTTACAAACTCCACAAATGCAAAACCTCTATGCTTCCCATACCTCATTGGAAGTCTCAAGCTTTTTACCTGTCATGTTAAACAAAGATTGTGAGAAAACAGAAAACATTACCCCATTGAGCTGCCATTTACGGGGTTAGTGAAACGCCACCCCGGTAAAACCGTGACTCGTACAATCATGTATGGATATGTACCGGAAAGTGGTAAATTAGAGACCAAACTTGGTGAAAACAACAATCATTACATCCAGTTGCAAACTCCTAGCAATCAACTACCAAACATACTACTCGTATACACTAATGAAATTAAGTTACAACTGGCTAGAGTTATTTTATTAAGTTGTTTTCTATCTTCTCAATTACCAATCCCACTTCCGAAAAATTTTCAGGTAAAAGTTAAACTGCTTTACAAAATGCCTCAGATTATAACCTATCGAGCACAACTATATCATGTTTATCGAAACAGCTAATTTACAGCAACGGGTGCATATATACCAGGCAAAAGGCGACGCTGCGTCAAAAGAAAATAATACGGAGTATTAAATAGTCAGGCAATACATATAACCAAACAGAAAGAAATCCATATTTTTCATCCGCGTGGTATTTGAAACCTAAGCTTGAGATAAATGCCCACCTGACCAAATGGGCTGAATAGCTGTCTCAGTTCCTTTTCTGTTGCCTCAAATGCTACATTCCTCACTATTATTTTTGTCGAACTTCTATCGCTCTCTGCTTTACTTGAGATCTTCTCGGAGTTCTTGGCGTGACAGAGTTCAAAAGTTAAGGCATGCCCATCAAACGTTGTTCCCTATGAAAATTGTCAGATTAGATACTCATTTAACCGGCTCTAGGGCAGCAGAATGTGGAAACTAACAGGCAATTGAAATTAACTAACTACTGTTATATACAAAATACTCCACTTACCTGTAAATCCTGACAAACATGGACAGCTGTTTCAACAGAATCAAATTCAATAAATCCAAAACCTGTTGAAACAGTCTTCCCCTTCTTTACATGCTGCTGTATCTGAAGAATCGATGAAGAAATAATCATCAGAAGATGGCATTATGGCACAGTATAAATGTGCCGAATAAAGATAGAACGGACTGCTTCATAATTGTGCTCGGGCATCCGTGTTTTTTTAATGAATGCCTTTTTTCTTAAAAAAGGACAATGGAGAGCTCACCTTAACACTCGTTATTTTTCCTTCTTTCATTTTGTCACTGATATGCTTCCTCAAAGCTTCACCGGTTGACTTGAAGTTCAGGTTTTTCACATAAAGAGATCGAGACTGAAATATAGAGGATGAAATTTCAGAAAAGGACACATCAAAACATAAACCAACATCCAAAACAATAAAAACTTGACTACACAAAACTAAATGGTTACAAGAGTTTGTCATTGGTGTGGATTCGGACTTTACAGACTAATGAGGCCTGCTGTCCACATGATATCTAACATGAAATAAATTTGTCAATTTGCTAAAGATGTTAAGTTGTTAACCAACACCATTTGTTTTGCTAGGTTCATGTATCCTGCACATTCATATCTAACAAAGATCAAATAAAGGAGAAAACCCCTTTAGCAGATAGACACGTAGATAAAATATATGTACACAAAAGCAGCATGTCTACATATAGAGTTAGTCACAGTGAAAATGAAAATTACAACAAGCCAGCACAAAAAATAATTATAAAAATGATAAAGCTGACCTCAACTCTGTCAGAATCAATTTCATAGTCAGATATCCCCAGAACTTGTTGCTCTAATAAAACCTTTTTAGCTTCATGTTCGCCAACAATCGTATCTTTCTTGGTGTCACTTTTATGTGCGAAATCTTCACTGAGTATGTTGTTCGGTGCCCATTCCAAGTACAACGGAGCATCCCTGGAAAAAATACATGAAAGAGTAATGAATAACAAGCACTAACATGGAAGACCCTAATCCAGAATGAACAAGCCAGTAACCCAGAAGTTGTGCATCACTATTGATCAAGACATTATTAGAAATGAACAACAACTTAGTGTTTAATCCAGACATCTGGATCTGTCATGTAGGCAAAATGATCTCTCTATGACCTTTCCAGCCATAACACAGTTCCTAGAAATATTAAGAAAACATAAAGCAAGATTACTGTATACTAGTACGCCACTGGTGTTTAGACCCTCTAGATATAAAAAACACGCACATGGTAAAGTTTACTCAAACAGGAAACAAAATATGATATGTACTTGCTAATGCATCCATTGTAGCCTTGTAGGTCATTCATTAATGGCAAACTCTACCAACCCCACCAGAAACAAACCTCTGGATAATCCTAATGCTTTTAGAAGACTTACAATTCATTCACATCATTGAAAGTTGACGAGAGGACTAACACATCAATGTAAGGACTCTGATGAAGAACATCTACTTGAATTAAACAACATGGTGCACAGTACACACCACTCATGAAAGGCAGAACACAAATTTAGAAAAAGACGGCTATTGAAATCTTCCAAGAACTACAAGTAACAGTATTCAATAGAATTTGATGAGATTGTTCATTAAACTGCATGGAATCAACGAGAGACAATGCAACGAGAACACACCAACGAGCACAATGTGCAAGCTTATTCAAACTACATGGAATCAGTTCCTTTTGATCATATCTGTATAAATTTGGTCTTTCAAAGTTACAAGACAGCACTTTCTAGTTTAAGATATCACAGAAGATACAACTCGAAAGACAATGCAGGGTGGAGATCCAGAACTTTATACAGAAACCATTTTACTCTTAAAAAACCAACAAAGAAGAGATTAACTCTTAACCGGCTTATCTTTCGACATATGCAAAAAACTATAGCTGACATAACCCAAGACAATTTCACATGAAGCACATGGGGTTCAAAGAACAGATTCTACAACGCAATTTGCTGCTCAGATTGAATTTTAGTTAAGATTAACTGCATGAGCTCGCAAACTTTTTTTTTGGTTTGTTGTCATGGTATCATATATTCCTTCAACCAAAGTTTTTTTTAACCTTAACGCACACATGTTTTCTAATATTAAAGGAATTAAGGACCCTTCAAAAATAACTGCTAACTCGCAACTGACTAATATAGCCGATGCTTGACTAAAATTTGACCAATACGTTCAGTTAAAACTTATAAGCCAGTATATATGACCCATACCTACAACTTGCAAAATAAACTTACATGAAGCGTTTGTACGCCAAGCCTCTAAAAGCAGCACGGGCTTCAGCTGGCTCAAGATATATCACCTAGCAAAATCATCAAAAAGCATCGTTAGTGAATCAGATTAGGATTAGTATGCATAAAAGGACAGTGTCTGAAACAGAAGTTATTAAGAGCATAATTCATGACCGATCACAACAAACAACATGACAGTACATTTAGATAAGGTATTTTCACCATCCTGTTCCCTGTAAGCAACGATTAGATTTGGAAAGATCAAAGAACAACACACAATTCAATTCCTATGCAAATGCAACTGCTAGCATAAACATGCTTTCTGCTTTTTAGAATATGATATGGAAATTGCAATTAAAGGTACTCCGCAAATTTATGTTCGCCACTTAGCCAAAATAAGTGATAGATTGTTTTTGAAGCATCAAAAATTTTTCGGCATTTATCTACTACTCCACTAGCAAAAGTATACTTCCATAGTCTTACACTCTTACAGTTAAATTATATATATACAATACATGTTTTATACTATAGACAAAAAAAAATTGTAGTACCATAAGCTACTGGTTTATGTTTATTTTTTCTTTGCTAAGTTGTATTTCTATATGAAACCTATCTAATCTAATTAAAATAATAAGGCGACGATCGTAGCACATGACATGAAAGTTTCACACCTATTCTTTTAATTTTTCTACACATATTTATCCTAAAGGATTTAGAGATTATCGGGATTAGTAGGTATTTTCATATATATGATCAATTTAGATATTATATGGAAGATCAACATTACAACCTACACACAGCAAGTCAGAGTTAGGCAAGAAAGATAATACATGTCAAAGTAATACAAAGATCAGAGCCTCGACAACATACCAAGGCTAGTGTTCTAGTTGGAGGAAGAATAATCTTGTCCAGATTACCGAATTTCCCAAACATTTTAGACAGTTCACTTTCCGTTGCACTATAAGGCAAATTTTTGACTAGTAATACATGTTTACTTCTTTCTAAACCTTCAGTTTTTCCAGACGCAAATTCCTCCAGAGAAGTAACATTTACTCCAGCATTTGTTAGAGCATCCTTAGTCTCTGCTATTATTTGAGTTTCTCCAAGAGCAATGCGGACGGCAAGATCATCAGCTTCACGATCAAGCAACTCACTTTTACTGATTTTATATTTCCTAGCCATATTTTCAATGATCTGTGAAACAAATTTTATCAACCATTTATATAATCAAGCAAAGAGAACATTTGGCAAAATATAACCTCAATTGATAAATCTGGAGAATTAACACATCAAATCAAGTCTCAAAAACATCTGGATAATACTTCAGAATCAGGGCCACTAACTAATCTAGACACAAAAAGATGCACATCATCAGTCCACTGTCGTACAACTTTTAACAGCTGTAGACTGTTACTCTGACTCGGCTGCTAGTATCGGACGTGAACGGTGCCGGGGATTGGATAAAGCTATTTTGTGAGAAATTTCAATATCTTCGTCTAAGATGAAGCATCAAAGTGTCATGTTGTATTGGACCCGATAAGTATTGGATACACGATATGACAGCAGTGTTAACTATCAGGGTAACATACGTGACAGATAGAAATGGTAACGGTACTGTGAAACCCATGGTGATGTTACATGACTACATGGTAAAACAAATCAGGGGTATATCTTTGAAAGGAGTCCCATGGCATTCTCCCCTGCTATTCAGTTACAACAATGTACATCTTTTCGCCAATGCATTACTAGTGAAGTAAGTTGATTTTCTAAAAATCTGCAACCAGCAGAAGCTATCAATAGTTCAGCTAGAAACGTATTCAGATATGAATCACATGAACCAATTTCCGTTCATTTACATGATGAGATGTCCTCTCAACCCATTTTGAATCCCATCTTTTCTAATCATTATGTTACTTCTCATTACACCATTTGTTGTTTAACTTACCATATGATTTCTGATCTCACGCTATGAATGCTTTACAACTTAAGAGGTGCTAATTGACCACCAGTCAAAAGCCAGGAAGATGAATAAAACGAAACAACACCTAACGTAAATAAAGACAAAGACTCCAGTTTGCAGAACGGAGGTAGATATACCAAGAAAGATCCTAGGTCAGAAACAACTGAAAAAACATGTGACGTTGGTCTATAAGTCTATGAAGAACTGTAGGGAGGGAGCTTTCTGTTGGTTAACAGCAGACAATAACTACGGAAAAATGGTCGAAGGAAAGTAAAATGACCATACAGTGTCAGAACGCATAAACAAACTGTTCCACGCTCGAGTATTGCCATCTGCTTCCGATAACTTTTTCTCTTCCTCCCTCTGAAGCTTGAGTGTTTTAGGCTTGTTTTCAGAAATAAATGAACTGAAAGCAGTTGAAATAATGGTTTAGTATATCATCCATGAAATATGGCATCAACACTGTTATTTCATCCACCATCTTGCTCTGTACTTTTATTTTATGGTATGAGATTGATAGCAAAAAACCACTCAAAAGGATTTGTCAAAATATCTTACTCTTGCCTTTCTGAAGACTCTTTATCTTTTGCTGGCATAATATGCAGTAATCTACCTTGGAAAGTTGAGTGATCCAACTCTTCTAATGCCCTGAGTAACAGAGAAAATCACTTTCATAATTTTGAAAAGGAATGAACAATTTTTTACAATGATCCTTTTACTAGTATACAGTATACACAATGACAATAAACTTGAAATTTGAACAAGAAATAATTAAAGGCATCTGAGATTCTGAAGGCACATGGACTATTTTTCAGATGACCAAAACGATTCCTTTGAAATTATGTTTAGTACTCTGCAGTTCAAATGCTTAATGAATCATTTTGCTGAGCCCATCATATTCCAACACCAAAGAATAAGTTGTCTTTCTTCCATTTCAAATGAAAAAAATCCAATCAAAATTCCATAATAATTTGTCACGGAACTCTCTGACAAGATGTGCCAACTTAAATGACTAGTTAAAACACAGTATAGTCGAATTAGTTACCTAGCAGCATCTTTTGGATCTCTATACCGAACATAGGCAAAACCTTTGGACCGTTTTGTCTCTTTGTCGATGACAAGATGGACCTCTAGAACATTACCAAATTTTCTGAAGAGCTCCGAAAGCTCATCCTCACTGTAAGTTTGCAAGGAATATACAATTAGAAGGACTAGAATGGAGGGTGATCACTAACTAGAAGTCTACAATAAATTTTTGAATAAGAGAAAAAATACGCACGTTGCAACATACGGAAGATTGCGAACAAAGAGTCGGCCAGTAAGAAGCGCCTCATTCTCACCCAGAGAGTTAGATGTAATATTCTCAGAGTTCATAACTTCAGCATTACAATCTCCTGAAACACCCTTGGCAGGCAGAATGGGTAGCTGCTCAATATCCATGGGTATTTCAGAATGTTCCTTAATACCCTTTTCTTGCTGCCGGTCTTCATCAGCATCACTATTTTCACTTCCAGAAGTTACTTCATCATCATTATCTTCATCTTGTTCGAGGATAATACCATTCCCATCTTCATCATCACTTTCATCATCTGGATCTGACCAATCTTTTTTTACTTTACTTTTAAAGTAATCCATATCAGAGACAATTTCATCTGGTGGTGCATTTGTAGCTTTTACTGGTATTTCCTCATTCACGCTATCCTCCTTTTTAGCACTTCTATCTGCACGGAGCCCGTTAGTCATGTTCTCTTGATTCCTTTTCCCCGAATGATGAGACCCCTCTTTGTCTTTCCCTGTTTCATTAACCGTAGATGTAACTACATCATTGGCCCACAGTTTGGACTTAGTTCGTGGCTGCACAACTTGGAGAAACTCCTTAAGTTCAGGATCTATAATTTCTTCTACTTTGGAAACAGTATTCTTGGTTTTCTTGACTGTGGCATCAGAGATTTTATTGCTCTCATCGGTCGATTTCTGTTCTTTCTGCTTAGAATGCCGACTCCATGAACGAGGAATATTTGGATCGCCATCTTTCCAAGCCACCTAAAGTTGTAGCAAAAACAATAAGTAAAGTCAAACAAGAAGAAGAAAACCCAGAAGTATCTCCTAGAAGACCGGATGCGGTTAATATATGTTAATAGAAGCTCAACAAGGTTAAAGCTTTACTCAATCGTAATACCAAGGGTGAGTCATTGGCTCCACAAGAAAAGTCCAAACAAAACCATTCGGTCGATGCTCCTTCCTTTCCAGCCACCATACATGCTAATGAAACCCCAGCTCTTCGTCAATTAGAAACCCGAAATGTCCAAATGCATTTCGATTTCAACAATACATCTAGCGAGCAAACCCTAACAGCCTAACAAGTTGGGTAATCACAACAATTAAGCAAAAACTAATCAAACACCGATCACAAACAATCCCAGCTCATCGTTAATTAGAAACCCGAAATGTCCAAATGCATTTCAATTTCGACAACACATCTAGCTAGCAAACCCTAACAGCCTAACAAGTTGGGTAATCACAGCAATTAAGCCAAAAAAAGCAAAGACTAATCAAACACCAAACCTCGCAAGCAATCTTGGCCGTATCCAGAAAACAGTTGTTGAAGTAGTTGATAGCTCTTTGAGCTTCGTCATCGGTCCGATACCCAATAAACGCAAATTGCCTACTCTTCCCATTTCTGCCATTGATACACTCAAGCTAATTACCTCAACAAATTGTCACAACAGTGTCAAACCTAAACATGACAATTAACACTGTAAATAAATAGAAAAATCGAAAGAAGATGGAAGTTTACGAGGTGCGGATTAGCTTAGCATCAGTGACTTCTCCTTTCTGAGAGAAGAAATCTTTGAGACGATCCTCAGTGATATATTTGGGCAAATTCTTCACACAAATTCGAGACCTAGATAGAATTAGATTCGTGAGAAAGTAAAGACGGGAATCAAGGCGAAAAAAATTGAGGGATTTAGGGATTGAATACTTACATAATTGAGAAATTAGGGCAGTTGTTCTCGGCAAGCGGCTCAACTTGAAACAGAATAAGGTTGTAGGGGTTTAGGATGTTTCCAATGAAACCGTTAAAAAATAGCACGGGCCTATTTTTAATAAAAATAATAATGACACTAGGTCAGGGATTGTATAAATTTGTGGAACCATTGGTCGACAAACTTTTATTTATATAATATAATTTCATCGTATTATTATAATTTTTGATGTGATATAATCAATATATATATACTTATTTTAGGCTTTTTTCGAGCGATATCATTAGTCCGTTTCATCATACCTCAAATTAGGAAAGTATCGTAAATAAAGAAAAAATTAATTAGAGAATTTTTTGATTATTACAATATATATTTAATCTATTTTATTAATGTGATGTTTTACAATTCTTAGTCAAAAACCATTAGAGTTCATTTTTTAAAAACATTATCATAAAATAAATTATAAAAATGAAATAATTAGATTCGTGGTAAAAAATGCTTTCATTAGAGTATAAATTTCATATTATTTGTTTCACATTATGTGATGAATTCATTACTTATAACAGTTTTCAAATTATCCTACATCGACATATTATAATGTGATGATTAAATTATATATTATAAATAATAGTAATCATTCAATTTTAAATATTGACAAAAAAACTTTTAAGTCTCAAAAAAGCTTTTAATATATAAGAGTACAAACTTAAAATCATTTCACATTGAAAAATTATGATGAGGTTATGAAATTCTATATTATAATCAAGAGTAAAGATGTTTTTTTTTTTGTTTTAAAAAAAGTTTTTAAGACTATAAACTTAAATAAATTATCTCACATCGAAAAATTATGACGAGGTGATGGAGAACTATAAATTTAAATAAATTATCTCATATCGAAAAATTATGATAAGTTGATGAATTATATATTATTAATAAAACTAATATATCATTCGTTCTTAAATATCAATAATAAAACTTCTAAATGTTTAAAAATCTCTTAATAAGACTACAAACTGAAATAAAAATGAGTCTTAAAAATATATAAAAACTATAAACTTAAGTAAAACTATCCCACATTCGAAAAATTATAAACTTTCATCAAAAAAAATCTTTTGAGTCTCTTAAAAAAAATTCTTAAGACTATAAACTTAAGTAAAAAATTATAATAAAGTGATGAAATTCTATATTATAAATAAAACTATTAAAAATTCTTCCTTAGACATCAACCAACTTTAAGTAAAAAATTATAATAAGGTGATGAAATTCTATATTATAAATAAGACATAATAATTCTTTCTTAGACATCAGCCAACTTAAGTAATTCGCTCAGATCGAAAAATTAAGTTGAGGTTATGAATTTCTACTAAATAAGAGTAATCATTGTTTTTAAATATCAATCAATAATATTTTGAGTTAAAAAAAGTCTTTAATAAGACTACAAATTTAAAATTATCCCACATCAAAACAATTAAAATAAGGTACGGTGATGATTCTATACTATAAACAGGAATACAAATTTTAGTTAAATTATCCCACATGGATAAATTATAATATGACGACAGATTTCTATATTATAAAAAAGACTGAACTAATTATTTATTCTTAGATATCAATCAAAATCTTTTGAGTCTTAAAAAACTCTTTGTAAATTAATTATCCACATCGAAAAATTGTACTCCACTTTTGAGTTTTACAAAACCAACAATTTGAGTTTTAAAAAGGTTTTAATAAAACTAAGATACAGTGATTGATAATTATATATTATAAATAAGAATACACATTTTAGTTAAATTATGTCACATCAACAAATTATAATAAGACGATAGATTTTTATATTATAAATAAGACTAATTATTTGTTCTAAATATCAATCAAAAATTTTTAAGTCTTAAAAAATTTTTAAGACTATAAACTTAAATAAATTATCCCATATCGAAAAATTATATTCCCTCCGGTCACTATTTTTTAAGTAAAAGTAATCATTCTCTGAATTATGATTAGGTTATGAAATGCTATATTACAAATAAATAAGACTAATTATTATTGTCCTTAGATATCGACAAAATAACTTTTTAGTGAGACTGGATTTTTTTTCCTAAAACTAAGACTATATATTTAAAGTATAATTATCCCACATCGAAAAATTACTTAAGGTTATAATCTTGGGACTTGTTTATGACTTAAAAGATTTTTGGTGGATATCTAAGGACGGATGATTACTATTATTTATAATATAGAATTTCATCACCTCCTTATAATTTGTCGATGTGTGATTACTATTATTTATAATATAGAATTTCATCACTTTATTATAATTTGTCGATGTGGGATAAATTTAATATCTTTATAGGTAATAAATTCATCATTTGTTCGAGCAAATAATATGAAACAAATAATATGAAATTTATACTCTAATGAAAGTATTTTTTACCATGAATCTAATTAATTCATTTTTGTGATTTTATTTACGATAACTTTTTGTTAAATGAAATTTAAAGTTTTTTATATGAAAAATTATAAAATATCACATTAATATAATAGATTAAATATATTGATTGTAATAATTAAAAGATTCTCTATTTGATTTATTATTATTATTATAAATGAGCTTTGATTTAATCACCTAAATTGAGCTTTGATTTAACGGACCAATCATATCGCTCGAAAACTTTCTCCTTTATACATATATATTGATTGATTGGGGTTGCGATCAATTTCTCGTCTATACATTGATAAATCGAATTGAATCGGACCGAACTTCACGAATTACATAATTATCAAGTCTCGGGATTCACATATAAAAACATGATGGTTGAGCAATACGATAAACGTCTTTCTTTGATGGTTTACTTCGCCTCAAACATTTAATAAATGAGCACTTTGAAGGTCTGGTCTGATCCAAACCCTTCTAACTAGTTTACTCATCTACTCATCGGATTTGGGATTTGAGTGGTATGATCTCCGGTCTAGTTGTTTCGATTCTGGAGAGGTAAACAAGACCAGGTCCACAAGGATCATGTCATATGAGTTGCTCCCCCTATTCTTTGGAATTGTCACATTTGCTTTTTACACACAGAATAAGGGTAACATTATCAGACAGACTTTCCAAAGTCTTAAGACTCTGTCACCTCAGCTTTTCACTCACTTTTATTATTTGTTTATTGCTCAGACTCACCTCAGACTTTATACATCATCAGTCAGACTTTGCTCAGACTCACCTTACCCTTTTTGGTAAAAAAAGTTAATTAATTTGGTTTAGTTTGTGATTAAACAATTACAATTTACTTGTTCGGTACAAATTACTACTTACTTTACTATTTAATTTAATTAAAAAAAATTAACGTGTTTTATTTTTGTGTTGTTTGTTTTTGTGTGACATACAAAAACACGGGTAGACGATCTCAAGGACTTCGTTCAGATTATAGGTCCGGATGATTTATGATATTTTAATTATGCCTTGCTTATATTAATTTACGATATTTTAATATTATTTTTTCATACATAGCCTTAGGTATATCGATTTAGGTTATTGACTTATGATTCCACTCGTAACTGTTATTTTGCAAAAAAAAAAAAAATTGTCAAAGGCCGGACGGTCATCCGTTTTTTTTCATTTTCAAAATAACGATTACATTAAAATTGTTAATTTTGTGTTTAATTAGTTAATTACGTATAATTAGTTAATTGCATTTCTATTTGTTAAACAAGTGTTTAATCACATTAACCTAGTTAATTAAGTGAAACTGTATTTTTATTTGTTAAATAAGTGTGTAATTAGGTAATTAAGTGAAATTAGTTGATTAAGTGTTTAATTAAGCAATTATTTCGTACGTTAAATTGGTTAATTAAGTATTTTATTAGTTAAATATGTACTTCGTATTAAAAAGTTTATTAGGGGTCGAGGGTTAATTGATTTTATACTCCCTCTGTCTTGTTCATTTATTTACCTTTGATTAAAAAAATTCTTACAAATAATATAAAAGGTAAACAAATGACCTAGACAGAAAAAAAAAGTTTGGAATAGATGGACAATTAAACAAAGAAGTGAGACTTCAAAATAATTGAAAATAAAAAATTGCATAAATACGAGTAAATTATCGGATAATATGTCGAGAAATACGTAACATGAGTCATGACTCCACAAAAGTCTTAAGTTGAGTCTTTAAAATTCAAGACTCAACTTAAGACTTTGGTACTTTATTAATAGACCCTACACGAGTCTTGATACAAGACTCACCTCAAGACTACCAATATTCTTCTCAAGACTATCAAAAATCTTAAGACTCCCTCAAGACTACCAAAAATCTTAAGACTTTTCTCAAGATTTTGCAACATTATTGGTAAGACTCACATCAAGACTACCAATAATCTTACCTTTGTAAGTATGGATGACGGGTCTCACTAATAAAGTAAAGCAACCTCGTAAACAAAAATATAAAGCATTGAATTTCACGTATCAATTACATCATCTTGAAAATCGGTGCATTTGCACGGGTTCTGCATTACTACAAATACTACTCCTTTACCTTATTGACGATGTTTTTAACGGTTTCATTTGAAACATCCTACACCCCTAAAACCTTATTCTGTTTCAAGTTCAGCCGCTTGCCGAGAACAACTACCCTAATTTCTCAATTATGTAAGTATTCAATCCCTAAATCGTATTATTAAACTTTGTGCTATTTATTTGTCATATTTTCAATGATCGTATTTGTGATATTGTTATTATTTAATAAGCAACAAAAATATTGTCAACAATAATAATAGTAATTATGATAATAAATTAGGAAACAAAAAATAAAATAAATAATTTTTTCCGAGAAATAATAACTAGGGAACAAATAATAATTTATCCCAAATTACAAAAACATAAATATGAGTACTAATCATTTTCTTTGAGAAAAAATTGTGGCAATAATAACATTAATATTTTTTGTTAAAAACGGATTTAAAAAAAAAAAAAATTGGCTGCCGGAGTGGATGGAATTTGGAACTTTGAAATTTTTTGAGATTTCTCTAGTATAAATGAGTAAAAGTACCACCCATTCCTCATTTTTTATACTTTCCACTTTTCCTGGATTCGAACCCGTGACCTGGATTCGAACCCGTGACCTCCAGATTCTATCCCATGCGAACAAACCACTGATCCAAGACATAAATTTGTAAAAAGTTTGTAGAAAAAAAATATAGTAGTCTTTTACGAAGAAAAACAAGGCAAACGCAGTTCACAAAGCATCATAATTACTGTTCTTGATCTACTAAATGCTTCGTTGCACTTCAACGTTTCACGAGGCATCTTCATCATCTTTCAATTCATCATTAATTCATCATTCTCAAAAATGCATTACCAAATTAATCGATCTTATTAATTGCTATTCTTCATCAATACCCTATGTCATTATCCGTAATTTCTCTCGAAAATAGTTCGTAGGCAATCAATATCCGCCTCTTCGTTTCTTTCGTTTGTGTTTCACACACGTCTAATCGTCTTTATATCTTCGGTGAATCGTTTCACAATGTTCGCATTCAAATTTTCTTCCGTTTCCATAGCACTCCACTCATATATCATTCCCTAATTTCAGCCACACAAGAACTTCATTATTGAATTCCAGATCTCTATCAGCTTTTCTCCAACGCTATTGAATTCCTTAATTCCAGCCACACAAGGTTAATTTAATTTTCTAAACTTTTCTGGGTAATTTATCAATTTTCGACTTGAATTTCTTTAATTTGGTTGTTGTTCTTTTAATTTTAGATGGTCAATTGATTTTTTGGGATTAATTCGTAATTCAATTGATTATCAGTAAGTATCGCCTTTTTCTTCCTTTCCTTTTTTTCGTGATTTTATTCATTATTCGTAATTTTTAGCACATTCTTTTTATCGTATTTAGAGTTTTTTTGGTTATGATTCAAGTGAATTAGAGATATATGGAGTAATTTGTAAAGGTTTCTGGATTTCTTCAGATTTTTGCTTATTGACTTATTCACGTTTGTAAGTATATAGCTGTCAGAATCCATAAGTTGTAAGTACAAATGTGATTGTGTAATTTTCGTTTAGTGTGGAAGAATCCAGGCAGTGGCAGTTGCAGTCTCTCATTTTTAACCTATATAGTTTTAATTTGCAATAGAATTTTGTCAGTTTAATGAATGCAAAAGTGGTTTCCAAATTACTTGGTATTTTTGTTGTGTTGTTATGAAACAAGATTGTGCTAAATCAGCAAAGAAAGAAAGCAATCAAATGATACACGACAGCTGTCATGCATGTGAACAAATTAAGATTAAGATGATGTAATTGCATTATTAGTGTGTTAACTAATGATTTGTTCTGTTTATTTATTGTGATTTGCAGCACTAACCAAGTTCAAAATCAACGGTGATACCCTAATCTAATTAATCTAAGCTTTTAATTTATTTTGTTTCATTCTCTGATTGATTTGTATCATTAGTGTGATACTAATAAACTATTTTAGTTTTTTAATAACAGATACAAACGAAATTTTGAAGATAAGAGATTACCGATCCCAAATACAATTAAAAAAACTCTACCCCTCCAATTATCTATACTTCTTGGAACCGAGAAAAAATTAAATTACCTCATTTATAGCTCAGTGGGAGTTGGGGCTTTAGTATAATTAATACGGAGTAATTAAAAATGAGTAACAATGTAACAATGTTGCACATTCTCATTGTTGCATTTCTTTCATTTTCCAATATTTTTTAAGACATTCATATTTTATCTTTCCTTTCGAATAATTTTCTTATTCTCCCATTATTTTTTTCCTTTCACATAATTTTATTGAGCCACATTTCCCCCTATTAATTGGGGAAAAGGAAAAGCATTTCATATGTCATCAACTATTCAATTGGCAAGTGTTATTTTACCGATTTTTGTCCCAAATTTCTACTCTTATATAGATGATTTTATTATCTGATTTGATTTTATTTGTCCGTTTTGTCTTTAATCTAATTACGAGTAGTTGACTTCCAACTTAGTTAATGTATATTGATCATATTTCTCAAAATTTTGCTACTGTGCATCGATGTTTCCATTTGTAGGTGCGGACTCAAGATAGACAGGACAAAGTGAGTCGAAACGGGTCAAACAAAAGCCAAAAGATTCATTTTAACTATTTCACAGCAATCAAACGATATTCAAGACGGGTCTTTGACTTATGCGTGTATCATATATACGCTTAATAAAATTCAATGTTAGTGTTTGAGTTATACGCTTACTATAAGGCTATCCCAATTCCAATATATGGTTATCGTGTTTGATTAATTATGCATTTGTCGTAAAAAATTACTTATATAATCTTTGTAAATATAATAAATTTATAAACAATCCTGTGAGATTACATGAGTTTTGCACTGAGTGCATAAAAAAAAGTAAATTGATTTTTAAAGAAATAAGACTCTTAAATGTATTTGCAATCCCACATGAATAATCTATAAATAAAGTTAAAAGGTTTCTTGAGGCATTTAATTTTTTGCCACGTGGCGGGCATTAAATGCTTAAGCAACTTTTTTTTTTTAATTATTATTATTATTATTATTATTATTATTATTATTATTATTATTATCATCATCATCATCATCATCTATAAATTCCTTCATTTTGTGAATTTAGTCCAAATTTTAAAACATTTAAAACATTTCCCCATCTATTTTAAAACTCTATTTTAAAACATTTCCCCATCACGTTTTGAATCCCTCGCTTTTCAGGTATAGCAGTTTTGTTTCAGTTCATTTTTTATATAGATTTGTCTTATTCAATAATTTCCCGTTCTATTTTCAAAATATTCTCCCCAATTATAAATACATTTCACGTTAACTTTAAATATAATGGATTTGTTGTTCATGGGCGTGTGGTTTATATATATTCAGACTTGAAGAAATTTGCAGAATATAATTAAGAAGAGGTTACAGCTGTTTTGGTTTTTCAATTTCTTGCGTTCGGCTCTGATTCATTCTTATTGCATTTTGTTCGGTTGCTTATATATGTGTTGTTTTTTCATGATTCTAAATAGATAAGTTCCCGTTCTATTTTTAAAATATTCTCTTCAGTTGTACAATTGTTGTTCCTTGATTCTAATTTTAGTGCTGATTTCATCTTTTCGCATTTGTTTTGGTTTAGTAAATTCATGCGAGGCCAATAATCAACTCTGCAATTTTTCATTTCTCAGGTATAATAATTTTGTTCTGGTTGATTATTTATATAAATATTTTGTCTTATTAAAACATTTCCCCATCTATTTTAAAAATGTTCTCCCCAATTGTATACTTGCTCTTTGTGCGTTCTAATTTTTTAGTGCTAATTTTTTTAGGTGCCTTTGTTGTTGTTTGGTGACCTTACGTGAAACCACTGATAACGTCTCGAATCCCTCGCTTTCAGGTATAACAGTTTTGTTTCAGTTAATTTTTTATATAAATTTGTCTTATTCAAAAATTCCCCGTTCTATTTTAAAAATATTCTCCCCAATTATATATACATTTCAGGTTAACTTTAAATATAATGGATTTGGTGTTCATGAGCGCGTGATTTTATATATATTCAAACTTGAAGAAATTTACAAAATATAATTACGGAGAGGTTACAGCTGTTTTTGTTTTTCAATTTCTTGCATATATATTCAGAATATAATTAAGTTGATTATTTATATAAATATATTCCAAGTTAACTTTAAATATCACGGATGTTGGGTGCATAAGAGTGTGCTTTTATTTATATTGAAGCTTCGCTACAAAATATGATTACGAGGATGTTGCAACTGTTTGTGCTTTTACAATTTTTGCATTCGGCTCTGATTTACTCTTATTGCATTTTGTTTGTTGCTTACATATATGTACTGTTTTTTTCATAATTTCATACAGTAACTTTTTGTAAAAATCCATTTCATACTTGATTACTGCCTTTGCATAATTCTCTAACCAAAAACAATATCCGAAAAGTAATATCCGCAATACATTTATTACCGCCTAAATTAAATTGAATTATTTATGAAAAAAAATAATTACTTATGGGTAAACGAAAGGTTTGTGATATGTATTACATTGTGATTAAAATATTGTAAGTCAAATGAAATTTTCATTCATTATCAGTAAATCTTATTATCAAATATCACATATAATAATACAACAAATTATTAAATAAAAGTTCTGGATAGGATCGTTATTCCTGAAAATGTACGTCACGATAATTTCCTTAATGACAACAATTAAATTTATATAAATAATAAATGAATGATGACACATATTAATTATTACATAAGGGTAAAAGTTTTGGATAGGATCGTTATTCCTGAAAATGTACGTCACAATAATTTCCTTCATGACAACAATTAAATTTATATAAATAATAAATGAATTATGACACATATAAATTACATAAGGGTAAGTGAAAAGGTTTTGGTCAATTACTAATGTAATTATTTACATTTAGTCAAAAAAAAAAACAATTACTAATGTAATTAATTACATTTAATAAAAACAATTAGTGCCAAATTAAAGTTTTTGTAAATTTGTTAATGAAAACAATAAATCTATATATAAATACTCAATGAATTATGACAAATATTAATTACATAAGGGTAAGTGAAAAGGCTTTGTTCAATTACTAATGCAATTAATTACTTATGGGTAAACGAAAGGTTTGTGATATGTATTACATTGTGATTAAAATATTGTAAGTCAAATGAAATTTTCATTCATTATCAGTAAATCTTATTATCAAATATCACATATAATAATACAACAAATTATTAAATAAAAGTTCTGGATAGGATCGTTATTCCTGAAAATGTACGTCACAATAATTTTCTTAATGACAACAATTAAATTTATATAAATAATAAATGAATGATGACACATATTAATTATTACATAAGGGTAAGTGAAAAGGTTTTGGTCAATTACTAATGTAATTAATTACATTTAGTCCAAAAAAAAATAATATCAATTACTAATGTAATTAATTACATTTAATAAAAACAATTAGTGCCAAATTAAAGTTTTAGAAAATTTGTTAATGAAAACAATAAATCTATAAATAAAGTTAAAAGGGTTGTTTATGCATTTAATTTTTTGCCACGTGGCGGGCATTAAATGCTTGAGCAACCTTTCATTATTATTATTATTATTATTATTATTATTATTATTATTATTTATAATTTCATTTCTTTTTCAATTTAGTCTTACTGAATTTTTCCCTCATATACGTATGTGTCACCAAGTTTTGCCTTTACACAGTTGCAAATTTTGTCTTCTTAAAAGATTTTCCGTTCCATTTTCAAAATATTCTCCTCAGTTGTATACTCACTCTTTGTTCGTTCTAATTTTAGTGCTAATTTTTTTTCGTGCATTTGTTGTTGTTTAGTGAACTTATGTGAATCCACTAATCAAGTCTGGAATTCCTCGCTTTTCAGGTATAATAGTTTTATTTTAGTTGATTATTTATATAGATATATTTGAAGTTAACTTTAAATATAATGGATTTGGTGTTCATAAGAGTGTACTTTTATTTATATTCAAACTTGAAGAAATTTACACAATATGATTAAAAAGAGGTTACAATTGTTTTTGGTTTTCAGTTTCTTGCATTCGGCTCTGATTTTTCAATTTAGTATTACTGATTTTTCCCCTCATATATACGTGTCACCAAGTTTCGCCTTTACACAATGGCAAATTTTGTCTTATTAAAAAATTTCCCGTTCTATTTTAAAAATATTCTCCTCAGTTGTATACTTGCTCTTTGTTGATTCTAATTTTAGTCCTAATTTTTTTTCGTGCATTTGTTGTTGTTTACTGAACTTATGTGAAGCCACTAATCAAGTCTGGAATTCCTCGCTTTTCAGGTATAATAATTTTATTTTAATTGATTATTTATATAGATATATTTTAAGTTAACTTTAAATATAATGGATTTTGTGTTCTTGAGAGTGTACTTTTATATATATTCAAACTTGAATAAATTTTCAAAATATAATTAAGAAGAAGTTACAACTGTTTTTGTTTTTCAGTTTCTTGCATTCGGCTCTGATTTATTCTTATTGCATTTTGTTTTGTTGCTTATATATGTATTGTTTTTTCATGATTATAGATAGATGCATTTCCGTTCTGTTTTTAAAATATTCTCTTCAGTTGTACAATTGTTCTTCCTTGATTCTAATTTTAGTGTTGATTTAATCTTTTTGCATTTGTTTTTGTTTAGTAAAATCATGCGAAGCCAATAATCAAGTCTGCAATTTTTCATTTCTCAGGTATAATAATTTTATTCTAATTGATTATTTATATAAATATATTTCAAGTTCACTTTAAATATCACGGATATTGGGTTCATAAGAGTGTGCTTTTATTTATATTCAAGCTTAAGAAATTTACAAAATATGATTAAGAAGTTGTTTGTCCTTTTACAATTTCTTGCATTCGGCTCTAATTTACTCTTATTGCATTTTATTTGTTGCTTACATATATGTATTCTTTTTTCATAATTTTAGAGTTGTTATAAAGTTTTCGCTTTATTATTAAACTTATATATACATAGACAAAATATTAGATAAAATTTTTAGAAAGATTGTGATTAAAATAATGTACGTGATAATAAATGTACTAACAAAATGAATCATCTTTGTTGGAAAGTATAAAAATAAAATAAAATAATGGAGTAAGTTAAATCAAATGAAATTTTCATTCTTTATCAATGAATATTAATTTTCTACTCATTATTATAACAGATAATAATTAAATAAGGGTAAATGGAAAGATTTTGGTCAATTACTAATGTAATTAATTACATTTAATAAAAAAAACTTAATATCACATATAATAATACAACAGCTTATTAAAAAAAGTTTTAGAAAAGATTGTGATTTTCGAAAATGTAGTTCGTAATAAATTTATTAATGAAAACAATTTGCAGTGATTTTTACATTCACAAATAAAAATTCTTATTGCTATAAAAGATAGTATTAGATTGTGATTAAAATTATGTATGTGATAATAAATGCACTAGGAAAATGACTCATCTTTGTTGAAAAGCATAAAAATAAAATAAAATAATGGAGTAAGTTAGGTCAAATGAAATTTACATTCCTTATCAATGAATATTAATTTTCTACTCATTATTATAACAAATAATAATTAAATAAGGGTAAATGAAAAGGTTTTGGTCAATTACTAATGTAATTAATTACATTTAATGAAAAAAAACTTAATATCACATATAATAATACAGCAAATTATTAAATAAAAGTTTTAGAAAAGAGTGTGATTTCTGAAAATGCAGGTCATCATAAATTTGATAATGAAAACAAATAAATTTATTAATGAAAACAATTTGCATTGATTTTTACATTCACAAATGAAAATTCTTATTGCTATAAAAGGTAGTATTACACAATTTACTATTTTCGATTAAAAAAAAGGTACACTCTTATGAACACAAAACTCATGATAGATAAATCTATAAATAAAGTTAAAAGGTTTCTTGAGGCATTTAATTTTTTGCCACGTGGCGGGCATTAAATGCTTAAGCAACTTTTTTTTTTAATTGTTATTATTATTATTATTATTATTATTATTATTATTATTATTATTATTATTATTATTATTATTATTATTATTATCATCATCATCATCATCATCTATAAATTCCTTCATTTTGTGAATTTAGTCCAAATTTTAAAACATTTAAAACATTTCCCCATCTATTTTAAAACTCTATTTTAAAACATTTCCCCATCACGTTTTGAATCCCTCGCTTTTCAGGTATAGCAGTTTTGTTTCAGTTCATTTTTTATATAGATTTGTCTTATTCAATAATTTCCCGTTCTATTTTCAAAATATTCTCCCCAATTATAAATACATTTCACGTTAACTTTAAATATAATGGATTTGTTGTTCATGGGCGTGTGGTTTATATATATTCAGACTTGAAGAAATTTGCAGAATATAATTAAGAAGAGGTTACAGCTGTTTTGGTTTTTCAATTTCTTGCGTTCGGCTCTGATTCATTCTTATTGCATTTTGTTCGGTTGCTTATATATGTGTTGTTTTTTCATGATTCTAAATAGATAAGTTCCCGTTCTATTTTTAAAATATTCTCTTCAGTTGTACAATTGTTGTTCCTTGATTCTAATTTTAGTGCTGATTTCATCTTTTCGCATTTGTTTTGGTTTAGTAAATTCATGCGAGGCCAATAATCAACTCTGCAATTTTTCATTTCTCAGGTATAATAATTTTGTTCTGGTTGATTATTTATATAAATATTTTGTCTTATTAAAACATTTCCCCATCTATTTTAAAAATGTTCTCCCCAATTGTATACTTGCTCTTTGTGCGTTCTAATTTTTTAGTGCTAATTTTTTTAGGTGCCTTTGTTGTTGTTTGGTGACCTTACGTGAAACCACTGATAACGTCTCGAATCCCTCGCTTTCAGGTATAACAGTTTTGTTTCAGTTAATTTTTTATATAAATTTGTCTTATTCAAAAATTCCCCGTTCTATTTTAAAAATATTCTCCCCAATTATATATACATTTCAGGTTAACTTTAAATATAATGGATTTGGTGTTCATGAGCGCGTGATTTTATATATATTCAAACTTGAAGAAATTTACAAAATATAATTACGGAGAGGTTACAGCTGTTTTTGTTTTTCAATTTCTTGCATATATATTCAGAATATAATTAAGTTGATTATTTATATAAATATATTCCAAGTTAACTTTAAATATCACGGATGTTGGGTGCATAAGAGTGTGCTTTTATTTATATTGAAGCTTCGCTACAAAATATGATTACGAGGATGTTGCAACTGTTTGTGCTTTTACAATTTTTGCATTCGGCTCTGATTTACTCTTATTGCATTTTGTTTGTTGCTTACATATATGTACTGTTTTTTTCATAATTTCATACAGTAACTTTTTGTAAAAATCCATTTCATACTTGATTACTGCCTTTGCATAATTCTCTAACCAAAAACAATATCCGAAAAGTAATATCCGCAATACATTTATTACCGCCTAAATTAAATTGAATTATTTATGAAAAAAAATAATTACTTATGGGTAAACGAAAGGTTTGTGATATGTATTACATTGTGATTAAAATATTGTAAGTCAAATGAAATTTTCATTCATTATCAGTAAATCTTATTATCAAATATCACATATAATAATACAACAAATTATTAAATAAAAGTTCTGGATATGATCGTTATTCCTGAAAATGTACGTCACAATAATTTCCTTAATGACAACAATTAAATTTATATAAATAATAAATGAATGATGACACATATTAATTATTACATAAGGGTAAGTGAAAAGGTTTTGGTCAATTACTAATGTAATTAATTACATTTAGTCCAAAAAAAAATAATATCAATTACTAATGTAATTAATTACATTTAATAAAAACAATTAGTGCCAAATTAAAGTTTTAGAAAATTTGTTAATGAAAACAATAAATCTATATATAAATAATCAATGAATTATGACAAATATTAATTACATAAGGGTAAGTGAAAAAGTTTTGTTCAATTACTAATGTAATACAACAAATTATTAAATAAAAGTTTTGGATATGATCGTTATTCCTGAAAATGTACGTCACAAAAATTTCCTTCATGACAACAATTAAATTTATATAAATAATAAATGAATTATGACACATATAAATTACATAAGGGTAAGTGAAAAGGTTTTGGTCAATTACTAATGTAATTATTTACATTTAGTCAAAAAAAAAAAAAATTACTAATGTAATTAATTACATTTAATAAAAACAATTAGTGCCAAATTAAAGTTTTTGTAAATTTGTTAATGAAAACAATAAATCTATATATAAATACTCAATGAATTATGACAAATATTAATTACATAAGGGTAAGTGAAAAGGCTTTGTTCAATTACTAATGCAATTAATTACATTAGTAATTGATATTAATTTTTTTTGGATTCCTCAAAATGTAGGTCATAATACTTTTCTTAATGATAACAAATAAATTTATTAAGGCAAACAATCAGCATTGACTTTTACATTCACAAATGTTTTTATTGCTATGAAATGTTGTATTACACAATTTACTATTTTCGCTTAAAAAAAAGGTGCACTCTTACGAAAGCAAGACCCATGCTATTTAAAGTTAACTTGAAATATGCTTTATATAAATAATCAATGAATTATGACACATATTAGTTACACAAGAGTATTACTCAAAAAAAAAAATCAATTACTAATGTAATTTATTACATTTAATAGAAACACTTTCGTGTCAAATTAAAGTTTTGGTAAATTTATTACTGAAAACAATTCGCTTTGATTTTTATATTCACGACTGAAAACTCTTATTGCTATAAAATACAGTATTCCAAAATTTTCTACTTGCGATTACTACAAAAAATTTACACTCTTCAGAACACAAATTCCAAGACATTTAAAGCTACCTTGAAATATATTTATATGCATAATCAATGAAAATGAGATTATTATACCTGAAAAATAAGTAACTTCATGCTTGATTACTGCCTTTGCATAATTCACTAACCAGAAACAATATCCGAAAAGTAATAAAAACAAATTAGTGTCAAATTAAAGTTTTGGTAAATTTATTAATGAAAACAATTGGCATTGTTTTCTACATTCACAAATGAAACTTAGTAATGTGATTAGATATACTGAACTACGGGATCCGAAAAGTAATATCCGCAATACATTTATTACTGCCTAAATTAAATTGAATTATTTATGATAAAAAATAATTAATTATGGTTAAACGAAAGGTTTGTGCTACTTAATAATGTGATTACATATACCATTAATAAAGATAAAACAATTCAAAATTTAATAAAAATACCTTTTAATAAAAAAATTAAATAAAAACTCATTAATGCATGCCATTTTTCCTTAAAAAAAAATCATTAATCTAATTCCCCGTCCATTCTAATTTGTTATACTATTAGTATGTTGTATTAATGTATTGCCATTTCTTAATTTTGTTATCTGAGTTCGCATTTATCGTCGCTTAATTTTTTTGGGTGACTACTAAGAAGCATGGCCCACACTCCATTATCAAAGGGGATAGAGGTTCCAGACTCGAATATACTTGCTCAGATAATACGGTTGAATAGACACCAGTACACCGACTCTCCAATGCAGCTTCCGGCCTCCCCTGCTCACTCCACACATCTAGGCCACACAAATAGAACAACTGCTCCCGACATAGAAATGACCCACCAAAAGAGGCATGCGAGGCCCGACGAGGGGGAGTGCAGTTACCGAAAAAGAGGGCGCAAATGCATGCTGTTCAGCCCGACGCTACTTAACACCGTCGGCCATCGCCCCCACCCAACCGAACAAAGAACAAGCCCCAACAGTACAGGTACTATTGTCACAAATGTCGACAGCAGATACAATACCCAACTCAAAGGTACCAAATAAAACTCAAGCAAGATTAAAATGGTGTCTTTATGCTACAAATGCAACATTTCTAAAAAAAATATACTACCAAATGAAAAATTACAGGTACAGAATCATCGGGACATTATCAGACGGGGACAGTGAAGCAAGTATCGTCGTTTTTGATAAAGAGGCGGAAAAAATAATTGGGCAACCAATAGACAAACTATTGGACATTTACGAGAAGGTACACGTACACTTGGCTCAACATTTCTCCCAGTCAACTTATATACCAATGATACTAATTTTTCACCACATTATGACAACTCAACCACTCTAAAAAATTACAGGACGACGGAAAACAAAGAGTATACAACATACTACAGAGTTGTATTGGCAAGTTTTTCACATTTAAGGTCGCGATAGGAACAAACAACTACGGCCAAGATAGAGAATTAAAGGTTCTAAGGACTTACATCGCCAACAATATATTAGAAGAAGTAAGTGTGTCTCAACAACAAACGAAAAAGGTGCCCAACTACATAAAAGTAGGTGAACATCGTACACTTAACATTTAACACTTTTGAAAACATATTTAGAATCAGGCTTCTGGAGGTGGACCAAAGGAAACAACCTCAAAAGAAATTGAACAAGCCCAAATGGAACACCCACCGCACAATGAAGACAGGTCAATCAAATTAGACGAATAATTAAATAAAGTTTCTTTTAGCACCAAAAAAAGGCAACGCAACTAACAAATTTGAGTACAGGAGCAAAAGCAATGGAGGAAAGCGTCCAAGAAGCCCGACACCTATCAAAACACCGGCAAAGAAAAGGGAAAACCGCCACACTGATTCTTAATTTCAATACTGCCAATGAACTATTTAATTAGATTGAACTTCTGCTTGTAACCACCCACTTTATGAACTATTTCCATTATCCAATTATTGCAATCGAAACTACATTTCAACTATCTCCAATTCCGTTAAATAAGAAATCGATCCACGTGTAATTTGAGACAACAACTACGTATATACATTCACGAAACAACTTGGTGGATGATTTACAAAAACCAGGGCATGCGATTTTTAAGCGGATAATCCCGTGAATTTCACGGGTGACGTACCTAGTTTGTATTGATTAGGTTTATATAATTAATTACCAATAGACTCTTAAAGAGTAAATACCAATAAGTATTAAATGAATCTCGGTAAATACCAGCAAGTTTCGCCTTTAGTTTGTAATACGAAGTATAAGACTACAGTGTAATTGATAAGGCTAAAGTCGTATCACCTATATCAAAATAATCCTAACGAACAACTAACAGGTAGCTAGTAGTAAGTAATGGTCGAATCCACAGAGAGACGGATGAAAATCGCTAATTATCTAAATTCGATTCTAAACTATTTAATTCCGGTTTATTTGATTTTGATCTAAACTAATGCGATTATGTAAAATAATGAGGTTCTAACAATATTAAAAGATCTAGAGTCTTACGGTTCACTATGTAATTAAATTGGGTAAAGTTAATTAATCATTCAATCGATCAATCATAGTTATTTAGGGCAAAGACACGGCCTCTCGGATCTTATGTCAACCTTAGGATAGATTCTGACGGGCTCTCGCAACTTACCAGATTATCCTACCCACTTACTTGTAAGTCTACCCTTACCAGTCTTTCGATCTTAGGTTCGGGTTCCTAAACATTCAACTAGTTCAACGTCTCAAACTAATCAAACAACGATACAAGACAAGTAGTAAAGCAATAACATATGAATGATCAATCAAATAAATAATCAAGCTAACATCCCCAATTCAATTAACATAGATCCCCTTCAACCCTAGATATTTAAATTAGTTACTCATACTAAAAGATAAAGCAATCAAGAAATTAAGCATAATAAAAGACAATATAAAAATAAGATAAAAGAGAAAATACCAATTACGTAGAACTGAAAGATTAACGATCTAAAAGTATGACTAAACTAGAAGAATTCTAAAGCTAATAAAAAGTTTAAACTAAACTAATGAATATGAAAGTGTAAAACTAAACTACTGAATTAGAAAGTCTAAATAATTCTAACCCAAGGAGGGTATCTATACTAATAATGATAAGGAGTGTCATTACTCATACTTTTCTAAGACTAATTAGGAAAGAATATCTCGTAAAATAGGAGTTATGGTAAGTGAAGGAGTCCAAGAATAGAAATCCTGAGAAAAAGCCTCAAACCGGTCGATTCAGGTCTGTCCCGAGCGGTTTGGGTCCGTCCCGAGCGGTTTGGGTTCATCCCGAGCGGTTCGGGTTCCTCTGCACTGTGCAATAAATTTGAAATGCTCGCTGTTTCTTCGTTACTTATCTGAATTGGACGTGTGATATACCGTTGGAAAGCTAAGAGAAAGAGATTTCCAACGCCACCTGAATCAGCTCAATTGGAGTTGTAGAACTCAAGATATTCACGTTTGAAGTTGACCCTTGTTTTAGTGATCGTTCTTTCATCTCGATTTGCATTTGTTTGAGCTTTCCAACTTATTTCTTTGTCTTTTCTTATTGTTTCTTCACTCACGTCCTTCTCCAAGTATTCACTTAGTATCCTCTAACTTTTATCACTTCTTTCTTGTAGATTTCATGGTTCGACTTCATTGCCCAAAATATAGCACAATCGCCTTCATTTGTTTCGTTTCCTACAAAACGTAAACAAAATACCCGGCATAACAAAGAAGGATGAAAAGCTAGAAAAACAACTCCTAGGATACATAAAATGAACCAAAATAAAGGAAAAGTTGGGTTAAATATGTATACAAAATGAGTTCATCAGTAATACACGTTATAAATTACGGGAGTCTATTGATCTTACTTTTTAAATTCTGAAGTATCGCAAGGTTTATTATCAATATTGAATGCGTTTATTGAAGCAATAAAAATAATTTCTATACATTACACATTCCGATGAAGTCTATAGGGTTGTGTACGTTCATCAACTAATAGATTTTTCTTTTTTGGATTTAAAGAGTAATTTGAGGATTACGGTTGGGTGTATAATGGTCGGGTTTATAGGGGTCGGGTTTATACGGATTTCTACATTTATCATAAGGGCCGGGTTTATACGGGTTTCTGCGTTTAGTATAACTATATTCATCGGTGGACAATTGACTACTTTACGTACTCTATGTCCACCTATTAGTAAACAAATTAACTTTCAGACTCTGAACGAATAATCTAAAATAATCACGGGTATCATACTTTTCTTAGACACACATGGCAATGTGTAACGTGTTGTTTTTAGTTTATTACACCTATTAGTATACTAAGGCCCTGTTCTTTTCGGCTGAAACAAGGCTGAGCTGAACTGATAAGGTCTGAGCTGGTCTGATAGAAGCTGAGCTGAGCTGAGCTGAATTTATAGAAGCTGAAACTAATAATTTCTTATATAAATTATCTAATAATTTTAAGAAAAATATTGGAGCTGAGCTGAGCTGATAAGAGCTGGGCTGAACTGGTCTGAAACAGGCTAAAATTAAACCGAAAAGAACAGGACCTAACTACTCCGTAACTTTCAGTCGCTTAACATATTCTCTCCAAACGATATTAACTTCATAGTTAACCCACTAGTTATTTTAGTAACTTCCTTCCAGTGCGAGAGAGGTGTGGGGTAATAATCCCTCACATTTGACTTCACTTGTTCACTCTTCTCAGAATTAGATTGTCGTTAGTTCTTACAGTACCTTCATCCTCTTCGTCCCCAAATTCGTTTGCAGCCATTTCTATCATTCATATTTTCAATGGTGATAATCTCAGGTAACATTCTTCGTCTCTTCCGTTTCCAATCTCAATTTGGATTTGCTGCCATTCATTATTGTCCTCCTAATCTTGCTTATTCGGCGTTGGCACCCCCTTCCATCGATTCAATTCAGGATCCCAAACTGTTTCTGGATTCTGTTCGGCAACAATGTCGATCAGGGTTTTCGACAACCGAAATCCCTCTTTCCATGTTTCGTCAATTGAACTCTCTTCGCCCTCGCCCTTCCATTATTGTCTTCAATCAGCTGCTTACTACCATCTCTAAGATCAAACCCCGCCCCCCTTTTTCCGTTATTGTTACTCTCTATAATCAGCTCGAGCACTCGGGTCTCCGCCCCAATTGCCATTCCGTTGGTATTCTTGCCAAGTGTTATTGTGGCTTGGGCCGTCTTGATTTCGCGTTTTCTCTCATGGGTAAGGCACTTAAGCTTGGATATCCTCCCAATATCGTCATCGTTACCACCTTACTCAATGCCCTCGTAGTTTCCGATAAGTTGACTCAGGCCGTTCAATTGTTGGATAAAATCGTCAAGCTTGGGATACAACCCTCCCTTATCACATACGGTGCAATGATTAAAGGTCTTTGTTACTGTGGCGACAATTCTGGTGCTCTCCGTTTGCTTCAAAACATGGAGGCTAAAGCCTCATTTAAGCCCAATGTTGTCATATACAACACTATAGTTGATAGTCTTTGTAAAGATGGGTTGTTACCTCAAGCACTCGATCTCTTCAAGGAGATGAAAGTCAAGAGCATTTTGCCCGATGTCGTAACATATACTATCTTGATTCCAGGACTTTGTAGTCTAGGGCGTTGGGACGATGCAAGAGACTTATTAAGTGAGATGTTGGACAACAACATTTCTCCCAACATTCAAACATACTCCACACTAGTTGACATGTACTGTAAAGAAGGAAATGTCGGTGAAGCAAGGGCTATTTTTGAGTTAATGACTAGGAAAGGCGTGAAAGCTAACATTATCACCTACTCTGCTTTGTTGGACGGCTACTGTTTACGCGGCGAGATGAAAAAGGCGGAAAATCTCCTAGATATTATGGTGAAAGACGGTGTCATTCCTGATGTCGTGACTTTTAGCACCTTAATCAATGGATACTGCAAGTCTAAACAGGTCGACAAAGCTTTGAAGGTGTTCAATGACATGCATCTTAAAGGAACACATATAACTCCGGATGTTTTTACCTATAGCAATGTTATAGACGCCTTATGCAAGGACAAGAGACTCCATCTCGCACTCCAGCTTTTTGAAGATATGAAAGATCGTGGTGTAGCACCTAACGTGTTCACGTACACTTCATTGCTTGACAACCTATTAAGAAATGGACAGATTGATACGGCGATGTCCCTACGTAAAGAGATGGAGAATAGGGGAGTGGCCCCTAATCTTTGTACATATAATACCATCATTAACGGCCTCTGTGAAGCTGGGCGACTAGTTGAAGCAAATGAGGTGTTTTCTACTCTCTTAGCGAAGGGATTGCGGCCAGATGTAAAAACCTATACCACAAAAATTAAAATTTTATGTAGGCAAGGGTCTTTGGATGAAGCAACCAATATGTTGAAGGAGATGGTGGACAATCAATGTCCCCCAAATGAACGCACATACAATACAATTATTAAAGGATATCTAAGTGCTCATGATATTGCTAAGGCCTTGGATTATCTTCAGGATATGAGGAGTCAAGGATTCGCCGCTGATGCAAGCATTGCGTCTTTATTTCTTGGCTTGCTCACCCATCCTAATGTCATTGCTACAGACAAAGCATTGCTTCAAAAGTATTTTTCTGAAAAATAATGGTATACACCTCTTTGTTACTTTGATATCAATGTTTGGCGGGGAGTAATGGAGGTCATGTATACTTTGAGATGAAATTCACATAATTTATACATGAATGACTGATGCATTTATTGATAATTCTAAGTATGTGCCATTTCTTGTGGTTTATATCTTTTGTCGCCAAGTTATTTGTGTATTGAATTTTTGATGGTAAGTTGCGATCAACATGTGATGAAGTTGAACGGATCATTAATCATTTGCTAATCATCCGAGAAAGAAAATAGAGAATGAACCATGCAAGTTAAGAAGCCGTCTAGTGATGTTTTGTATTTTCTGTCAATGTTAAACTGCTTCGATATAATCCTTTTGGAATGACTCTTTTATAAACTAACATTGGATTGGATTGTTATGGTATGTTGCTATGCCTGTTTTGTAAAACTGCTTAGTCAAAATAGGTGATCATTACGGAGTACTACTTAGTATAGAGTTTGTTTGGGTTTTACTTAATTCGCTGATCATTATAGGTGGACGAGAGGGATGCTGTCGATTTGATGGGGACTATGGCTGCAAGGATATTCTCAATGTTGGAGGATGTAACCCGATCTGTGGCATCACTTGTATTTTTGGGCCACTGTATTCTCTTTGAATAATCCTCGTGTAAACATGAAAAAAGTGCTGTAGAGGTCTATCATGGCTGCTACATAAGTAACATAACTGGAAAAGAATGAGTGTGCATGTCACCAGATGCTCCTGTTGTGCAGAAGTTTCAGAGTACTGTGATTTTCTTCTTTTCTCCTTATTTATGCAACTGCAATCTCTAAAAATATTTTGGTTTGATGCTTTTATTTTCAGGATGCCAGGTTGATTGTCCGATCTCTTCAATGGAGCTCATTTCAATTCCAACACTTGTTTCGTGCATCCGTAGACTCTTACTAATGCTGCGATGACTTTGCAGCTGCAGCACATAACGATCATCTGTTCACAGTGCAGAAACCGCATTCTACAATCTTATACGGTAGCGAGACAGTAATGAGCAGCCATCGTAAGTAATAAATGCATGTCGCGGCATAACCACTTGCTGCCATAGATATTGGCTACTCCTATTTAAGAGCAGATTATTCTTAGTTTTGTGATTTACAGAATGTGAACAAATTCAGAACAATGATGCTACAAAATTGAGTTACTGTACTATTTTACTCTTTCTGGTTTTGGCGAGTTTATCGAAAATCTGGAAATGAGGAGGCGAATCTGCAGCAGCAGGTGGAAATGGACCGTTGGTCGATCGAGTCACTCGACCAACCGATGGAGTGGTCGATTGGCCAACTCAACGAATTGGTCGGTTGTTCGAGTGACTTGATCGACCAACGTTGGCTGATCGAGTGACTCAACCAAAGCCTAAAATACGGTTGTTTAATCGATTTGCGTGATAATTTTACGATACGGGAAAACATAAGTCAACCTAAATCGACGAACCATAAGGATTAGCCTAAAATTTTCCTACAATCGTAAACTAGGTTAATATTCAATTACGTAAATATAGTAGAAAATAAATAACTAACCCCCGCAAGCACGAACTTGTGGGAGTTGACTATGCCTTCTAGACTTCGAGTCTGTCGCCCACGGACGATTTACCTTGGTATGCGTGGTTTGCAGGCTATGCGTACACCCGAGGGTTTACCCAGTGCGTACCAAAAAGTTAGCGGCTGCGGGTTCCCTTGTTCATCAAAAAAATAAAAATAACTAACCCCGAAATGTAAAGGCGGTCCTTGATCCGCCTTATTTGTAAACCCGTAAAATCAAACCGAATCGGAGATGAAAAAAAAGTAAGCCGAAAAAATTAAAAATCTTCGACTTTTTTAAGAGATAAACAATTAAAGTGAAATGGTAAGTAGTGAAAAAAAATTAACCTTCCAAACACAAAAAGACGGTTTATATGAACTCAATTTTACTTTATTACAATAATAAAAAAAAAAAAACGGCTTTATTGTCAAGTTTAATAACCTAACCCGAGGCAAAGACGTCATTTAAGTTGAAGTAATTAATATTGACGCTACGAAGTAATCCCACCGATGGTAAAACTAATCCCCGAAGAAATCCAGAGTAGAAGGAGGAACACTCTGAAAGTCTCAAGTCTGAGAACTGTGAACCCTGACTTTGTTTGTGGGTGGAGGGAGCAACAATGGGGACGATGTCTGTCTCCCAACTCGATGATCAAACAGTTAGCAGCATGTCCATTGCAGCCGTCTTCTCTGATTTCGTACCTCTCCTTTTCGCCTTTTCATTCACTCCCTTTTTGTTCTTACTGCTGGAATTATTATTCCTACTAGTAGTTTTTACCCAATTTCCAATTTGTATTGCACGTTTTTCTTCCATGATTTCTAGGGTTTATGCCTTCTCATATCTGTTGCACCCTTTTTGTTGATTGAATTGTGCCATAAATTATGCATATTGATGCTATGAATGATAGTTTTAACGGGCAGAGTCTAAGTTTTGATTTTGTTACTTCATAATTGACACACGGGTAATTTTATACGGAGTATATGTGTTGAATATCCATTTTTTGTGCTGTTTGGGTGATTTTGATGCTAATAATTGAACAGATTGTTGGGTGCTTGTTATACCAGCTTAGGAAATTGATACTTCTAAGGAGTATTGAATTAGGGATGTCGCGCTTTTTAGGGAGTTAATGTTCGGGAATGATCATGGTTATATGCTTATTAGTGTCGTACAAGGTGTTTCTGGTTACGAGGTTGATGTTCGTTAGCTTAGGTTGTCGGGTCAATTTAATGAGTTCGCTGTATCTTGTGTTGGATCAACTTCCTTTATGTTGCTATTTTTTTTGTACTTGTACAATGTTTAGTGATGATTGCCTTGCAACTTCTCTTATACATGTGTTGTGGCGGTTTTTGTTCTTTGCTTCTTGGCTTGTTTGCATTGTCGATGTAGAACTTAGGTTTCTATACTTTGAACTTTTGACATAGTTGATAGTGGTCTACAATTGGGCTAACTTGGGGAACTTACTATGCAGTGTGATTTTATCTTGTGGTCTTTCTCTAGCTGGTGCTGAATACGTGACTTTTATTTCAGGGTGGAAACATAAATTCAATTGATTTTCATCGAACAAATGATCTCTTGGTTACAGCCAGCGATGATGATTCAATTCGGCTTTTCGACATTGTAAATGCCAAGTGAGCTTTCTATTTAAACAACCCACGTGCGTTTATATTTCACTTAATGTAGCTGTTGTGCCTAGTACCTGTCACTCATCTGTCGCCAGTAAGCCATGTCTAAGCTTAGCTAGGGTACTTCTACTTGGGTATTTGAACTTTAATAATTGTTTACCTGAGTAGTGTATCTTGATCCAGTTTGTTCCTTTGTGAGGGAAAGGATAATCTTTTAGCCACATACCACACAATTTTGACAATATATCAAACTTATTCTGTTCGGTTTCAAGTAGTCTTCCAGGTCTGGAGAATGTACGACTGTTGTCTGCATCACGTTTAGTACAGATTTTTTTTGTTGAAACTTGTTGCCAAATGTGACTTTAATGTAATTTTCGTAAGCCGCGGGATAGTGACCCTAAAAAATTGTACTAGTATACATTATACTAAATCTTACGATATGTTGAAAAGGTTACCCCATGGCCACACTCTCTTTTTACTCTGTACTGATCTTTATTAACCAGAAGCGGATTTAGGGTTCTTGTTTATCTTTTGTGTTTACTGTCATTGTTTTAAGAATATTTATAGTCTGTATGTCATGCTTTGCGTGCTGTCTGTTAAATGCTCGAACTAGTTGTTTCAGATCCTTTTATGATATTGAAATTGGTTCTTTCCTAGCAAATTGCTGTCTTTGTTATATTTATTGTTTTTTCATAGTTAGCATTCGTAAAAGAAACCATTGATGGGCCATTTAAGGAACTGAGTTGCTATCCACTTATATTTCATCAGAACTGAAAAGTGAAAACTACAACGAGTTATTGAGCCTATTTGCTTTTCTTTTTTTCTTCTCACAGACTTTTGAAGACCACATATCATAAGAAACATGGAGCTGACCGGATATGCTTCACCCACCATCCTAGTTCGTTGATTTGCTCCTCAAAATATAATGTAGATTCAACTGGAGGTGAATTTTTGTTACTTCACTTAATAGTTATCACGATTCATCTTATACTGGCTATCCCGATGTCCTGAGTATTGTGTTGATTCTTCTGTTTACTTTTGTGTTGCAGAATCCCTTCGGTACCTTTCAATGTATGACAATAGATGTCTTCGTTACTTCAAGGGACATAAGGAAAGGTTTGGGGATACTCATTCTTTACTTTAAATCTTTAATTGCTGCACTTAAAACATTGTTTTCTATTTTTACATCTGTCTTGACTTTTGAGTACTCAATTGATATTACCTTTCTAATCTAAGAGGATGCACTGAAACCCAAATGTCTGTTGCTGGAATTAAACTCGTAATGCAGTTTGATGATGCATTTGTATCGCTTTCTTATAGGTTATATCTCTCACTCGTCTTCTTGCAGGATTGTTTCCTTGTGCATGTCACCCATAAATGACAGCTTCATGTCAGGTTCCCTTGACCATAGTGTAAGGATATGGGATCTTCGAGTAAACGCGTGCCAGGTTGGTTGGCTTCTTACATCTGATGTAGTTATAAAAATGTATGTTTACTGAGTAGGGACAGCTAAAACATAATACAGAGTAATACCAAATTGCTGTCATCCTGTTACTACTGGTGTGTATGCTGTGGCCTGTGGTAGTGCAGAATGATGCTATATTGATTTGATTGTAGGACTGTTGAATCGTTTGAATTTTACTGGATCAAAATACACTTGAACAGCCAAAGTTGAACAATCACCCTTCACCTTCTCATTTGATTGCTTTCAAAATTGAATAAATGGACACAATTGTTGCTAAGTTTATGCCATAGTTCGTTGTGGTTTTGTTTGAAGAACTAGATGAGATCTTAAAGTTACAACTTCCTGTTCGAATCGTAATTGCCATGTGGAAGACAATACACCATTATGTTGATTAGTGTTTATAATATTGTTGTTTAAAGGAAAAATTACAAAATACCACCATAAAGTTAACGTATTTTACAAATTACCACCATGTATTTTGTTTTTTACAAATTACCACCTATATTCCTCTGTATATTTCAAAATCTCACCGTATTTCATTTCCGAACAATCATTTAACTTGATTCCCGAGTTATTTAGTAAATAAACTAAATAATGACAAATTTACCCCTATATTTTTTCCAACCAAAAACAGTATCATCAACTCCATCACCATCTCACATCATAATCATCAATTCATCACGCATCATAATCACCATCTTCAAAAAAAACCCCAATAATTCTTTATCATCCATCAAGTACCATCACCAGTTCAACACTCAAACATGAACTAGCCATCATTAGAATCGGATTAAAATCTCCATCCTCAAACCCTAACTTTAATACATCTCCGACAAGCACCGTAGATCTGGCCGGCTGTTTGTACGGATTGGTGGCTAGGGAGAGGAAGCTAGGGGTGGCTGATAGTGGTCTGGGTTGCGACTCGCTCGTGGGTCGGGGCAAGGTGGCGCTAAGGGTGTTGCACAAGGAGAAGGAGAGAACTGTGGTGGAATGGGATTGAAGCAAGGGAGGTGCGTTTTTTTATGGTGGACTGAGGAGGTGGTTAGTGTCCATGGAGTTTGGTTAAATTCGGGTCAATGTAGAATGATTGTGGGTTCTTGAGTTGGGTGGTGGTGGATGATGCTTGATGTCTTGCTTGATTTGGGTCAATGAAAAACGATGCTTGATGTCTTGATGATGATTGAATTATTGGGAGGTTGGAGGTTGGTGATGATGATAGTGATGAATGATGAATGATGAACATGGTGGTGATGATTTTGGTTCCGTATGTATTGAGCTTAGGCTAGGGGCATTTTCGATTAGAAAAAAAAAATACTCCATAAGGTTAATTTTGTCATCTTATCGTTTACTTTACTTAATAAGTCGGGAATCAAGTTAAATGATTGTTCGGAAATGAAATACGGTGGGATTTTGAAATATACGGAGTAATCTAGGTGGTAATTTGTAAAAAACAAAATACATGGTGGTAATTTGTACAATACGGTAACTCCATGGTGGTATTTTGTAATTTTTCCTTGTTTAAATTGAGAAGTTTCTTCTAAATTATGTTGATCCCTATGAGCGATTGGCGAGCGTTCAAGGGCCAAAAGCCAACTCGGGCACCTGAGAATAGGCATAAGCCGCATAACTGAGTCCCTTGCCTATTAAAGAATGTTTTACTATAGTTTTCATTAGTGCTAGAAGTCTCGTCTTCTTCTGTGGTACAGTGGTACTCACAGTATGAGCTTCACATAACATACTCTTGATGAATATGCTGTTTTTACAATATTTCTTCCCTCACCTAGCTGGCTAGCTCAATGCACCAGAAAACATACTGTCGGCGCATCCCCTTTTTTTTTCTTTTTTTTTTAGTTCTTTTCTTGATCAATCTAATCGAGTGTCGTTGATCTCTGGAGCACAGCACACATCGAACTGGTTCATGGATGTAGTTATGAATATCTGTTAGCTGTTTCTCCTATAATATTATCTCGTGTTTTGGTTTACCCCCGAAAAAGCCTTATACGAAGAAATAAACTTATTGTGTTTCACCGATTGTTTCAGCTTCATTGCCAATACTAATTTTGTACTATCATTTTTCTTAGGGGATTTTACGCCTACGTGGAAGACCAGCAGTTGCATATGACCAGCAAGGCCTTGTATTTGCTGTTGCAATGGAAGGAGGTGCTGTCAAACTGTTCGATTCACGCTCTTATGATAAGGTATGATATTAATAAATTTAACTAAAGGTAAAATGGGGAGTTGACTATTTTTACTTACTATATTTGGCAAGCGGACAATTAAGTGGGATATGCATATAAGGAAAAAGGGACAGTAAAATTGGGATGATGGGAGTATCAATGAGCCATCTTAACTTTCTCATATCCCCTTTTTTTCTTCGCTGTTCATTCAAATTGAATTTGCAGGGTCCTTTTGATACCTTTTTAGTTGGTGGCGATACTGCAGAGGTTTGTGACATGAAATTCAGTAATGACGGAAAATCAATGCTCCTCACAACCACAAACAATCATGTGTATGTTCTTGATGCGTATGCCGGTGAGAAGGTTAGCTTAATGTTAAAAAGTTTCTGTTGAAATGGTGTATATATAATGCAAACTAGTTTCCGGCCAGGGAACAGTTAATCTACTAGGAATTTTTTTTTTGATAAAAGATCTGTTATCATGCAGCGCTGTGGCTTTAGTTTAGAGTCATCTCAAAACACAAACATAGAAGCGACATTCACTCCTGATGGTCAGTACGTTGTCTCAGGTATGTGAGACTATACTGTTGTTTTCGTTGATATTTTACAATTCCAAATTGAGTGCGTATATCTTCATGTGTTTCGTTTGTAACTTAAACCCATGTATTTCAAGGTTAATGTTTGCTTTTCCACGTCAGGCTCGGGTGATGGAAGCATGCATGCATGGAACATCAACATGAGAAGTGAGGTAGATTTTCTTAACCAAACTCCTAGTTTCTGATTTTTCTTCCAGTCAATCTTTTTTGCATTAAAATTAGAAGATTTTCATCTTTTTTCCTTTCTTTTTCGCTGGCTTTAAATTCCCTTTTTAACGGGGGGCTTGAGGAGTGATCTGATGCCTGAAGCTTTTAACATACAACAATTCCTGATTTAAAACATAAAACATTTGAGTCTTCTCTTTGTCTTATTGTAAAGACTCGGATTAATGTTTGTGGTCTTCATTCAACATCAAGCAAAGGCTGTACGAATTGAATTCTCTCTTTGCCTCTCGTTACCATATGGTGGTTGCCTGGTCCTTGCTTTGTTTTGTTTGTTTGTTTTACTATCGTTTTTTTCTTTTTGGTTGTGCTTATCGCTTGTACATCTACTCTAGTTAGAAGTTTGGCTTTGCGCCTTTATAATTACACACCGGAGAAAAGAAATGAGAAGATAGCCAGATGATCAGTTGCTCACAGTATTATATTTCTGTCTAGTGTGAAAAAATTGCTATGAGTACTTGCCGTGATTTTTCATCCTGTTTTTCACTTAAGGTCCAAGCGTTGCTTCAATACCACTAGAACAGGCTGTGCACATGAAACAACCCTTACGCTTACCTGTTGTTTTTACCGTCTTTTTTTCTCTCCTAAGTTTGGGTAAGGTTTTATGTTAAAACACAGACCCTACCAGCGATGACCACTTCTTTTCACATGTCGTTTGAGAAGTCGAAATGAAAGAACATGTGATCCCAGACATGATAGACAGTGATCTCACAATTTGGCTTACTTCTTTGATAGGTAGCACGTTGGAACAGCAATATTGGTGTACCGTCATGCTTGAAGTGGGCCCCACGGCGAGTCATGTTTGCAGCTGCTTCGAACGTGCTTACGTTCTGGATACCTGACCGTGCAAAACTCACAGGGGAGCACAATGGCAGGGATGCTACTGATGCCGCACCCAAAACTTGAAATACATCCACTCGATGCAGACCAACTTAGATTTCATTGCAACTATCTCAAATCGCTGCATTTGGTGTGTCTGATACGGACTTACAAGCACATTGCTTATTTATCTAGGCACGACTCCATGAGCAGCGGGATATGAGGGAGTCCGGTGGCGCAAGAGGAAACCAGATAGTCTGCGAGGCGCGATTTTGATACCACAGGTAGTGTTTGGATAGCAGCATGTACACGCTGGACGAATATGCTCCTTTTTTACCCTTAAAAAACCATTATAAGCTTCACCAAGTAAATTATTACTGAAGATGTCTTAGCGTAGTGATTATTTTTAACGATGGTTATGTTGAAATATGGAGTAATGTATTGCCTCTGCGACTATTTAACGTTGGAATGATTTATGTTAGTCGACCCTAGATTTTTTTTGGGGATGTTGTAACTCTCTGGATCACTCTTTTGTGCAAAATATCAAGTGACTAAAGTTACTTCAAAAGTTTGAAATTGTAGAGGCGTCAATCATCGAAATTATTACTCATACTGTATTATTATTCACATGGTGTAATTTAGAGTAGAGAGGAAATTTGGGTGAGGTCTCTTTCTTGTTGCTAAATGTTGCACTACAAGGAAGCTTCTTTAATGTGACAGATGAAAAGGAATACTCCCCCGATTCTTTAGGTTCGCAACATATTCTATATTTGTCAAATTCATTAGGTTTGCTATATTTCCAATTTGGGCTTTATTTTTCTTATGAAATGACCAACATACCCTTCACTTTTCATTATTATATTCCAAAATATCCACTAACTTTTTACCTATCTAACTTTTTCCATTATTATATTTTTTATTCTAACAATAACATCACTCATAAGTGGTCCACACTTACTATTCTTATTTTTGGTGTGAATAGTAAATATTGCGAACCTAAAGAATCGGAGGGAGTAATACCCAACATAACAATATTACCTATAACTTCCTTAATTCTCCACCATGCTTTAACTAGAGTTTAGAGTTTGAGCTCTAAAAATGTACTCCGTATTAGTCTTAAAATCTATAAGGGGCTGTTTGGTTCGCGAAAAGGGTATATATGGTGTGGGAATTAGGAATGAAATAATGGTGGTATCGGGTTGGAATTTGATTCCTAATACGTGTGTTTGGTAATACACAAAAAATTATATAATATTAACTTTTTTAATTTTAGCACAAAAAAATACTCGTAATAAAATAAATTTCAATAAAAAATCTCATTATTGATAGTATAAAACCTCGAGTTAAATTAATAAAATTTTTAGATATAATACGGAGTACTATTTTTTTAGTATTTTAAATTATTATTTTCGATAAAATATTTCAGTCGTAATATTTCAAAAAAAAAATTGCAATAATTGAGGTATGGGTATCAACGTCACAATCATATACCTTGGAGTATGAGTTTGGTTCATTCTAATATAAACCCATACCTCATGCCTATATTAAGCGAACCAAAAGACCCTTAAGAGAGATTTTGACCACCCGAATAACCCAGTCCGAATCCGAGTCGATACGCGATCTGAAAATTCTGATTTGACAACACCTAACTCGAAACTTACCCGAATATAGTAAAAATAACAAACCCAAAAATGATACAATCGGCCCGATTTTTCTGACTCGACTCGGAATTGATCCGATTTGATCCGATTCGGTTGACATGTTTACAAGGTCTAGTATCACTAGACGTTAAGGTGGGTGAATATTCTTTAGAATAAACTTGAAAATCCGTGGTCATTAACAATTTAACATCTCACAAATACTAATTGGATTTTACTTCCTAGACTTGGGGAAGCTAAGTATCCTAGCTAGCTCCCATGCTCTTTATTTCACTTAGATTTTTGGACCACCAACCATATCCACACATGCTTTGTTTTGTTTGATCTCAAACTCTCAATTATTTCAATTCTCTTTAAATCAATTCAAAAGAACGGGGTCTAACCCAGTTAACGTAACCCTTATTGATGGAGTCAATAGTAATTATTGTGATATATATACATAGTATGAAAGAGACATGAACGGTGGTCTGATAACGAGACCAAAAAAATAAGGGTCCTTGTAGTAGAAATTAACACAAGTATAGATTGTGTCCCCCTCTAATGCCAACTTAATTGACACCACAAAAGGAGTTGGCATTTCCAAATTTTATATGTTGCTCAATCATGGACCAATATTCACTTTAAAAGTTTTTTTTTTTTTCTTCCTATTTTCACTTTGCAATTACTCCATCCGTCTCAGCCAATTGTATTACAAATAATACTGCGTAAGTCTATATATAGTAAAATCATACAACCATCACTTCCATGTCTACTAAACTTCACAAGTGCAAACATAAAAAAAAACAAGTCTGATTTCAAAATGTCAAGCAACTTTATTTTTAATGACTCCATAGCTAACAAAGATTCGGTAATATTTTATTCATCTTATTTTACGTATGACATATCTTTATTTTTATTACGGACATGTTAAATTTAAGACTTAATATAAGAGGCATGATAAAAAAAAAAACTAAATTAATTTTTAACCTAGGGTAACATTTAAGAGGCATGCACGTACACAAGATAAGTAGGGCAAGCTAGGATGATTGTGATTTGTGAAGGAGAGACATGTATCACATGAGTCCACGGCTACTTGCCTCGCTACGTACCTTGTTTTGATATCTTATATATTCCACTTATTAGTTATATATAACTAATCACCGACAAAGTTATATATCACACGTGATGTTTATAATTTAGGGTTTGAATCTGATAAGAAATTAGGAATACATCTAACATAAAATTTATATTACGTATAAAATAAGATGCTCTCTTTATCATCGTATCGTTAATAAGAGATCTCATATATGTGATTTTTAGAATTTTTTTTTCTTATTATTACGTTTCATACTAAGATGAGACGATCTCTCATAAAATTGATTGAAAAGTTCATACGGAATATTAGTTTTCCTAATTTTTGAATTCTGTAAACTACTACGAGTAAACTATTACTTACACTTGAGAACCCAAACCCAAACTAACTATTGATAAATGTAGATATAAGGACTCAAACTATATAGATGATGAGAGCTAGCTGAGGACCTCATTCACTTTTCCATTATCCTCTTTTCCGTTGCTGCTTCTATATCTGAAACTGACCCGATCTGAATTTCACCTTATATATCTTTATTCTATCTAAAAACTCGATCATTTGTTCAAATTGAGATATTATAATTAGCGGGAAAATAGGACATACTCGTTCAAACTGGAATATTATTAGATGATTCAAAAAACGACGACGTTAGTTCTCATTTAGCAATGCAGCGCAACAAGACTATCTAGCTGAACTTAGACAATAATACAACTATACCGAACATGTTTTAGCCTAATATATATGTAGTTAATACTAGGTACCCTGAACAATAGGTCTCACTCAGGTTCAAATCTCATCTCCCTAGCTATATTATAATGTGACTAAGTACGTTATTCGTTATTACAAGATGACATTACAGTACATACGATGCACGCACCAACTTTCCTTATTATATTAATTATTTAATGTTTTAAAGTTGCTTCTACAGTAATAAATTAGATTAAGAAAACAATGTTTTTAATTTAAAGAAAAAGGGAAGATTTATGCAAAACAAGGAATGTTAGTTATTATTAGATGGAAAAGTGGTTGAGGTCCTATAATAACATCACCTCTTCTATGAAATTGAGGTCCTCAAGTAATAATGTTATTATAGTGTACTCCTAGTTAACTACTACGAGTGAGTACTAGTAGTAGTCATTAGTGTACGTACTGTGATACCTAACATTATTAAAAACATTTTATATCCTTTATACTGTAGACTGTAGTAATACCTTGTTGGCTTGTCTCAAATCCATTTCAAATATAATTACCCGTTTGAGTATTTCGGGTCTATTAAACTCTATAAGACCAGAATTCCAGTTCCACCACTAGTCCACTACTATATTTAACTTCTCCATAATGCTATTTTTTGTACTAGAATGAATTATTAGTAACCTTTTCAATATATAATGCATGAACCTAAATATATACACAAAAACTTATATGAGACCGTCTCACGATAATTTATCGTGAGACGGCTCATATAAGAGGTGGTTACTAAATTTGTAACCACCCCTTATATACCCATGTGAGAGGTCTCACGATAAAATTATCGTGAGACGGTCTCACATGAGAGTTACTAAAATATATATTTAGTCTTATACTCCTTCCGGACACTATTTTTTTGCCCAATTTTATTAAAATACTCCTCACAAATAATGAGGTAATGAGGCAAAAAAATAGTGTCCGGAAGGAATATTTAAATTTTATAAATTTGACTAAATATAGCTGAGATAAGACAAATTTTCCTTGATAGATTAAAGGAATATTATAGCCAATTAAGAACACTGAAGTCATTTCACCCCATTAAATTGATGAGTTTTAATTCCCTCTCTTTTAGGAAAAAGGTTGAATCTATGATAGCGGAGTTCAAGAACGCGGAAGACGATCAGTACCGCAACTTTCATTATATGGTATCTCGCTCAATTTATGTCAGACTGTTGGCTACAATCAGTTAGATGAAATTGATTCTCTTCAAAACATTGGAAGATCCGAAGCCCCTCTTGTGAAAAACTGTATCATTAAACAACGATATGTTGAAAGAGGGTGTGCAAAAGCGGAGATCAAAATCATAGTGATAGATCTTTGGTTTAATAAGAACTTATTTTACTCAAATTTTATAATATTGTATTTGTTCAATTTTGATATAGGTTATAGATGTTATGTGACTTTTAATTTTATTAATGAAATGATTTTTTCGCTCAATAAAATAACGAAGAAGTCATATAAGCCACCACTCCTATAAATGAGTGCTACATACAAACAATCTCCAATTCAAGCAACAATAAACATTTCATCATTTATTCATTGCTTATTCTCTTGATCTTCTTATCACTCTCTCCCTACTTATCAAAACTTCAAAATATGAATACCAATAATCAACTAAATCAAATTCACCAAAAAAATCACTCATCAAACCAAAAAGAATATGAAAATGATGGGACTAATAATAATAATAATAATAATAATAATAATAATGATATGATCAACTCTTTAATCCCTTCTTCAATAATTTACACAAAACAAAACTCGTGTTACACATCGATCCTCAACTCCCACATCCGAAACCTTCGATTCATGACACCAACGACACCGAAGCCAGTTTCCATAATCACTCCTCTCCATGCAACCCACGTACAAGGTGCGATAACGTGGGCCAAACGCAACCGTCTTCAAATGAAGATCCGAAGTGGTGGTCACGACTATGAGGGTTTATCCTACGTATCAACCACCCCTTTCTTCATCCTCGACATGTTTAACCTTCGATCTGTCGAGGTTAATGTCGAGGACGAGACTGCATGGGTTCATGCAGGTGCAATCCTAGGAGAATTCATATATAATATTGCTAGGGTTAGCAATGTGCTAGGGTTTCCTGCAGGGGTTTGCCCTAGTGTTGGTGTAGGAGGTCATTTTAGTGGGGCCGGGTATGGGAATATGATGAGGAAGTACGGTCTTACGATAGATAATGTCATCGATGCTGAAATCGTTGACGTTAATGGTAAGTTGCTAAATAGGGAAAGTATGGGTGAAGAGTTGTTTTGGGCTATAAGAGGTGGTGGAGGTGCTAGTTTTGGTGTTATTGTTTCTTATAAGGTTAAATTGGTTAGGGTTCCGGAAATTGTGACGGTTTTTAGGGTTTCGAGGACTCTTGAGGAGAATGGTCTCGATATTGTGCTTCAATGGCAAGAGATTGCGAGCTCGATTGATGATGATCTCTTTATAAGGTTAACTTTGGACGTTGTTGACGGAATTGATGAAGGGAAAAAGACGGTTCGAGCAACGTTTATTACTTTGTTCTTAGGAGAGTCTAAGAGGCTTCTTCCTTTGATGGAAGAACATTTTCCAAAACTTGGATTGTTAGAATCGGATTGTCACGAAGTTAGTTGGGTCGAGTCAGTTCTGTTCTGGGCCGATTATGATCCAATTGTTACCCCGATGGAGGTTCTCCTCGAAAGAACCCCTACAAAACTATCCCACTTAACAAGAAAGTCAGACTATGTACGTGACCTGATCTCAAAAGAAGGGTTCGAGTTCATATTCTCCAAAATGATCGAGCTTGAAACCCCGAGACTAACCTTTAACCCATATGGAGGAAAAATGAGTGAAATTGGTGTGGGTGAAACTCCTTTCCCACATAGAAAAGGTAACTTGTTTAAGATCCAATACTTGGCAAATTGGGATGAAGAAGGTGAAGAAAAGGAGAAATATTACATGGGTTTGGTAAGAAAACTTTATGGTTATATGACACCCTATGTTACGAAGTACCCAAGGCAAGCTTACTATAACTATAGGGACCTTGACTTGGGGGTAAATCAAGATGAGGGCAGTAAAAAAAGTTACTTGGAAGGGAGAAAGTATGGAGTTCAGTATTTCATGAGTAATTTTGATAAGTTGGTGAAGGTTAAGACCATTGTGGATCCTCATAACTTCTTCAAGAATGAGCAAAGTATTCCCGTTTTTCATGTGTGATAGATATGATTGAAGTATTCTGTATGTACTACTATTATTATGTGTAAAATTACTGTGTAGTAACTTTGTTTTGTGCTTAAATAACGTACAGTACATAGTATTAAAATCACAATTCAAGTTCTCATGTAAAACGGATTCACAATATATTTATCGTGAGATTTATTATATGTAATTATAATATTTTATTAATTTATATATTATGTATTTTTTTTCCCCTTACTTGACAGTGTAAGACAGTCTATCGCGAGAGACGGATTGTTATAAGATACTCTGTATAAAAATGGATGCATGGGTGTAGGTACGTATGTACTCCCTCCGTATCTATATGTTCGTCCACTTTGTTTAATAAATGGGTGGAGTATTATATTGAAAGTTGACGAATATATTGATACGAAGGTATGTAAATCATAGACATCTGATACAGAATGGAGCATATCTAGAGTTGTTATAGCATAGAGGGTTATGGGCTTATGGCCATATCATATGTATGCCCATATGCAAACAAGAAGACATCTAGTATCAATTACTACTATAATCTTTTAAATTTGATTTTAGCCATACGCCCATATACTTCTATCATTTTTTTTCCTCCTTCCTCGCCTTTTATATTCCATATTTTCCTCATTATAATCTTTTAAGTTTGATTTTAATAAAGTTAGTATAAGAAAACATTTAGGAAGCGTTTGGTTACGAGGTTATAGAAAAAAAAAATCAACATTTTTCATTCCCTACGGAGTTGTTTGTGTTTTTCGTCAAAAAACAGTCGCGCTCTTGACCGAAGTTCACTGCTTTTGACAATAGCAAAAAAACCGATCGATTTTGAAGGTTATTATCCACATTTTTTCGGCTTTTTGGGTCTCCGAATAAGATGGCATGATATTCGCGCTAGACAAATTCCACACCAAATACAATGCCTCGCTGTAATGTGAGGGTCATTTAGATTTCTATTGAAACTTTTAAAAGTCATAAAATTGTCTTTTAAGACGTGTCGAAATCAATCGAAAAAGACTCTATACTTCATTTTATAACGTGTTAGACGGTTCTAATAAACATTATTAGACATTCTATTTCAATCAACAAATTTTCGTCAAAAAACAGTCGCGCTCTTGACCGATGTTCACTGCTTTTGAAAATAGCAAAAAAATGATCGATTTTGAAGGTTACTATCCACGTTTTTCGGTCAGTTGGGTTCTGGAATAAGGTGGCACAATATTCGCGCAAGACAAACTACACACCAAATACAATGCTCCAGTGTAATGTGAGGGTCATTAGGATTTCTATTGAGACTTTTATAAATCATAAAATTGTCTTTTAAGACGTGTCGAAATCAGTCGAAACAAGTTCTATATTTCATTTTATATCGTGTTAAAGAGTTCTAATAATCATTATTAGTCATTCTATTTCTATCGACAAGTTTCCTTCAAAAAGCAGTCGCGCTTTTGACCAACGTTCACTGCTTTTGACAAAAGCAAAAAATGATCGATTTTGAAGGTTATTATCCACGTTTTTTCGGCTTTTTGGGTCTCCGAATAAGATGGCGTAATATTCGCGTTAGACAAATTCCACACCAAATACAATGCCCCACTGTAATGTGAAGATCATTTGTATTTCTATTGAGACTTTTAAAAGTCATAATAAAATGTCTTTTAAGACGTATCGAAATTAGTCGAAATAAGCTCTATACTTCATTTTATATCGTGTTAGAGAATTCTAATAATCACTATTAGACATTCTGTTTCTATCGACAAGTTTCCTCCAAAAAACAGTCGAGCTTTTCACTGACTTTCACTACTTTTGACGATAGCAAAAAACAATTGATTTGAAGGTTCTTATCCACGTTTTTTCGGCCTTTTGGGTCCCGAAATAAAATGGTTCCAAATTCACGCCAAACAAACCCCACACCAAATGAAATGTCCCGGTGTAATATGCGGGTCATTTGGTTTTAAACCGGAACCTTTAAGAGTCATAATAATATCGTTTGAGAGGTGTCGGAATGAGTCAAAACATGAGTTATATTCCATTTTATATCGTGTTAGAGGGTTCGAATAATCATTATTGGGAATTCTACTCCTATCGACAAGTTTTCGTCAAAAAACATTCGCGTTTAGATCAACATTCCCTGTTTACGAAAAATTGCAAAAAATGATCGATTTTGAAGGTTTTTTTTTTTTTTTTTTTTTTTTTTGATGAATGGTAAGTATGTATTAAAAAATATGGATCAATGTACACACTATATGACTACATCAAATTATGTAGCCACCTAGAGTCTCTAGCCCGGATCGGGTATTTAATCTTATCCATAATTCTATGTCGTACATCCGTTTTAATCATTTTGACGATATTATGAGGTCGTTGAACCGAGCCTTCAATTCTACACAAATTTCGTTGTCTCCAGACATGGTAAATCATGGCATTGACCATAGCGCGTAAAATATTACACTGAAGTTTCGAGCCCCGCATCTTGCACGCCCATTTCAGGGTATCACTCTTCGGAATCGGCTTCCTAACCCACAGGCTTAGTTCCTCAACAATCTTGCCACTCCACCTACATCCAAAGAATAAGTGTTCCAAGCCTTCTTCCTGATCCTCACAAATATAGCATCGATCTGATTCAGCCACACCATATCTAACCAAATTAATCCTAGTGTTTAGAGCCCGCCTAAAGACAAGCCAAGAAATGAAGCTGTGTTTAGGGGCACTCCAACCACTCCAAACTAGCCGAGCCCAAGGAACCTTCGGTTTGTGAGATCGACTTTCCTCGTAACCCCCAGAAACCGTGTAGTAATTACACGAACCATGCCAGAGTCCATTAGCATACAAGTGCTTTATTTTTTCCTTAGCCTGACAAACCTTCCGCCAAGCCCAGGTAACATCCGTGTTAAGCTGATAATCCCTCCAATCTCGCCCCTTAAGATAGATGCTACTAACCCACCGAACCCACAGACGATCCGGTTGGTCAAACACCCAAGATGCAAGTTTAGCCACCGCAGCCTGATTCCAAGCACAAAGGTCTCTAATTCCCAAGCCCCCTTCCAATTTTGGATAACATATTTTCTCCAAGCTCACTAACGCCCGATTATTCCCTTCCACCCCCCAGTCCAAAGAAACCCCCGGCACAGTGAGATTATTCTATTCATGACATACTTCGGGATGATGAAAACCATGGCCCAGTAATTATGAAGTTGGGATAACACAGACTGGACCAAGGTCAGCCTGCCCGCATAAGAGAGCTTCCTAGCACCGATCCCCGTAATACGCGTGACTATGCGTGCAAGCAAAGTCTCACATTCACTTTTGCCAAGCCGAGTACACTGAATAGGCAAACCCAGATATCGAAATGGCAACGTACCTTCAACACAGCCAGAAAATTGCAAAATAGCAGCTTTCTTATCCTCAGCAACTCCAGCAAAATAAGCATGGGATTTGCCGACACTTATATTAAGCCCCGATGCCCTGCTAAAAGAGGCAAAAGCTCTCCACAAAAAAGTCATCGACTCAGGGTCCCCTTTACAAAAAAGAAGCAGATCATCAGCAAACAGAAGATGTGTTATCAACGTTTTTTCGGCCTTTTGGGTCCCGAAATAAAATGGTTCTAAATTCGTGCCAAACAAACCCCAGACCAAATGAAATGTCCCGGTGTAATATGAGGATCATTAGGTTTTAAAAAGAGACCTTTTAGAGTCATAATAATATCGTTCGAGAGGTGTCGGAATCAGTCGAAACATGAGTTATATTCCATTTCATAGCGTGGCAGAGGGTTCGAATAATCATTATTAGGCATTCTACTCCTATCGACAAGTTTTTTTTAAAATCATTTACGTTTAGATCAACTTTCCCCGTTTACGAAAAATAGCAAAAAATGATCGAGTTTGAAGTTTTTTTTTTTGTGAAATGTAAGTATATATTAATCAAATAATCATTTACACAAGAATATGACTACATCAAATTACGTAGCCATCTAGCGTCTTTAGCCTTTAAAGGATATCTGATCTTACACATTATTCTATTGCGCACATCCATTTTAATCAGCTTCACAACATACTCCGGTTGTTGGACCATTCCCTCAATTCTGCACGAATTCCTCTGTCTCCACACATAATAAATGGTGGTCGTGATCACAGCCCGTAACACCTTGCATTGCAGCTTACTTCCTCTTATTTTGGTCGTCCAGGTCAGCCCGTCACATTTCGGGATACTTTTTTTTACCCAACCACAAAGTATGTCAACCACCCGAGAACTCCAGCTGCACCCAAAAAATAGATGCTCTACAGTCTCAATCTGTGATTCACATAAATAGCACAGGTCTGAGTCTGCCACACCAAACCTCAAAAGTTTATTCCGGGTGTTTAGAGCGCCCCGAAAGACCAGCCAAGAGATAAAGCTATGTCTGGGGACATTCCAACCATTCCACACCAGCCTTACCCACTCCACTCGCGGTTTTCGATTCCGGAGATCGTCGTAGGCCCTAGCAATCGAGTACACTGGGAGCGAACCATGCCACAGCCCATTCTCGAACATATGCTTAATCTTGTCTTTAGCCTGACACACCTTTCTCCAAGTCCAGGTGACATCAGTGTTAGGCTGATACTCACCCCAATCAACTCTCTTCAGGTAAATACAATTAACTCACCAGACCCACAGTCTATCAGGCTGATCAAACACCCACGAGGCCAACTTCGCCACCGCAACCTCATTCCAAGTGATTAGATCCCTGAGACCAAGCCCGCCTTCATCCTTGGGATAGCAAATTTTCTCCCAACTTACAAGAGCTCGACTAGATCCTTCTGTACCACCATCCCAGAGGAAGTTGCGACACAAAGAGCTAATGCGAGCCATCACATATTTAGGGATAATGAAAATCATGGCCCAATAATTATGCAGCTGAGACAGCACAGACTGAACCAACGTCAGCCTGCCTGCATAAGATAGACGTCGTGCGCCTATACTCGAAATCCTCGCCACAATCCGCGCTAGTAACTTCTCACAATCTCCTCGACCAATTTGGGTACACTGAATGGGCACTCCAAGGTATCGAAAAGGTAAAGAACCCTCAACACAGCCAGAAAAAAGCAATATCTCGGCCTTCCTGTCATCATCAACACCTGCAAAATAGGCGTGAGACTTACCCAAGCTGATTGTCAAGCCCGACGCCCGGCTGAACTTATCAAACGCTCTCCACAAGTATTTCATCGAGTCGATATCCCCTTTACAAAACAGTAGCAAATCATCTGCAAACATCAGGTGCGTAAGCTTCAATGGAGCACACCGCGGATGATACCTAAACTTCTTATCAACCGTGCCATTATCCAAAATGCGCGAAAAATATTCCATGCAGATCGTGAATAGCAAGGTGACATTGGGTCCCCTTGTCTCAACCCCCTTTTTCCACGAAAGAAACCAAAATTGTCTCCATTCGCACAAAGTGTGAACGAGACCGATTTCACACATTCCATAATTAGCCTGCAGAAATGTGGAGGGAAATCCAAAGCCTGCAACATCTGCTCCACAAAACTCCACTCCACACTGTCATAAGCCTTGTGGATGTCCACCTTAAATAAGCAACGAGGCGAGATATGGCTTCGTCTATACATTTTAATCAAGTCTTGGCAAATTAAAACATTCTCAACAATGCTCCTTCCCTCAATAAAACCCCCTTGAGTAGGAGATATTATGTCAGGCAAAACCCGTGCTAGTCTCGTACAAATAATTTTGGCAATACATTTATATAAGACATTGCAACAAGCGATTGGCCTGAATTCTTTCACATTATTCGGCCTGTCAACTTTCGGGATCAAAGAGATATTAGCACAGTTTATCTGTTTAAGCAATTTACCTGAAATGAAGAAATCTTTGACAGCAGCCACTACATCTTTCCCGACAATCTCCCAAGCATCAATAAAAAATTGGCTTGAGTAACCATCCGGTCCCGGAGCCTTATCACGAGGAATACTGAAAATCGCACGCTTAACCTCGTCCTCAGTAACAGACGCAGTCAGCCACTCCTTATGCTGCTCCGAGCATGTCTTGCCTCGACGCACAATACCCAAGTTAATCGGCTTCACCACACAAGACTCACCGAGGAGAGCCGAGTAGTACCCGAGAAATGCATCCTCAATCGAAGCGTTGTCCCCACACGGACGTCCCTCAGCATCACAAATGCTCGTAATAGCGTTACGAGCTCTTCGAGCCCTCAACAAACCATGAAAATAAGCGGAATTCACGTCCCCATCTCTAACCCATTTCTTCTTTGCCTTCTGACTCCAAAACTCCGCCCGGGCAGCCTGTAACACACGAACTGTGTCGTTCAATTCGGCCTCCTCCCGAAGAATATCAGGCGCTCGATCAGCTCTAATTCGATTTTGTACGTTAGTAAGCTTCAGCTCAGCCTGCTCACATTTGTTCTCATATATCTGCAAAACAACTCGAATTTAATTCTTTAAGTGGCTTCTTAAGATTCTTAAGTTTCCTTACCACCCGGTACATTGGCGTCCCAACTATCGACTCACCCCACACCGTATTCACACAAGCCCCGAACTCCTTAGCTTTACTCCACATATTCATATATTTGAAAGACCGATTCTTTCTCGCCGTTGGATTTTCTAATTGCACCACACAAGGACAATGATCAAAGGTGTCCTCCGGCAAGAAATTCGCAAAACATTCCGGGAATAGTCTCACAAAATCATCATTAACCAAACACCTGTCAATGCGACTGAAGACTCTGGTTTCTGTATTCTTGTGTTTGTTATTCCAAGTAAACCACGAGCCACATGCCCGGATATCACTTACCTCACATTTCGCTATACAATCTCGAAACTGGATCATCTCCTCATCCGAAGAAATGCCCCCCAGCCGTTCTCGAGGTTCAATCACACAATTAAAGTCACCCATAATAATCCAAGGCCCCATCGCGGCGTAGGATTCTAACTTTCGCAACAGTTCGGTTCGCTCAGCCACACCATTAAAAGCATAAACTAAAGTAAGAAAGTATTCCTTACCCGCGTTCAACTTCACTTTCACATGAATGCTCTGATTACTGTACTCCAGGATCGATAAGTTGACTCTTGAATGTTTCCACAAAAGCCAAACACGGCCCCCATCATGACAATGATTATTCGTCGTTATGCTCCATTCATAGAACATGTTCTGATGAACTTTCGCATAAGCTTTATTCTTTATTTTAGTCTCAAGAAGACCACACACATCAATATCTTGCTTCCTAATGAACTCACTAATTGTACGTTGCTTATTTATGTTACACATGCCCCATACATTCCAAGCCCCGATGTTATGCACTTCCATGGATAACAATTTCCATCCCAACTCCTTCCTTTTCTCCACCCTCCTCGTTTCTCGTATTGCCCCCCACTATCTCCGCAAAAGTATCCCCTTTGCTCCCACTCGCATAGGTTCTCGTGGCCAACCTAGAAGTATCCGTCTTAGCCAGTGGCGGTACTGAACCAGTACCCCTAGCAGCCACACCCGATCGTTGCAGCTGGCCAGCCGAAGTTTGCTTCTGCAGTTGCTGGTGATTCAGCTTACTCGCAGTGCATGCTGCCACAAAAGCCTCAGGCTGTTTCGTTTTAGCCAAAACTCTCGATTTCTTAAGTTCATCTTTCCTACATTCAGAAACCTCATGCCCATAACCCCTACATTTGGAACAGCACACCGGTTTCCATTCATATTTCACACTAATTTCAATCAAGTTCCCCTTCTCATCTAGAAACTTAATCACATTCTTGAATTTTTGGCCTATTTTAGCCACAACCATAACTCTAGCATAACCCAATCTAGTCCGTTCTTCCGTAGCGAAGTCAGATTTGACATACTGCCCAACCAAACTAGCTATTCTAGGCAAGCACCGACCCCAGAATTTGAGTGATAGATCATGCAATTGTATCCAAATCGGAACCTCAAGCACATTATTTTTATCTAACTTCGCATCCGGGGTCCATTCCTTCACTATTAAAGGTTTCTTATCAAACATGAAGCAGCCATAGTCAAGAATCTTTACCTTAGCAACGCTGTCCTTGAACCGAACTATGAAAATTCCGTTTGGCATAAACGAAATTTTGTCTATTCCATGTTCCTTCCATATTCTTCGCACAAACCCTTCAATGACTTCCCATGGAGGATTTGCCCCCAAAATGAAACAATACACGACATTGCTCCAATACTCGATTTCTTCATCTACGTCCTCATCCGAGAAACGTAGCAATTCTTCTTCCTCCTCCAACTCGATGGTTTTCTTCCCATTCCTCTGTTGCCAGCCTGACGTGTTGCCCAAATCAAGATTGCCGGATTCCGGCACAAAATCTGGTACGTACTCATCATCATCATCCTCGGTGTCCGATGCATACACCATCCCCGGGATGTCCTTCGCCGCATCCGAGATTGGCGTCGTCGAACTGTTGCCCGATTGAGGCGAACTGTCATCCAAATTGGCATTCTTAAAAGCTTTACGTAACAATTCTTCTTTTGCCTTGCTGTAGACACCCGCATTTTGACCGCCAGGTGTCTATGGTAGTTTCCAAAAATCACCCGATGATGATCGGACGCTAACGTGTTTCTACGCGCTCGGATACGGGCTCAAATCCATTAATCGCTGGCTAATGCACTTACGGAGTACAAATTCCACAGAACCAACCTCAATTCCAGGCCCAATGGATCATTCCGAGTCAAACAAGACTAATTTGGGCCAAAATCGACACCGGAAATAAAACCGACTTTTTACGGTTGGGTCAATCCCGGTCAAAGTCGCTTCCGAGACACATAAAACAACCCAACAACCATCCAAAGTCCAAGTCAAACACATAATCCATCAGACACCCAAGGTCAAGGTCCAAAACCATGGACCCGTGCAACCCGACTGGGCCACTCGATCGAGTGACCCATCCACTCGATCGAGTGGGCCTGCTTTGAGCCCGGCAGCTGGTATAACGGGCCACTCGACCGAGTTGGCCTCCTACTCGGTCGAGTGCCCTAAACCGGGTGCCCTAATCTTTTCTATATAAACACCCTCCCATGCACACCATCAACACATCTACACAACACAAAAAAACCCTAGCATCCTACACACATACTACGTTTTTACCAACCCTAGAAAAACCCTAGGAAAACCGACTTTAGCAAACCCTAAACCTAGTTCTAGGGATTCAATCCGAGCCACCACAACTTAGCCTCCATACACCTCGAAGACTCCCGTGTTAAAGCCGCGTTTACGAGTCCGTACCGAGACTGAAACATGTAGGTTGAGGGTGACAAACCCCTTTTTCTTTCCTTTTCCCTCTTTTCTCGTTTTTTTGCATTATTATTACTATTATTATATATTATTATTACATATTATTATTATGTATTATTATATATTACTATTACGCACTACTACTACGTATTATTATTATTACTACTATATATTATTATTACTACTATATATTATTATTACTATTACGTACTACTACTATATATTATTATTACTACTATATATTATTATTACTATTACGTATACTACTATATATTATTATTATTACTATATATTATTATTACTACTACTATATTATTATTACCGTATTATTATTATTATTATTATTATTATTATTATTACCGTATTATTATTATTATTATTATTATTATTATTATTATTATTATTATTACCGTATTATTATTATTATTATTATTATTATTACTATTATTATTATTATTATTACCGAATTATTATTATTATTATTATTACGTATTATCGTTATTATTACTACGCATTATTATTATTATTATTATTTCGTATTATTATTATTATTAATGTTACGGTTATTTTTATTATTTATTTTATCGCGCATTCATCTTTTTTTCAAGTAATTATTTCATAAGGGTCGAAACCTATTGACACGGATCCGACATCACAATTCCTAGGGATTTATTTCGATGTCGGAAAAGTCGAGGGAATCAAGTTTTTTATTATTCAAGTAAAGCGTCGATTTTAGATTCGATACCAATTCCATAATTGGATATCGAATCTAACAATCAAGTCATATGAATTAATTAACGTGATTTATTCATATCACGATAATTAATTCAAAGCGACTAAAATTAATCCATCTTTCTTATTTTTCACTCTAAATATCCCATATCGATTCAGTAATCGAATATGGGATAGGATAAGTATTCAATTTTAGAATCGAGTATAAATTCGACAATATTTATATTCGGTTCAACAAATTCGCGATTTATAAAAAACCAAGTCGAACATAAATTGTGCAATATTTATGTCCGATTCGGTAAAACCGTCTAATTATCAAAAAACCAAAAGCAATTTCAAACGACTTCAAAATCAACACGATTTCGTACACGATTTCTTAATCGCATAGAGGGCACTCGACCGAGTGCCTGATCCACTCGGTCGAGTGGCACCCTAAAATCGAGTCAGAAAGCTAATTATGACACCCACTCGATCGAGTCTCACAGTGACTCGGTCGAGTGGCCATGTACTCGACCGAGTTAGTCAATAACTCGACCGAGTACGGTCTTTGACGCAAAACAGAATCATTTTTTTTGGTTCCACTCGATCGAGTCCATCGACCACTCGATCGAGTGGCCTCATAACGACTCAAACACGAGTCGTACATTATTCTATTTTTCAAACTCGATAGTATTTTACGACTTAGGTCAACATGTGCATAATTAATCACGTGTATACTATCTTTTCAAATCATGCATCCTCATATTTGCATCTTTTCAATTCAATTCACTATCTGCAAACCGTTATTATTCGTTATATCGCCATATCGTTACTAACGCGTTTTCTGTTTCTTTTGTCAATTTAATCATTATTCATTTATTATACTAAATGAACCCGCATGCTAAAATACAACTTTGACGTTAATTTTAGTTGCATTAAATTGACATAGAAACCCACTTTTCAATTTCATTCGCATGTTTAGGGAAAGTAAATCTTTGCATATCATTTTTCCCGTTTTACTAGCACGCGTATTAGAAAGTCATTCGAATTCTTAGTAGAGGCCGCTAATGTGCGGGCGGGGTTGGGTGTCCTTTGTGGGCTTCCCAACACGTACCCTCACCCCTTACTCAGAACCTCGGTTTCCGGATGCCCGAAACCGTTGGCGCACGAGAGTCATTCAATATACGATTAACCGCTCAAGTCGGCATCTATATCGATATGCAAAGGGACGAGCCCAATAAACTCTGACATCGGAAATGGGCCGTATTTCGTATACGGCCCACTACGACATAGAGTGGGCTCGAACGGTTCCGAATAACCATAAAATTCGGTGGCGACTCCACATAGACCTAAATTTCAATTCGATCCTTCTCATATGGAGATTCATTCGCCTACCCAAACCCGCGCGTGGCCGCGTCGGGGTGGACCTATGTCATGTCCACAATTTGGCGACTCCGCTGGGGATTAACTGATGCGTGACTTACCATCGGCATCCTCAGGGTGAGACTCGAATAGAAATCGTTTGACAAATACAATACGCGTGTTAGTTCTACGGTTCATGCATAACCCATATTTTCCCGGGCCGGTACTCGCGACCGACGTCCCACTATACCGTCGATGTACTCCAATATGGATATGTTGAAAGGTGTCCATAGTCGATTCGAGTGGGTTTCGCGGCATGTTCTAAGATCAACTCGACTTAGGAAGTCCGTCCCGATCAACGCCTAGACTATGTACACTGGTATAGACCCCTTATAGACCGACCGAGACTTAGTATAGAGCATACATGGCGTCGTTATAATGCTTGTGTGACTACGTGCTACTTGGTTTTCGAGTCGTTTTCAAAAACCGTCTTTTTTCAAAGATTGCATCTTTTTCAAACTATTCAATTTCAAAACCCGGGACACATACCGAATTTAGGACTTATGATTTTACTCAAAATAGCCTATTTTCTAGACGGTATGCTGCCCAAATCAAAACTCGAACTTTCAAAACCCGTGGCCCAATGACTTTTTGTCCTTTTTCGGAAATTTGGGCCATCCACCGAGTTTACTCGGTCTTTTTTTGCAAAAATCATCAATTTTCAAAACTTTCCACTTCTAGGACTTCCCGTATTTAGCAGTGTCGGGTCGCGTCTTAAGTTGTCAAGGTCTTTAGCGTCGAAACTCCGTCGATCTTACATCACGAGTTTCTTCCCTATCCCGGTCCGCCTTATTAGACTAAGGCAAGGCCCACCTACGTAGGACATACTCCTACAAAGGAATGCCCGTTTACACAATCGAGTCAACCTTTCTTCGGACAGGACTAGGCCCACGTAGCCGAATCCTAAGGAAGGCCCATCTTGCACAAGTCACCCATCCAGGTGTTTTTTTTTTCCGAGTCAACCTTTTACAAGGCATAGCCCTATGACAAAAGGTTCGGGGTCCTTACGTCTAAGGGTCACTCGTCCGACACTCGAGTCTTAACAAAATTATCGATCCCACTTGGGGGCTACCCCTTAGCAGAGCGATCAATCACGATTGCTCTAAGGGTTATGTCTTACACGTGTCTCACGTACCCCACTTTCGAGTCACTTAAGATGCCACACCATCTAAGTCCTTAGTCTCACATCGGGGGCTATTCTCCGACGGAGTGACTAATCACAGTCACTCCGAGAATCGTACCCTACACATTTGTCTTAGGGGAGTCTAACCCGAGTCAAACTAGAGTCGTCTCTCCTCCTGCGCTATTTCCTATGCCTTGGTGAGTTGGAGTTCCGAAGCAACTTTTCTGATTGCGTGGTGTTCTTACAGACAGGCCACCCGAAACCAGATACCAACGCAAAATGGACGATTTGAAAAATGCTCTGGCCAAGATCGAGACTCAACTGGCCGCCATCCAGGCTAACCAAGCAACGATAGTCACCCGCCTAAGTGCCGTGGAAAAAGCGGCCCCAGTCGAAGGAGCTGAGCCCAATGGGCCCATGGCCGAATTGGTCAGTATCGTTCGTAGGCTCAAGGAACAAGTTCACCTATCAACGAACAACTCGATCCACACCGAGAATGCTCGTATTTATTCACCTCTGGATAACGAACTTCCTGCTAACCTCAACTTAACGGGACTTCCTATGTTTGAGGGTACCGAAGACCCGGTCCACCACATCCGGGCTTTCAAAGACTTTATGGCGGTGAAGGGGGTGAAGTCAACTATGTTCAAGCACTTGTTCCCTTCTTCCCTGGAGAAACACCCCAAAGCCTGGTACTACAGGCTCGATTCCAAGAAATACCCAACTTGGGATGATGTGGCAACGGAGTTCGCTCAGAACTACGCCGATAATATCGAGATCCAGACTACAATGCGTACTTTGGAAGTCATGGCCCAAGAGCCCAAAGAAGGGTTCACCACATATCTTCAAAGATGGAGGGCCGAGAGTGTAAAGTTGGTAAACAAGCCCAACGAGAAGACACTAGTGGAGGCCTTCATCAACAACCTCCTACCTTCTTACCGCGTCCATCTTAGGTATGCCGGCATCTCAAACTTTGCCGTACTTACCGAAATGGGCATTAGGATTGAAGACGATCTTCGACACAATGAAGATCTGGGCTATACTGGACATCAACTCGAGTCCTTAGAAGCCGACGACTAATGACAACATTATCCGAGAGTCCGGATCTGATTTGAGTCCGAGTCTGAATCCGAGTCTAGGATGTACTATTCCCTTCGAAGTCGAAGTCAAAGTCAGAGTCAGAGTCAGAGTCAATTGTATTCTGTCCTCCCTTTCAAAACCCAATAAAATCAGCTTTCCTGTTTCTCAAATATACTTTCCTTACGTGTTTCCGAGAACATGATGAACACCATCATACACTGTGAGCACACGCACGTGACTATTATAGGCACATCTATAATGACTGCAGGAAACCGAGCCCGTGTTTTCCTTTTACCTATTCCATGTCTGGTATAGAAAAGCCACATAACTACCCTTAGCAGGAGCATATCCAATCCTATGACAAATCTGGGTAGTCTTCTAGTTTGGGTCTAAGACGGGAGGCAAGCCCATTTCCCACAACAAACACCCATCCGATAAGATCAACCGATCCCTACCTTTGGTGTTAGTCTGACCAAAATAAAAAAAAAACCCATGACCGGGGCTGAGAGGTCAACCAAAATCCAAAAACCCAGGACCGGGGCTGAGAGGTCAACCAAAATCCAAAAACCCATGACCGGGGCTGAGAGGTCAACCAAAATCCAAAAACCCATGACCGGGGCTGAAAGGTCAATCAAAAGTAAAAAAAAAAAGAAAAAAAAGGGCCAAAGCAAAAAAAGGCCATCAAAAAAACTGGACAAAAAAAAAAAATCGAAAGTCCATGAAAAAAAAAAGAGCAAAAGGCCAAAACAAAAAAAGGCAGGCCATCATCAAAAATTCAGAATACCCATGACCGTGGTCAACGGTCAATTCAAGTGAAAGCCCCACGACCAGGGTACGGTCAAAATTATCAAAACCCCATGACCGCAAGGTCAATCAAAAAATCAAATACTCAAGTGAAAATCCTTTGACCGGGGTACGGTCAAATTCAAAATTATCCATGCCATCCAATAGGGGAGTGACAATCAAGCTGGTCAGATAACACCACACTCAGCCTTCCCACATTACAACCCTCAAGACCTCCCCGAGACCCAGGCCAGAGACAGCCCGGAATTTTGAGGATTCAAGCACCATAGGATACCCCTAACCATTAGGGCCAGACATGGAAACCAGATCCTGCATTATCAAAACCTATCCCGATCAAAGTTCGAGCCATTTTACTCGACTTTCCCTTTACATAACAAAATTCACAATCACCATACAAAGACCCGAGAGCAAAACTCGTCAAAGACCCGAGAGCAAAACTCGTCAAATCCCCGAGAGCAAAACTCGTCAAAGACCCGAGAGCAAAACTCGTCAAATCCCCGAGAGCAAAACTCGTCAAATCCCCGAGAGCAAAACTCGTTAAAATCTCCGAGAGCAAAACTCGTTAAAATCCTCGAGAGCAAAACTCGTTAAAATCCCCGAGAGCAAAACTCGTTAAAATCCCGTCCCAATTCTTCCCATCCAAACCAGTTACCAACCCCGAACACGGGAACTCAACTTGCAGTCGGCATAGAACATGCCAAAATAGTTCACACCACCTCTGGGGGCTACCCCGGAGAACGCTCACAGTCACAGGATTAATATCCTAACCATTCAAGCCCTTTGATCAAGACATCACTGGGAATGCACCTAGCCCACACCGTCATTATGGCTAGTTACACACAAAGTCCTATTAGACTAGGCACCATAATACATCTTTCGATCCACTGAACTACGGCATGGTTTGATTTCACTACACGTGAATACGTAGGCAGCCTTTCAACAGAGGCACAACCACTCACATTGACACACATTCAAAAAGCGCCATTATTCCGGTCACGACACCATCATGTTCTCAACAGCTAGCTTTGTTGTCCCGGGGGCTTCTCCTAGGCAGAAGTTCTCCATCCACTCACAAAATCCAGATAAATCCAACAAAAAATCTAGCCTTCTTTCTGTAGTGTGTCCTAGTACTCGGCTCAGTCGAAGACAAGAATCTGTCAGGACTCGAGGCATCACCCACTTTGGAAATGTATCCTAAAATAGGAAATCCAGAAGGGCACCAGACTAAAACAGTCTCATTACGGACTACTGCGGTCCCCCTATAGCATATCTATCCCATTTCGATGTACGACCGTGTTGCCACTCGCCTAGGCTACGGGATGACGCAACTTAAGAGTCTTGCTAGGTGGCCCACACCCCTACCGAATCACGGTCCAACCTTTAGAGAGTCCAGTCCGTGTCAGTCAACTCGTCCTGTCGTATCCAGAGTCGAGTCTGTCGGTAGGTCCCTCTCTTATGATTCCACTTTGAAATTTGCAAAATTTAGCCATTTGAAAAAAGATCTTTTTCGACAAGGTCAGATTTCAATCTATTTATACTGCGAATTTCTTTTCTATCCCTTTCCATTTTGAAAACCTAGCTCGCGATTGCTTTCAGGATTTGAAATTCAAAATTCGAGTTTTCAAAAAAAAAAAATTCAAAATCATTTTCCCCAGCACGAGTCATTTTACCACCTACGTGTTGCATGCATTCTATGTGACTCATACAGGTACGACTCAAACAGGGACATGCAAGTCATCAAATCTCCCAGCAGCATTTTTCGGGATAGCACGGGATGGGCCAACACACAGGCACACCCAGGGCTTACGCGACAAGCCCGAATTCCCCACGGAGCATAATCATCCAGCGCAGGTATGATCTCTGTCTTATGGCTGGCGAGCCCTTCACGCGAGTCTAATGGACTATAAACGACCCAACCGGAAGTCTACCAGGTCTTAACAGACTTGGTAGCTACTCTGACTTTCGCCTTGTCCAAGCCTCAGTCAGAGTGGGGGCTCTGTAGACACCCGCATTTTGACCGCCAGGTGTCTATGGTAGTTTCCAAAAATCACCCGATGATGATCGGACGCTAACGTGTTTCTACGCGCTCGGATACGGGCTCAAATCCATTAATCGCTGGCTAATGCACTTACGGAGTACAAATTCCACAGAACCAACCTCAATTCCAGGCCCAATGGATCATTCCGAGTCAAACAAGACTAATTTGGGCCAAAATCGACACCGGAAATAAAATCGACTTTTTACGGTTGGGTCAATCCCGGTCAAAGTCGCTTCCGAGACACATAAAACAACCCAACAACCATCCAAAGTCCAAGTCAAACACATAATCCATCAGACACCCAAGGTCAAGGTCCAAAACCATGGACCCGTGCAACCCGACTGGGCCACTCGATCGAGTGACCCATCCACTCGATCGAGTGGGCCTGCTTTGAGCCCGGCAGCTGGTATAACGGGCCACTCGACCGAGTTGGCCTCCTACTCGGTCGAGTGCCCTAAACCGGGTGCCCTAATCTTTTCTATATAAACACCCTCCCATGCACACCATCAACACATCTACACAACACAAAAAAACCCTAGCATCCTACACACATACTACGTTTTTACCAACCCTAGAAAAACCCTAGGAAAACCGACTTTAGCAAACCCTAAACCTAGTTCTAGGGATTCAATCCGAGCCACCACAACTTAGCCTCCATACACCTCGAAGACTCCCGTGTTAAAGCCGCGTTTACGAGTCCGTACCGAGACTGAAACATGTAGGTTGAGGGTGACAAACCCCTTTTTCTTTCCTTTTCCCTCTTTTCTCGTTTTTTTGCATTATTATTACTATTATTATATATTATTATTACATATTATTATTATGTATTATTATTATATATTACTATTACGCACTACTACTACGTATTATTATTATTACTACTATATATTATTATTACTACTATATATTATTATTACTATTACGTACTACTACTATATATTATTATTACTATTACGTATACTACTATATATTATTATTATTACTATATATTATTATTACTACTACTATATTATTATTACCGTATTATTATTATTATTATTATTATTATTATTACCGTATTATTATTATTATTATTATTATTATTATTATTATTATTATTACCGTATTATTATTATTATTATTATTATTACTATTATTATTATTATTATTATTACCGAATTATTATTATTATTATTATTACGTATTATCGTTATTATTACTACGCATTATTATTATTATTATTATTTCGTATTATTATTATTAATGTTACGGTTATTTTTATTATTTATTTTATCGCGCATTCATCTTTTTTTCAAGTAATTATTTCATAAGGGTCGAAACCCATTGACACGGATCCGACATCACAATCCCTAGGGATTTATTTCGATGTCGGAAAAGTCGAGGGAATCAAGTTTTTTATTATTCAAGTAAAGCGTCGATTTTAGATTCGATACCAATTCCATAATTGGATATCGAATCTAACAATCAAGTCATATGAATTAATTAACGTGATTTATTCATATCACGATAATTAATTCAAAGCGACTAAAATTAATCCATCTTTCTTATTTTTCACTCTAAATATCCCATATCGATTCAGTAATCGAATATGGGATAGGATGAGTATTCAATTTTAGAATCGAGTATAAATTCGACAATATTTATATTCGGTTCAACAAATTCGCGATTTATAAAAAACCAAGTCGAACATAAATTGTGCAATATTTATGTCCGATTCGGTAAAACCGTCTAATTATCAAAAAACCAAAAGCAATTTCAAACGACTTCAAAATCAACACGATTTCGTACACGATTTCTTAATCGCATAGAGGGCACTCGACCGAGTGCCTGATCCACTCGGTCGAGTGGCACCCTAAAATCGAGTCAGAAAGCTAATTATGACACCCACTCGATCGAGTCTCACAGTGACTCGGTCGAGTGGCCATGTACTCGACCGAGTTAGTCAATAACTCGACCGAGTACGGTCTTTGACGCAAAACAGAATCATTTTTTTTGGTTCCACTCGATCGAGTCCATCGACCACTCGATCGAGTGGCCTCATAACGACTCAAACACGAGTCGTACATTATTCTATTTTTCAAACTCGATAGTATTTTACGACTTAGGTCAACATGTGCATAATTAATCACGTGTATACTATCTTTTCAAATCATGCATCCTCATATTTGCATCTTTTCAATTCAATTCACTATCTGCAAACCGTTATTATTCGTTATATCGCCATATCGTTACTAACGCGTTTTCTGTTTCTTTTGTCAATTTAATCATTATTCGTTTATTATACTAAATGAACCCGCATGCTAAAATACAACTTTGACGTTAATTTTAGTTGCATTAAATTGACATAGAAACCCACTTTTCAATTTCATTCGCATGTTTAGGGAAAGTAAATCTTTGCATATCATTTTTCCCGTTTTACTAGCACGCGTATTAGAAAGTCATTCGAATTCTTAGTAGAGGCCGCTAATGTGCGGGCGGGGTTGGGTGTCCTTTGTGGGCTTCCCAACACGTACCCTCACCCCTTACTCAGAACCTCGGTTTCCGGATGCCCGAAACCGTTGGCGCACGAGAGTCATTCAATATACGATTAACCGCTCAAGTCGGCATCTATATCGATATGCAAAGGGACGAGCCCAATAAACTCTGACATCGGAAATGGGCCGTATTTCGTATACGGCCCACTACGACATAGAGTGGGCTCGAACGGTTCCGAATAACCATAAAATTCGGTGGCGACTCCACATAGACCTAAATTTCAATTCGATCCTTCTCATATGGAGATTCATTCGCCTACCCAAACCCGCGCGTGGCCGCGTCGGGGTGGACCTATGTCATGTCCACACTTGCGAGTAACGGGTTTCAGCGGCGCCATTTTGATCATCGGATTTGTCGATAATCCTACCATCAAACAAACTAACTAAGCTAAACTAGAATAGCAAGGGCAAGTCGGGTCGAATCCTCAGAGAGATCGGGAATGAGTACTAATTCGGTCTCAGACTATAAATTAGCTACGCGAATCAATTATCAAGGTGAAATTAGACTAATTAAGCTAACTAAGAAATGCAAAAGTAAACTAAAAATCAAACAAATAATAAGAATGATGATCTAATAATAATTAAAGGCCTAGGGTCCGACTTAACCCCCGACATATCATAATTATGAGCAAGGAACACCGATAATGAATTGCTAGGGATATTAGGATGAGTGGAACGCCTCTAGGGGTCGACTACCTCCCTCCCGGGTTCGTAGTCCGACTAAGTAAAACCCGATCACTTCCCTCCCGGGCTCGTGAGTCGGATTCCTAGGTCAATCGAGTGAGTCCACTCCCGTGGTACCCAATCCAATGTCCTAAGTCATTAAATACGCGTCTAATCCCGTTCCTTTCTCTCCCCTCTCCCAAGGTGAAGAGTCTAGACCGAAAGTTAGGGTACTGATGCGCGGGCGTCGCGACCCGTACAATCAAACAATATTTATGAACACCGACGAACCTAACTAATGTAGTAGTGGTAGGTCGGGATCGATCCTCAGGGACGGTCTACGTAAAGTTGGTCAAGTCTAAGTCGATAAGTGTTTGGGTATTAAGGGGGGTTTTTGGTCGAGTCGGGTTGAGTTTGCTAAATGAGCTTATATGATTAAGATGGGAAACTATTGATGGGAAAGGCGTTAGGGAGAGTCGGGGGATCGGAAATAAAGATAAGAATCTAATAATGCAAGAATCATCACAAGGTGTATAAGGGAGGTTCAACCTTTCGGTTTCCCTACCAACCAAGTCTAAACCCGCTTTCGCGACGAATGGACTACGGTCTTGATCAACGCATTTTATATCGTATTTTATTGTCCCCCGACAACCGTTTTTGAGCTTTTCTTCTTCCATATTTATTTGATTAATGTCGATTTCTATTAGAAAGTCGATACTGTCGGTCCTCGTGCTATTTTGTAGGTTAAGTGCAATTTTGAGCATATTTTGGAGTAATAACCCGGATAGCCGAGACGAGGACGGAAGACAAGGAAGAAAACGAAAAGCCGAGAAGTAAAGGAATAACTCGATCAAGAGCTCAGCAGCATCCACTCGATCGAGTGGCGTAGAGTACTCGATCGAGTGCCATTTATCCAGACTTAATGTGAAGCTTTCACGCATCCACTCGATCGAGTGCACGCATGTACTCGATCGAGTGCCTTGCATTCAGGCCGCGGATTGGATTTCTCTTTTAATTAGAATTGGGCCTGTTTGTAAGTCCAACTGATTTCTTTTAAATCAGTTGGAAGAGGATTGTCAGACTACTTTTTTTCATTCTATCTTTTGGGGAGACTTTACGTTACATTAGTTAGCATAGAAGCCACGTTCATTCCGTCCTTCTTAGCAAGATTCATCATACTCCGTTCTTCCTTTTTTTTCAGATCTGAATTTGTTCGGTATCGCCACTTTAATTTTAATTTTAATTTCAATTTCAATTCCCTAGTTTTATAATTCTTGTCTTAATCTCTAGTTTAATTTCTGTCTGAATTCGTTCTTAATTTTCATAGTTATCTGATTTCAGTCTCGTAGTTTAATTCAATTCACATTCATCATGTTTAATTGCAATTCATGTTTTGTTAGTTTATTTACGATCGTCATGAGTAGCTAATTTTTATCTAGGGTTTAAGGGGATCGATGGGTGTTAATTGGGTTATAGAAAATTGACCTGTCTCTGATCATATGAACTGTCTCCTGAATGTTGTTTTTAATTCTGATTGATTAATTACTGGCCAGGATTAATTAATTAGTATCACAATTAGGACTTTCCGCCGACCGGGTTAAGGACTAATTAGGTCACGACATTTTGGGTAGACTAGCTTAATTCTAGCGACCGCAGGTTAAGTTTAGTTCTATAGTCTGTAGTAGTACCGACCGGACCTACACCTTAGACAGTTCGATTAGTGACCTGTTAGTTGACTCCCTGACCCAATTGACATTCATTGTGAACCTGAGACCCTAGACCCTTTTTATTATTGATTTACCTTATAGCAATTAGTTATTAGTCCACTCAAACAAACCGGAAAATAGTGACCCGCAATCTTTAGTCTAGACCTTAGAGCAAGTAATTGAGTCCCGTCTCCTTGTGGTTCGACCCCTACTTCACTATCTGCATTAGTTAGTGGACCTTAGGGTATTTTTGATTAGGGATACGACTGCCCCTGTCAAATTTTGGCGCCGTTGCCGGGGAGACGGTGTTATTTATTTACCTGTTTTGTGTTTTAGTCTTTTGATTGCTTGTCTCGAGGAACTCCAGTTCCTTGAGACCGTTTCTCACAATTTTTTGTAGTTTCCTCGTATGCCCAGGTCCTCTCGAATTTCAAGCTACGTACCACCATTCGATCCTGAACCAGAGAGAACTCTCCGCAGGTCCAGGAAATTCTACAAGGAGATTGCTGAGACAGAACGATCAAATTCTGTGGAACATTCGGACGACGAGCATATATCCGAAGCACTGTCCTTTGAAGAGGATAATTCCACTACTGTTCCCGAGACACCGCTAGTCAAGATGCCTCCTAAACTTGCTAGCCATTCCGAGCCGGAGCAAAGTGCCCTACCGAAACCGTTGAAGAGACCCACTGCCACTACGGGTACGTTCGAGATTCGCCCCGCCTTTATTACATTGGTGGAGCGCAATCAATTCGGTGGAGGTCCTGATGAAGACCCGGCGAAGCACATGAAGCTCTTCACCGACTATTGCTCAACTATACCACTCCCCGCGGGAGTGACACAAGAAGAGGTGATGGAGATGCTATTCATGTTTTCCCTACGCGACAACGCGAGAGACTGGATCACGGATCTAGACAAAGAGACCGAGGGAATCACAGATTGGAACTCCTTGGCCTTAGCTTTTTACAAGCACTATTACACGCCGCAGAAGACCAACATGTTGAGGAGTCAGATTACTAACTTCCGACAGACATCTCACGAGAATATCTACGAGGCGTGGGTAAGGTTTAAAAAGCTAGTTAAGGAGTGCCCACATCACGGATTCGAGGTATGGTTTTTGTGCAATCAATTCTATAATGGTTTATATGACGATTGCCGAGCTGCGCTCGATTCTGCAGCTAATGGCAGGTTCCAAAACAACGTCGACGATGATAAAGCATGGAAATTGATTGAAGACATGGCTACTCATCACTCACGTTGGGGAAATCCACGAGGTAATACCCGGGGAAATAGTGGTGACTCCGAGTCATCAAATGCCATAGTTAGCCACCTAGCCGCTTTAACTAAGCGGATCGACTCCATGGAGCTAGCTAGAACCCAAAACCACCAACAACAAGGCGGTATGTACCAAGTCAATGCCATGTCTGAGGTTGTTTGCGAGAGTTGTGGGGATGTGGGTCATTATACCCAAGAGTGTGTGAGAGTAGAAACGGCGAATGCATTTCAATCCATGAGACCACACCAACCCTACATGAACCAACCGGGCTATGACAAGTCCTTGTTATCTTATAGGAGTCAAAATGTGCTTAACCCACCACCACCCGGCGGTAACAAGACCGTCCCATACGTAGCACCCCATAACCGACCCTCCCAAAGCCATAGCAATAACCGTCAACAATTCCAAGGAGGGCAACAAAATTGGGGTAACCAACAAGGGTGGGGTAACCAACAACAAGGGTGGGGTAACCAACCACAGTGGGGTAATAACCAACCTTGGGGTAACCAACAAGGGTGGGGGAACCAACAACAATTCCAACCGATCCCACAAAACCAAAACCAAGCTCAAGCTCAAGCTCAAGCTCCAACCAACACCGAGTTTGCAGAGATTAAAGCATTGTTGATGCAAGGTATCCAAAGTCATAACAAGCTAGAGACTCAGGTCAACCAGATACTTGCCCATAACAAGATGCTAGATACCCAAGTAGCACAACTTGCCGCCCAAAAGCAAGCTAGGCCACCGGGTACTTTACCTCCTCAAGGCGAACAATCACACGAGCAAGCCAATGCGATCACATTGAGAAGCGGAACCCATTATGACGGTCCGAAGATGCCCGAGGAGTATGTTGTGGTTGATGAGACCGAGTTGGAGAAGCAAGAGCTAGCCGAGGAAGTGTTGAGTAGGCCACGAAATGAGGCTACTCGACCGAGTAACACCACCTCACTCGGTCGAGTAGACCCCAAAAAACATGGCAGAGAGCAGTCCCGTAGTCAACTCGACCGAGTCACTCCTGACTCGATCGAGTTGGAGCTCACTCGACCGAGTGGTATCAGCCCACTCGATCGAGTAGTACCTCCAAAAAGAGTCAGTAGCTCCCCAGTGATGCCACTCGATCGAGTGCCTTCAGGTGACTCGACCGAGTGTGATGATACTCGACCGAGTCAGCCTGAACTCGATCGAGTGGAAACCGTAACGCCTAATTCTGCTACTTTTCATTCCCAGGTTGCAATCAAGGATGCTAATTCGTCTCAAGCGTCCCCGTCTCAAGCAAAGGAGCCTGCAATTCCGATCATACTTCCATTTCCCCACCGACAGCGTAAGACAAAGCTCGATCAACAGTTCGGTAAGTTTATGGAAGTCGTTAAGAATTTGCAGGTAAGTGTTCCTTTTACTGATTTGATCACTCAAGTTCCTGCTTACGCGAAGTTTATGAAAGAAATACTAACTCGTAAGCGGTCTTTTAGTGAAACTAAGACAGTTGCTTTCACAGAGGAATGCAACGCGTTACTACAGAGTCGTACTCCGCCAAAGCTCAAGGATCCAGGGAGTTTTTCTATCCCTTGTACTATAGGGAAGTTAGCTATCGATAAGGCCCTGTGTGATTTAGGAGCTAGCGTCAGCGTCATGCCGTATTCTATTTGTCAGAAATTGAATATGGGTGTTTTGAAATGTACTAATATGACTCTGCAGATGGCTGATCGATCGGTCAAATATCCTTTAGGTGTCTTAGAGGATGTTCCGGTCCAAGTAGGGAAATTCTTTATTCCCGTAGACTTTGTTGTCTTAGACATGGCTGAGGATGCCATAATACCCATTATCCTCGGTCGCCCTTTCCTACACACGGCGGGGGCGATCATCGATGTCAAGAATGGGAAGCTCACACTCTCCGTAGGAGATGATACCGTGACTTTTAGTCTCGATCAAGCTCTTAGGAAGCCCATGATAGAAGAGTCTTGCTATAGCATAGACGTCATTGATTTAGAAATAGAAAATTATATTGACGACTATCTTGGCAGAGACCCTTTGGAGAAATTGCTTACATCCGGCGATGCTGATGCCGAGAAAAGATCATGGAGCGCGGAAGTGGATGAGCTGGAACGAATGCTGAACGGAAAGGAGGGCACTATCGAGAAGGTATACAGTCTCGGCACCCCTAAAAAGGAGGTCGAGGTAAGTAAACCTGAATTAAAACCCCTCCCCTCTAATTTGAAATATGCATTTCTAGATGATAAGGGTCTAAACCCCGTAATTGTCAACGCTGCACTCACAGATAGCCAACTTTCGGAGTTGTTAGTCATCTTACGACGACATAAGAAGGCTATTGGGTACAGTATTGATGACCTACGGGGTATTAGTCCCGAGTTTTGCATGCATCGCATTCACTTAGAGGGAGACCATAGACCATCCATTCAGGGACAACGTAGGTTGAACCCGAACATGCAGGATGTGGTTAGGAAGGAGGTTATGAAACTCCTAGATGCCGGCATCATCTACCCCATTTCCGACTCTAAATGGGTCAGTCCAGTCCAAGTGGTCCCTAAGAAGGGTGGGACCACGGTTATCACGAACGAGAGGAATGAACTTATTCCTACTCGATTAGTGACTGGATGGAGGATGTCCATTGACTATCGTAAGCTGAACGTAGCTACGAGGAAAGACCATTTCCCCCTCCCCTTCATTGACCAGATGCTAGAGCGTCTTGCTTGCCATAAGTACTTCTGCTACTTAGATGGCTACTCGGGATTTTTCCAAATCCCAATTCACCCAGACGACCAGGAGAAAACAACTTTCACCTGTCCCTACGGCACCTTCGCATACCGAAGGATGCCTTTTGGCCTTTGTAATGCCCCGGCCACTTTCCAACGTTGTATGATGTCCATATTTACGGACCTTATCGAGTCTGTCATGGAAGTCTTCATGGATGATTTCAGTGTATATGGCACTGATTATGATGCATGCTTACTTAATCTTACACGGGTCTTGCAACGTTGTGAGGAGACCAATTTGGTCTTAAACTGGGAGAAATGTCACTTCATGGTGACCGAGGGAGTCGTTTTGGGTCATTTAGTGTCCGAACGCGGCATCCAAGTGGATAAAGCGAAGGTCGAGGTGATTGAGCAATTACCATACCCCGTTAATGTTAAGGGTGTGCGGAGTTTTCTTGGTCACGCGGGTTTTTACCGCCGTTTCATCCAAGATTTCTCCAAGATTGCCAAACCCTTGACTCAGCTGCTCCTCAAGGATGCCCCGTTTGTTTTTACTGACGAGTGTGCTCGAGCTTTTGACAGGATTAAGCAGGCTCTCATTTCCGCACCTATTATCCGAGCTCCCGATTGGGATTTGCCTTTCGAGGTTATGTGCGATGCTAGCGATTATGCTGTAGGAGCCGTGCTCGGGCAAAGGAAAGACAAGGCTTTACATGCGATCTACTATGCTAGTCGGACGTTAGATATGGCGCAGATCAATTATGCTACCACGGAAAAGGAGTTATTGGCCATCATCTATGCTCTAGACAAGTTTCGGGCCTATCTCATTGGCTCGAAAGTGATAGTATATACAGATCATGCGGCCTTGAAGTACCTTCTAGCGAAGAAGGAGGCCAAACCGAGACTTATTAGATGGATCCTATTACTGCAGGAGTTTGACTTAGAGATCCGTGATAAGTCCGGGGCCGAGAATGTCGTAGCCGATCACCTATCTCGGCTAAGATATGATGGTGGGGATCTCGCTCCAATTGACGATTCATTCCCCGACGACCATTTGCTCGCTATTACCATGGACACTCCATGGTTTGCTGATTATGCCAACTTCCTAGTTGGAGGTACTCTACCTCCCGACCTTCAGTATCAGCAGAAGAAGCGATTTCTACATGACGTGAAGAGGTATTTCTGGGACGACCCGTATCTCTTCCGAGAATGTGCAGATGGTTTATTTAGGAGATGTATTCCCGAGAGTGAGGTACATTCTATCCTCACTAGATGCCATTCCTCTCCTTATGGTGGACATCATGGTCCTTCGAAGACCTTCGCAAAGGTAATGCAATCGGGTTTTTATTGGCCCACTATTCTCAAGGATGCCACCACCTTTATCCGTTCTTGCGACGCATGCCAACGAACGGGAAATATTTCTCGGCGACACGAAATGCCTCAAACCGGGATTCTTGAAGTAGAACTATTTGATGTTTGGGGTATAGACTATCAAGGACCGTTCCCTTCTTCCTATGGGAATCGGTATATTTTGGTCGCCGTGGATTATGTTTCTAAGTGGGTGGAAGCCATCGCTTCACCTACTAACGATGCCAACGTGGTGATCCGGCTCTTTAAGAAGACAATATTCCCGCGTTTTGGGGTCCCACGGGCTATTATTAGTGATGGCGGTTCACATTTTCATGAACGCCAACTCTCTAAGCTACTGCAGAAATACGGTGTTCACCACCGTACCGGGCTAGCTTACCATCCACAAACTAGTGGACAAGTCGAGATCTCGAACCGTGAGATCAAGTCTATTCTCGAGAAGGTTGTCCATACTTCGAGGAAAGATTGGAGTTCGAAGCTCGACGATTCTCTTTGGGCTTACCGGACCGCATTCAAGACTCCTATCGGGACATCCCCGTATAGGCTTGTTTATGGCAAGGCTTGCCATCTACCCGTCGAGCTCGAGTTTAAGGCTATGTGGGCCTTAAGGGAGCTCAATCTCGATCCGAAGCTAGCCGGAGAGAAGCGCCTCATGCAATTGAACGAATTAGATGAATTCCGTCTCCATGCTTATGATAACGCGAGAATTTATAAGGAGCGGACCAAAAGATGGCATGATAAGCGCATTATCCCCCGAGAGTTCCATGTCGGCGATAAGGTACTTTTATTCAATTCCCGACTTCGACTCTTTCCCGGGAAACTTAAATCCCGATGGTCTGGACCGTTCACGGTCACTGAAGTGAATAAATTCGGATCGGTTACACTCACTACCGACAAAGGCGAAATATTCAAGGTGAAAGGTCAACGCCTCAAGCTCTATCACGAAGGTGCGTACGTCGGTGTTGTAGAGGCCATGGACCTCAACGACACTCTCGATTCCACCTAATCAAATTGAGGTAAACCGGTCGAGCGGGACCGTAAAAACCAGCGCTAACCGGGAGGCAACCCGGCACCACTTGTATAAATTTGTAATTTCCCCTTCCGCATTTTTTTTTTTAATTTTATTTATTTATTTTTTTTAGCTTGGTAGCTCTAATTGGGAGTTAGTATTATTTATCGAGTGAGGACGAGGGAATTTTACGGTTTAATTGATTTAATTTCAGGATTTAGACACAATTTAAAGAATAAAAATGAAGAAGTAGCAGGTGCAGTGGTCACTCGACCGAGTGGCCCATGCACTCGGTCGAGTGCTCTGACAGAGGAGTTACTGTCCACTTTTCATGGGCTCACTCGACCGAGTGGTCCATGCACTCGGTCGAGTGCCCTTACGGAGCAGCCACTGCCAACTTTTCAGGGGTTAACTCGATCGAGTGGCTTATGCACTCGGTCGAGTGCCCCTGAACCGGGTCCAGCTTCGGTTTTTCCGTCTCCTTTAATTGCTTCTTACTCTTTTTTTTTTAAATCAGTTTTCTGAATTACATCCCCTCCCCCTCACATTACATAAGAACCCTAACCCCCAATTCACCCAAATCACTCTTATTTCATCAATTCCTCACCAAATCTCACGATTTTTGCTTCTAAATTGCAATTAGGAGTGTTTCTTTGTGTTTCTTGGTGTCTATTTCTGAAATTTTCGTCCCTTTCTCCCCTATTTTCGTCCAAACCGTCACCCTTGAGGTATACTACGAGATTTTTGATTTCCTTGCTTCTTTTCTTGATTTTATAGCTTAATTTCATCCTTAGTTATATACTAATCCCATTGCATGCTTGATTTTGTGTTGATTTCACCACTTTGTGCTCAAAATTCGATTTTTGTGTATAGGGTCTGATTTTGGCCGAGATAATGTGTTTTTTGTGGGATTTTTGTATAATTTTGCTTTGTTATTATGCTATAGTTATGGCAGGAAGAAGGAATCCGCCCCGAAACAACAACAGAAACAGGAACGCAAGGCAGCCGACTGTTCAGCCTGTGCCAGGCTATGAAGAAATTGTTTGCAGGGACGAGGCCCAGAGAGCTCGTTTAGTTACCTTGATACCCAGGGCGATGGAGGCTACCCGGTGCTGCTCATCACAGTTCGCAATCGAGCTCGGGTTGAACGAGCAATTATCACATCTCTTGTCCATGACCGGATTCGGTGGCTTATGGACACTACGTGAGTTATCTTACCGAGTACTCACTTTAGAGTTTTTAAGTTCATTTGAATTTGATAGAGAGGAGAGCATGATTAACTTTCGGTTGAACAATGAGGAGCAATCAATCTACCTTAGTAACTTGTCCGAGTGTCTAAGGCTTACCTCTGACCAGGCCGATGACATACTAGACATACCCGAGAGCTCGAGAGCACCTTCCTACTTTAAGTTATTTTCGGGTCGTAGTGCACTTGTCACCGCTATGGCGCTCAACGCCATCCCACACCCTACTATCCGCCTCTTCTTGCGGATTTTGAGTCATGTGGTTTTTCCACGCTCCGACATGAGTAAACTTCACTCATTGGAGGTGTTGATTCTAGGACACTACCTAAACCCCTTTAGGCGATCCCTGAAGGCGTTTAGTGCACCGGGTATGATCTGTATCGGAATCGAGCGCCAGATCAGGGGGTCTGGACCGATTGGTTGTGGAGCCATTGTCACCGCGCTAGCGAAGCGCTACATTATGGGTTTTGGGGATACAGTCACTTTTCAGAGCCTTACCGACCGCGTCCCGTTGCTAGACCGCAACTATCTCTTCTCCACTTTGAAGTGGGTTCGGGGCAATCCCCCGGAATTTTTGTGGCGCGTCCGGGACAAGGTTTGGATGAAGCTCCCGGTTGTCGAAGGGACGATCCTACCCCCACTACTTGCCTTACCACCCACCCCCGAGGGTGATCCCACACCCGACCCACTGCGCTACCTCATTCCCGAGGCGCTATTCATCGACGAGGGTGGTGCTCAACCCCCTCGACGTAGGGTTCGTGTAGAGACCGTACCCGATGAGACCGAGCCCCCCAGGGCCGTACACACACCCACCCCGACCTTCCTGTTCCAGACTCCGGGTGCCGAGTTTCCGCACCCGTACCCGTTTATGTATAATCCAGTTTATGAGCACCAGAGACGGGTACACGAGGGGATTAACCAGAGCATCGTCAACCGCGAGATCCACGAGTACTTGCTTACTCAAGGCGTCTCGGCACCTCAGCACCCGTCCTACTGGAGAGGTCCGGGTGACACCAGTGGTATATTCCACGACTACGGGGTTGATCCAGCTGCTTGGGGTCCGGACTACGGGCACACCTACGGCGGCCTAGGAGCACAGTGGCTGAGAGGCTTGCGACAGTCGGGTCAGCAGGGTGGTGCTAGCGGCTCTGGCCAGGGCGATTCTGGAGCCGGTCCATCTGGGACCGGTGGAGGCGACGACATGGCTGATTAGCAGGTTTGGGGGAGCTACCATTGTATATACGGTACTTTCTTTCCTTTTTATTTTTGTTTTTATTGCTTTCTTAGATTTTTTTCTTCCCCTTAGGTCGAGTTGTCCTTAGGATTGGCTGTGGATTTGTTTGTCATATATGCTGTAGAGTCACATTGAGGACACTGTGACTTTAGGTTTGGGGGAGAATTTGTGTGTTTTTTGTGTGCTTTTATTTTTTGTTGTGTGCTTTCAAAAATAAAAAAAAATAAAAAAAAAAAAAATCCAAAAAAATTGAAAAATCAGAAAAATACAAAAAGATTTTATTTTTGTGTCTGTGTTGTGTCCGGTGTGAAACATGCAAAACGACGATGATGACATTGCATTTTACATGACTTCTCCTAATTGATAGCTAAATTCGTACCTGAATGCATGTAATATTTGAGATGAGACGACTTTGATATGATTGCCTATTGGACCGTTAACTGCCAAATGAGTAAATTTGACCATTTTGTTGGCAAACCACAAAAATTCTGAGGATTTAGAGCTTCCTAGGCCAGTAACATCTATAACTGGTCTCATTTATATTTAGGAATTGAGTGGTTTTTCCTTTTGGAATGTGTACATCAATTTGCATAAATATGACGTCCGTCTCTTGACATTGAATGCGTGTTTGGTTTGAGGAGGAGGTACATGAGGAAAGGCATTTCTGTTTTTGACGAGCTCCACATAGCCAAAATGACCCATTTTTACTACCCTGTAGATTTAGGTTATTTTTTTCTCTGTTTAGCCCGTTTCAGCTGTTGTAAGCCAGTTTTCATGATATTTATATCATTTAGCTACAACCCAGAACAGCCTACCTTACCAGGACAGTCGCAGTGAACTTAATTGGGAACTATTTCACTAAGCGGTCATAATTTGGATTTTTACATCGTTTGGATCTTAGTGGATGATACTGTTATGTGACTTTGTATTCGCCTTCCCCTTGTCTGAATTGAGAAAAATATGGAAGCATGAAAAAGAAGGAAAAGAAAGAAAATGGAATTGAAAAAAAAAAAAAAAAAAAAAAAAAAAAAAATTGCTTCTTGTATTTTTCGGGGAACGGTGGATAAGTTATAACTAGAATTGAACTGTAATTTAGAGGATGACAGAATTTCCTCTTATGCTCTTTTGAGTTGTTATTTCTAGCTAGTGGCCGGAATTTATAGATGAGGTTTTTGGATGGATAGTTTTTATTGTGTAGCTGCGACTACTGGTCTTAGCCCCACATTTCCATACGTGCTTTAGGCACAATCCATTTTATTCCCTCACATATAAGCCACCCTTTGTAAGTCCTTGGCATGTACTATGGTCCTGATTGGTGGAACACGTGTTTAATTGGGGAGATTGATTTCATATTCGATTGCATGCATATTTCATAAGTCGAGTGAGTGTCTTTATTCTTTCCTATCTTCACATATATACTTACCCGTACTTATGAGTGTCGAGCGACAACCGAAAGGAAGTCCGACATTATTGGTCTCGCAAGATTGAAAGTTTGGCAGGCAATTGTTTGATTATGGCATGATTATTGATCTCGTTGCATTCTTGAGCATTACGTGTTTTCTCGTCGGTCTTAGTTGATTTTAGGAGAATGATTGTAATTCAGCTCTGAGTCGTGTTTCACATCACTTGTCCTCATTTGTATATATTTTAGTTGTTTGCTTGAGGACAAGCAAATGTTTGGTTTGGGGGAGTTTGATCAACGCATTTTATATCGTATTTTATTGTCCCCCGACAACCGTTTTTGAGCTTTTCTTCTTCCATATTTATTTGATTAATGTCGATTTCTATTAGAAAGTCGATACTGTCGGTCCTCGTGCTATTTTGTAGGTTAAGTGCAATTTTGAGCATATTTTGGAGTAATAACCCGGATAGCCAAGACGAGGACGGAAGACAAGGAAGAAAACGAAAAGCCGAGAAGTAAAGGAATAACTCGATCAAGAGCTCAGCAGCATCCACCCGATCGAGTGGCGTAGAGTACTCGATCGAGTGCCATTTATCCAGACTTAATGTGAAGCTTTCACGCATCCACTCGATCGAGTGCACGCATGTACTCGATCGAGTGCCTTGCATTCAGGCCGCGGATTGGATTTCTCTTTTAATTAGAATTGGGCCTGTTTGTAAGTCCAACTGATTTCTTTTAAATCAGTTGGAAGAGGATTGTCAGACTACTTTTTTTCATTCTATCTTTTGGGGAGACTTTACGTTACATTAGTTAGCATAGAAGCCACGTTCATTCCGTCCTTCTTAGCAAGATTCATCATACTCCGTTCTTCCTTTTTTTTCAGATCTGAATTTGTTCGGTATCGCCACTTTAATTTTAATTTTAATTTCAATTTCAATTCCCTAGTTTTATAATTCTTGTCTTAATCTCTAGTTTAATTTCTGTCTGAATTCGTTCTTAATTTTCATAGTTATCTGATTTCAGTCTCGTAGTTTAATTCAATTCACATTCATCATGTTTAATTGCAATTCATGTTTTGTTAGTTTATTTACGATCGTCATGAGTAGCTAATTTTTATCTAGGGTTTAAGGGGATCGATGGGTGTTAATTGGGTTATAGAAAATTGACCTGTCTCTGATCATATGAACTGTCTCCTGAATGTTGTTTTTAATTCTGATTGATTAATTACTGGCCAGGATTAATTAATTAGTATCACAATTAGGACTTTCCGCCGACCGGGTTAAGGACTAATTAGGTCACGACATTTTGGGTAGACTAGCTTAATTCTAGCGACCGCAGGTTAAGTTTAGTTCTATAGTCTGTAGTAGTACCGACCGGACCTACACCTTAGACAGTTCGATTAGTGACCTGTTAGTTGACTCCCTGACCCAATTGACATTCATTGTGAACCTGAGACCCTAGACCCTTTTTATTATTGATTTACCTTATAGCAATTAGTTATTAGTCCACTCAAACAAACCGGAAAATAGTGACCCGCAATCTTTAGTCTAGACCTTAGAGCAAGTAATTGAGTCCCGTCTCCTTGTGGTTCGACCCCTACTTCACTATCTGCATTAGTTAGTGGACCTTAGGGTATTTTTGATTAGGGATACGACTGCCCCTGTCAGGTCTCTAGATGGAATTACCCAAAACCCCGAGTTTCCCCATATTGGTCCGGGTGAGTCAAGTCAACCTAGGTGATCAAGCTAAGTCAAACATAACACAACAATCCCATAAAGACAATATCACCCTCAAATGCAATAGTCTCACAAAGGTTAAATCTTTATCTATAAATCGTCCTCCCCTAACCCCCTAACAAAAAGATCTACTCACTAATCATGGTGAAAAACATAACATTCATTGAAAGGCAAATTTGTAAAGCATGCATGAACAAATGTATAAATAGAGAAAATGGAGAGGAGAGAATTTTACCCACAAATGAGAAAATATAGAATGGAAGAAGAAGATTAACAATAATAAAGATTGAATCTTGAGAGAAATATACAAGAATTTGTCACCAATCCATGCATAAATCTTCAATCTTCAATAATATAAATAAGAGTCTTCAAGAAATAATACAAGGGTTTTTGTCACATAAACCCTTGTTAAACCCTTGAATCTCCAAGAACAATACCAAATCTTCAATAATAAAACAAATTCTTCAATAAAGATGTAAACTTTTCTACAAATAAAGGAGTAATTGTGTTAATATTGAATAGATCTACTAATTGTTTGAAGAATTTTTCTAGAGAATTTTACTACAAACTACTACTTACTACCCTATGAAGAGTTTCCTATCCCTCTAATTGTTTTTGCACTCTCCCTTCTTGGAGGCACTAAACCCTAGGTTTAGTATTTATAGAGCTCTTAATGGGTTGCACACATTTCAAGGCCCAAGTCCGATTTCTCTTCATTTTGCAAGACCATCACCCTTTGCATCTTCATGGGGTGAAATTTCGCCCTGCGGCTCGACGTAATAGTCTCACCGGGTGAAATTTCACCCGGTGAGATTTTCTTCGTTTTTTGCATTTTTGGCCCGACTTCACCACCGGGCGAAATTTCACCCGGTGGGCGAAATTTCGCCCGGTCAAGTTGCCCGGTCGTGCATGCCGTGAAAATCTTCGGGGGATGAAAAATGTCGTCGGGCGAAACTTCGCCTGGTGGTGACTCACCGGGCGAAACTTTACCCGGTGGTCCACTAACTCTTTTCCGGTCTTTTTCTTCGTTGATCAATTGGATTGCTTGGACTTTCAGTTGTGTGCTTTGCTCTTGGACCGTATCTCTCTCTTGCTCGTAGAAGCTCAAATACGTTTTTGGTCGAAAATCCTATCAAAATAGACAGAAAACTACCAAAAACACGTAAAATGCAAAAGAGGGACACTAATGTGAGAATTACGCAAAATATGGCGATAATCGCACTCAAGTCTCACAAAACGGAGGAAAAATGGGTCTAAATGGGAGGAAAAATGGTCCAAATTTGGCACACAACAATTCCCCCACACTAAACCGTTGCTCGTCCTCGAGCAATGACCCAAAAAGAAACTAGCTACTACTACTAAGCTAGACTATGCTAAGCCGATACGAGGCAATTAACGGGCCCGCTCCGTCCCTTCAACTCACATCGAGATACCCATGAGGTAGAGTACCTCCATGCAAGGCAAGTTGGGGCTTGCTCAAAATTGGGGTTGCGACTAACACACACACAAACACATAACAAAGAAGACACACATAAAAAGATAGTCGCAACCAAAGAGAAAATAAATCACCGAATCCCTCATCGAGACGGCGGGGAAAGACACCGATTACTTACCTAGAATAACAACAATAAACTTCCAAGATAAATTACCTACGTAAACAAGGACCAAAGCCTAATACTATGACAATTAAGCAATATAGATGTTGATGACTTAGCTAGGTCCTCCTAATCTTCTAAAGGGGTACTACGGGGCGTATCATGGAGTGGAAAAAGTGAACCATGGATTCGTTTGACACTGTAGGTAGGTGCAGTCCCGCTCTCTTCGGCTAAGCCAAGAGGGTCGTTCCAAAACTCGAATTTCCTAAATTAGCCCAAATAAAAAAAATGGAGTGTTTACAATTATTGGGAGGATCGACTCATCACCGCTATCTTCCGACCTCGGGACTCGGTCCTCTAGTTGGCACTTCACGGTGATGAATCGATCAAAGGGCGTTTTTTTTTTTTTTTTTTTTCAAGGAGACATTTTTGACGATACGATTTTTTTTTTCATTTGAAGCTCCTTTTCTTTCTCCTTTGTTTTTCTTTTTCATGTTTGACATGTTTTTGTGCCCTTTTTCTCTTGCTTTGGTTTGCCCCTTTTTTGGCTTTTTGATGTGGATCGAAACCAAGTTTTGAGGTTATTTTTGTGTAAACTTATTGTGGTGATGTATGGGTGAAAGGATAAATAGGTACCCGGAAATGCGGCCGCCATCCCCGAATAACCCACAAAAAGGCGAATAGAATTTGGACTAAAGGTGCAATGGTCATTCGAGCAAGGTCACCTAGAAAACGGGATGCGGGAACCAAGGCCTAACTCCTCCATGGGTGGTCAAGGTGGTCAAATGTAAACCCCGAAGTAAACCTCTAGTAGAAAAGGTGGACTCAAAGCTAAAGGATCAACAAATTCATTGCCTAAGAGTCATTCTACTAGATTAAGGTCCAAAATCTACAATGGGTTATTTATAATGGAATGTAAACACTTGCAAAAGGTTTGTAATCGGGTTTTCGAAAAGCTTTAGTCCTAGACACACTATACAAAAGCAAAAGGAACACACAAAAAAGGAAAAGCAAATAAAAGAAAACACAAGTAAGGTCATGAACTCCATGCTCCATCATCATACAAGCGCACAATCAACCACAACACCCAAAATGCTCACTTCGAGAGCCTCCAAATAGCAACAACCTATCCCTTCTACAAAAGTAAAGAAGAAAGCGAAAAGGAAGGAAGTTAACTAGCGGGGTGCTTTCATAATCTCTTCAAATCGTGCTATTAAGGTGGTGGTTACCTGTAAGAGTGGAGAACAGGACTATACAAGGGACACGAAACATAACGATAAACAAGGAGGAAAAGGAAAAAGAAAATATTTTTGATTTTTCGAATTTTTCAAATTTTTATGGATTTTTGAAAGATTTTTGAAAAACAAAAGGATAGTAGATCCCTCCCCCACACTAAAACCGTGCATTGTCCCCAATGCACAAGTAGAGGAAGAATCGAAAAAGAAGAAAAAGAGAGAAATTGGAAAATCTTTTTGAATTTTTGTGATTTCTTAAATGTTTTTGGATTTTTGAAGATTTTTTAAATGTTTTTGGGTTTTTGATTTTTTAAATGTTTTTGGATTTTTTTCAAAAGTATGAGAATAAAGAGTGGAAAATCTTTTTGGATTTTTTTTTAGAAAAGAAGTGAAAATGAAAAATAAGAAAGTGAAAATAAAAGGAAGATGAAAAGAAAAGGATAACGATAAGTGAAGAATGAGGACGTAGGTGTAATTACGTCACCTCGTCCGGATTCAACACAAATCGGGAAAAATAAATGAAAAAGAAGATTTTGGATTTTTCAAAATGGTCTTGGTGCGATCAAGTCACCGAAGACCGGGAGCAATAATCAGGTCCTTCTTCTCTAAGGCACCTGCAACAAACCTCACGTATGTAACGACCCAAGTAGGATCACGGAGGGGCTTACAATTCCTCAAATCAACAAAATAATCATTAAAAATCAATCAACAACATAATTTCAATTGCCAAAATTTGGCGCTGCAAGGACTGACAAAGACAGAGATAACTGAGATAAGAGAACAGACGACCGACGACTGACAATGACAACTAACACCCAACACCCCCACACTAACACTAACAACACTCGGCTACTCACATAGGACCTGGGGGACGAGGTGGTGGTGGGTAGTAAGACCCGGGCGGAGGCATACCGAAAAATCTTTCGAAATAGTGCTGTTGCTGTTGCAACATCCTTTGGTTCTCCTCCGCCGCCAACCTCGCTACTTGGGCATCCCTAGCAGCCTCCCTAGCCATCTCAAAACTAGTCCGGGCGTACTCAAAACCTTCCCTAGAGTACGTGTATAATTGATGCGTAGTATCGCGCGCATCCCGGGCCACATTGTAGGCATCCTGGGCCAGGTTAAGTGATGTAGTCGAGCTCTCCCAAGTCTGACGTGTTCGGTTATAGACTTCCCCCCATTGGTTGTAAAAGTCCTCTGATCCGAAGAACGAGGAGTGTCGAGGAGGACTCATGTTGACGTCCTCCTGAAAACCAGGGGTAGACTGGGTGAAAGTGGAGTGTCGGTGTGGTGTGAATTCCGAAAATTCAGGGGTGAAAAATTGTGAGGTCTGGGGTTCGGGTTGGTGGGAGGAAGAGGGTGCATGTGATGATGACGGTAAAGTCCTATAACCCTCGTCCCGAGAGGTTCCAACCTCCGGTTCCTCCTCCGACACATCTACGACCTCTATGTCATCGTCGCCAAAGTCTAAAGGTCCCTCGGGGTATTGAACTATACGATACTTACCTCGGGTGCCATCCCGAACATACTCCCCGGACCTCTTCGGCATGCCGAAGTTCTCTACAACATCTAGCCTCACCCAATCGGGGTTAGGCATAGCAATGGCGCGCAACTCAGTTATCTTATACAGAAACAAACTGTCATAATCCCCTTTCTGTGGCCACACAAGAAAAGGACAATAGACTTCATCTATAAAAATCTCCGCTCCATCAACTGGTGATAAATCGCTAAAATCGATTCTCAAGGCTCTAGCTAACATCGTTACAACCCCGCCACAAGAGATTCTCTTGCGGCCGCCCTTCGCAATCTGGGCGAAATGTGTAGCTAGGGCCTCAGACATATCAATAGACGGGCCTCTTTCCAAAACTGCATCCTCTAGAAGCTGAACAGCTAAAGCACTGCAGTTGTGATGTGTATCATAGCTCGACAAGAATGAGTTAGCTATGATGCGCGCCACATACCGGAGGATGGGGTTTCGGATCGAGAAAGAACGCATCTTTCCTCCCTTGAAAGGCCTTTGGCGGGCTATTTTAAACCAAAATTGATCTCGGGCGAATTTATCGTCCCGAGTCTGCCCCGCCCTAGGCTTTCCAAGGACCGAAGAAGTGATGAGTGTTATTTATATACATATTTTCATCCCCTAATTGTTAGTTTTATCTCGGGTTTTGTGTTTAACTCGTTAATAATGATGCAATATATACTTTGAATGTCGATACTTCCGTATTTGTGTGTATTTTGTAGATTTGGATGCATTTGGAGCTAATCAGAGCATTACGGAATAGATAATTGAAGAATTCGCATCTAAGCACGGAAACAAAGGAAGAAGATGCGGAATACACGAAGAAACAAAGACATAAGAAGGAAAAGTCACAAAACGAGATGAGATAATGATCGCCTACACAAGGGTCAACTTCAAACGTCCATAACTTTCGTTATACAACTCCAATCAGGATGATTTTAGTGGCGTTGGAAAGTTCATTTTCTTAGCTTTCCAACGGTATATCGCACTTCTGATTTGAATAAGTAACGAAGAAATGGAAGCCGTTTGAAGTCGAGTGCGCGATGCTGTGACCTACAGCGCTACTCGATCGAGTGTCCTACTGCACTCGATCGAGTGCTACTTCGTGAAGCTCTCTGCCTATATTTTTGGGTGTCACTCGATAGAGTGCCATCAGGCACTCGATCGAGTGCACCCAATCCGGGCCAAGCGTCATTCCCGATTTCAGCATAAATTTTGGGCCTGTTTTCGAGCCCAACTGATACTCTTTCAATCAGTTTTCCTGACTTGTATCAGACATTTTTTTTCCTGAAACTTTTCATTCTACACTTTTCTTTTACCTTCTTTTACACACTTTTCATTATTCAGTTTTCATAGTTTAGTTAGCCTACCTAGAGATCTTTACAATTTCCTTCATCATTCGGTATTAAATTTCAATTCTCTTTCAATTCATCTTTATTTATTGTTCTAATATTGTTATTTCATTCAATTGATTGTTAATTCATCTTGATATGTTTAGATTTGATTTCTTTCTTTCTTGTCTGATTAGTTTTATTATGCGTAGCTAATTTCTCATCTAGGGTTTAGGGAATCGATGCGTATTATTAGGGTTATAGTCAATTGACCTGTTTATAATCGTATGAACTATCGCCGGATTATCGTTTTAATTCTGATTAATTGTTTGATGCATAATTCAATTAATTAGTATCACAATTTAGGACTTTTCGCCGACCGGGTTAAGAACTAATTAGGTCACGATATTTTGGGTAGACTGACTTAATGCTAGCGACCGCAGGTTAAGTTTAGATCTAAAGGTTGTAGTGTACCGACCGGACCTGCACCTTAGGTAGTTCGATTATTGACCTGTTAATTGACTCCCTGACCCGAGTAATATTCATTGTGAACCTGAGACCCTAGACTTTGCCCTTATTGATTTATCTGTCAGTAATTAGTTATTAGCCTACCAAAACCAACTCAACAGTGACCCATAACCTAGAGTCTAATTCTTAGAAATAGACGATTAAATCCTGTCTCCTTGTGGTTCGACCCCTGACTTCACTATCTACATTAGTTGGTGTCCTTAGGATATCTTTGATTAGGGATACGACTAACCCCTGTCAAGAAGGTAGACCAAGCAATGCACCGAAGTCTCTCAAATTAAGGACGTACGAAGTTTCTCGCAACTGAAAGGAGACAATGTCATTATCGTTACCACTTAGCTCAAAAGTTGCGAAAAACTCGCACGTCAGTTTTTGAAAAGTTTCCTCCTCGGAGGCATAAAAATTGATTAGACCAATATTTCGGCACATTGCCCGTACCTGCGGTTCTATGCCCATACGATCAAGCACATCTCGAGCCGCCCAACGAGTTGGCTCGAGACGACAGACCCAAAATTTTTTGCATTTATCCACATGAGATTTTTTAGCGAAATACAAACCAGATAAAGGTTCACGGAAATTATGACGAATTTTCGGGTAACTCACCTCGAGCGGAACAGGTTGTTCGCTCGGAACAGCTCCTTGTCTTTGAACGGGCATCGGGACAGATGTTACGTTTTATTTTGTAGTACCGCAAGCGTACGGGTATTGTAGCATACGGGTCGATCTCAGGGAGGTGAATGATTAAGTACTAGCTAATTTTTTACTCAAGTTATCTACGTACGTCGAATGAATCAAAATGGTGATTATATAACTAATTTCTAACAAACTAGTACGGAAGGTAATAAATCGAGATGAAATCAATAATTAAAAAGACCTAGGGCAGTGGTTCACCGTTAACATGGATTATCGATGCGATCAAAATGCTACACAACTTTGTCGAATTACCGTCTTGGGTGAGACTAGCATTCCAATTTTAATCAGTACTTTAAATTCTCCGTCGAGACATAAAAAGCCTATCTAGCATGTTATAAATCCTATTCTCATGGCACGAATAACAAAACTAGACGCATTAGGAATCGATACTAACATGTCCCAATTATTCCAATTCACTATTCTCATGTGAAAATTCAAATCTTATTTCAGTTCTCTAAATTAAAACCCGACTCTCGTCGTAATTCAAATTGAGTAGAAATTAATCGATAAAGATACAAACTTTTAGGCATGATTCATATGAAAATATCCAACTTTCGCTGTAATGATAATCTAGACTCAAACCTAGCAATTCAAACTAATCAATCAATTATTAAGCACAACCGCAACAAACCCAATTCAATAATTCAACAAAGCGCGATTAAAGTCAGATCAAAGCATCAATAACCCATATTATCGGCTCACCGAGCCCTAGATAAAAAGACTACTCACAATTCATAATAAAAATAACAATCAACAAATAAAATAAAGAGTAGAGAATTAGAAAAACTTAGTCTTGAATAATAATGAACAAAATGATGAACGATCGTTTCTTCAAAGCCTTCGAATAATTAAACTAGAATTGCATAAATCTAATGAAATTGAATAAGTTTGATGTTTCTAGTCTAGGAATAATATAGGATGTTCTAATAAAAATAGTAATCCAATATAAGTAGGATAGAATAGAGGGAGATCAAAAGTCATGGACGGGTAGCTATTCGCTACCCATTTCGCTACTAGCGGCACTCTGGAACCTTCACAAATTGCATGAATTCTGATGAAGCCTCTACTAGCGACAGTTTTGCTCTTCATCATCCGCTAGTAGCGGCACTTCAAAATTCCTTATTCTCTCTTCTTTGCTTTTCCTTTGATTTCCTTTTCTTCTTTTCTTCATGCGATCTTCAATATAACCCGGCATTTGACACGTATACCACCACTATAATCCGGGCATAATACATGAATTTCTCGGCTCTTCAAAATAGCTCCAAATGTCATCAAAAATCACATACATAATCAAACCATGTGAGATCATCGGAAATGCTTCAAATGTCACTATATCGCCCCAAAATTAACTCTCAACACCACAAATACGACGATATATACTCACGATTAGTGCTAAATATAGCACTTAACAACAGATTCGTCCCGAGCCTCGGCCGGTTGCTCCTCCGATCTTGAGGATGATGTTGACCCCGAATTACGATTTAGCATTGATGAAATCCTTTTTCTTGCCATTTGCTTCATTCTCTTCATCCTTGATGCTTGAAATTTGGTGTTTGTGCGTTGACGGTCTTGATTTGGGGTTTGTCGGAATCGGAATAATTTCTCAAAACAAATTCCAAGAATGTGTTAGGAATGTGATGAGAATGAAGAATATATAATTTAATTTGATTTTGGTGAAGGATTGGAGGGATTAGAGATGATTTAAGATGGAGGATTTGGGGTTTGTTTGGGTTTTTGGGGTTTTGATTGAGGAGAGAGATAGGATAAGTGTATTATGAAGATGGGTAAGGTGGGTTGGATGGGTAAGGTGGGTTAGGTGTGCCACGGGGTGATATTTCGCCCGGTGGGTCACCATCGGGCGAAATTTCGCCCGACGGTCTTCGGGTCGGGTTTCGATCTTTTCCGCGCAGACTCCACCACCGGGCGAAATTTCGCCCGGTCGGATTTCCGTCAAATTCCAAGCCGCAAAAATTTTTACCGCGGGGCGAAATTTCGCCCGGTGAGATTCCACCGGGTGAAGTTTTGCCCGACGGATTTTCCGTCAATTCCTTTGGTTTGAGCAAGTCGCCATCGGGTGAAGTTTCACCCGACGGACCTCGGGCCACAATTCCACCGGGCAAAACGTTGCTCGGTGAGATCCTTCACTCCGAATAAGCTTCTTGCTACGAAAATTTTTCCATGACTTGGTCCAAACATCCTTAGCTTCTTCAAAATAATAACTTATCTTCTCAATCCAAATCGTTTATAATCGTGCATATCGCACCCCAAAAATTTCGAGAGAATTTTTCATGATTCCTGCAAGTACCAAAGAGAAAAACAAACTCCCAAAAGAAAAATCTAAAATCTATTGTTCGAAGAAGATAAAAAGAGACGAGAATATACAAATATGTACAATGGTGGTTATTATGGACACCACCAAACCGAATTGAATGTTTGAGATTAGTTGGGGTTGCTTAAAAAGCAACCCGAAGGGTCTTGTTCATTGGTTTCACATTCCATGCTACCGATCTTGAGCTTTTCCTTGAATTCCGGCATACCCATAAGTTGTGCTACCTCGGGAAGCATTGCGAACTCGTCGGGAATGTCCTCATCGGAGGTTGCACCAAGTATAAATAGGGCACCGTCATCTTCTTCATCGTCATACTCAAGCTCTTCGGTAGAAGGCTCTTCATTTGATGGGTACTCCACCATTTGGTTCCAAAACTCCAAGTTAGGAGGATCTTCATGAAGGAACGCGGGAAGCACAAATTGGACCGTCTCATTGGCTACATTGAAGGATAAACGCCCTCGCTTTACATCAATAATTACTCCACCGGTGGCTAAGAAAGGTCGTCCCAAAAGGATAGGGTTCCGTTCCTCGATTGGCATATCCAAAATAACGAAATCGGTGGGGATATACAAGTTCCCCACATTAACCAAGAGGTTTCGGGCTAATCCATAGGGCTCCGTGGAGGTTCCATCGGCCATTTGCACATTCACGGGGAAATGATCCAAATCTTTGATGTAAATAGTACGAGCGATGGCCAAGGGCATTAAGCTAATGTCGGCACCAAGGTCACATAGGGCTCGATCTATCAAGACATGGTCAATTGAGCATGGAATGGCAAAACTACCCGGATCACCTAATTTGATAGGAATTGTGAGTCTAGGGTTGATCCTTGGGGAAATGGGAGCTCTTTCTATCTCGGTGGGTTTCAAAATGATGTCTCTAATATAATCGGAAGGAGTAGGCATAGAGGGGCTTGTCTCAATGTTCTCGATAAGGTCGGTGAAGGTTATCATACCCAAAGCTTGGTCATCAAATAGGTTTGGTGGCTTGCCATTCAAAGGAGGTACCTCAATCCTAGATAGTAAGTTCGTTTCCTCAATTGGAATTTGTTCAATGAAAAATGAAAGGTCTCCTACAAGGTATTTTGAGGGATCTCTTATCGGTTTCTCGGTGACATCCTTGACCACATTCTCATCAAATTCATAGATTGAGGGATGAGATGTAAAAGCTTGTGAGTCAAAAGATTTTACCGGTTCCTTTTTGCACATTACCTTAATGGCATTCACGGAAGCTTGATTGAAAGAATCGGTCGGCTCTTGAGGTGCTCGAGCTCGCGACATAGCTCGTGCCTCTAAAGCTTCAAGTCTAGCTCGATTTGACGTATTCTCTCTCAACAAGAACTTGATAGTCTCTTGAATGTCATGAAAAGGTTGAGAATTACATTGGAAGTTCCTTGGAGGGCCTTGGTTAGGCGGTGGATAAGCTCCAAAAGGAGGACCTTGATTAAATGAGGGATGATTTCCGAAGGGAGGTCCTTGATTGAATGATTGATGATTTCCAAATGGAGGACCTTGATTGAATGGTGGATGATTTTCGAAAGGAGATCCTTGATTGAATGGTAGATGAGTTCCATAAGGAGGTTCTTGATTGAATGGAGGATGATTTCCAAAGGGAGGTCCTTGATTTGGTCTCGGTGGTCCTTAAGGATGGAAACAACCTTGATTCGTGTGAGGAGGCCTCGGTTGATAATGAGGTTCATATGAATTAGAATAAACCCTTTGATTGGGGGCTCTTGGAAAAGGATGTGATCCTTGATGTGGCATGGAATGAGTTCCGAACCCCGAATTAGGATTGCTCGTTTGAGGCTTTTCATATGTCTCATGAGTATTGTTGGCTTGATGAACGCTCTCCTCCACAATTATCACAAGGGATATCTACCCTATACGGCTTTGGAGGCGAGATGGATGTTCGCCTAGGTGGTGTAATTCTTCTTGGTGGGGTGATTCTTCTTGGTGGAGGGACTCTTCTTTGAGGAGAGATTTCTCTTGGTGGAGAAATTTCTCTTGGAGGAGAGACTTCTCTTGGAGGAGAGACCGTTTCGGGTTGGAAGGCGTCCCTAACAACCATAGCTTCAAATCTCTCATAAAGTTGAGCAAGTTGTACTTCAAGAGAGGTCTCCATGTGATTTGATGATTCCGAGTTTCCACTAGATTCACCCGCTTGCAATTCCTTAGCATACACATCACTTTTGGCTATCTTGTCAAGGAGCTCATGGGATTGATTCTCGTCGAGTAGGAAGAAGTCGCCCTTTGCGGTAGCATTGAGGATGTCTCTTGCATCGGCGGTTAAAGAGTAGAAAAATATATGGAGCAAGAGCCAATGAGGGATACCGTGATGAGGGCACTTCATTTGTAGAGTTTGGAATCGATCCCAAGCCTCGCTTATACTTTCATTTTCGCCTTGTCGGAATGTTTGAATCTCCATTCGATATTGATTGGTCTTGGAAGGAGGATAGTATTTTTATAGAAATGCATTGGCCAATTGATTCCAAGTTTGGAAGGTGTCATCGTTGTGGCTTTGTAGCCATCTCCTAGCATCATCACGAAGAGTTTTGGGAAACAAGAGTCTATGGAATTGGCATGAAGTAAGTCCGTTTAGCTTCATTCCAATAAGCTTCTCTTTAAATGTCGCTATGTGTTCTAGAGCATCTTCTTGTGGAAGTCCATGATAAGTGTCTTGTTGGACTATGGCAATTGAAGAAGTCTTGAGCTCAAAGTTATCGGGTATGGTTCCATATGCGACGGGAGAAGAAGTTTGTTCATGAGTGGGTTGAGAGTGAGATCTTAAAGTCGGCATGGTTGTTTGTAGATGATTTTTGAAGAGGGAAGAGAGGAAGGGAATTTTGTGAGAGTTTTGAGAATGGTGGATGGGTGAAAAGTTGATGTAAGATATGGATTAGGGTTCACTTTGGTTGATTTGTGGTTCGAAATAATAATATCGTCTCGCTTGCACCAGTATGGAATAAGCAATGCCAAATATGATTGTTCCTGAACACAACTCAATTCAAAGATGAGACTCCTAGCACCGAGCGATACTAGGGTAAAATGGAAGAAAGCAATTACTCAAACACAAAAAAGACAAAAACTCAATCAACTAATCGTCGTCCCCGGCAACGGCACCATTTTGATGCGCGGGCGTCGCGACCCGTACAATCAAACAATATTTATGAACACCGACGAACCTAACTAATGTAGTAGTGGTAAGTCGGGATCGATCCTCAGGGACGGTCTACGTAAAGTTGGTCAAGTCTAAGTCGATAAGTGTTTGGGTATTAAGGGGGTTTTTTGGTCGAGTCGGGTTGAGTTTGCTAAATGAGCTTATATGATTAAGATGGGAAACTATTGATGGGAAAGGCGTTAGGGAGAGTCGGGGGATCGGAAATAAAGATAAGAATCTAATAATGGAAGAATCATCACAAGGTGTATAAGGGAGGTTCAACCTTTCGGTTTCCCTACCAACCAAGTCTAAACCCGCTTTCGCGACGAATGGACTACGGTCTCTAGATGGAATTACCCAAAACCCCGAGTTTCCCCATATTGGTCCGGGTGAGTCAAGTCAACCTAGGTGATCAAGCTAAGTCAAACATAACACAACAATCCCATAAAGACAATATCACCCTCAAATGCAATAGTCTCACAAAGGTTAAATCTTTATCTATAAATCGTCCTCCCCTAACCCCCTAACAAAAAGATCTACTCACTAATCATGGTGAAAAACATAACATTCATTGAAAGGCAAATTTGTAAAGCATGCATGAACAAATGTATAAATAGAGAAAATGGAGAGGAGAGAATTTTACCCACAAATGAGAAAATATAGAATGGAAGAAGAAGATTAACAATAATAAAGATTGAATCTTGAGAGAAATATACAAGAATTTGTCACCAATCCATGCATAAATCTTCAATCTTCAATAATATAAATAAGAGTCTTCAAGAAATAATACAAGGGTTTTTGTCACATAAACCCTTGTTAAACCCTTGAATCTCCAAAAACAATACCAAATCTTCAATAATAAAACAAATTCTTCAATAAAGATGTAAACTTTTCTACTAATAAAGGAGTAATTGTGTTAATATTGAATAAATCTACTAATTGTTTGAAGAATTTTTCTAGAGAATTTTACTACAAACTACTACTTACTACCCTATGAAGAGTTTCCTATCCCTCTAATTGTTTTTGCACTCTCCCTTCTTGGAAGCACTAAACCCTAGGTTTAGTATTTATAGAGCTCTTAATGGGTTGCACACATTTCAAGGCCCAAGTCCGATTTCTCTTCATTTTGCAAGACCATCACCCTTTGCATCTTCATGGGGTGAAATTTCGCCCTGCGGCTCGACGTAATAGTCTCACCGGGTGAAATTTCACCCGGTGAGATTTTCTTCGTTTTTTGCATTTTTGGCCCGACTTCACCACCGGGCGAAATTTCACCCGGTGGGCGAAATTTCGCCCGGTCAAGTTACCCGGTCGTGCATGCCGTGAAAATCTTCGGGGGATGAAAAATGTCGTCGGGCGAAACTTTACCCGGTGGTCCACTAACTCTTTTCCGGTCTTTTTCTTCGTTGATCAATTGGATTGCTTGGACTTTCAGTTGTGTGCTTTGCTCTTGGACCGTATCTCTTTCTTGCTCGTAGAAGCTCAAATACGTTTTTGGTCGAAAATCCTATCAAAATAGACAGAAAACTACCAAAAACACGTAAAATGCAAAAGAGGGACACTAATGTGAGAATTACGCAAAATATGGCGATAATCGCACACAAGTCTCACAAAACGGAGGAAAAACGGGTCTAAATGGGAGGAAAAACGGTCCAAATTTGGCACACAACAGGTACCCTACCTAATTCCCACTCCCGTGTTCAATTAGGCGGGGCAAGGCAAGTCAAGGGGCGAGTTTTACTACCTAGACCTAACCGACTCCCGTCGGTGGAAAAGGGTCAAGGGTTCAAACACAACCAAAGACAAGTCGATTCCCGAACCCCAAACTATCCTCCTCCGTATATCCCAAACAATCCAAATATGGAATTACAAAACCACAATCAAGACATGTCGAGGTCAAATCGTCCCCTAGAAAAGACACTACTCACTAAACATAATTATACTAATGAAAATACTAATACTAATCACTCTAAACCTAATACTAAGCATAAAGAAATAAAAAGGAGAAAACTTTACTTAATCCTAACATAAATTATATATAAACAAACAAGACAACTATAAAATAACATTACAACACACAATTAACGATAAAGATTATAACTTTAACCTAATCACTAACTAAATATATCATAAACATAAGATTAAACATAAATAAAAATAATAAAGGAGAAGAGATAAGAATTATACCAAAAAGAAGGGTGGAATTAAAGAACTCGGAAGTTGAAGAACGGAAAAGAATATTGAATAAACTAATTAAAACTAATTAAAAATTAAAAGAAAATTAAGAAGAAAAAGGAGAGGAGAAGAGACTGCTGCTGTGTCTTCTACTCCTAAACCCTCTATCTAATTCTCTAACCTTTCTCTCTCA